>VZSR01003803.1:52489213-52546084 GCA_013398615.1 Brachypodius melanocephalos
AAGTGTGATGGTGGCCAAGCATGGTTCATATTAATTCTTTCTCTTCATTTAATTCTTTCATATAAATCTTCAGAGCAGGTGAGGATGGCAGAGCCCAAATATACAAAATGCAAATATAATCATATATAATAATAGACATAGAGTGTTGAGGGGGGTTTGTAATTTAAAATTCAGATTATATAAGAAGTAAGCAGGGTTAATAGAGGTAGAACTAGTGAAATTTGTACCTTAGAGAAAGTGTTTGGGAAGTCCTTTTTCCATTCAAAACACAGTAAGTTTTGGGTGTTTGATGGTTGTTGTGTTTCTGCACGTATTTGTAAAGCTGTTCCCTGACATAGTAAGTGTTATTTTAAAATAAAATGCGAGATTATTAGTGCTTGTATTGTTATGTATGTTTTATGTAGCTAACTAATTCATTAGATGTTAACATGTATTATATCTCGAACCAAAGGAAAAAGAAAGCTAGCCTAAAACTTTTTTTTTTCCAGATGCACTGTTTCTCTTATATTTTGGTGCTGGCCAGCTCACTTCTTTCAATGCTATGCAGTGCCACCCTTTTTCTTTATATTATTTTTAGCATTATTTTGTGCACATACTGTGCATTTACACATAGTGAGCTTTTAGTGTACTTTTCTTGTGTTCTCAACTTTTATAATCCCAAATTTCTTGACATTGCTGTGCAAACCACCATAGAAGCCAGCAAGTTTTGAATGTTAATATAAACAAACTTTAATTAAACAGAGCAAAACACAGGTGGTAGAGGGTGTTTTTTTCTAATGCATCAGTGTTAGAAAACTGATTACAGAGAACGTGAGGAGAGAGGTGGCTTTTATGATGTGATAATGGGAGGGAGGCAGGTGCACCCAGTGTCTTGTGCACCTCATTCACTGCTGAGCTAAGACCATTAGTCCCACTGAAGAAGGCTGCTGACAAAAAGGTTAGAGCTCATTCTCTTGAGCAGTCATGTCAGATTTGAGGTTTGAGGAATGAGATTCCTTCCAGGCAGTTCCACGTGGTCTCCTTTCTCCCGCCGCTGGGTCCTTTTGTTTTCAAAGGTCTCTTATTAGTTTCTTAAAATGGGAACAGCTTTTCCTTGATATCTATAATGATTTATTTTTCTAAGCAATTAAATCTGATTTCTTTAAACCGTAGCAGCACCCTCATTAAAGAGAATGAATCACTGAATCAAAAATGTAAAAGCTCTGAGTGTGAAAGGCAGGCTCAATTCTCATATGATTTCAAGGAAAGACCATAGTGCTTGAGGGAAACAGGGCAGGAGCAGTGCCTGGAATTGGATTGTCTCCACATGAAACCCATCACAAGAATGGACCATTCCCAACAGCTGTGCTTAGAAAGCTTGAGCATCGTTTTCCCAAACAAGCAGCAAGCCTGAGGGGTTTTGCATCACCAGCTTGTAGAACCAGATGCAGATGCAGGTATCCTGTGGCTTGCACACCTGCTGCTAAATATTCAAATGTGTTTGGAGATCACATAAATTTCTCAGTATTTTGTGAAGAATCTCATGAAGAGTTTTATTGTTTAGAACACTTCTGTAATTTGAAAATCTGAGTTTTAATGGCCTGTACTTACAGTCTCATTTTTTAATGCGATTTTTTTTTTTTAATTTTGTTGGTACATAACTTTAAAATGTTCCCAGGCATTTTTTAAATGTTTTCTAATACCATAAAGCTAATGAATGAGGCCTGCCATCTAAGACTTTCAAAACATTTCAATATAGCATTATTATGACATGAACAAATCAGGTTAGCAAATCCTGACATGAAATAAAGAATTTTTTTAAATGGATGTTTTAAGCTTCTGTATCCATGTTTAGGCGTTTATGTTAGTGATCACAGCTTGTAGTAGACACTATAACCTTAAAACTGACAAAATTATAAAAACCATACATTGACATTGATGAGACTTTAATACAATTTATGTTATTCAAAGTACCTGTGTAGCCTGTTGATGAGAAAATGTGTTACTGCAAAATGCAGTCAGATGAAGGTACATGTATAATCAACATATTTTCAGCTTATTTTTCAGACAGAAATTTGCATACTGCTTCAAAATACTTTCAATGTTTTTCCATTTATCTATCATTTTTAAAAACGGGGAAGATGGCGCTATTTACCCATTATGTTATTTATCATTCCACAAATATGATAGTTTTGGGCAGTTGTCAGAGGAGTGAAAAGCGTGAATGAAAAGCAGCACAAAAGATACCGATACCCACTGATTTCCTAAGAGTTGAAATGCCCCCTTAGTCTAGAGTGATACTTGAATAATATGAACTATTTATTAAGTGATACAAATATTTAATTTTTATTAAACATTTAAAAATATTAAATTTAAATTTAATCAACACCAGAATGAGCTATTGGCAGGGAAATTGTTCTCCTAGTTACACAAAGTATGTTGACTGTTGTATTTCTCTTTTTTCTTCCTCACCAGGATTACACTTTGACTATGTATTTTCAACAGTACTGGAGAGATAAGAGGCTGGCTTATGCTGGCATACCTCTCAACCTCACGCTTGATAACCGAGTGGCAGATCAGCTTTGGGTGCCTGACACTTACTTCTTAAATGACAAGAAATCATTTGTGCACGGCGTTACTGTGAAGAATCGGATGATTCGCCTTCACCCGGATGGAACGGTGCTTTACGGCCTCAGGTCTGTGCTCCCGTGATGAAGATTTCATCACTGCTGTTATGTGTTGTTGATGTCTGCTTCCTGGTACAAGGTTACTGCAAACATTGGTTAGTTTATTATGTAACCTTCCCTGTAACTCTAAGAGATGCCAGTAGAAAACAAATGACACACTCGATGTTTCTTAATTTTGCCAGAAGCGCCTTCAGTCAGGTTTTATCTGTTTCTGTACAGTCACCATATCTGGAAAGCCCACTGGCTATAGGAAGCAGAAGGGCACGTATTAATTGTAAACCTGAAAATCCTATTCAAAATACAGGCAGTAAGATCAAATGTGGGTGCTTACGCTGTCTCTTGATGTGTTCACAGTCTATTAAAAAAAAAAAAAAAAACAGAAGTAGCCCTGGTTGGGGGGAGTCAGCCATAGCTAAGATCATGACCTGGTACTTTCAGTGATTTCTTCAAGCAGGAATCAGCACTGTAATGGTAATGTAATTACATTTCAAACCAGAGGTACAAAATGACCTTACATTCTCTTACTTTCTACCTATTTTAGGTTTGACTTGTGTTTTCTTTCTTTTCTGCCACAGCTTTTATGATTAGAAATGCTGAAGTATCCTTCCCTTCATAAACTTAACTACACCAGCAAAAACCCTTATGGAATACCCAGTAGTATCAAAATATTGCTCTCTTTGAACAGATTACCTTCATTTGCTCCAGTGGTGTAAGCCAGCAAAACAAGTCTTTGCCAATGAAAGCTACATTTTCATAGTTGGAAGTTTCTTGTACATTTAAGCAGAGAAAATACTCAAGATTGGTGCACACAGGTAGCGAAGGGTAAGAAGTCCCTAACATAAAAATAAATGAGATCGGAAAAGTGATGCAGATGGGTTATATATCCAGTATCAATGTTTTACCTGCTTCTCTTTTTTTGTCAACGATTGAACTTTTTACTTGACTCAGGTCTTGGCCTTCACCTTTTTAAGTCATATTACATGTCGTGTATGGAGAATTGAATGAATCTTTCTAGATGAAATAGAGATAGACTCAGCCAAATGCGAAACTTCAAAGAAGTTTAGAATGTTTTCTCTGTAATTAACTGGTTTTAACAAAAGGAGGCTTTTGTTTTGCAAGGTATTGACCCAGTATGGAACACTACAGGTTTAGGTTTCTTTACACAAGTGGTTAAATATAAGAAAAAATTATCTGAGATACATTTGTTCATGTCAAGAAATATTCCCACAAGCAATATAATAAAAAAATAAAGGAGATTAGAATTCTTGTGATCCTAGTAATGTGTAGAAGTCTTTCTGTCACACTCTAAAAATATTTGGACCCATTCAGATGAGGATTATCTGTCATAGAGTAGTGTATTTGAATAAGTTGGCTTCCTATTGTGCAAAATACAAGTGTCCACAGCAGATGCATTTCACATAATAGGATTTGCTTAGCAGGGTTTTCACCAGTGGCTCGTGTGTAGGACACTTCTTCCTATTCCTTTTCTCTGAAAGCATGTGATATCCAGGGTGAGACATCCATGATATGAAGCAAGCTAAGTTACATAGTGAAGAATGACTGTCTGAAATTAAATTCTGAAACAATATAGGACATTGTGATCGAAAGGAAGAAAATACCTGAGCCTTATCTCTGCTGATTTAAAGACCTGTGCTTTGTGTTGTTCCATCACTACCCTACATCCTCTGTTATTGCTTCAGAGCATCACAATGGTATTGGGCTCAAGCTGCAGTCCAGGGGCAATGTGGGTTGAGGCCAGAACTTGGAGTTATATGTGCCACAAAGCACAGGGTCACTCAGAATAATAGGTGAAATTCTGGAGGGTTGCAACCAATTACAGAACATCCACAGAGCAATGCAGTTCCTGCACACATATATAATTGAAAGTGATCCCAAGGCCATGCTAGATGTGTGTTCTCTTCTGAACAATGTAGGATTTATCACAGTTTTGAAAGACTTGACCTTCAGTCATCCAAGGTTCCTCTCTACTTGAGAGAAAGCACTTTGCTGCTGCAGCAGAAGTCTGTGATAGTGGGAGGATGGAACAGTAGCTTTTTGAAGTTCAGCCCATTTCTGGGGAATTTTTTTCTTTGGGTGACACACTGAATTTGTTCTACCTTCTTCAGAACAATCTGCAAGGAAACTGATGATAGAAAAGTTTGGGGCTTTTTTAATATAAGAGACTGAGAAGAAAATAACTATAGTCTGGGGATCAAAAATAGAGTCTAACTGCTTGTGTGTTTCTCATGCATAAACCTCTTGTTTTTAGGCAGTACAATATTAAATGTTAAAAATAACTGGAGTGGGGGAATATATGTGTTTTATCTGAAAGGACTCACATAATAATTACCCATATATGAAACATGATGAGTGTTTGCAGGGTGAAAAGGTTAGTTGTGATCAGTCACACAAGGCAACTGTGCTTGCTTCTTTTTTGGGTTAATGTATTTCTGTATCAAGACAGTAAACTGTCAGGACTGTGACCTGTGAAGTATCTATATTGCCTAGACTGATTCATACTGTAGAAGTTCTGGGGACATAAAATATCCTTCTCTCAGTTGTGTATGCAGCACATCACAGCCCATCACAGATGGGGTTCCTATACAGTATAGCAGTATAATCAAAGGCAATGAGCCCAGGAATATAGTACCACAGAAGGATAAGAGAATCCATGTCCAGAGGAAAGAAAACCAGAGAAGGAAATTATAAACAATTTTTAAAATTTTGTTTATGTGTTGCTTTCACCCAAATTGTACGTGTGCTTGTGTCCCACTTCATCTTTGTCTGGCTCATAATCATTCCTCTCTGACTGTCATGATGATGAGTTCTTGAAACCTTGTTGTCTTGTGTCAGGCACCATCCCATCCCATAAAAAGTAAATCTGCTCTCCTTGGGGGCATGCAAAAGCCTGAGCCATTCATATTTGCTTTTGGTGTGCATTTGCGCAAGTTAAATTTGGTTGCTTGAATATTCATTCAGGAGGACCTCTGAGTACTAAACTTACTTTGAAACAATGAGGTGAATTTGTTTCTGTCTATTTCTAGCTGGCTTTTTTTTTTCTACTGGATATTTATTAAATTAAAAACATCCATTTTTTTTTCTGTAGTGTAAAAAAATTTTTCTGAGCAAGAATGTACAATTTCTAGTACTGGAACTTGTGATGCAAAACCACTAGAGTATGTGAACAGACCAAAATAAAAATACGTTCCTTAAAAGTCATAACACAGTTATTAAGTTGAGTATAAGTTTGCCAGCTGTATAATTTTTTAGAATATTGTAAAATTAATCATTTGTGTTCTATATGGCTGGCATTTAAAGCTAGTTATACAACATAGTAGTTAAGAGTCTGCTAGCACATTTCCTTTTGAATCAACTCTAGTTCATGCGGATTCTGCTACAGGATCCCGCATGAGACCTTAGGTTAGTGTAGGCGAATCTTCTAAAGCATGGGGGAGAACCTTCATATCAATGAATTCCAACCATGCCTACTTGTTTTCCTTTGAACACAGTTATTATTTGACTCAGGAGCAAGATCCTTTCATTGCACAATCAGTATGGCTTTGTTAAGGTGATCATTGCTTATTTATCAATAATCAT
This sequence comes from Brachypodius melanocephalos, assembly GCA_013398615.1. NCBI lineage: Eukaryota > Metazoa > Chordata > Aves > Passeriformes > Pycnonotidae > Brachypodius > Brachypodius melanocephalos. Next base: position 52,495,477 of record VZSR01003803.1, read on the forward strand.
AGTTTTAAGAATAACTTTTCTCCTCTAAGACTGTACGCTAATCCTAGTTTTAAATGCTTAGCTAGAGCTGCTCTTAGTCATCATATTGAGGAGACATTCAAAGAATCATAGAAAGCTTTGGTTGGGAAGGACCTTAAAAATCATCCTGCCATGGGCAGTGACATCTTTGATTAGCTCAGGTTGCTCGAAGCCCTGTCCAGGCTTGCCTTGAACACTTAGAGGGATGGAGAATCCAGAACTTCTCTGGGCAACTTGTTTCAGTGCCTCACCACCCTCAAAGTCAAAATTTCATCCTGAAATCTTACCTAAATCTACCACCTTTCAGTTTAAAGCCACTTCTCCTTGTCTTACCACTACACATCTTTCTAAAAAGTCCTACTCCAGCTCTCTTTTAGCTTGTCTTTTGGTACTGGAAAGCTACCATAAGATCTCCCTGGAACCTCCTCTTCTCCAGGCTAAACAAATCAGATGATTAATCATCTCCATAGTTAATAGCCCTGTGTTTTAGCACCCTGCCTTGAGGTTCCAGAAGGGCATTTGCAAGTGTTGGTTGCAGAGAAGATGTTTTGCTAAACTGCAGAGCAGCTGAGGAACTGCTGTTTGTACACTGCTCCAGCCCACTGGAATTTGTGTTAACAGAGGAACCAGAGGAATTCCCAGATGCATCTTGGAGGGAGGCTGGCCTAAGTATCCTCTTGTGATACTTACTTAGTACCTGAAATCCTGTGGGACTAAGATAAGGGTATTCAGAGGACAGTCAGAGGAGTCAATAGTGACAAAGACGTGATCATGCTGTAAGTAAGGCTGGAAAGCGCAAAGATCAGGTGTGTGCCTTTCTCACTGGCTGCTGGTAGGAACACAAGATAGAAGATGTGCTGAGCAACAGATCCTTGAGCTTTTTCCTCTCCTTCCTCATTCATTGCCTTTGTGCTCATACAATTGTGCCTCTCTTTGCAAAGAAATTACAATATTTTCTTGCAAAAGCACCTTCTCAGTCAGTGAAGGGTGGCCTCTGTTGTCCAGTGAGATAGCAATAATGGTCTTAATTCCTTTCTTTAGATACTAGGTAATTATTCATCTAAAATGATCCTATATACTAAGGATAAGCATTCTTTCCTTCCTTTTCTTTGAGATTGGGGAGAACATTCATAATAAGAACTTTTTTTTTACTGTGAAAGATGTGAAGAAAGGCACCTAACCGGTTTTTTTTCTCTTGAAACATTTCCCTGAAATTTTCAAGTAGTTTACCAGATTAGAACGGTGTAATTTCAGAAGGTTAATGGGTAGAAGAAAGAACTTCAGAGAAAACACATGAAAAAAACATTAACATTGAGGGTTCCAGCTTTTAGAGGTTCATTTAAGGCATTTTCCCATCTTGTATTTATTAGCATAAATTATCACTAGAATATTGTTTGTTTAGGAACAAACCTTGTGTTGTCCATGTCTTGTTTATATCAAAAAAGGATCGGTAAGGGATGGAGCTAGTCAGATTCAGAAGATAAAATAAATGCGAAATTTATATGGAAACCATTATAAAAACAGTGATGCATAATAATGTACATACCCTTGGTGAAGGCTGTGATTCAGAAAAACATCAAAATATACTGCAGATTAATTATGAGCATATGGTTATATCTGTCTGAAGTTAGTACAAGTATATAAATCCATTAATTACAAAACAAAGTGACAGTGCTGTGTGAAGCTGTTAAGACGGTTGTTCTGGTTGCACATGTTTATTGATGACTCTCCTGATATACAAGAGGTTGATGAATAATGCTGATTCATCAATAGTGAAATGTTTTGCAAAACTATCCTTAGGGTGCTAAATGGTTAAATAGAGAGAGAAACGAAAGCGCATTGTTGCTTGAGGAGAAAACTTAAAATTCAATATGGAGGTTCACAACAAGATCCTCTTTTAAATTTGAAAAGCAGGGAAGTAAAATTTAAGACAAAGTATTTTGCTGGACTTTAAACTTTTTTTCAACGTTTCAGGGGTTTTTTTCTAGACCTGCCACAAAACCAAGAAATCAGTTATTCATGCAGCTGTAATCATTTTGACATTTGTAGCAGACTATTTTCACTTCATGATTTCTGTTATAAAGTCGTATATTTTAATCTCAGCAAATGTTCATTTAATATTTGCATATGAGGATAGGTCCATTGAACCCCGAAGGGGCTGGTCGCATAAGGGTAATTCACAGTGAGTTGTTCCACTGAAAGTCAGTGTAATTGCTGCTCTATTAGGCTGCTGTTCAATGTAAAAATACGGACCAGATTCTCAGTTATTGCAAGCTGTTCTTCAGAGGGTCTTCACTTTGGAAGATAAACAACTCCATCACCCAAAACCTGAATTACTGGCTATATGGTAAAAGTGTTTGATGCTTGTATTTCAGAATCACAACCACTGCAGCATGCATGATGGACTTGAGAAGATACCCATTAGATGAGCAAAACTGTACCCTGGAAATAGAAAGCTGTACGTACCTAAGAAGATGCATGTGAAATCTAGTTTGGATCTAGGGTTTTTGTTGTTTTGTTTTATAGAACTGTGTAATATTTACACATGTGTCTATAAACACTATTTGAATCATGTAATTATCACCATTTGGATTTTTTGATTGTCTGTTTATTTGAATTACTAAAAGATGTAAGGAGTCATCCATTTCTAGATAGATGAATACATCCTAGAAAAATGAGATTAGGACAGAATGAAGTCATTTAGTATTCCTGCCTGACTTGGAAGAGATAGTGCTGGATGCTTATCTTCAACATGAGAGATGAATATTTGTATTTTTATCAGATTTACTTTCAAGAGAGCAAACACTGTGATACAATTTTCTTTCAGTATACTTTATTATGTATGGATCATCTTGGTGCAGGACCTATCCTGGGCTTTCAAACTGACCCCATTTATGATTTGAAATTATGTTACCAAAAGAACAATATTCTCTTTTTCACCTAGTCGTGTCCTAGGATTGCAATATTCAGGTGTATATTTGCACTTCAGAAATACCTGGTCCATTTCTGACACTAGCTGGAAATTGTGGGCCATATACAGAAAATACTAGTATATATTCCATATTCAGCTCTAGTTCTTCACTAGTGGGAGCTAGTGGAAATGATGCAACTCATAGTTTACTGTGCGTGGAAGAGGTTTGCCCCAGTTATGTTTCTCTGTCTTCTGTGAATAATCAGCCTTCTTCTGGTGATTATCAGTGTAAATACACATTTGGTTTCAGTGTTAAATGCATTTCATATCCTAAATCCTGGATAGTGTTTTCTTCTCACTGTGAGCATTAGTGAATGATATGTGAATGATTAAAAAAAAGGATAAAATCAAAAGAAAGCTGAGTATTTTGCCTAAAATTCCCAGGCAGACTGTAATGGTGTAGCAATTTGGGAGACCTTCCCACAGGCAAAATACCATACAGCTCTCCAGCTGTTCCAATTCTTTTTATTGTCTCAAATGACAAGCTGCATGTTTGAAGTTATGTTTGGGTTCACTGTTATTTCTGACTTCCTTGCTTTGCCTGCAGATGGCTACACAACTGATGACATAGAGTTCTACTGGAGAGGTGGAGATAATGCAGTCACTGGCGTGGAGAGGATTGAACTTCCTCAGTTCTCTATCGTGGAATACAGACTGGTGTCGAAGAATGTTGTCTTTGCCACAGGCAAGTATTGCCATTTACCCACTTAGTGTTTAATTTTCTTGTGCATGAAAATTACTGTTTTATTAATAATAATTAACTATTATTACCGGTCATGATATGTAGCCTGTGTTGCATGTTTGGATGAAGAAATTACTTGACAAAGCCTGGAGGTAGGAGCCCATCAAAACTCCAGACCTGCATTCAGTACTGCATTCAACTCTGGGCCTTCCAACACGAGAAGGACATGGACCTGTTGGAACAAGTCCAGAGGAAGGGCACAAAGATGATCAGGGGGCTGGAGCACCTCTCTGATAAAAATAGGCTGAGAGTTGGGGTTAAGCCTGGAGAAGAGCACCTTCTAGCAGCCTTCCAGCATTTAATGGGGACAACAGGAGACCTAGAGGGGGACTTTTTACAAAAATGTGTAGTGGTAGCACAAGGGCAAATGGCTTCATACTGAAAGAGGGTATATTTCGATTAGATATAGGAAGAAATTCTTTACTGTAACAGTGGTGAGACAGTAGGTTGCCCAGAGAAGTTGTAGATGCTCCATCCCTGGAAGTGTTGAAGGCCAGGTTGGATAGGGCTTTGAAGAGCCTGGTCTAGTCAAAGGTGTCCCTGCCTAAGGCAGTGGGGTTGTAACTATGTAGCCTTTAAGGTCCTTTCCAACCCAAACCATTTTGAGATTCTTTACCTCCATGTTTAGTTTTCTTTTTCATGTATGTAGGTGATACTTAACTAAACACCTAAATAGCTATGATCTAAATAAATAAGTCATTCACCTCTGAATCATGAGTTTAAATGTAGCCTAGAAGGTAACTGATCATACATAAATGTGTTTTGGCATGCTAGGTCAAAAAGGCACCAATTTTATAAACAGCTGCCTTGAATTTACAGTGCATGTTTGTTTTGTTGTTACATGGTGAATGTAATGTCTTTTATCTCTTGATTTGCACTGATGGATATATAGTACTTTATACATAGCCATCCACTGCATTTGTCATCATTATTAGGGGCTAAAATTACATCCCTGCTTGTTTCCTTGAAGATGGAATAAAAATTAGTAGTAACTCACAGCACTGGATGTCCTTAGATTGCAAAGTGCAAGGTTGATTTATATATTTGCTGTTAGACACCAAAATAGGAATATGTGTGACAAAAGCAAAGCAACACAAAAAGCCATCAGCACATGTGGGGCTGTTATTTGGCTCAATGTTGGGGGCCTTCAGATTTTCAGTGCTGTTCAGACCACAGGAGTGTGCTGTTCCATCTGTCTCAGCACACTAGAACAAATGAAGCACAGCTCAATCATGTTTGTAAGCATCACTTCACCCACTCTTTGGACACAGCATCTGTTTCAAAGTACACAGAAACACAACTTGTATTTCAGAACAAAATGTAAATATTGCTGGGACTGAAATTAGTGTGAGGGGGTTTGCCAACTGCTGCTGTTCTTGTTTACCATTGTGAATGGAAGGGTTCTTTTTGATAGAGAATCAGTTGCTCTAATCCTATACCCTTCTGTCCTGCAGCTGGTGTGACCTTTGGCAGCCAGGGCTTACCTGCCCCTCCATAGGACTGGAAATGCTTTTGTAGGAAGGCTCTTTTAGATAACAATGACAATGGAAAGAACTTATTTATTTAAGTGGAGTGACTTTTATGATAGTCCAAGGCCACATTTTAGTTCGGTATGAAATATTTCACTAAATGCATGACTTAGTAATGTTAAGATGAGAGATTTGTAAAAATCAGGAAAATGAGAAATCCAAAGAGATATGTGACAAATGCAAGAGAGACTAAAAACTAGGAGCACATATTTCTGTGACTGACCAAATGTTCAGAATATTAATGATTCTTTCTTAAAAAAAACAGTGAAAGGAATAAAAAAGTCTCATGCTTCAGGGTTTAAGACAGCTTGGCGTTAGGGAGTAAAAGAGAACAGCATGTTTCTTGTACCATTTTCTGAAACATTTCATTTTTTTCACTGATGAGGACAAAATACTGAATTTACTATTGCTTTGATACAGGACATTATAAAAATGCTTGATAATTTATGACATTTTATGACAAGTATTTCCATGCAGGGAAACATCACATTTGTTTCTCAAAACCACATGTTTAAATCTAAAGCATGCCAGCAGATCAGATGCATAAAGTCAGCAGATGCTTTTCAAGTTTCTTCTTAAGAGTTTCTTACAGTCCTAGTAATTAGGGCTAGTTTCTACATTTTTTGGAAAGTAAGTTAGGCATGTTTTTGGCTTTGAGGTTATAGAAGTCTCAGGGGAGATACTGGTTCTTTGAGCGCAGTATCTCAGTGAACATTTCAGATATTTCAGTCCTAGTGTGCTTTGATTGAATAAAACTAAAAGACTACTTCAGAGTCATGCCATAAACAGCTTTTGGATTAGTTATTTCTCCTTCAAGAGAAAGTGAGCTGTATAATCTTGTGTAACTTAGGCAAAGGGAAAAATCTGTTCCCATAGTTACTACTGAGAAGCAATGATAAGCATGGGAAAACCCCCATCGATAATCACAGAAATCTGGGTGGAGCTGCATGAATTCTGGAGGAGCTGCAGGCCTCTTGGAGTATAGAATGGAAGTTAAAATTTATCTTGCCAAACTAGCAAAATTTGTCTGAAAAAAGTATAAAATTCAATATGGGCAAGTTCAATATACAGCATCCATACAACTAATTGTTCCTATCCAAATTAAGGATAGAAAATGCTAGGTTATACCAGGGTTCTGTGTGTAGAAACGTAGGGGTTGCTGTTGATTTCAGACTGGACATGAGCCAATAAGATCTTTTTGGGGAGCAAAAGAAAAACAAACCAACCCACAAATCTCATCATAAAAAGAATTCTGTAAAAGATTTATATTGATAATGCTTGAGCTTAGTATTTGTAATCAAGGGTAGCACTCTGGGAGGCAGTAATGGAGCAATAGAAGAGGGTTATAGAAAATTAGGAAGTGTATGTGAAAATCTAGAAAATGGCATATCTGAGATTAGTGGAGAAACAAGTATGGTCATGTGGTTTAAAAAAAGAGAACACTTGATTGTGAATTAAATAAAACCTTCAGGTGTCTAAAAGGTATCTGCAAAGCCATATACAATAGCCTGTTCCCTTTATTCATGATTTTTAAATTGCTGTGAAGAAGAAATACCTGGTTTTGACTATCCTTCTAACGCCAGCTGAAGGCCATGCAGGATGCCATAAGATATTTAAATGGCACTGGATGCCCATGTGTCAGTAACTGAGCTAAGCCCACAGTCAAATGCTATCCAATCAGTGCTGTCAGTGAAGCTTAAAGAGCTATTCAGCTCTTGAATACCTCTGTTTTCTCAAATGAATATTTTAAGACAGTATTCGGTTGCCTAAACATAAGAATCTGCTGCTTCTTGAGCTGCTGTGGAAGATCCTGGTCAGCAGTCAGGCTGCTGTTCTGGCATCTTACAGCCTGTCCTGTGTTCACCATCTAGTGCTTCAGTATTGATTACTTAAGTAGTGTTCTGTTCTGCTATTCTTTAGCCTATCCCATCTCAAATGGCCTTAGACACCTCAGTATAGACAGTTGAATCACACCCTTGGAATCAGCTGGCTCTAAGTCCAGATCTCCATGGTTTCCACTAACAGTTCATGTTCCACCCATGTGCAAATATCTGCATTTAAACACCCAAAATGTAGTGCTGTCTGCTACCTAATTCTGCCTCCTAGATGTTTGTTATCTAGAAATGCTTAGATAATGAACTGGAATGGGGCTATGTAAAACACCACCTAAAAGCTTCAAGCCACATAGCAGTCAAAGCCATATTAGCAACCTGTTGGTAAGAGGAGGGTAGTCTCAAAAGATTTGAAAATGAAATATTTGCTGTATTCTGAAAGATCAGTACGTAAAGTACATTTCCAATTAGCCAAAGAACCTTCCCAGAAGAACATATTAAAATAAGAATTCTGTAACTGACCAACTCTGTTATCTTGTTTCATACTTGGATAAAACAGCAAGAGACTAATTTAGCCTTGAAGCCAGATATTTCAGCTTGCTAGCTTTTAATGAAATTGGAACAGAAACAAGTAATCTCTTTTTATCAAGTGCCCAAATATGTGAAAAAGGAATATTTGAGGCTGAAGTATTGATTAAGTATTTATTTTTGTACTTTGATTCCCAACTCTGTTGGACTTAAGTACTTCTGGCAAAATTCTGTTATTCCTATAGTATTTAAATTAGCCCATATACATCAACATCTTATACGAGGTGGGAGGAAGGATAACAAGGTAAAAAATCAGAAAATTTTTATGGAAACTTAACAACTAGAATTTCTTGGTAATTAATCTTTGAATGTACTGAGCCTTAACTGACAAATCATCATGGAATCATAATCAGACAAGTAACAGTGTAATTGTTGAACTTACCCAGAAGTCAACTTACACTAAATAATTAATCCACAGAATGGATCCTCCTTAGTTAAATGAAGATCTGGACTTACAGTTTTCTTGCTCCTTGAAGGTTAGGACCCATCCTTTTCACTGAGCTTTAGCCATTCACAGAAAGAGGGAGAATAGTAAAGTAACTGGGAAATAAGGATGGGTCCTTCTTTTAATTGTTTTTTTTCCACAGACTCTTGTGGCCTGTTTGCTGGAGGTGAGGTACTGTAGCTGAGAGGGCAGGCTGGAGACAGGGTCAACAGATAATTTTTGAAGACAGAAAAGCAATTCAGTTGAAAGTAATACAAACTCTCATAGTCTCAGAGAGAGGTACCTAAAGGAGAACCCTGGCTATGTGGTATTATAAAAACCAAGGCTACCAGTTCATGTTTCAATTTCAACCTGACCTTTTACAAAGTCTATACTCTACTACATGTGTCAACTGCAGTAAGGAGCAGTAATGCCAGCAAGACTTTTGTTTAGATTGCCCAGGAGCCTCACACCATTAAAATCTACCCTGAGACTTGCAGGGTTTGGATTCATCTTTTTCTTATTTATGGTGAATATAATTTCAGTGTCTGCATTTGAACTAGGTGTCTGAGTTGGTCACAATCTAGTCCATACAGTTGGTGGAGTCTGAAGACAAATCCAGTACACCTATAGAAGCCCATTTTAGGGGGTGGTGAGTCATTCTCTAGGTTTCATTTGCTGTATTGACTGGATGAACTGGAGCTTAGACACCAAGCTCATGTATAAGCAGTTCAAGTGAGTTGCTTAATCAGCTGCTATTTGAGAGGGCACAAAGGCAGTCTTCATAGTATCCATGTGCTGATGAAAAAGATGCAGGGGGTACATCATGTCCATCAGCTGTGTGCTGGTGTCTGCGATGTCACAGGACATCTCAAAAGGATCAGGGCACTGTCAGATTAGCAACTGAATCTCCCTGTTACAGTCAACTCCAACTCCAGAGCAGGAAGAGAGCACTGGCAGCCCTGGCCCCAGACATGGTTCTTGGGGTTCTAACTTCAGGACAAAGGACCTGGTGCTTGAAGCATATTTTGGTTGGTGTCTCTGGCCCTGAGGTCAGCTCTCTGGGGAGTCCACCTTTAAGGCCAGATCTCACTAGTTCCAGTAATTACCTCACCTAATTAGACAAAGATGGTGCTGAGGTAATGGCTAATGGTTACAGGTGAAGCACTTGAGGTAAATGTCTAAAGTTCACTCTGTTACACACTTTCTGACTTTGGGATTTCATTACTGAACATTACTAACATATGTGACATGTTATTCTCTCCCCTGTTGATACACATCTCTTTCTGTGGCACACCATTTTCTGTGCTTTATCAACGGTGCTTTATCTCTCTTCTTTCTCTGAATTTCCCTAGTGCATCCAGGGTCCTTAGCTCTGGAGCAAACCAAGAATTGACTTTGATTCAGTGATTCAGTTCTACTGAACTTTCCTCAGTTAATCCTTCAAACTATTTAATCAAAGAATCAGTATTTTATGGGAGATTTTTCATTTGTCACCTCTATCAATTATATTCCACAGATACCTAGACCTGGCCAAGACATCTGAAAAGAGTGGGTGGTGTATTATATGAAATAATTTTTCTCAGCAGAGCTTTATAAAGATTTCTGTCTGATGTTCTACTCTTACTGCAGAAAGGTGATGAGGTCTGCTGCATTTTTAATGTATTTCACAATGGCAGTATTTATATATTTCATTATGATCTCCTGTTTTATTTATATAGCCTGTAGACACAAGGCCACAGGAACATTTTCATAAGAATCCAAATGAAAAAGTTAAGCTTTGCACAAAAAAAAAAAAAAAAAGCACGCCTGGTTTCAATGAGAGAACTTGTCTTTTGAAATTAAACATTGTTCATTGGAAAATGATGTTAAGCGAGTATAAATGTTTGCTTGCTGAAAATTGCGTTAACTGCTTCAGACAGCAGAAAACCTTGGTCTGATCAGGATGAAATACATTCTCTGATTTCACCAATACACTTCTATTGGTGGAACTAAAAGGCATTTCATTCTGGAAAAAAATACTACTGACTGAAGTAATCACAGCAACTAGGTACACCTAGCAGATTTTTCTTTTCCCGGTGATAGTTGTTCTGAGGTTGTTCGATACAATAGTTAAGGATATTTGCAAAAGTTTGATATTATCTTGATGCTCCTGCTGCCTGGAAATGGTGTGGCATTTTTCTGTCATATGACTCAAAGTGTAACAAACTATCAGAAATGTGATGAAGAGAAATCTGCAGTTTTCTATTCCTTCTTTCCCTTTCTTTCTTTGGAAATCCATTATTCATGTCTACATGGGCAAATTAAGTTTCTTAAGCTCATATTCAAACATACAAATATAATTTAAAGAGAAGTTTTTAATTTTTCATTTTTTCTCTAGCTATAATCTTTCATATATTTTACATATTTGCATTAGAATGGGCAGGAAGTATTCTAATACCTGATTGGATTCTTGGTATGTGCTGAATATTTTTTTTAGGATGTTGACTAACTGGATCTTTTAGATGAGCTGTTAGAAGTATATCTAAGACTAGCAGTGTGAACACAAATTATGGAGCTAATGTGTGAATGACTACCTTTTTCTTATACAGCTGTACTCAGATTTAATCATCTTTGCATTCAGTGAAAAAAAGTCATAATTATTTTTAACTATTTAAGATTTTTAAATAAAATAATCTGAATAAATTTAGAACTGTAACTGTTCGTGAATTATATATAAACACACACAGAGTTCAGCTTTTTTTTGATTAAAATATGTTTGGAAGAAACCTTTGAGCTGGCTGTAATTGATGTTAGAGGATCTAGTCTGAAGGTTTTTCCTTTAGTGGAATTCATTACAATTTATTTTTGACACCACAGATCACGTGTTTCTTATAGTTCAGATGTAATTAAGAAGTCTCATCTCTTGAACAACTCCTCATTGTAAATGAAAAACTATGCACATTACTTATTCTCTCCATATTCATTCTATACAGAAAACCATGTACTTGGATAAGCATTTTACTTGGAGACCTAAGCATTTGTTTTTAAAAACTAACTGGTGCTCACCTATCTGTTTAATACTCCAAAGTAGTTTATTGTCTCTCTTTTCTTCCCAAATACAAATTATTTGGCTATCACTGTATTCACTGCAACGTTTCTTTTAATACCAATGAGTAATACAGTGAAGGTGTCATCCCTGCTGTTCTGCAGATGTCATACTACCCCACAAAATGTGCTTGCTTTATTTTCTGCAGAAACTGAAGGCAGCTATCTACAAGTGTCTTTCCTTCAGTATAAATAATGCTGTTTTCCTCTCTCTTTTCTCAGGTGCCTATCCAAGACTCTCACTGAGCTTCAGGTTGAAGAGAAATATTGGCTACTTTATTCTTCAAACCTATATGCCCTCCATACTGATTACCATTTTATCATGGGTGTCATTCTGGATCAATTATGATGCATCAGCAGCAAGAGTTGCCCTTGGTATGTGTTAAGAATGAGTGGGACATTAAAATGTCAGACTTAATGTAGCCTTCAGAGGCTGTTAAAAACTACAGTGTGATGTCAGTGTTTTGAAATTCCAAAATAATTTGCGTCAAAATCATGTCATCTAGTATTGACTCAAAAGTGATGTTTTCCCCTGCATGCAAGAGTGTAGCTACCACTAAATCTCTGACATGAGCCGCTCATACAGGTCCCAGACTTGTTCTCATCAAAGTTAATGTTGTTGTCAGTAAATTCACCCAGGACACCAGCTCCACAATCATACTTAAGCGTGGGCTTTAGTCCAGCTCAGTGTGGGAGGACAAATGTGGCTCCAAGCCTCTTCCTGAGGTCCTGGGTGCTTTAACTGACACTGGCAGGAACAGACTTTAAGAACCATTGCTAGTTCAGTGCACAAGGGAACATCAGCTATGGACCGTATCATGCCACCTAACCCTCAGGATACATGGTATGTTAAGTGCATGTTTATGACAGCTTAAAGTGTCATTTACTTCATGACAGAAAAACATGGATTTGGCACAGGTATGTGATTCCTGCCCAAGAACTTTACACATACCTTCCTACCCAAAACTTGTCACTAAGTTTGTGCTATCTTCCTGCTTGCTGTAGTTTCTTATTTTCTTAAGATAGGAACAAACTCCCTAGTTCCCTTATTTTTTTGTAATGTACTACAGGAAACACAGACTACAACCCATGTCTCTATGATTCCCTGTTTCCTTACCCTATGTCTCCCAAGGTCCCACATACCAAAGCAGGCAGGGTAGCTTTGTGCAACATATTACCCCAGTATCTGAATTTGGGTGGCTGGAGATACTGTAGATGAACTCCAGTTACTGTACAACAATTCTGCATATGCTGGGGATTAGCTGGTGCGTATGGGCATGACACAGTTTGGCATTACCACTCAGCAGCCAGTGTTTAGCAGCTTGAAGGTAAGTAGTAGCTTAATAGGAAGTGGAGCATAGAGCCCAAACATCTGTGATGTGTTCATAAATGAGTCACTGGATAGCAGAGATCCACCCAGGTGGACCGAGGGCAGCACTTCAAACACAACTGTCAGCATCTAGACACATACTTACCAGGACTGCAGAGAACAGATGGTTAGACAGAAGTTACCATACCCAGTGACATTCCATGCCCTTCTGTTACAGGTTCATGAGATTCTTCCTTGTTTAAGGAGCAAGACTGTCTCATGTGGCCCATTTCCGTGTAGCACAAGTTCATCAAGTACTGTAAGACAAATATTAGAACAAAAGTCAGTGAGTACAAGGCAAGCTCAGGAGACCAGATGTTCTATTTCCAATTGGTAGAAAGTCCTTTTGAGAGACAAAAATCCACCTAATAGTTTCTTCTCAGAAAACAATTAGCGCCTTGGTGATTACGTCTGTGGCGTTTGTATAATAAAGTTTGGTATCGTGGGTCTAATCCTATATTCCTTTGAATACCCCCTCTTATTAGTCTTAAGCTGGTATCACAGTATCACAGAAAATAGTGATTTTGAATGTCCCACAAGGGACCCACAGGAGTCCAACTCCTGTCCCTGCACAGGACCATCTCCTCGGGTCATGTCATGGGCCCAAGAGAATTGTCCAAATGCATCTTGAACTCTGTTAGGCTGGTGCTGTGACCGCTTCCCTGGAGAGCCGTTCCAGTGCCCAACCATCCTTTGGGTGAACAGCCTTTTTCTAATATCCAACCTAAACCTCCCCTGACACAATTTCAGGCCATTCCCTTGCCTCCTGTTACTGGCCACCACAGAGAAGAGATCGGACCCTGTTCCTTCTCTTCCCCTCATGAAGAAGTTATAGACTGCCATGAGGTCTCCAGGCTGAACAGACCTAGTGACTTAACTTGTTCATCCTACAGTTTCCCCTCACCACCTTTCATTGGACACTTTCTAATAGTTATAGGTAAAAAATATCTTTTATATATTGTGGTGCCCGAAACTGCACACAATATTCGAGGTGAGGCTGCCGCAGTGCAGAGCAGAGTGGGACAATCCCCTTCCTTGCCCGGCTGGTGATGCTGTGCCTGATGCACCCCAGGAACACCATCTCCCCAGGCTCCCTCCTGGCTGCCAAAGCAGTTCTGACTCGTGTGCAAGTTGCCATCCACCAGGACCTCCGGCACTTTCTGCAGCACTGCTCTCCAGCCTCTTGTTGCCCATTCTGTCTGTACATTGAGGTTTGCCCCATCCCAGGTGCAGAATCCGGCACTTCCCCTTACTGAATTTCACATGGTTGGTGATTGCCCATCCAGTCCTCTAATTTGTCGAGGTCTCTCTGCAGGGCCTTCCTGCCTCTGGGGGAGGCAACAGCTGCTCCCAGTTATGTAGTGTCTGTGAACTTCCATGGCATCCTAAAGTGAAGTGGTATAGAAGTTTAAAGGCAATATAGCGCCTTTGGACATATATGATTGGCTCTGGAAAGCACAGTACAGAGAAGCTATACCTGCTTTCCTAAGTATTCATTTGAGGAAGCTGTCCCTGTGCAATTCTTGAGACACAAACTTTTACTCAACCCCCGCAAGAAGTCTGTATTCTCTGCAAAAGCCTGATTCTATTAATTCATTCCCATGTTTTGTCCCTGTGCCTGATCCCCTGCTGCACTGAGCCAAGTAGTTGCCTCCAGAGTGAGGCCAAGGTACAGAGTAAAGGCCAGCTCCTTCCAGAGACTATGTACTATGGACCCTGCAGACAGATGGTGATATAGGGCTGATCTCAAGAGGAATATTCAAACATACCAATTCTGCTCTCTTAACTTTTTGCTAGTTAGTCCTAGAAGTTCACAAATTCAGTCCTTTGAGTGAGAAGAAGAGTAATTTCTAGAGTCTTCCCTTGTGGGAAGGACTATAATCACAAGATTATTTTATTTTTTGTCTTATGGGAGTGTCAGCCTCTTCTCCTCCAGCTGTGCTTTAAAATAAATTACTGAGCTTCAGAAGGACATTTGGCTGCAGGGCTTCAGGATTTCCCAGGGAATGTATTTCTCTTTGGTTACGATAGCCACCTTTCTATTCAGTGTGCTTAATCTTCTGGATCACCAGACATCTGGCATCAATGCACACTTGTTTCACAGTTTAGAGGAAAAGCACTGAAAACCACATGACACTAACCTACTAAATACTCAAAATATCTTACACAATCTCAGAGGGTATTACTACAGTTCCCTGGAGTGACACTGCTTACACTGACAGCTTGATTTTGAGTTATATTGTCTTTATTTTTGTCTCTTCAGGTAAAAGAAGCTGTGCTTTATTATATGGCAGCAATTTTATTTTGTCCTTTATTTTTGTTCTGCCTGTATTTTAGTGACTACTTGTAAACTGATGGTATAATTATGGAATCAAAGAAAATAGTAATGGAGGAGACCTAATAGAATGACTTGCCTTGAAATGAGATTTATTCCACAAATCAGTGTTTTCAGGAACCTGTGATTTGCGATTCCAGTGGAGATACAGATCATGCAGTTTATTGTGAATTCAAGCAGACTGACAGTAAATTAGCTTTTCTTTTCAGATTTTCAAAACAGTGCTCTGTAATATATTTTCAGGTGCTATGTCCATCTTTAGATAAATACCTTGACATAAGGTTGATATATTTTGTAGATATTTTATTAGTGTCCAGTTTGTTGCTATAAAAATGCTGCTCTCCCTCATTTTTCCTTCCAAAAATTCTCATACCTGTCTGTCTCTCATTGCTCACCTCACTTGTTTCTATGTAACTAGCCTACTGCTCCAAATCAGTTGTCGCAAATTCCATTTATATACTGTCCTTTCCTGAAATAGGTATCTAAAATAGATGGGATGAACTGCTCTAGAAAGGTGCCTGTCTCTCCCCATCTACTACAGGGAGACCTTACAGGACTGACATCAACCAACTGCCTAACTCTTAGAAATTTAAAACTGAAGGAGAAGTCTTTCACCACCTATGTGAACACTGTTCTTGTTGCACATCAGTTTGGTCTCCATGGAAGACATTTTCAGTAGGGCTACACTGGCTTCAATGAAGTTATGTTAACTCATGGCAGTGGTGCCAGACCCCCTTGTTAGCTGTTCCCTCTCTCATAGGAAGGAAATAATTGTAGGAGAATAATAATGCATCAAATAATAATTTCGCCTTTTTTTGCAGTGATGTCTCCTGCAAGACATCTTTTACACATTTTTAAGCTTCTTCCCATTGACAAGGCATATTTGCCAAGAAGAAAAATAAAATCAAATGCTTGGAGCTGTAAGATATGTGATCTTTTTTCTTTGTGTAGGAATTACGACTGTGCTGACTATGACAACAATCAACACTCACCTGCGAGAGACTTTGCCTAAAATTCCATATGTTAAAGCCATTGACATGTATCTCATGGGCTGCTTTGTGTTTGTCTTCTTGGCCTTACTTGAATATGCCTTTGTCAACTACATTTTCTTTGGAAAAGGCCCTCAAAGGCAGAAGAAACTTGCAGAAAAAACAACAAAGGCAAACAACGATCGCTCAAGGTTTGAAGGCAGTCGGGTAGGTTTCTTTTATTTATATATATTCTTTCTATTTTTACTTTGCAAAGACTATCAGTATGAAAAAAAACCAAAAAGGCTTGCATAAAAAATCACCATCTAGTGACAACCAACCATATCTTTTTGTGGACAAACTTGGCCATTTTCATTTTCAAGAACCGACGTAGAAGAATATATGTAAGCATGCAGATGTGGAAGTGAGTATGATCTGTATAACAAGTAAGTGTAAGAAGAAGACAGTGGGAGGGAAGCTAGCTTGAAAACAAAGGCTCAAATCTACAAAGGCATTTATTTGTCTAAATCACATATAATCTAACTGTGATTTTATGTACCTATGTATATTTCCTATGTAAGTGAATCCAGGATCTGAGCACACCTTTCCTCACTTCACTTAGAGGAGATGCATTTACTATGGGAAAGAACAGATAAAGGATTAGTTCTGCCATGCTAATTAATTGGCCAGCGTAGTTCAATGCTGTATGTGGCATTGTCATCTGCTGCTGTTTAGAACCAGCAGGAAAATATAAGTCCTAGAGAAACTTTCAGATTGATTTCTGAAGCATGGTATTGGCAAGCTCTGTGCTGATTATGCTCCAGCCTATTTCCTTGCCTGGAGTATTACTTTATCTGGTGAATACCTCCTTTTTTAATCTTGGGAAGAAAAATTCAAGGTATTCAGCAGTACCTGACATTATCGAGTCATGTCAGTTTGAATAGAGCATCTTTCTTTTTACTAAAATGCTCTCAGCGAGGCTTTTTCATTCAGTTCTATTGAGTAAGACTTTTTTTTCTCTACCAGCCATAAATTAGAAGAGTTCATAGTGAAAAAACTACTACCTGTTTATCAAAACCAGTATCATAAAAGTAATTTCAAGCTATATTTGTTTATCCAAATGAATATGTCTGCTACAGTAAATGTAATGCAGAACTACACCTAATTATCAACACTCCTGTATGTGAAACAATTCTGAACCAATAAACACATTTTTGTCCACTGTATTATGAAACCAGATTCTCATCAAAATTGGCAGCTCTACTTGAAACTAAGATATCAGGACAAACAAATTCTCTTTACTGGAAAAATAAATAGTCATAATAATAAAAAAATACAGATGGGGAAATAAAAGAGTATGAATTGAAAGCAATGGAGAAGATTTTAACTGCAAGAAGGTAATGCAGGTGTATGCACTAAGATTTAATTCTCCTGCTGGTAACCATTTGTTGTGTCTCATACATTTAAATGATTTACATAATTCAGTACAAGACTTGTTAATGGGTCCAATACTACCCCATGTCTGACAGTTCTTCTATGTTGAGCTCAATTTATCTACATTGTCAAAATAATCATAAGTACCTTAACTAATGAAATTGTATATTTTTGACCCAGTTCATACCCTTTTTATATCCTGTATCTGCTCATACCACATAACAATCTTTTTTCCTGGTTTTTGACTTACAGCCTTTTCTTTTGTTTCTGAAGCATCCCAAGCAAATATCATAAACTGTTCTGCTTTTTCTGCTGGTTTAATATCAACTGTGCATGAATGAAAAATTTCTTCACAGCAAGGGTTGTCAAACATTGGAGCAGGCTGCCCAGGGAAGTGGTTGAATCACTATCCCTGGAGATATTTAAAAGATGTGCAGATGTGACACTTTGAGATGTGGTTGTAGTGCGACGGGGGTTGGTCTCTTCTACTGTGTAGCAAGTGACAGGATGCGAGGAAGTGGCCTCAAGTTGCACTAGGGAAGGATTAGATTCTATATTAGGAAACATTTATTCACAGAAAAGGAAGTCAGGCATTGAACAGGCTGCCCAGGGAAGTGATGGAATCACCATCACTGGAAGAGTTCGAAAGTCATGTGGATGTGGCATGTGGGGACATGCTTCAATGGTGAACATGGTGCTGGGTGAGCAGATGAACTCTGTGACCTCATGGGACTTCTTAACCTAAGAGATTCTGTGATTCTATCAAACAAGGATACAAATTCAGCATACCAGAGTTTAGAGAAGAGTGTGTTACTTTGTCCCTTGGAGTCCCAGGTGTGAAAGAGAACTCTGTATGTGTTGTAGAATCACACAGACTCATATTGACTGCGAATATATTACTTGTTCAAATAACACAGGATAAATAATATGGTATGGTCCCTTTCTGTGTAGAAAACACTTTGTCCACAGGCCTCAGCTGGGGAATTCAGCAGAGCTTTGTTGCAGTTTCTGGATTCAGTGACTTCAGAGAAGCAGTGCCAGCATGCAACAGAAACAGACAGAAACATTTGTTAGAGCTAATCAGAAATCTTCCTTTGAAACAAAACATAAATAGAAGACTCATTGGAGGTAGGATGTCAAATTTTAATTTCTCATTTGTGAAACACTGGCAAATGTGAAGCATAGGGAATTGATCAGAACAGGTAAGAGGTCCCATGGATTTCAAGATGCACATCTTGTGGAAAATACATCTTAACAGATCTACTTTGGACAAAGTTTTCCATGGCTTCAAGGTACCACAGCCTTGAAGCAGAAAAATGTCTATCTTCTGAATCCTGTGCACGATTTACCATGCTATACAGATATGTATGGATGCAGCAGGACTGGAGTCATGCTAGAGTTTTTAGCATATGTTCTGTGGAAGACAGTACCTGAAAGCTCTACAGCCTTGGTTCTGACCACTTTCAGGATAGTAAAGAGTGATTAACTTCCAATCTCTCCTTTGGTAGCTCCTGAAAATCATTGAATCTGATGGAAATAACAGTTGCTTGCTTCTTGCTTTAGAGCTGGGACTCCAGTGCTGGATGTTCTGGGAGAGGCTCATGCAGTGTGCCCCAATACTGCACAGTAAGGGAGGCTCAGAGGCACACATGAAGATTACTTTGTGCAAGTTCAATGAAATTGTTGGTTTTGTGGTTTTGCTAAAGGTTTGGTCTTCCATGGAGTGTAATTCCATTCAGAAAGTGAAGGTTTCTAATCCTGGAAAATACTTTCAATCTCACGCCATTTGGGGCTGAGTGACATTTTTAAAGAAAGGGAGAATGCCAAAAGCAGGCAGCCCACTTTACACTTATCACCACTATTCCATGACTGTCAAATGTATGCTGTGCTGGAAAGGAGATTGAAAAATGTTTAAATATAAAACTGGAAGAAGGCGTTATTATTAGTTTATTCTGACTACTATTTTGGGTTGCTGTTTTGTTTTAGTAATTGAATTTGCTTGTTCATAAACCATATGCATGAGCTCCCTGTCACTGATTAAGAATACTAGCTCAGGGCGCTAGAAAAACAAAACAAAACAAATCAAAAAACCAAACTGAACCAAATAAAAAAATAAACATTATTCAATTTATTGTCCACATCAGATGCTGTAACTTGTGGGTGTAATGACAGAACAACTTAGTTCTGTATCAGGTCCAGAGTCAGGAGGGGCTGTGGGGTGCTGGAAATCTCTTGTGTTGGGAGGCAGCACTAACAGAGAAGGGGCAGCTCAACAAATTGCCTGATGCTCAGGCCCTGAGTTCAAGCTTTGCTTTTATGGTTCCCAAGACTGGCAGTGCTGCTGAGACACTGCCTTTCAGGCAAAGGGTACAAGAGAAGGCAGTGGAAAAACAGCATGTTACTTCCCCTCAGAAGTGTTTTAGCCCATGGAAACCAGTAGAACCACCAGGGATATTACTATTGTAGTCTATTTTTATGCATCAGAGAACTGAAATCTGGAGTCCAAGCTAACAGACTTGGTTATAAACAGTCCTCTTATAGTAGCAAAAGGGCTTTTCATGCTTTCTTATTCTTATTGGACTGTAGAGCAAAGGAGTTTTAATTAAAAAAATGTTCTAGACTACAAAATGCACGGATGTGGGTATATTTATGTTGTATTTGATAATTGCTTTGCAGAGCAGTAAATTCACGCTCAGTAACTCCTCTTCATAGTGACTGCTTTTAGATTGTCCTGCATCAGAGGTTATGGGTTTGAAAAGCCAAAACTGGCACAGCCACCCTCATTTTGGTGCTGTTGCTATGGATCTGCCTCTCCAGTGCCAGGCGTTTAGGTACTTCTCTGGGAGTTATTCCTGATATGCTACCACTAAGGCTTGCTGTGTTGAGGAGGGCTCTACCAGCTACTGCTGCTGAGCTGTCTGTTGGCTTCAATGCTCTTATTATGGCTTGCTGTCCAACTCTGTCCATGTGTTGAAACCAGTGAGCCAAATAGCTCCAGGTGTAAGGGAAAGAGGAGCTCTTGCAGCATGGAGTTGGCACAGCCAGTGTCCTCACATTGCAGAGGTGACAAAGAAAAGCAGTGGGGAGAGAAACTCTATATCCTCCTGTGTAGCACTGCTGAAGGTGGCATGATGGCTGAAGCATGTCTGACTAAATTGAATCTCTGGAAATGGTTTGAGAAGATTCAGAGCTGGTGATGAGATGAAACCTGAGTGAGCCTTTATGAGTGATTCATCTGTGGATCAGCAGCTGACTACAAAGGAAATTTCACACTTAGCCGTCTCTTCTTTTGACTGCTTTTGCATCACATTTTATTTCAGATAATGCACTGTAAATAGTATTCTTCACTGAATTGTTCCAGCCTATCACAGTAAACCATAGTTACTGAGACAAACATAGGATGCTGCGCTTTTTTGTGTATAACCGATTTTCATACACATACTAGTTTGGGATTGAAAACTCTGTCTTGAAAGCCTTAACACTGCTTCATATATGAGGGCAAGCCTAGGTACAAGGAAGAAATTAATTTTAATTTTTCATAAAATATTTCTTCTGATATGGTATTGATGCATAAATTAAAGTCATCTGATTGTAGAAAAACTATCAGAAAAGAATAGGCAGTCTCTAAAAATGTTTCCTTTAATAATTGATCGCCATTGTTACAAATCAATTCCATTTATCCTGTTTGTGTTGGCAGATTGAGGCTTCGTTTGTAGCCCTCAAAGCTTTTTTTTTTTTTTTTTTGCTACATTAGTTTTTTTCTTTTAAATAAGGCTCAGATACAGCCTAATTTATGGCTAAATCAGCATGAGAGAGCTTTAAGGCAATCCTGTTTTCACTTGTTCACTCTTGTAGTAAAGGCTGCTTGTACAATGAGATGGTGCGCATGTGTTTTGGACATTGCTCCTTTTGGGCCAATCCACAGAGCTTATGTGATATATGTTAAAGTCCCCTGCTGAAAACATTGCTTTTTGGTTCAAACTATGGCAATTTATGTTTTTGGTTTGGTGGGACCCAAAGTTCAGCCCCAGAGTATCAATCAGGAGAGTAACTATCACACAAGCTCATTCAAGCTTCAAACCTCCAACGGCGGTCAGACATGTGGGAAGAGCTTCCTCTGACAAAAATAATGCATAACCCTTTACAAAAAGGCCCTTCTCATCAGGTAGTGTCTCCTTGTATTTTTAGCTCTGGAAATTCCTGGCTCCAACCCCCGCTCTTGGCCAAGGCAGCAGCTTCCCACCAGGCATTGCTGAGAATAGAGGCTCAGGCCTCTTACATCTACTTAGCACTTTTGTTAATTGTAGCAACCCTTCTCATAAGTGGGATTTTATTGTGAAAATTAATATCTTGACTTCTGTGGAAGAATTATCACTCAGTGTAAATTGGGAAGTACAGGAATAGCAAAACCGGCAGTATTCTCTGGTGTATCTTCATCTTTCCTGGATACTTTTTTCAGTGCTTTTTTGAAGAGTGGGATATTTTTATATCACCACGGTGATGAGTAGATATATCTGTCCAGGGTGATAAACACAGTTCTTGTGGGAAGAACATTCATCCTGTAGCTTGTGGTGGGGACATTCACTGTGCACTGGGAGACTGGTACATGTACTAGTTTTGTTTTGCAGCCACTTTGCTCAAATATGAATTGTGCAAATCCTGAGACAGTAAGAAGGATTGTATGTGCAATTCATAAGACATCTTAGAGACTGTAATAATGCAGACAATGTGGCCAAGGAGGACTATGCATTTGTTTCCTTTTCTTCCTCCACTGAAATACATCAAGGTTAATTGTAAAACTTCATTATTACTTGATGGACAGTGATAATAATATGGAAGTTCCTAATTAGTTTGTTTCTTCATACTTTCTCTGTTTTTCAAGGTTTTTCCATCTTCCTAGTTCTTCTGGGTATCCTGGGCTCATCTACTAAGCCGATATAACATAATTACCTCTTCATTTTTTAGTGCTTATTAATTAATATAAACATATTTAAATGGCAGTGAGAGAAGTATCAATTTTTAGACTCAGAGAGAACACTCAACACTATAATTTTTGTTTTGCCTGCAGTTTTAAATTATTTTTAAAATCCAGTGCATAATATGGTCTATGTATTTAGCTTTAAGCACAGATAAAACTTAAGGCCTGATTGCATATTTTTCTACGTGTTGGAAAGCCATTTATGCAGAAGTAAAGAAGGTGAAAGAGGCAGACACTAATTTCTCTGTGACCAGTAACAGAACTCAAGGGAGTGGCCTGGAGCTGTGTCAGAGGAGTTTCGGGTTGGATACAGGTTCTTCTCCCAGAGGGTGGTTGGGCACTGGAACAGCTCCCCAGGGAAGTGGTCACTGCACAAGCCTGACAGGGTTCAAGGAATGTTTGGACAATGCTGTCAGGCACATGGTGTGACTCTTTGGAATGGTGTCGTGCAGGGTCAGGAGTCAGACCAGATGATCCTTGTGGGTCCCTTCCAACTTAGAATATTCTGTGATTCTGTATGTACTTAAATACTAATTTTAATATAAAATAATGCAAGACTAACTACAGAGACAGAGCTTTTCATTATGTTATTTAAACCCCCTATTTGCATTTATATTGCTTCACATGATGGGAAGTGTTTTCATGGTATTTGAAAATTTGGTATTGACGAACAAGTAAACATACCTATGGGGTTTGAACAAAATGCTTCCTAATTTTGAGCAAAATGCTTCCTTTGAAAGACTTATGAGGAAAAAGAGATTTCATTGTAACATACTCCTTAAAATTTAGGGAATATTAAACAGAGAACTAAATGAGCTTGAAACAATTCAGAGTCTACCTAATAATAAATCAAGGCTTTTAATAGTTTTCTGGACCTAGTAAACTGCTTTCTAACTGGCTTTAAAGTTGAAGTTTTTGAAAAAATGTTGGAGAAAGGTATTCCATAGCAGCTGTTCTATTTTGTTTCTTAAACTAGAATAGCTAACATCTAAATGATCCTGGATCCTGGGTAGAATTAAAAGTAGATTTAGGACTTCCCAGATATAATAGGGCACTGAAGTTCTGGACCTGGAACATATAATCCAAGTTGAGTTCACATGGTGTTCCTCCAAGAGCAAAAGAGCAGGTTCTTTGTGAGTGTTGTCTTAATTCTCCTTTTCGCTTCAGTTAGGTGAGTCACAGTCATTTTTGCGTAATGACATTAGGCTGCTGTAGTATTTGGATTTTTCACTTGTACTGTAATATATATAGTTCAGAAATGGTGAACCTTCAAAGGTGAATCTGCTTCTCAAAATGCACTTACGTGCAAGTCAGTCACCACCCTGGTGTAGGAACTATAGTTACTGAGGTGAGAGGGATGGAGTTTGATAAAAATTTATTCTAAAATAGGAGCACTAGTTTTGCATATTTGTATCCATGCTGATTCAGCAGGGAATTAATTAATGATTTGGTGCTCAGCTGTTTTCATCTGTTTTGATGAGTTTACTGGGAAATACTCCAAGGAAACAACCAACCCTTGCTTGTGTTGGGGAGGAGATGTGAGAACCAAACATGGAGACCACAGTGGAGAAATGGGAAGGAATGGCTTTGGTGGAGCCAAAGTGGGGAGAAATAAGGCTGCAAAAAGAATGGAAGTACAGGATTGGCAGAGAAGTAAAAAAGGGGAAATATTTTGGTTAAAAACTATGGTAAGAACTGAGGGGAAATTGGCCAAATCTCCAGTGTCATTTCTGATTTATAGCAGCATTTAAGAGCAAAGCATGGTATTAGCATTTTGGGGAGAGTTTCCAGTGCACAAAGTGACATTTTTGAGCCAGGTGATAAAATTATATTCCAAGACTCATAAGGAGTAAAACTAAAGTTTTGTCAAATACATTTGCCTTGTTTGTCGTACGTAGCCATGACTGTCTGTAATCCAGTCAGCTCCTTTTCTTAATCTATACCTGGGGTAACATTTTCCCTGGAGCCACTGAGCAACACTCATGTTCACTCATGGAGGATTTTGCCTTCCCTGTATATTCAGGCAAACATAAGGTGACTTGCACAGGATACCCTGCCATAATTGGTTTGCTTCTTTATTTGTTGAGAGAGCTTGTGTACCTTTGTCAAAATAATTTAAATCATTGCTTAAATGATTCCAAAGTCATGTTTATGTGCATATACTTTTTAACATGCTGCATGCATTAAGCATTCATACTTTAAGACATCACCTTAAGATTGTCACAAAGTATTAGTATATAGTGCTGTAATGTTGTCAAGAGCTGAGGTGGTTTATTCAAAACCTCTGAAGGAATCAATTTGAGAGAGTAAATCTCAAGAGTATCTGTGGACCAGGGGCTGATTTAGCTTCTGCAGACCTCTTCTTCTCTCCAACTGCTCCTTCCACATAGTTGACATGCAAGCCTGTTGCTTGATTAGCAAAGAGATGAATTTCAAAAGTATGTTTTCAACTATGTTTCATTTGACATTTTGAGAAAAATGTATACTGTCAGGCAGCTTTATAGGACATACTGGTATCTTCAGAAAAAGAATCTACACAAAAGTTGCAACTTTCTTTACAGTGAAAAGGTGGCACATGAAAGGCAGAAGCCGTGTTAAGGTGGCATGTGAAGTTGGCATATAAGGTGAAGAAGGCTATGCCGTGCAAGGAAATAATAGGAATAAAATTAATTCCTTGATCAGGAGAAGCCTGAATGCATAGATGTACCCTCCGTAATACAAGCTTTCAGCTGACAGCTCACAACAGTCCAGGCTCAGTGCAGAAGGACAAAGGACCCAGGAGGGGCTGATGTCTGTGTATATGTAGGTGGCAGAAAGAATCAGGAGAGATCAGGAAATCCTGAAGGAAAGAGGAGTTGACATCCGTGGTGGTGGAAGGAAAAGGAGTAGAGACCTGCAAGGGGATGACAGGGCTCTAGGGGTGACGCCCACCGAAATGGTCTGTGCTATGATATTTTTAGTAAGCTGCAGGAGGTTTCTCAAAGCCTAGGAGGAGATGAGAAAGATAACATTCGATGCTATGGGGGTCTGGATGAGAGATTTAGTTTTAAGCTTCACCAGGGAAAAACAGCCTGTTGAGATATTTTACACATTGCGTAAAAAAAATCCTGATCATAATTTGTACTCTTAGTAGGAAAAAAAAAATTGGAAAAAACTTCTTTTCAGAGACCACCATAAGTAGTCGTGATATCCATGACTGTATTTTACACTTGTGTTTATTTCCTGGTTGCAGAGACTGCTCAACAGCATGAACTCCTCTCTACAAACCTCAAGATCCTACTTTTGTACTCAAAGGGTTTCTGCCATGGAGAAAATAAATTATTCTTAATCATCACTGAGGCTACTCCATGCCATTATTTTTGTTCATGTTGTTTATTTTTATTTATAGGCACTCATCAGGCATAATGTACCATTGCCTACAGCAGCAGGATTTGTTAGATACCTTAGGATTTTTTTCCTACTTGCTACTAATTCGTAGCATTTTATATTCTTTTTTTCCATTTGCAAGCACCTTGGCAAAGCATTACTGATATACTATCATAATTGTCTTCCCTGAGAAGAGATAAGCTAAAGCATCAATAATTGATGAAAGAAATATCCATTTCAAAAAATTTTAATAAGAATGAAAAAAGTTAAATGCATTTGGACAGACACAGAGCTGCACATACTTTTAATCCATCCCACAGAGCTTGCAAAGGATGTGGTATCAGATGACTGTGCAAACTTCAGAAGGCTGTGACAATAGTCTGTTTTTACAACCACTTTTAAACTGATGCTTCTAGAATGAGATGTTCAACTGCTACACAGTTCGCACAGCTAGATCATGAGGCAGGTTAGAAAAATGTATTAATTGCATGTTGAATTATGGATGAAAAAATTGCATATGTAGAACTGGAAATTATCCTGTATTCCATGATTCACTATCTATTTCTGACATGGAGAACTAAATTCTCTTGAAGAGTCACAAGTGTTAACTGTCCGAAAATACCCAGCACCTTTTTTTTATCTTCAGCCATCATTTTCCTTGCCCCAAAACTGGCAGAAAATTTGGAGCTCATCCCTGCGTTAGCTGTACTGAGTGCACATCCTTCAGCTTGTAGGGCCTGGGGCCTGGGGGTTGTGCTGCCCCATGAATGAAACTACTGAATACTTACTCAGATACCACTGCTTGGAACTTCTCCTCAGTGCCACTCATGGGAACTCTTAAGGTTTCTGGACTGAAGGAGCAATGCTGTGCTGCACCCCTTTTGCCACTCAGGAGGACTGGAGAGTCTGGCCCAGATTTTAAGACTCTAAATGATCAGGAACTTTTTCTTTGTTACTGAAAATGGCATCACACTGCTCTGTACTTGGAAATTTATATGTGGTTATGATGATTTTTTGTATGGAGCTCTCTGTCATATGTCTGACCAGGGACCTGATTTTTGGCTATCAGGGTGATGCCTAGTCCTTGACTGAGCATGGGTTACTGCTCACACAAGCATTGACCTTGCTGTACTTGCAGTTGCTATTAAATTAAGCAAAGTATTATTAATACTTAACCAAAGGATCTATGTAGAAATTGCTGTCAAGTTTCTCTCAACAAGACTTTGACTTTGTTAGTATGATAAATATACTTTTTGCTAAACAATGGTCACTGCCTCTGGAATAGGGCAGTGAAAAGGAAGAGTCCCTCCTATATCCTCAATTCAGCTGCTTTTTTTCTATGCCTTAAGTTCATTGGTTTTTAAGATCAGCCATGCAAACAGAAAATTCCTGCAGGTAAAAATTGCCATGATTGGAAAACTCTGCAAATGACTTCGAAGGTAAACTTCAGGAGATAAGTTGTAAATAAGCTCTGTGATTGTAAAATGCAGAGTTCAGTGCATCAGAACCATTTTTATGATTTTAGCAAACTTCATAGGCACTTTTTTTTACCTTATTTTAGATCACAATTAGGAAAAAAAAAATAGCTAGCCAGTTTAATTTAATTTCCTACTGTAGCAGAGAGAGGATCCATCCCTTACTCTCCCCCTCCATTGCCAGCACTGCAGAGGTTTCACTGAACTACACCATCCTCTAAAATGTGGCTGGTGCAGAGGGGGAAGAAAATGGTGGAGTTTGCCAAGTACAGTTTTGTACTGGATGTTTGGTAGTATGATGATAACCCTGTTTGTAAAAGTATTTAAGTACTTGCCTAATTTTAGGCAGCTGAATAGTGCCGTTTCTTTTTAAAGATTGTCACATGCTTAAAAATAATTCCACTATTTTTTTAGATATGTATGGGTTTGGAGATTTACATACACCCACATTCTGCTCATTGATGTCAAGTCTTTTGAAGGAATTTGTGTTTCTATTTTTTCCCCCTAGGTGGACACCCATGGAAACATTCTGCTAACATCGCTTGAAATTCACAACGAGGTGGCAAGCAACGAGGTCACCACCAGCGTTACAGAAGCCCGAAATTCAACTATATCCTTTGACAACTCAGGAATCCAGTACAGAAAACAAAGCTCACATCGTGAAAGCCTTGGGAGGCGTTCGTCAGAAAGACCAGGTGCCCATAGCAAGAGGGGCCATTTACGAAGAAGGTCTTCACAACTGAAAATAAAAATCCCCGATCTAACGGATGTGAATGCCATCGACAGATGGTCAAGAATGGTGTTTCCATTCACATTTTCTCTTTTCAACTTAATTTACTGGCTATACTATGTTAACTGAGTGACTTAGTTTTTTTAAAGGACTTCAACTATAACAAGTGAAGTACTACTTGCCTGCAGAGTTTATATATATATTTATATATATATTTATATATTAAAAAATATATATATGAACTTTTACTGTGTAGATCATACTCATGTATGTGTGAATACATGTAGCAAAGAACTGTGTGTACTTTAAAGCACATACTGCAAAACAAAAGTATATGTATGCACACACACATGAACACATTTGTTCTGAGGTTATGGACACTTCAACATAGAATGCACTTCAGAGGAACTTTTTACATTGAAAGACAGGTGTTGTCAAAGCAGCAAGCCTTGAGAAAGTGAGTGTTGTATATTATCACTACAAAACTGATTGTCACAGAAATTTTTGAACAGCTGTAATCATGTATAAAGTCAGTGTTTAGCAACATCCTTTGTAAATGCTGCCATACACACTAATCATAAAGCAGTAGAGTTACACTGGTAAGTTTAAAATAAGTTATTTATATTGCAGATCCATCAACTACCATTTCATCAAGCCAAATTTATTTTTCTTTGGTAAAATTTCTTGGGTTTATATGTCATAATACATCTTTTCCCAGTCCAGGATGGACATAGTTTTTAATGATTTCTTGCTTTCTCTTCTGCAGTAAGCAAGCTGATCATGGCAGTGTTGTAGGTCTTTGGAGACATATACAGGTTTATAATATTTCAAACAAGCATTTTAAGTGTCCATCAACAGTGACATGAATCTTTTGTAAGTACTGTAAATGTACAGCACATTTTCCTTCCTTTGGACTGGTTCCAGTTGCCATGTCATTTTGAAAGAGAACAGCACATTTTTAGTATAATTTAGCTGAGAATTCAACTACTGTCAATGTGTTCTACATCTGCTGTAGATTTAAAGATTGTTATTCCAGTGAAAGCATAGAAGATGTCTCAGGTTATTTGTTACTTCAACATGAAATCACCTAGCTGTAGCCTTTTTTAAACATGCATTATATTATTTAACACTCTTATAACATTGTATGTTAATGTAAAATATATTTGCATAATATGCATATAAGCATATTTTCTCAATATTTTTCTTTCCTGTGCTTGCTATCGTGACCGCATGTTATGTCATATTTTTGTTTCTGTGATGTTATAAGTTTCTATTCTCTAGAGATAAGCAAATAGAGCACTTCTGATACTTTGATTCAGTAATGGAGCATTTTCATATTTTATTTATGTACTGAAAGTATACGCCTACACTTACCAAGGTAGTGTGCTGCCATCACAGATCACAAGAGTATGTTTTGTTTCAGCATTAACTGTGTTCTAACATACCCTTCATGCAAATGTGGCCATTCTGGTTTTGATCCCAGTTCTTTCCCTCACTGGGATTCCAACTTTTTTCAGTCCAGTAGATCGTAGTCATTGAGGTATGCCAATTTCAGATCTGTAAACCTAATTTGTTATTTATCAGAACTAAATCTTTCTAAAGAAAAGAAGATATATTTTTTGTAAGCAGTGTTTCTATCATGTACATTCTCAAAAAACAACAAATACAGTAGCATAAATAGATCTAAAAACCAGACTTCAGGCTTAGCCCTGACAGTTCTCTGCATGTAAAATTCCTGTGGACATCAGTGGGATTTTTTGACAGAGAGCTTTGGATGCTAGTTGGAGACTTCATAGGGCAAAAATATGTGTGGATATGCATCTAGCAAAACCACCAAATATGAATGAAACTGAGAAGGCCGCCTTGGCTCTGTAACACCCACCCCCTGTTCTCGCTAGTACTTGATTTACCTGTGAGTAGAGCACTGGTATTTGGGTTGCTGCCTTGTATGGCCCATTGCTGTTCCCACCCCTATTTGCAGCTGAACCGTGAAACTTTGCTGTGGACTGAAATTCCAGCGTAGCCCAGCCTGGTTTGCAGAGATGTTTCAGTTCCATCCTCGGGGCTGCTCCTTGAGCATGAGTGGGCTGGGCAGAGCTGCCTTGCAGCACCACTGCAGTGCCATCCCCAGCCAGGAGTGTTCACCAGAACCGCAGCTGCCACTGTGGGCAGCACCAGCGCCGCAGCCCTGCTGCAGCCTTGGCAGTGCTGCAAAGGAGCTAGAGCTGCAGATTTTAAACACTGTATCTGCAGACAACTACACAGCATGAAGAGCCTCAGAGGAACCCGTAGAGCTGGAGCAGAAAAACTTGGTGTTTAAAAGCTCCTCAGTATTAAGTCCCATTAGTAAAGCGCAATGTGTTGTGAGCTCACTAATATCTCTTCAAACTGTAAAGGGATTATAGAGCACATTGTCATCTTTATAATCAAAGTAACTAACAATTAACACCCTCCCAAAGTACATATTAGATAGAATTGTTGAAAACATCTCCTAAGTTTTTATCTTACTAGCAAAACGTGTTTAAACAAAACATAACTGATTTTAATAAAAATTATAAATGGTACGCTTTGCTTTAGAAAAATTTCCCTAGTGAAATTATCTCCAAGAAAGTCTTCCTGTAAGTGCCCTAAAGAACTACCCTAAGAAGTCGGATTTGAGAATAATCCTGCCCTCATGATATAACCACACCACTCTCTTTTTTTCAAGCCCCATCTCCTAGAAATCACATGACCAGGCAGAAACCTTCAATAAGAAGTGACTTTTCAGTTGCAATGGAAATGTATATTCCAAATCCCACTAAAATCAGTCCTTCAGTGGCTTCAACCAGAATTTCCAAGAAGACAGAAAATTACTCTCTTTACAGAGCAAAGAGGCAATGTGGATTTTTCAGGGCCCTGCATGTGCAAGAGGACTGAGTCTCTGAGGACTCTCTCCCTCTCTTACCCTTTGCATTACTGGAGAGCAGCATGTTACTGCAGCCCCCTTCAGGGAACTGTACTCTCATTTTGCCTGTCCTTGCAAAAAGTAGGCAGGTGCACGTTTCAGCTTTTTCAAAAGATTTCATATTCATTGGTTTAGTCACAAACAGCTTCAACCTTGAACAGATCCACGTCTTGGTTTGACTTGAAAAAAGCCGGGAAAATCTCTTAAGGTTAACACTTCATCTTACACACACATTTTTTGTGCCTTTTTTTGCCAATTCCGTTCCTACAGTCCCAGCACGACTTCTTAAACACAAAACCACACACATACAACCATGTGTTAAGAATAGTGTTTGCCTTGACCTCCTGTTTTCTGGCTCTTGACCCTGTGCACTAGCTGCAGTATATTATTTTAACCATAGATTGCTTTAAGTCTAAAAAAGGTAATTTCAATTAAATCACACCAGAGTAATGCATTTCACAGCTAATTAACTCCTTTAGAACTCAACACTACTATAAATAACATTTGCACACAATTTGTTTGTAAAAGGCATTTATAAAAAAGGAAAACTGGAACTATCTTCTGTTATAGTCAAAAGGGTCAATAAACAGTAGAAATATTATGGTGGTTTAAGTTGATTTCATCCCATTGTAAAGATAAACTAAAACCCAATCCTTTTTGCTTAAGGCACAGCTATGTATTTTTGGTATTCTTCCACAGTGAAAAAAAAAAGAATAGTAAAATGGAATGATGAAGAGATGCTTTATGAAAATATTGATGAATGAATATTAATTTATTAAAAAGGATTTAAAAATTATGTGGTTGGGTTTTCTTTTTCTGGGGATAGAGGGAGCATGATGACTCTGTTTAGCCAAATTTAATCTTAAATATCATTTAGTGATTAGTCTTACACATTTTACAGAAAAAGACCAAATATGGAAGCATTTTCTAAGCAACACACAAACAGCAGAAGAGATTCTGAAGCATTGAACAACTATATTTCCCAGTGCTTCATACAGCAGATCAAAGAAGAGGGGGAAACTTCATCTACTGATTTAGCAAGATTCTTAATAGAAAACCAATCTGTCTTCAAGCTGCAGCAGTGCCTGTTAAGAGCAAAAAGTTTGTGCTTTGTATGAAAAAGCCTGCTTCTACCCAAGACACAAAAGAGATTTTTTAATATCAAAACAATGTTTATTTATATGTTTCAGTAATCAAGTACTGTGTTCATTAATTTTTTTATTGCAAAATATTAATAAGTTACTTTAGAGGAGTCAGGATACAGAATTTTGTGAAAGGAGGTTTTAAAGACACCTTGATATTAGTGCTAAAACCCCTTCCCCCAAAACTGCAAAAATACCTCGAAAATTTGGAAAGCAGGAACAACTGTCATATGCTTTCTTAAATCTCATAGTAGCTAATGATATATGTCACAATTTTTAAAAGTAGATAAGATATTCAGCACCACAGTTGTAATGGCCTTTTAGATCAACAGAAAGGCTCCCTCTTATTTCAGCATGTTTCAGCTCACTTTTAGTAATGCTTCCCAGGTTGTAACTAACATCTATGATCTATTTTTTCTAGTCCAGCCTGCATTGTGGAGTAGGAGAGATTAACCTTGTAGTAAGCTTAGTTTTGTGACTGGGAATATTTGCCAAGAGATGCGTTTCTTTGTGTATTTTGGAGATGATGTATGGATACATACTATTTAATTGCTGAAGTACTACTCACTATAGCAAAGGAGTTCAGGTTCTAGTAGAAATGATGGCTTCTTTTCTCCAAATAGTTATGGTCCTATTAGTATCAAGACTATTTCCACAGATGTTGGTTTTACAGTCACGACTGTCACAACAGCAAGTGCCACCTGCTAAGAGAGGTACAGCAGTAGCTGAAAACTGAACTAAAAACAGTGGGAATCTCAAGGCTTCTCTGAACTGGTTGTGAACAAAGAAGTATCTCATAAGTGCCTTCAAACTCCTCCAAATCAGGGTCTGAGCTTTACAAAAATTATTTCAGATTGTGGGTGTTTAATTTATGTGGTTCTTAAAGCTTGTGAGAGCTGACTTGTGGACTCTGATATACATGTTCAGAAAATCAAACCTTTTGACACTTTACCCAACATACAACTTGTACTTGAAAACTAAAGCTATGTGGATAGAATATGTAATAGTACAAAAAGAAAAAAAATCTGCACCTAAAATCAGCCAAAGTTTAAATCACTAATTAACTGAAGGTAATGCTTAAGCAAGCACAATATTTGTTTGGTCAATGTTCGTCCTTTTGCAATATTCACTGTGGTATTTCTTTGTCCCAGCACTGCAGCCGAATTTAGGTTAGCAAGTTTTCTTCTCCCCATTAATAAAAGAAAACCCAGAAAGTGGCCCCTGTACTGGCATAGCTCCAGCAAGGCAAAGGGAGAGCACCTCTCTGGATTTTCCCTACACTGAGCTCTCCAGACTCTGATCCCGACTCTGAATCCCTCCTTGGAGGCTAATCATTCCTTTAACTCCAGAGGGAGCCTTAGGCTAACTCTGAATTACCCCCCAGCTTACCAGCAGCAGCTGAGTTGTTTCAGCAGTTGTTGCTCCTGCTGCAAAAACCTGGAGATAAAGTAGCTGTAACCCCAGCTGTCAGAGGGGTACACTGGCAAACAGCATGTGGACTAAGGGCTAAGATACATCATGGTAATCTTTGGGTTAGTCATTCTAGTGTATTTAAATATATTTCAGTTATGTTCTAGCCTTCAAGGGTTAGCACACTTGTCTCCAGATGCTGGTGCTTTTCATATGAATGTGCCTGGGACAGAGCATAGGGAGTTTTTCTAAACACTTTAAATCTGCCCAGCAGTACCCTCCTGGCCATTTCCTCCATCCCTCATCCACATCACCAGTCAGAGTTTGCATTGCCCCTGCACCAGGTTAACCACCCACCTACCGAGAGCCCAAACCTGCAGGCGTGTGCTGCCAAGTGCTGCCTTGCTCAGCTGTACATTAGATCTCCTGCTTGTTAGAAAGCCTCTCACAGATCAGATGCTATAATTAATCTAACAACGAGCTGCTGCTTCACAACTCCTCCTAAAATGCCAGCACTGCCGCTAGGGACCCTGTTTCTCGCATTCTTTGAAAACTACTAGAAAAAGAGGAATTGCAGGCTGACAGACAATTAAGAACCTCTCTCGGTTCACCCAGGCTCACATTTTGCTTCAAGTTATATATTTAATCTACAGGCACAGAAGTAATTTAGTACAAAATTTCCTACCCGGGGCTACTCTTAAGAGTTTGCAATCCAAAACACAAGTAATGTAGGTAAATGCTGAAGTATTTTAAATTTTTAGCAACAATCTTTACAATCTTTTTTTCCATTGAAGATATTTAATGTGAAAGGCACAAACAACTGCAGGAGCAGGAACCAGCACACAGTAAATCTCTCTGTGCAGGCTGGAGTCAGGCACGTGTGCTCCTCTTGTTTTCAAAGGTCTTTCGTCTTGGCTGAGCAGCTGGAAAGTTTGAATGGAAATTCCAGCTGAGCTGAGAATGATGCTGGAACATGACCCAGAGCACTCTTTGGGCAAGTGCTTTAGGCATCTGTCTCTGATGTAAAGAGCTGACAAAAGCACTACATCTAACTGCATCTCAGATGGAGAAGAGTCTCCTGTCATGACAAGGCTTTGGGTGCCAGGCATGGCTCTCTGAGTGCCTTCAAGGTATGGATTCTCCCTACACTCTCTTGCCACTGCTCCTGCACAGTTGCACACTGGACATGCTGCTTTGCCCTGCTGAGCTGTACAATTCTCCTGCCACAGCAGAGGACACACAGACTGAATTCACTCCATTTCACATGGCACATTTATCTGAGGTATCCAGTTAGTCCTTCTATCATTGTAGACCCTATTTTTAACAAATGGAATTACATACCATCATCCAGGCTGTTTAAAGCACACATTTGGTGTTCCAAGCCAACGTTTTTAGCTTCATTTCTTCGGCTAGCTGCAAAACCATCTCCAAAGAAAGATTTGAGCAGAGGAAACTTGTGCACAGAAGTGCTGTTGCATGCTGCTCTGCAGCTGGAGTTGCTGTGCTTGAATTTTGCATGTGATAGGGAATATGAAAGAGAAATAATGCCAGAGAAATGGAAATAATTCCTACACTTGCCTATATTTATAATGTTTTAGATGAAACAGTTTCAGTGTAGATGACAGAAGACATCCTGTGATATGAGATCCCATATCATGACCAACAGCACCCAGCTTGCCTCCCTTTGGTATCAGTGAGAGCTGAGCGTGGTTTTACAGCTTTGGCTGAAAACTCAGAACCACATTGGCTATTGGAAAATTACTTCTGATTGTTTGGGGATTGGAAAACTGTGACATGACTTCATTTGCAAATGGGAATGATTTCAAGACACGTTTTCCCATGAACTTAACAGTCCTGACTCTGCCTTATTCTAAGCTGGAGGCTACTGCATAATTAATTAATTTTTGAATTACTATTTCATTTTCCATTTTTTAGTGTGAAGCATAGAGGCTTTTGTTGGTTTCTCTAAAAATACAATGCCCATTTGAGGCAGGAAAGTAATTAATTGGTAATTATAAATGCATATAAATGCATATACAACTGCACATAGTGCAAGATATTAGAAGTGAAACACTCTAAAGGATACCCATTACTTGCAACTACTGCTTGGGCATTATTTAAAATACTGCTGACAGTTCTATTTGAAGAATATGCTTATTTTATAACAACACTGATTAGGTATTCTAAAGGGGCAGTTGATATAACACGCTTCCATGTATCTCATTTTCTTTGACAAGGTAGTTTTTGGTGAAGCCAATGCTGGAAAAATTTCCTAATGACCTCACTGATGTTAAATTTCTCTTGATCATGATTTCTTGCAGACCTGTAACGTCCTGAATGCTGATGACAGTTCTGACATTCACGAAGATGTAGGTTTAATTATCATCTTGATTACTTGAGCTGGAAAGCCAGATGCCTAAATATCATGAAAGGTCGAGTAGAACAAATCCTGATAGTCAGTATCTTTCAGTTTTACAAAAGTTGCTTGGATTGGAAGGTGACTTAGGGAATAACAACAAGTAATTCCTTTGCATAACTCTCTTCCCTCACAAAGGAACAATTGTTTAACAATGATTAAACAAGGATTTGGTCCTAAAGAAGAGGAAATTTGAGCTGAAATACCAAAGACATGTAAATTACCTCAAATAAAAGAACAGAAACGAGACACCAAGATATATAAAAACCTGATAGTTTTTCGCAGTGCCCCATGACAGGTAACACTTTATTGTTGAGAGGCTCACAAGCCACCTCTTTAATAGCAGAGAATTTGTCAATATCCGTTGCCTTTATGTGCATGATTTATGAATCTATTTTCTAAAGCAATTTGAGGGTTGTAAATTCACACCATTATTTAGTACACAGCTCCTCATGGATTCTGGCTTATCAAGTGTTAGGTAAAGAGGGGGAAAAGCATCTGCTAATCACTCATTAGCTAGAATAGATTCAAGCAAATTACTGCCATTATGAGTTCTGATCCAAAGCCCATTATAGTTGAAAGAAAAGCTCTCAGAGGTTTCAAAAAGCTTTTCATACCACCTGAAATTAATTTTAACCAGACTGCTGGAAAATTTACATCTTAATTGACTGTATTAGATCAAGATACAAATATTGCCAGACTATAATATGTCTATAGGAAAGATCAAAATACAGTAGTGGACTGAAACCAGGAATTGCAATAGACACAAGGGATAGAAATTTTTGTGATTTTAGTTTAATCTACTATATTGTTGCTGTTGAGGTGAAAAACAACAGGTTGAGTATTTGTTTGTCCATGGTTGTTCACAAAGCCCAGGCTTGCCCTTCAGCAGCAAAATGCTAAACTAAATAAAAAAACCCTCCAAACCACCACCAAAAAATGGAAGCAGACCACATCTGGCAGGTCAGAAAACTCTCCTCATCTCCAGATGGCTGGCATCCTACCACAACAGATAGGTATTTTAATTATTCTTTATTAATAAAAATGTTGATATAATATTTAAAGTATTATTGATGTTTAATCAGACATATTTCATGCTTTGTTGGAAAGGAAACATTATGAAAACCTGACTGTTTTGAGCCACGTTGAATTTATGGGACAGTTCTAATTTAGGAAGTGAAGAACTTTTGGCCAAAAACTTTCCTATATACAAAACTAAAAACATTCCCTGACTCTCATGCTGCTTCCTGCCCACTGATACCAGTCTAGCAGTCTCAGGATGAGTTGCTACAGGTTTAAAGGACAGAGAAATCACAACAGCCAAAAGAAAAGAGAACCTCCAAGGAAAGGCTACCTCCATGCTGCCAATAATTTAACAACTTTGGAAGAATTTCTGTCTAATATTTATTTAGGTGCCTCATTTGGAGTTCAGTGCTGGCTGGCATGTCAAATGATTTTGAAAAGCATATTTAGTAGCTTCAGCTGTAATAAGAAAATGTGTTGGTAACGTCTGAAGCACTGTCTGCACAGGTATGCATTCTTTTCCATTGTAAAGTGGTTGTAAAACATGAAGGTAAGAGCTTCAGGGGACTGGATGGGTGAAGGCCTGAGAGCCAGCCGTGGAAATTTTCTGTCTTATAATAACTGCTAGCTAACAAAAAGGCTGCAGCATTTCCTCCATTCATTTCAATTTTCATTGGCTCTTCCCAAAGACCTGAACATTAGGAGCATCCTGCCTTGCCAAAGCCTGGCAGTCCTGTCACTGATTCCTTTCCATGCAGTGATCAGGCTCTACTTTTAAATCCCAGAGTCTGCCCCAGTGGCACCAACTGAGAGGACAGTGCACACCCTTGCTGCTCAGATGGGTAGAATCTCTCCAGGCTGAAAGTATTTATGGCTGATTTTCCCCCTTTTGCTCTTTTGCCAAAATTGTCCTCTAGCTCAAATAGCCCTTCTCCATCTGGCATTTAGTCTTGATATATTTCTAGAGAGAAATCACATCCTTCTCAGCCTTCCTTTTGCTAAGCTGAAACAAGTTCAGTTATTTTAAGTCACATTGTGTGCTTTTCTCCCCTGACCACCATCTTAGTCTTTCTCTCACCTCTTGCAGAAAAAAAATATAATAACCCTCTTTATGGATCATAAATGACAAAATTATTATATACTGTTCCTACTGTTTTCATCCTCCTTATCATGTTCTCTTTTGTGTCATTTCAACACACTCTCCCAATAACAATCATCTGTCTCTTCCCCTGCCCAGTCCTTAGCTCACCATTTACTTTTATTCATCTTTTGTCTGTAATTCACTTTTCCCTTGCTTTCTAAGGTAGCCAATGGGTATTTTCAAAGATGCCACATCTCCTCCATGAGATCTTGGGGCTAAGCCCTAACACACACCTCTGCTACAACATCAGCATTAATTCTGGCAGGAAGAGACTTTAAACACTGGATTACCTTGGGGTTTAAAACTGAAGTCATTGTCCATATGTGAAGCCAGGTGCTTGCAACAGGGCTGTGTCAAACCTCAGCACCTACTTTTGCCAACTCAGCTAAGAATGAAAAATGCTCACAAATGTCATCCTTAATGAACACCAGGGAAAACCACTGGCAGTGGCAACAACGAGCCAAAGCACAGAGCAGTGCACTGCACACCTAACAAATTGCAGGGATCTTTGGCTGCCCAGTGCACAGCGTGCTCCACTTCCTGGGAGGATGTGTATTCCCAGCTCTAGGGGAGCTGATGGATGGCCATCCCTAGAAACCTTCATCTCCCCTTCATCTGAACAATGATGGAGCTGATGGGATGCCATATCACCCTGGGTACCAGGAAAAGCCTCTCTTTGGCTCTGGGGATGCTCTACAGCTCATCCTAAAAGCCTGAGAAGATGCTCTGTAAAGGGTCATGTGCAATACCAAGAGCAGTTTGTAGAATTAAATACATATCTTGTTTGGATGCCAATTCTTTGAGGTTTACCTTTCATACTATATCAAGCATGAAAACAACCTTGAAGAGGCAATTGTTGAGTGCTACGCTAAAATTTGTTCTCGTCAGAGCTGCTACTGGAGGACAAGAGGATTATTTTCATGCTTTTTTTCACATAACAGGGTACTTGTCACAGCTGCAGTTGTGGGCTTTTTCAAATCTAATTGCAGACTTGAAATGCAAATGATTGTAAAATTTCACAGACATATTTTAAAAATACAGATTTTAATATACTACTTTATGTTGCCTGTGAGTAGCATTTCTTTTGTTGTCTGGAGGTATCTATTTTGAAACTTTCCAGGCAGTCAAAATGCCAAGCTTACACTATAGAGAGGCATCCTTGTTATGCCAAATACAAATGCATGTAATAGTAGGGACGTATTTTGTATGTACTGAAGAACAAGTGCATCACAGACAAGCATGCTCTCTGCAACCCTAATTCCCATTTCTGTGTATTAAATAATGCAGTGTATTGAAAGTTCTTATATGCATATTTTTTCCTCCAGTATTTACCTGCCAGGGGGCCAAAATTTCAACAATTGTCTGGCTAAAAATTCTGAATATTTTAAGCTGGGGAGGAGATGCTTGGATGCTCAAAATCCTCAGTCAGAAGCAAGCAAATGTAAATCTGTGCTCAGGAGCAGTGGTCTGTGATGGTGCGGTCAGGTGTGGGTGTGCAGCTTGAGCCAGACAGCTACTCCATGGATCCTGCAGCTATTGGCTTGGATGCAGTTGATGCTGGTCCCTACCTTTCTATTTTTAAGGATCTTGGCCTTTAATATTTGTACTAGAGTGTAGTTGTGTACTCACTAAAAAAAAGCAGGATGAATCCCAGTTGTTGGAACAAATTGCTTTCAGTGAGAACAAAACCAAGTGGTTATTAACATAACGTGCCAGTGGGAGCCTTGCCAGCATTGACTTAGGCCTCTGGGCAATAATGCTGTGCAAATAGCATTAGATTGCAACTAAAAGCCTGAAACTGAGGAACAGAGGAGTTTCAGAGCAGGTGTGTAGCAAGCAGAAAAGTGATAGAAGAGGCAGACATAAGAAAGATCTCTAGCAACACAGAAAATTTTGGCTTCTCTGAAAAAATGCCCCAGAAATTGAGCTGGCATGTCAGTGCCGCAATTTTTAAATGCACATCTGTAGAATCATAAAATTATGAAATTATTAAGGTTGTAAAAGACTCCAAGATCATAAAATCTGCCCATTATCCTAATTCTGCCAGGAACACCAGTAAACCTATCCCTAAGCACCACACCTACAAATTTTTTAATACTTCCAGGGACAGTGACCTCTTCTGTGGGCAGCCCATTCCAAGGCCTGACCACTCTTTCAGGGAAGAAACTTTTCCCAATATCTTATCTAAACCTCCCCTTAACACAACTTGAGGCCATTTCCTTTTTGTCCTATTGCTTGCTACTTTCAAGAAGAGGCCAACCCCCAACTTGCTACAAGATTCTTTCAGGTGGCTGTAGAGGGTGATAAGGTCTCACCTGAGCCTCCTTTTCTTCAGGATAAACAGCTGCTCCTTGTAAGACTTGTGTTGCAAATCTTTCACCAGCTCCACTGCCCTTCTCTGGATGTGTTCCACCCCTCAATATTCCTCCTGAACTGAGCAGCCCAGAGCTGAACACAGGATTTGAGGTGAGGTCTCCCCAGTGCTGAGTACAGGGGACAATCCCTGCCCTGCTCCTGCTGCCCACACTGTTGCTGATCCAGGCCAGGATGCCTTTGGGCTTCTCAGCCACCTGGGCACAGCTGGATCATGTTTAAATGCTGTCAGCTGGCACTCACAGGTTGGAGGGGATTTCTTTCTGCTGGATATCTTTCCAGCAGCCCTTACACAAGCTTGTAGTGCTGCATGGTGCTGTTGTGACCCAAGTGCAGGACTGTTACTTTGCCTTGATGAACCTCACACCCTTGGCCTCAGCACATGGATCCAGCCTGTCCAGATGCCTCTGCAGAGACTTCCTGCCCTCCAGCAAATCAACACTTCCACCCAATATGGACTTATCTGCAGAGTGACTGAAGTGCCCTCTATCTCCTCATCCAGATCATGGATAAAGATGTTAAACAGGGCTGGCCCCAACACTGGTCCCTGGGGAGCCCAACCAGTGACCTGCCACTCCATTTACCAACACTCCCTGGACCCAGTCATCCAGCCATATTTTTACTCAGTGAAGTGTGCACCTCTCCAAGCCATTCCCATCTAGGGATTCACTGATTTTCAAAGATAGATGCTCTGCAATCTCTCCAAAAATCAATTTACTGATGTCTGTTTCAGGTTGGGCTATCCAATAACAGGCTCCTAAAATTGCTTGCTACCTTAGCTACAGTCACCAAAGGAAGATCAGAAATCATTTGATGACAAATGTAAACTCAAGGTGGATCAAGTTACAGTCTTGCTACAGGCAAATTATCATGGAATGACTCAAAATTTCTGTTCCTCCTGATGATAGGATCTGCAGAGACTTTTTGGGGGCTTTTGCTCAGTAGATTCTTTAATGTACATCAGTGCTTAGTCAGTGGATATAGGTAATTTTAAAGATATGTTTAGGAG
The DNA here is from genome assembly GCA_013398615.1 of Brachypodius melanocephalos. Classification (NCBI taxonomy): domain Eukaryota; kingdom Metazoa; phylum Chordata; class Aves; order Passeriformes; family Pycnonotidae; genus Brachypodius; species Brachypodius melanocephalos. The sequence continues at coordinate 52,536,781 of VZSR01003803.1, forward strand.
TCTTAAGGATTTATCAGAAATTTGGTATTTGATATTTATACAGGCATCACTTACAGGGACGCACACTCAAAAGGAGTTCCTGAGAGACACCTGCACTGAGCTGCCCATAATTTTTTCACCAACTGGAAGCAGCATGAGCTTAACTGAAAGCAGAAAAACCGTGATTCCACAGCTCTTAATAGAGTGTAGCAAATCCTTCTGAGGCAGAGCTTAGGAGCTTGATGTGGCTTCCTCGTAACTCTGAAATGAGAATTTCTAGTTCTGTACATGTCTGGGCTGTGCCAGCACACAGCTTGTGTCAGCATTAGTTCAGACAAAGCTCCATTGCTTCATGTAAACTCACCCTTCATGTCCCCCCTGTTACTCTCTGAACAGTGCAAATGTACAGCATAAACTGTTGCACGAAGGCAGAAGTATAAATACCAATAAGTGATTAGGAGAACATTGCAATTAATCACAAGAATGCAGGCTCAGTGAACTCTTGTTGCCATTTTTAATCAACAATACATTACAATTAGAAAGACCCAAGCGGAATTGTAAGCACTTGCCAGTGCAGAGATGTCAGCTACAATAGTACCTTACCAAGAGCTTGTTCTCACCATTTCTTAGGCTTTTTGAGATTTCTTCATGAACCATGTGCTGTGTCTCAGTAGTGGCTAGAAAACATGGAAGAAAAGAAAGTGAAAAAAGAAAGGAAGAAAATTAGATCCAAACTCTTCCTTTATATTTCTTTAGAATTTCATGTTGTTCCATAGGGTCTTCAAGAACTGTGTAAGTAATGTAGAAGGAATCCCTTTGTGACATGCAAACTGAAGACATCTCAGTGGAGGGATATCAAGAAAACACCATCAAGAGAAGTTAATTTCCTTTAAAATGACCAATCTGATACAGAAATACAAGAGTTTACAGTAGGGGATATTAGAAGGCACAATTCTGCACACTCGGCTTGGACAAAAAGCAGTTTGGGCACAATTCATCTCTGTGTGATGAAGTACATAGCATAAGACATTAGTTATGGCAACTTTGATGACTTTTCCTGTGATTAATTTATGTGACCCATGTACAAGGTTAACAAGTTTTCCCACAGATGTTTCCTGTTTTCATTAATTTGATAAGCCACCCATCCTGTATACCATCCATCAATGTATAGTTTTTCAGACAATTTATTCTTCTGTGAATAATTTTCCCCAATAATTTGCTTGTCTCCACCAAATGATATTTTACTTCAGGTATAAATATCTTAAGACATAGAAACTTGCTGTTATTTTCCAAATGTGATTTAGGATGGATTTCATATATTCTTGCTCACACACAGATTTTTCCTTTAGAGTTTCCAGATTTCTTAGGGTTCCTACATTTACAAAACTCTGGCACAGTCGAAATGGGTTCACGAAGGGAAAATCCTCTTTAATAAATTTGATATTCTTCTTTGATAAGGTCACCTGTCTTGTGGAAGAGGGAAAGGCGGTGAATGTAGTTTTTTCTGGATTTTAGTAAGGCTTTTGATTTTGTTCCTCATAGCATTCCTCTGGACATTGCTAATGTGCTTTAGCTTTTGGTCAGCCCTCAAGTGGTCAGGCAGTTGGAACAAATCATCTTTGTAAGTCCCTTCCTACAGAAATAGTGTGTTCTAACAATGTATGTGCCATTATGTTACATTGTTATAGTATCTGTATACTTATTTACCGTATGCATAAAATAAAAATATAATTATATAGCTATTATTTCACAAATTTATATATCTACCTTTCTAAGTTCTTATTACTAAACTGTAGAAAATTAGGACAAAGTTATCAAACTTGTTTCCCTAGATTCATGTGTTTGTTTTCAAGCTAGAACACCTTGGATGGCATTTCTAGCAGACTTTCAATAATATTTAAAAGCCACCCTGACATTTTGAAGAGCAGGGATGCAAAGCTACCTCTGGAGTTTCCATGAGATAGCTGGTGATTTGATTTGTTTAGTCAGACAATTTCTATAAGTATCATTCATATACACTAGTGTTCAGAGGAAGGAGAAAACTGTTGAGAGCCTGAAATAAGAGCCTGACAGCATGTTTAAGTGCTTTTTTCCCCTTGGAGATTACAACTTGCATGAAATGTGACACAAAATACTCTAAGCTAGGAAAGAAATTCAAGAAGGCTGGAGAATAAAAGCCAACACTTTCAAGGGCTTTCCTGAATATTTATCTTGTTTGGGATGTATCTGAGATCATCCTTAGGGTCAAAGACTCCTAAGCACCCAATTCAAAAACTTAAGCATGGTTAAGTGCTTTTTTTCCTCAGAGGTTCCCTTTCTTCAGTTATGTATCGGAGAAGACCCATCAGGCATCACCCAAGGCATTTTGTAAGCAGATGTAAGGAATAGGAACAACACACTGGTGAAGTTTTATTTGGAACTGAAAGGCAAATAAAGATCATAAAGTTGCACATGGCACTACTTGAGAAGCACAATAGAGATGACCACCTACCATTAATCACCCTCTCTGAATTTTAAGAACTTCAGGCACATTCATTTTCAATTTTATGAACAGCCCAAATTGTTTTTAAGCAGGAAGGTTACCAAGCTCTTACCTTTAGCTGTTGGCATCCAGAAATACTCCAACTTTTAATTAAAGAGAAAACAAATCTAAAAGAGAGAAAGGCGGGAAATAGGACATGCTACAAAAAGAGAAGTTGAATACAAGTAGTCCTTTTTGGCCACAGACACTCATCATGACTATCCAGACAGTGTTGGGAGACATTGCCAGGCTATATTGACCCCAAGGAAGATTTTGGAGTGAGCTTCCAATGCAGATACAGGTCATGCTAATGAAATAGAGCTAGTAGCAGAGTGACTGAATGGATGATGAAAAACAGGATTTTTTGCAGAAGAAGAAAGATGCTGTTTAAAACTGTTGCCACCATTCCACTTTCAGATAAATTTTTGACTCCTAAATACCTACTTTTAGATCTAGGGGAAAAGAAAACATTTTATACCATTGAGGCAAAATAGGACTTTTTGGTGTTAACACTTTTTTTATTAAGGCTTTGAACAGAATTTTCCCTCTGTGTACGTCTCTTTCCCTTTTGCACACATGTACTTATATAACCTGAAAATTACAAACATCCCAACAAATGGAAGATCTCAACAATACCATGGGAATGTACAAATCTGTGCCCACCCAGCTGAAGTGAGTGTTGCTGTTCCTATTGCTGTTTTCCGTCCCCAAAGTGCTCTTCATCTGTGGTGGCCCTCGGGAAGAAACATACAAATATATACAGACCCTTTGGACCAAGACAAAAATGACCATATGGCTACATTTGGGAACTAGATACTAAAATTGGTGGTTCAGAAAATCACTAGCTTTCACAGCTCCTGCACGGTTGTAGAGCAGTGTGTGACAGCATTAGGAACCAATGTCCAAAGGCTTTTTCACAGAGAAAATACTGTGTCCATGTCAGCACAGCCCTGCTGACTTCATTACACTCATTGCTGGTTTATACCCCTGTAGCTCAAAGAAAAGTTAGACTTAGTGGGGCAAGAATTTGGTAATAAAAAATGAAAACAGCAAACAAAACAAACGAACAAACAAACAAAAAAACCAGATGACAAATCACAGAGGAGAACAAAATGTTCATGATGTAAGAGAAACATCTGTTGTTCAGGTTATCCTTAAAGTACAGATGGTCTGAGCTTCCTCTTCATCTGAATTTGAAAAATCACAGGAAAAAAATTAGTACAGTGGAAATGTAGCACTGTGAATGTATTGTGCCTTTTCTGACATTTTAAAAATTGCCCAATTGTGTCATGCTTTTGTTATACTGTTCAAAAGAAAGCAATGATTATTTTTTTGGGATCTGAGTGGTCAGACTGAGCATTTGATGGCCTCACTCACAGTGACATCAAAGGAAACTCTAGACTGCAGCTGGGGTAGTGTGGAAGCTGGGCCATTGATGATGCAAGTCTCAGTGCAGAGCACGTGTACTTTCAGTCATTTGTCTCCCTCGAATAAATATTTTCATTTCCCAGCAAAACCTGTGCCCAAATGAGAGGCTGCACAAAATGTCCCTCATGAGGATCTTCTGCTCTCTGAATGTGGAATAGTAGTGGTGGATATCAACCATCTCCACATTTATTTTCATGCTATTGCTGTTTTTGTCAGGGGGGAAGGTTCTTTATTTGTTATTATTATTTTTATGTTCTTCAACAGTCTGGAGAATAAATACTCCACTGCAATAGGTTAATCAAGATTTGTAAAGCCTAATGTGTCCCTTCTCATTTCACATGTGCTCTCTCACCAAAGTGTCTCAGTCTGAGTCGAGGGGAAGGAATCATTTGTCTGCCCTTGACTCACAAAGGAGCTTAGGTGTTACGGTTTATAATCAAGGATTTATAAAACTGTAATGGTTCATCCCTTTTTCCCCTGACCCCCCATCCCGACCCCTGGTGGTATCACCCTAATCTTGTCAATCACTCTGGTAGACTCAAAAGGTATCCTCTCCCATTTGGCAGGGCGTCCAGGTGCCACCTTCACCTATTGTGGTGTAAAGTGCCCTTGCTCCGGACCACTCCCCCCTACCTTCCCCATTGGACCAAGGCCCCCATGGTTTGGGGTTCACCCGAAGGGACGTAAGGGGAGAACCGAGGTCCAGATTCTCATTCTGCTTCCCATCCCCTTGGAATAAACATCTTCCAAAACCACAGCAGAATCCACTTTTCATTGCCAAGTCTGAGACCACGCGGCAGCTAGAGATTGAACCCCACAGACTTTCAGGTGGAACAGGGCTGAGAACCTCTGCTAGCCTGTAAGCAGAAAGCCCTCGGCTCCACACTTAGGTGAGCATCTTAGAGGAGATCACTAACTTACAGCTGGAAAGGTGACCACCTCACCTTCTTCACATCCCAGTGCTTGGCACAGATTGGGAAAATGGCTAGTGAACAGCCTAGCTCTGCCTCATCTAGAGCTACAAGAATCTTCCTGTAAAGAGATTTCCAGAAATCTACTAAAAATGGATTTTGAGTTAAACCGTAGAATCAGCAGGTAATACGCTTTCTCTGAGATCAAAAGAGAGGCTGAACATGTGCTTGTGTGCTCCTCATTTAATTCAGCTGGAGGAGATACACAGCTTCTCCCTGGGACTCAAGATATTTTCTAACCTAAGTACTCATCAAGATACTCTCTCCTCTGATATGTGCTACTCTCCTTGGAAGAACAAGGGTTCAGCCAGGGACTATCTTTATATTGGGACTCTGTTAAGGTGCTCATGCTGTTTTCCTAGGCACTGTACCTAATCTTCAGAGGCAGACTTCCTCTCAAAGAACAATTTAAAGCAACTCAGTGACTCTCCTCCTTTCTTTTTACCATCTGAACATTCCTTATCTACTCTGTTTTCATCATAGAAATCTAGGCTTCAGACTTGGGTACCTGATGGCAGCTATTTAAGTAACTGAAGGTCACTTCAGGAACCCACTGATTAAAGATGATCTATAAGTTTCATAAATACACTCCAGTCCCATCTGTATCTAGAGAATGTCTGTGCCTGCAGTCATAGATGAAAATCCAGTAATTATTTATCTAATAAGTTGCGAGGCCATAAAGGCTAGAATATCTTACTGCAGAGAAGACAAAAGCTTTTCTTGAATAAAAGCAATTGCAAGTTTTGACTCTGTGCAATATTAAAAATGTAAAGAAGCCATTTGTTTTCCTTTCACAGAGAATGATTTTGTGTGTGCTATGCAGTCAATAATGATGCATACTGGAAGAGTTTTCTATTTATTTTGAAGTGAAGCTAGCACTGTGCTTAATGGAACACCAATTATGGTTCCTAGAAGTCAAAATGCTGTGGAAATAGATAAATGAGTTACCTAGCTATAAAAAAAAACTTTACCACATTAGTGCATTCTCAATATAGAGAAACACCGACAGCAGGATGTGAAATATACTTTTTGAGAAAATCTATGCCCTCTTTCTTCATATGTCTGTTTTTAGCATAGGTATACAGATGCCATTCACATATATTCTATACAAACCAGTGAGCAGAGTTCCATTTTTAGTTTATTTGAGGAAGCTGATTAAACAATGTGTTGTTATACCTATCTACATGAACTCACATACTAGCAAGACTCTGTATATAGACAGACTTTGTAGAGGTTGAATTCAAACATGTGAAAGACTGAGCTGTAAACACCCAGCCAAAGCAAAATCTATAAACTGTTTAAAGGGCATTAGTGCTCCAAAGTTATACAGTAAAAATAGATGGCATTATGCAGTTCAGTACATACTGCCTCTCATTAACTCCAGCACTGGCTTACATGGAACTCATGAAGCTAAAATAACACTACTATCATTGCCAAAAAAAGCACTCATGAGCTGGGCAAACTCAAATTTTGCTTGCATAATCAAATGTAACACCTCTCCTCTACTGTGTACGCCATATGAGAGCATGGTTACATGTTCTGACACTGCTTTTCAGTATGACACTGGCAGCATTTAGTATATGTGTCATCAAAGACTGATTCACACCTGATTCTGACACTGCTTATCTTTGAAATCATTACGTCTGCAAACAGCATTATTTCAATTCTTTTTACAGTGGTTTCACGTGAAGACTTCACAGCTTAAAAAAATAATAAAACCCCCCAAAACACAAACTAACAAAACCAAACTAGAAACAGAAGACAAACTCAAGCCTCCTTTATTCACTACCCTTTTTGACACAGCTTTGTGACTCCTCATCAACAGAGGTGCTATGTCCTCACCTGCTGTGGCCCCCACCAGACCCAGTAAACTCACACACTCTGCTGAAACATGCATTTCACAGCTGAATGTTGACAACTGAGTAAGACCAATGCTTAGAGTTTGGTAATATAATTCTCCATTCCCCTCCCATGTGTCAGCCCAAAATCTAAAATTATCAAGTATGTTTTTGCCTCAAGCATGCTCTCTACACACTGACCTCTTCATCTTTACCTGCTCATCTTTACCTCCTCTTCCTCATCCATATCTCCTATTTTCCATCTTTACAGACAACACAGTTCATTCAGCAACCAAATTGCTGAACTGGTCTCCATTTTTGTGAGCTCCACATCTCCCTTCCCACCTCCTTACCCTAAGAAACTCTGTCTCCTGCTTCGGGCACTTGGCCTTCTCTGCTCCAGACCATCTTTCCATTTCTGGGAACTTCTAGGATCTCAGCCTTCTCATCAGTCTTAATATCCCTGACCAACTTTAACTGAGCTCATATATGCACCTGGAGGGCTCTAGGGCTTGGGCATTCTGGAGAAAATTTAAGAAAACCAGAGTGTAAAATTTACAAGTTTACAAATCATGTGATAAAGTCATGAGAGTTCCATGAGAGCATGGAATACTTTGCTGGAGGTCCTTGAAAGTTGCTGATATTCAGCAAAACAGACCAAACTGTAGAGTTTTGTGAGCTTGCAAATACACCCCCTCTGCATCACAGGAAATAACTCATTTTGCAGAATGGACAGCAGGATCTTCCCCCATATCTCACTTGCCTCTTGGGCTGAGTTCTGGAGGCCATCTAACCATCCAGCTGAGGCAAAGAGGAAAGGAATTGATAGAAGAAGAAAGAAGAAGAAAGAAGAAGAAAGAAGAAGAAGAAAGAAGAAGAAAGAAGAAGAAAGAAGAAGAAAGAAGAAGAAAGAAGAAGAAAGAAGAAGGAAGAAGAAGGAAGAAGAAGGAAGAAGGAAAAAGAAGGAAGAAGAAGGAAGAAGGAAGAAGAAAGAAGAAGGAAGAAGAAGGAAGAAGGAAGAAGGAGGAAGGAAGAAGAAGGAAGAAGGAAAAAGAAGGAAGAAGAAGGAAGAAGAAAGAAGAAGGAAGAAGAAGAAGAAGGAAGAAGGAAGAATAAAGAAGAAGGAAGAAGAAGGAAGAAGGAATAAGGAAGAAGAAGAAGAAGAAGAACAAGAGGAAGAAGAAGAAGAACAAGATGATGTACAATAATTCTAGAGGACTCAGTATGATGTGAGGAAGGGCTTGCATTTCATTTCTCGCTTCCAGTGGCATTTGCAAAGCCTAAGCAGAGTCTATTGCGTCACCAGCAGTTACTCATCCCAATGGTGAAGACCTGGGCTCTTGCTCTTTTGAAGCAGATGAAGTCTTTAAAAATAGAGTTATAACTCCTTAATCTGTTGCTTTTTTTTTCATTACTTTCTGAGAAAGAAAAGGGTTTCCCAGGTTAATTTATTATAGCAGTGACACAAAACACAACAAAACAAAAAAGATAATAATAGGGAAAAATTTCCCCTCATTTCAGAAGGAGCTGTGGACTAAATGGAATATGTTTTATGAAATTCCCGTTCTTCTTTCTTTAAAAAATCTGTTCTGATACCCCAGTGATGAATATCTGTTTAATTACTGCTTTGTCGTTTTTTGGCATTGAGAGCAGGCATTTGAAACAGGAGAACAGGGGAACAGGAATCTGAAATTAGAGAAGGCAAATAGAGACTAAGTGAGGCTGACACTAGAAGGGGCTCAGAGAAGAGCTGAGCCATAGGATCACAACTTGGTTTTAACTAGAAGCCCAGGAGTGGGCCTAGCTTCTTTTGTTTGCCTCAAAATTTTGGAAATATTATCAAAAATCATATCTTTCAGACATAAGAAAATTTCAGGACAGACAGGGGATGTGTTCAGGATTAAACTAATTGCAGACAGACTCCATGAATAAGACAAGAGTCCTGAAACTGAATGGAGAGAGGCAGCAAGGGAAGTGGTATGTCTCACCACTGATATCTGAGATGGAAGCTATCCTTGGGTTTTTAACCTCTTTAACCTGTAACAGTTGGAGATCAGCTCTTTTTCTTGCATACTCTCTCAGGTTTTTCCAAGAAAAATACAATCTCCTCCTTAAACTGGAGAAATAAACCTTGACTAGCATATATATCCAAATTCAGTCATTTTGTCTAGAAGCTGTTTTTTGTGAATGGTGCAACACTGATCTTCATGCTTATCTCAGCTCACCAATGTGGCTGTGTCCCACTGTCCAATGCCATAATTTATTTGAGAGTATCCAGACATACTGCATTTCTTGCTACCAAAAATACCAGAGCAAGAACGGCTTGAGGGTCACATTAAATCCTAATGAATATACTGGGGCTGCCACCTCTGTCACTCTCTGGCCCCAGAAGGAGTAGTGTGGTTAAGGCAGAACAGTTTGGAGGACCTCGTGAGGAAGACATAGAGGAGAAACCTGGATTCCTGAGCGTGTGCCACTCTGTCTGTGATGTGCAATGCTTTGAGAATTAGTTTTGTCTTTTTCTCAAATGTTTGTATTCTCCTCTTACATGACAGAGCTTTTCTTTC
>VZSR01003803.1:52546184-52583816 GCA_013398615.1 Brachypodius melanocephalos
TCTGAGTCACAAGAGTAGCCTTCAGCTTCTGCCACTTTGTGTATGTATGGCTTTTCAGGGAGATTCAATTTAAGATTTTCCAAGGATGCTGAAGAAATTAATGCTTAAATCCTATGGATGCAGCAGAATCTTAATGCATTCCCCTTATTGCAGTCTCCCTGCTCCTAACTTGTGGTTGTTGGAAGAGTATATTTCAATATTTTCCTCTTTCGTGCTGCATCTTTCAGTGTGTTTCTACTTTAGTTCAAAATGCTTTCTGTTAACACGAAATACGGCTGATTTTTTGTTCATCTTGTGGTGTACCTCATTTGGTGAAATCTTATCAGCATAACTATAGATAGATTTCCACTGAATGCCCAGAAATGGATGATCAATCTAAAATATCAAGGCGCAGACCTCAGCATAAAACACCTGCCAGTCCTGGGACCCAGACAATACAATGTGGTCTCATCTGAAATCTGATTAATAGGCTTGATGTTCCTATGGGCTGGAGGCTTCCACTTAACAATGACTGGGAGAGGCAGCTAGAAGTGAAGTGAAGCAAAGCATGGTCTGACCCTGAAGGGCAGTGTTAAGTATTTTGGTTTGCTTCCATGAACATCAGAATGACGGGATGAAATATTTTAATTAACCTAGCTTTTGGCTTTGCAAGCTTGGTCCAAACTTTTTCCCTCTTCTAGAAACAGACTTGCTCTTCATCCATGCTTTTCCACCAGATGTCTCTCCCCTGGCCTCTCCCAGGCTGAAGTAACTTTAGCAAAGGTACAAAAATCTAGCTTGGCAAACAACTTTCACTGCTAAAAATAGTCTCCCCTATGCACTTAGCAGATGGGCAAAGATGTACAGCATGTGTACATATTGATCCTATCATTCACATGCCGGAAGTAATTGCTCCCTCTGAGCGTGTTTATAGATCTATACTAACTCCTGGTTTCCTCGCCACATGTCAGGACTGAACAAAATCTTCCATAAATCCATGTGGTTTCTGGAGAACATGGGGAACTCCAGAAGTTTGTATGGCAGGTCTGGCAGAAGCTGATTACATGGGACAGACTCTTGGGATAATCAGTGTTGACACAAAGCTTCCCAAGCAGCTGGAGGTGCAGGAGAGACCCTGTGCACATGTTTCTCTGGGCTCTCACAGGACTGCTGGCACAGTCAGCACAGCAGTTTGTGTCAACCAAGGTTTCTTGTTCTGTACCTTTTTCTTCAGGGAAATGTGAGCCTAACCTCTCTTCCCTCAATTATGCTCCAGGTTCAACTACAGTTTTTGTGGGGTTTAGAAACACATGGAAATCAGGAAATCAGATTTTGTGGAGACTTGACGAACTTTAGTCTCATTCTGGCCAACTTATGTGAAAGGCAAAAAGGTCACCCCAGGACACCTGGCCTCTCCATTCCCCACATTGGACAGAAACACATTTTTCTGATGTCTCTCACTGTGGCAGACAAGATCAGTGCATGGCCTGGACATGGTACCTGACACTCTGATGTGACAGGCAGCAATTAGACAGCACCAGGACAACTGCCAAAATTGCTGCCTACAACTGTGTGGCCGCTGAGGATATACATTGTCTAATCAGCAAGCACAAAGTAGGAGCACCTTGAACATTGGAAATCTTCAGAGGTGTCTCTTTACTACCAGAAATGCTTGTATGCCATGATCTAGCTTCAAGTCTCGGTGAGAGGCTCCAGGGAGAGGTTTGGCTGCAGCTTATAAGGTAGGATTGAGAATAAAGAATTGACTTGGTTTTGAAATATAAAACATTTACTGTTGAATTCATTGCTGCCATGGCTGACTGGGAGCACTGACAAGTGGGGAACCACAGGACATGGGAAAGTGACAAGTGACACTTTGGTTCAGTAGCAGCCCATACACTTTCATGGAAGCATTGGAGTTGGAAGGGACCTCTGGAAATCCTCTAGTCCAACCCTCCTGCCAAGGCAGGATCACACAGAGCAGGTGGCAATTTCTGCTGTTGCTTTTACACTGTCAGTAGGAAAGCCACAGAACCAGGAGGACACAAAATAAAAATCAAGAGAGAGCAAGACACCCTTCAAGGGTTCAAGGGCAAGTAACTCAAGAAATTATCTCTGACCAGGTCTGTTGAAGAACTAATTAACCTTAAGCAATTCTGGTCAGAGTGTGTGAACAGGGAAGGGTTTGCACATTAGTTCATGCCTGAGGCTCTGTGAATGTAAAATAAATGTAAGTGAAAAGGTCAAACTATCAACTGGTATTTAGATGGGAGAGATTTAGTGATGTTTCTACCATTGCTGTTCCAAGAGCCAAAGAGATCATGTGTCTAAAACCAAAAACTTGCTGACTCCAAACTGAGCAAACTTTGCCCTTATCCAAAAGATCAGTGATAAAAAATTCCTCCCTCAAAAATGCAGCATTAATGTGATTAATTAGCATCAAAATACTTGCTAAGCATCTTGCAGTGAGGCAGGGGTTTTTGTTAAAAATTTGTATGAAGAATTGTATCAAATTAATTTGATACAAATGTAGAAGGAAGACAAAAGAACCAAAAGATCTCATACTTGTATATATGTATTAAACTACCATCCTCCGTTTTCTTGGGGACTTGGTGTGCTAACAGTATGATAAGGATGAAGGTGGCTCTTCTGACAGAAGGTTTAAAGGAACAGACATATGAGAAAATGCAGGAAGAGAGGCCTGTTGCAATAGGACGAGAAAGAACTCGAGTTCATGCAAGGAAGAAGAAGAAAGTTTATTTGGGTTTTGGGTTTATACAGATTTCTAGAAAATATCAAGGATTGGAGGAGGAAGTTGCCACCTCTCCAATCCATTGGCAAAAAATCACAGTCTGTCAATTGACTCCTCCCAGAGGAGAAATATGTAAATAAAAGAGATAATTCTAAAATTATACATAGTTTACATGAAATTTTGTGAGAAGACTCCACTAAAGAATGTAAACATATCAGAAGGCTAAGAACTCAGAGCGACAGAAGCCGAAGTATGCAGTAGCTCAGGTATGCCCGTCATCACTGAAGGTGCTCAAGTTTCCAATCACAGAACAGCTCCCAACATGGCAAGGATGCCCATGAGAGGTACATGGTCAAGACAAACTGGTGAGAAAGTGAGTGTGTGCCAAGTACATAACTGTGCTTTGAAGCTACTTAGCAATCGTGTAAAGCAGTGGGGCAGAGTGTGTATTTTATGTGAAGGACACAGGGCTAGGAGGGCTGGGAACCTGGCATCTGCCTGCTTAGGTTGTAATGGTAATGGCTTGGGCAGCCATCTGCCAAATGTGCTGTCTTGCTGCTCACTACATTTCCCAGACAAAGTGTATATGACTGGCAGTTATAGTGTTGTTTTTGTGGAAGAGGAACTTAGGCAGACATGGAAGGAGAAGATAAAGTTTTGGCCTGGAAAACCACCAAAGTGCAGAATGGATGCCCTTGCACAGCAGCATGTGCTGACCTGGGGAGGAGACAGCATGGGCACTGAAAAGGTTTATTCACAAACATCAGCAAAGACACAGCTGAAGTATAGGAGGAATAATAGCCATCATGGCTCAGATTGAAGTCCAACAAACCCAGGAATTTTGTTCTATGGGTATCTATGTTCCAAATGTTTTATATTTCTGCTCAAGAGCAGAACAAGGCATGGAGATGGGTATTTTCCAGAAGCATCTCCCAGCTCCAACATGAGAGGGGTTGAAACCACCCTGAGCAAGTCAGTGCCTATATGTGCAGGAGACTTTAAGGACTTTTATAGCACTATTTCTTCCCAGCTTCTTTTAGGGTCAAAGTAATATTCAAGGATTTATCATAAAATCATAAAATAATTTGCAGTGGAAGGGATTTTTGAAAGTCATCTACTTCTGGCCCCTGAAATGATCAGGGACATCTTCAAATAGATCAGGTTACTCAGAGTCCATACCAATCCAAGCTTGAATGTTTCCAGGGATGGGGCATCTCCCATCTCTCTGAGCAACCCGTGTATGTTTTGCCACCCGTATTGTGAAATTGTCTTCAATGTATCCAGTCTGAATCTACCCTCCTTTAGTTTAAAACAATCCCTACTCGTCCTATCATTACAGGCCCTATTAAAAAGTCTGTTCCCATCTCTTTTATAAGCTTGCCATAAGTATGGAAAAGTTGCAATAAGGAATCCCTGAAGCCTTCTCTTCTCCAGGCTGAGCAACCTCAACTCTCTCAGTCTGCACTTCATCAGAGAGCTGCTCCAGCCCTCTGATCATCTTTCTGGCCCTTCTCTGGACTTGCTCAACAGATCTGTATCCTACTTGTCTTGGGGAACCTAGGGCTGGACGCAGCACTACAGATGGATTCTCTTGAGAGCAGAGTGGAAGGGCAGAATCACCTCCCTGAACTTGCTGCCCACATTGCTTTGGCTTTCTGGGCTGCAAGTGCACATTGCCGTGTCTTGACCAGCTTTTCATCTGCTGGTACCATGTCCTTCTCTGCAGGGCTGATCTCAATCCGTTCAACTCTCAACCTGTACTGGTGCTGGAGATTGCCCAGATCAAGGTGCAGGACCTTACACTCATATTTAGGGATGTGTTCAGTCTGCCCAGCATTTGTTTTTCAGAATGTTTGTGCTTAACCTGCTTGCAGTACAAGAGGAAGAGCTAACTGAAATACCATGGTGTGCCATAGAGTCTTTATGACTGTTTCAGGCCATATTAAAACTGTTACCACGTTTGAAGAGGTTGACCTTTGAGGATCAGAACATCCCAAAGCACTGCACACTTGGATTTATTTATAACTTCTGCAAATTAGTACTATGATAAATGTATGGCTGCTGGAAAAGAGCTGAGGTAGGCAGAGGTATTTTCTAAAATAAAGAAAGTCCTGTATATATCTTTGTATGATTAATTGCTATTGCCTGAATTCTTATACCTATAGCTGAAGCCCTGTCAGGTTATTGTATATCCATTTAATTCTACCTCAAAACACTACACTTCCATAGAAAGTAATGCACAACTTCTCTGAAGTTCCACAAATCTAGATTTCTTTTGGTTTGCTTACTTTCTGTGAGTATAAATTTTAAAATTTAACAAAAAAGTACGTGTGTTTGAACAATTTGGGAGAATAGAGAAACAGAAATAAATGAAGAATGGTATATATGTCTTTACAGAGCACAGAAAGAGTTGCTTTGTTTTACAGTTCACATATGAGCTTGTTCTGCCTCAATTCTGCTTGAGGACCAGCACGCTAATTAGTGAATCAATTGTGTTTTTATTACACTGATAAGTGCTATCTTCTAAGGCCAGCAAATGCACCAAATGTTCATGCTAATTGTCTACAGTAACTGCAAGTCCTTTTCTCAAGTCATCTGGCCACAAGATAATATTCAATATTTATGGTCACTAGGTAAGCCTGGTGGTTTTCTGATGTCGGTCCCCTACATTCCCACTGGTTGGACCAGCTCTGCTCATTCCTCGCAGGGAACCATTTGTGCTATTACAGAATCACCACTGGTGAAAGAGACCTTCAAGATCATCTAGTCCAACAATTATATATTGGTGATATATAGTTGACACAGTTGATTCCAGGCATTTTCCACTTCCTCTGCCCTTTTTCAATATCTTATCAGGAGCTAGAAACTAGTTTTTCTTAACTTCTTAGTAATATGCTCCAACATTTCCTCAGACAGAAAGCAGCATCTTAAATTTGACTGCGAGGAACAGAGGTGGTGTGAAAGCAGGTGCTGTGAAAAGTACACTGAGGCTGACACTGAGCAGCTACTTTGCTGAAAACTTAGATTGATGTGCTTCTACTCAAGACCAGAAAAAGACCCTTCCTACATATGGTATGAAGACCCACATTCATGCATGCCACCCTAAGGAGGGCTGTGAAATTTGCTTTTAATCAGTTTTGGCCCACAGGTTTCATCATATCTCAACATTTTAGTCAGCTACAAGAAGGCAGGAAATTGGTTATAAATTTACTTACAGACATTCATCTTCTCCATGTCTGTTATCCTGGAAGACAACTAGGTGACCATGTTGTGGATAGAAATAGAGCTAAAGGCAATCTTGCCCTTGATGTATTGCAGCTGCATTAATTACAGAAGAGTGGGAACAGCCTTGTCCTCACAGCTATGGGTGTGATAAAAGAGTGGGTGAGGTTGTAGAGTCCCTTGGAGTCTGCTGGCCATGCTGTGAGGAGGAAGGGACAGGAGGATAGGCAAGGGACAGATCAGGTGAGCCACTGTATGAAGGACAGACAGGGTTAGGTGGCTCTGCCAGGGACAGGAAGCAGAAAGCTGGGACTGCAGAAGGAAGAGAGAAAGAGCCAGAGCTGTGTGGAGCTGCCCATGGAAAGCTATATACAAAAGGTATGAAAGACTTTTGGATAATAAGGTGCTGATGCTTGGAGCCCTCTGAAGTTTTTACTGAAGCACTCTTAGTTGTGTGTGGGAAGTTGTCTTTGGGAATGAAGGGATCACATCTTGGCAAGGTGTGGACAAACCACAAATACAGGCAAACTCTGAAATGTGAGGAACAGCATCAGTGCTCCAAGCACAGCAATGGACTCCAATGTCTGAAAGGTCACAGGTATCTATTGCACAGATATCCAGTGCAACAAATTGGACCAAGACAAAGGAGAAAGCATTAAAAGAAAGAGATTTTAATATGACAGGCTCAAAGCAGCATAGCACTGCCAGTGATATATGGTGCACAAGGTGGAAACCCAAGATGGGAGCGATTGGATCATGTGATCAAAGAGTTGGTGAAAGCCATCCGTGATAACAGATTGGGGTCTCCATACTTTAAACAGCTTTTGAAGGCGACATTCAATATATAGGAGCTGACACCATTTGATCTCAGGTGCATTGCTTCAGTGATCCTCCTCACAGATTTGCAGATCCCTATCTGGGATGCAAAGTGGAGAAGAGCTCTTGAGGAGCTCAGAATTAAATACCAAGGAGGACCAAATGCAGCCCTCACCATAGCACAAATGGCGGGCGATCCACCCGATAGTGATCCAGCTCATCAAGCCAGAACTGTGCCACAAGAAGTGTTAACAGACATCAAGGATGCAGCACGAAAAGCAATCACGCAGATCCCACCAGCGGGAGTTCCAGAGAGCATTTGCACAGAGGTAAAGCAAGGCCCTTCACAGTTGTTCAGCTCATTCATTGATCGCCTCACGCAAGCGATAGACAGACAATGATGAGGGGGCAAAGCCACACCTGCTTTGAAGCCTTGCATTCACAAATGCCAACACGGAATGCAAACACATCATCAGTGCGATGCCTGGGCAGCCCTCTCTGGCGGAGATGGTGGAAGCGTGCAGCAAAGTAGGAACACCACAGCATGTTGCATCTATTCAGGCAAGTGTTTGGGGAGAACAGATAGAGAAAATCATCAAAGCGCAGAATGAGAACTTCAAAGAAGCTCTTGCAACTCTTCACCAGAATATCTCCACAACAGCAATGGTGGCAAAACTAGTGGGAGGACAATGCTACAAGTATGGCAAACAGGGGCACTTCAAGAAAACTACCCAGAATTTGCAGAACCCACAAAATCACCAGATCTTTGTCCAAGATGCCGAAGGGGAAAACATCATGCGAGTGAATGTCACTCCAAAACAGATGCGGATGGAAAGCCTTTACCTCTTCTGGGAAACTCCAAAAAGAGTGCGAATTGCCAGCGTGCAGTAACACAAGTGATGGCAGTGACTCAAGACCAGATTCCACAAGCGGAACAGTTGGGGAATGTCAATCCAACGACCTCAGCAAAACAATCTGCAGGATCTCCAGTGATCCAGAGTTGCTGCCACCAGGGGGAGAATGCCATTTGGCAGCTTCCAAAATGACGTGTTTTCTGGGTGAGAATCACATAGTGATACCCACAGGGGTCATTGGAACTTCTCAGAAGAGATAAGACTTCTTGATTATAGGCAAAGACAGGAGCAGCATTCTAGGAGTCATCGTTTATCCCTCAATTATCTCAGCAGATTGCAATGAAGAGTTGACAGTTTTGGCAAAATCTCTTTGACCTACATTGATCATTCTTGAGAACACTTCAATTGCCAAAGCCATCGCATTGCCAACTCATGCCATGGAACAGGTCATGCCAGTGCTCTGACAAGATTTTCCTTCAGGTGAGCATGTGGAGGTTCACGCCTCATGGATGAAACACATAGGCTGAGATTGACCCATCATTGCCTGTCAATTGACCTGTGGCAAGTAGGTGATCACGATCAAAGGGATGCCCTGGACTCCGACAGTCGTGACCATCTTGACAACAACACCATGTTGATACAACAGTCCTGAGTCTCTGTATCTCCATAAAATTTGTCGATCAACTCACATTGTAGTAAAATTGAGATTTTCAGTAAATGGACTACACACAGTACTCTTGGGAAAATGCACATCTGTGTGTCTAATCATTTAATCTCCTCTCTCTTTCTGCAGTCATGAGATAGTTTCTCTTTGTTAAGGGAAATACAAACACCAAATAGCATTGGCACTTGTGTGATGGAGGGATTTTTACACATCCCTTTCAGTTTGATGGGGATTAGGAAAAAAGGAGATCTTTCTGGCTGCTTTCAAAGACTGTTTTATTTTTAATTGCCATGGATTTAAGAGTGAAATAAATGCTGTGATACTCTGTTATGATTGTTTAGATTGTATGCTTGAACTAGATATGTAAAAGGAAGGAACAGTAACTGGTATTCTGGTAGAGCTTATGCTGTCTTGTACTCTACAGTGATTTGGTTCTACAAGGTTTACTTCTAGAATTCAATGCCCACTTGAAATAGCAATTTATTTCACATGCCTGTCTTCTGGGTTTTGACTTTAACTTGTGTTCTGTTGTGTTATTTTTAACACAGCTTTACTTCCAGAAAGCATACAATATTCATATTGTATAAAGCATACAATATTCAAATGCCCAAAACAAGAATCACACAGACTGGGACCAGTGACAGGTTTGTGATGAGATCTTCTAGGGTATAGAGTGAAGACCCCCAGATTCCTCCTATAACAAAACTCAAATGTCATTCTGCAAGGTCTGGAGACCCCTGATGTTTACACTTAGGAAAGTTGTTGCAGGTCATTGGTAAAGGCCTGTACGTAAGGTGGTGTTTATAACTGTAAATTTTTTCATTTAGAAAAGCAAAAGACTGGAAGAAGTTTTTGTAATTTTTTTTTTTTAAGTTTTGAAAATGGCTCAAGGTTACCTTAAACCTGCAGTTCCAATTAAGATGCAGCATTATGGATAAATTATCATAAGTGGTAAATTTCTTTACCATCATAGTTGATTAATTTAATAATGAAGTACAGCTAAATACAGTATCCAATTTGTTTTTGTTTTGTTTGGTTTTTTTTCCGATGAATGAAGTTGTTTTGTGATATACACCCAGGAAAATTTTCAAAATGTATTTGCTAACCACCTTTGAAGATAAAAAGCAATTAAAATCAACTAAGAGTAATTTAAAGAGAATGCAAAAGCAGATGCCATCACCCTCTACTTCTAGGAAATTAAAACCAGATATTTTACCTCCTCTTAAAATATTTCACGTAGACCTCAACTATTCCACGTGATAATAAACCTCATACTTAGTGTTGGCTGGCTTAAGAGAATCAAGCTTGCTAAAATGGCATGATTATATTAGGAAAAATATTTTTGGATGAGTTACTAATTTATTCAGATGTTGTGTAAAAATTTACATATCCTGAAGGTCAGGTTGTATTAAATGTGTTCCAAACAGGCTGAATCCACCCTGGTAATATCATGATCCAGACAGTTCATTGAATTAAGAAGCTTGTAGATACAGCTAGATTCCAAATTTAAATCAGGAAAAGTTGCTACAAAAATAAACACACAAACTTTTTGGAATTAAAGCCACTTGTGAATTATTTTTTTAATCTAACAGAGCAAGTTAAAAGTCACAGTGATAAATAGAATATGTAGTCCTTAAAAAATCCAAATGATCCTTATTACCTCTAGATCATTAACATTTCTTTCTCATAGGCTATTTCTTAGGCACTGTGGGCTCTCGTGTTCTGATCAGTGAAGCTGACTACATTCAGTAAAATACCATTGTGTTCACACTTGGGATAAATTCTCCTCAGGTCATGAATAAAATGAATTAGGCTGCTACTGTACTGATTCCCATAAAGAACACTCATGGCAAAGCCAGTATCTAATTCTCCACTCTAAACTTCTTACTGTGGCTTGTAGAGTTTTTTCTAGTTTGGTTTTAACTTTCATTTTTCAGTTGCTTGGAAGTCAGATGCTGCCCCCAAATTATTCTTACGAGAGATGATTCAAATTGGAACAGGATCATTGTTATCCCAGCTTTTGATACCATTCCTTAACACATTACTACAGGATGATCCAGCTACCTGCAGGTAGACAATCCATTTAGAATGATGGTTGTAACAAGGCAGGGGTGGTAAAAGGGATTATTGTCACATACATTTGAATTTATTTTTCTGCTAAGACTGTTGGCAGGGTCTTTATTTGTCCCGAAAGTCCATTCAGTAGTCAGAGTTCATTTATAGAAATATAATATTGCAGGGACAAGTATAGTACTGTCCTACATAAGCAGGGGAACCCTGTAAGCTTGACTGGATAGCTTGTGATGGACATGACCTCAGAAAACTTGCTTAACTCACATGGCAGTAAATTCTGACACTGAAGGTAGCCTAAAGCAATCAACCAACCTGCTGCCTTGGTGAGTCTTGAAAGATGAGCTTGCCCACACTCCCTTTTCTGATTTCCTACAGAGACACCAGTTAAGCTATTGAGAGGTGGAAAAGACTTAAGCCAGCATTTTATTTCATTCAGCTCTCATTCATTTTGCAAAACTGCAAACAGTCTCTAATCCTTCTTATCTTTTGGTCTCACCAATAAGGCCAGAACCACACTCAGTTCTAGCTGTTAGCTGCAAGGGCAGGGCTGAAGTAATCTTGCTGATATGTATAGATTCCTCTTCCATTCAGCAGAACCTCAGGCTCACAGGAGATGGTGCAGCAGTTTCTGTGAGCTCCAATTCTATTAGAAGGGCTTTGAACAGCGTTGGAGGAGACAAAAGGGAGTGATGGCATCAAATACGGATGCAACTGTGGTGGGAAATTAATATTTGGGTGTCTTTGGGCTGATGCAAATTGCAGGGTGGTTTTTTTTAATAGAAGGAGTTTCCTATGTTTCCTAAATATTTAAAATGTAATATTTCACAGCCCTACAAATATTGTCTCAGAAAGACAGAAGCAGCTTGTGAATCACCAAACTTTATTTGCAATCTGACCATGGTTTTAATGTAAATGGCATTCTCTTAGCATTTATCAGTTTGGTTAAAGCTGAGAGAAAATTTTCTTGCCAAGCTTTCTCAGCATGCCCTCTCCCCACTTACCCCACTTGTGTGCCTCATGAATTCCTTTATCACAGTGCCTGATTCATTGTGCAAACTGGATGGAAAATGACAGAGCCTCAGCCACAAGCTTGCTTGGCTGAAGTGACATTTCTTGTGAATGACCATAATGCAAGTGGCATTTACACGACAGCATTTTGAAAAGGCAACAAATGATGTAGTGCTGTCAAACAACTTTTTTCCTGCATTAAAGAAAGATGGACAGTTGCCATTCACTTCATGACTATCAAAATACTTCTATTTAGAGTCAAAACATCTGCTGCTTTTATATTGCTTGATTTTGTGATCCACTTAGCCCTGTCTGATTAAGTGTTTGTTGGAAACTGATGTTGAAAGTGATGTGTTTAACAGATCATTCCCCACTCTGAGATTCAGAGAGAAAATATTCTTATTTTCTGATAGGAAGAGGGAATGAAACATGTTGATCTGAGCTGGGTTCAGAACTGTACCCAACCCAGATGTATCTGGTCTCTTGGTCTCATAGACCACAGTCAAGAACAGTTTGCCAAGGCTCCTGTGTCTTAGACCACGGACCAAGAAAATACACAGTGCCTGTACTTTTCGGTTTAAGGGATGGCTACCTTAATGAACTAGGGAAAAACGTGAATTAATGCTGAAAATGTACATTTTAGCAGGGTCCTGGATTCACCACAGGTCTGACTTGTCCTACATCTATCCTTTTGCCCAACTTCTTGCCAAGTGTGTATGGAAGAGAAATCCAAATTGCCACTCGGGCTGGGACAAAAGAATAAAGGGGGGGAAAAAAAGCAGCTATGCTCCAAACCATATCTTGATGTAAAGACTTGGGATTGAGGACTAGTCTGCCTCAGGCCACGTGTGTCTGGGAGAAAAAATGGCATTCTACTATCTAACTAACCTCTGGATCCACCTCTGCAGCCTTAATTCTTTCTCCTGTGATTTAGCCAGGTTTTATACAAATATGTCACTATTAGACCTGAAGTAATTAGAGGGCTTGGAGCTGCTGCTGTGAATAGAATTTTATTCCAGTCATTGTTCCCCATTACACTAACCCCTGTAAAAGGCTTTATCAATCATTTCCTATGACAGTCTCTAATTCTCAGCTTCCTTGACCACCACTGTATGTCATTTCTTGTCATGGAACTAATTAGGACACGACATTAGGAAGACAGAGGCCTCTAACTTGAACACATTTAGCAGAGTATTTGCTCAGTTAAGGCCTTAGCTTCTTGATTTTTTAATGTAAACTAGAGGGACTAGTGCCCCAGCTATATTTATAGGTGGGGATGTGTGGTGGACCTCTCCCTATGAAAACAAAGACTCACAAGTTCAGCCACACCTGAACTCTTTCTAAATTTTATTGCTGTACCAGTTCAGTTCCCCAGGATGACATCTGGTAAAATGATTTATTTTCAGATACACCAAGTCTTCACTCTTTTCAGCTAAGGCATTTAGAAGAGATCAATATACCTCCTACTTCTAATTTGCTAGTTGCAACTCTTAATCCAGGTTTTTAAACAGATTTGACTGTCTGAGTTATTCTGTTTTATAAAACTTGAGGGGTGGGCATATGATCAAACAAACTTAGTTCATGGTAGGCTAAACCTACTGCAGCTGTGAGAAAAAGGGCTTTAGCATTTCATCACCATGGCAAAGAAGCTGTGAGAACCTGTAATGTTGCTTTAAGGTACTGGGGTCAAGAATGCTTCTTTGGAAAACAATCCAGTGGGACAGGGAAGTGATGAAGAACATTTAGCAGCCTGAATAATGGATAAAACATAAAAGAAGACAAGATTATATCCCTATTATTTTTGCAATAGGTATAATTTTCTGCAGGTACCAATCCATGCATGTGTTGGAGACTGGGGAGGAAGATTTCACTGACATGACAACTGACAAAGATGAATGATGATGTGGTCACTAAAGATCTTGTCACCCCTCTGAAAAACATTCTTAGTCCTGACAGATAATTTGACGTCTATGTTTCTTGTATAATCTTGTATACCAAATATCTATTATGTATTTTCTAGCCCTTGTTGTCATAATATTGATGCCCCTCACAGCAGTATATTCCCATCTCCACCCTTATAGTGTCTCCTTGTTGACTCAGAGAGACACACAGGTTTTCTAAATAAAGATGTTTTGCAGCTTGTGATGCCTCAAGAGGCTACCTGGAACAGAGGCTGGTCAGTTTTAAAGGAATACAGTTGGTATTTATTAAAAAGGCCTTCAAAGGATACACAGTGGGCAGTACAAGAGCCTGGCTGAGGCTACACCCAAGATAGACGAGGGGTCACACATTTTTACACTTTGATAAGTTTTGTTCCATTTATATATTGGGGTTAATTGTCCAACTACAGCTTCAGGTAATGAAGTTCCATCCTCCCAGATTGCTCTCCTCAGTTTGCTGTTGTTTATACTTTTTGGGCCTGAAGTTGTGACGGTGTCCTCAGTTCTTGGGCTGGAAAAGGATTGTTTTGTCCAACTGAGCTGTGAAGAGAACTTGCTAACACTTTATTTGAAGTCCAGAGTTACATACTAATGCAGTACAGAATCTGAAAAATATGAAAGCTAAAACTTAAGGCATCACTTTGAGTATGGTACTGTAATAAAAGATTCAATAGCAGCTGTCCCAAGTACTTGTCCCAACATTGCTTATGCCATTCAAGATGTATACTAATAGGGTTGTATTCTCCTTTGGGCTTATGTCAGCACATCTATATGTTGATTCAAAAGAGCCCCACAGCTGTCTGGCAATAATCCACAGTGGTTAGGAAGTCCAGCCAGGGAAGAGGACCATGTCTATCAGGACTGGTTTCTGAACAAGTACAAGACAAAAAACTTAATTCTTTCCCAGGCAGTTTTCACACTATATGCAGAAAAAAACCAAACGTATCAGGTAAATGAGAGAGCTGTACTGCAGAGGCTTTGCATATATTGGCTCCAGCACATCAGCAGGCTGGATGTTGCCAAGGTCTTTGCTATCTTCACAATGAAAGAGGAGGGACTGAAGGACAATCTGGACAGAACTTTGCAAAGGTTTAGAGGACTTTGTGAAAAAGTGCAGGTGATGCCATAGACTGAAAAGTGTTGCAAGAAATAATTTTGATAGTGAACAGAACTGAAATGAAAAGCCAAACATGTTAAGATCCTTGAATGATATCACAAGTGGCCTGTGTCTGACAGAACAGGACAGAAAAAAAGACAGAGAAAAATTTCCAAACCAGGAGTATTATGATCAAAATTAATGACTCATAGATGAGCATTTTGCAGCAGCAGTCTGAATGGATAAGCAAAGAGAAGGATCTCTTAAAGCTGAAGAAAATAATTTTGTACTATTAAAGATATAAGATAGTGAAAGCCTGGATGAGTCATACTATGTAAAGGAACTTTAGCAGAAGGATTCAAAAATACTGTGCCATGGCCAGAATGTGAAAAATGATAAACTGAAAACACAACAACTGAACAATGACCTAGATAGATAGTTGGCCACAATAAATCAGAGGAACATTGTTGTGGAGGGAAAAGGTATGGAGCCACAAATTGGTTTTCATTCTAATCAACAGCCTAATGGCTGGATTTTCCAAATGTGAGCTTCAGTCTGCAAATATTGTGTTAACCACATGCAATCACACATCTCCTTCCACAGAGAAAGAGGCCAGCTGTGCACTTGTGGATAAGTTGTAAAGGCATTTATGCTGAGTGTTTTGTAAGAGACGACAGCACAAGAAAAATTGTATTTTGATAAAATGTATTCACATTCCTATCACTGTGTTTGTGCCTGGAATATCATCATAGTCTATTAGACCTTATTCATAAAGAAGCAGGCTGAGCCATCAAATTATCCTAATGTTTGGCAAAGGGTAGATTTGTGCTACCCTGTGCAGAAATACAGTAAACAGGCCAACTTCAGAAATTAAAGGGAAATTGAAAGAAGAATAATTGCCTCAGATGGAGTTCCTATAATTGCTCTAGTAGTATGGATGGAGTGTAGAAGAAAGGTATTTAGTAGAGCAAGAATTCAGCATACGGTAGAGTCACTGCAGAGCACTGGCCTCAGCTGAGGCACACACATTGCTCACCCATGGAAATTTTACTGCAAGGACAAAACTACCCAGCTGGTGCTGGGCTGAGGAATGTGTTTGTAGGCAGGAATGGACGAAGAGCATAGTGAGTACAACAGATATCAAGGGGAAGAGAACAAGGGGAACTTGGGAAAACCTGGCTCTACCATGATCTAGAAGCAAGCTGAAACACATAGCTGGGAAAACCACCAACTCATGGACAGGAGCTGTGGCAAAGCCTTTTTCTCTGACATTGTTATTGGTGGTTACTGTATAATTACCACTGTCAGCAAACTGAGCAGTTAAAAAATCCCTCTTCTGGGAGAATAGGGAATGAGGGCCTTTTGATCAAATCTCTATGCCAAAAGTTAAGATTGATGAGCAATGGGTAAAAATATTATTTATTAGATTTTGTGCCTTGTCTTCCTCCACAGGGCTGTAGGTCTCGACATGTCAGGCTCACTAAATATGTTAGTGGAAGGCAAATGTGTGTAATGTTTTTCCTCAGGGCTGAGCCCAAATGTCCAGATCTCCCTTAGTTGCTAGAAAATGACTCAATTTATTGAGATATGAACAGCCATATGTGACACAGGCTTGTGCATAGGGTTGGACTTTAAATCATATCACATTCCTACAGACACTCAAATCCATACTGAACTGTGGCTAACAGAGACCATACAGATACAATTACAGTGCCCTTGCTTGCTCACAAAAAGGCACTGCAGTATCTCCTATTAAATGGCAGTGATATGTCTAAAGAGACCATGGGGTCACCAGGACAGTCTCTGCCACCAAAAGGGCTTTGGGACATGCAGCTCTTCAGCTTTGAAACTTTCCTGATTCATCTAAGGAGGTAAACAGCAGGTGGAGACACAAAATTTCCATTTACGGATTACATCTGTAGATGAGAATAAGAACTGCTACGCTCAGATGACTACAAACTGATGAGATCCTCTCTTTTGCTGTAACTCCAAAGAAGTGGAAACGGCTATTTTCATACAATTTTACCTTTGTTTTGATGGAACAGCCTTTTCAATAGATTCCACTGAGCCTCCAAAATCTTTTCTGAGGGATGCTGTTGAATTCAATGGCTAGGTTTTTCCTTATCATTTAGAGCTAAGGTATTTCTAAAAACAAACAAACAAACAAAAAAAAAAGAAAAAGAAAAAGTCTAAAAGTATTTATTAAACACTGATGGGAATCAAAGCACTAAAAATCTGTTTTTATTTTAATCAGATTTTAGCCTGTAGTTTAGGGAAATAATTTATCTCAGTTTTATTTTTTTTATAGACTTGTGAAGTAAAACCTGTAATTTAGTGAATGCTAAACAAGTAATGAGTGCTAAAATTTAGTTAAAATTTAGTGCAACAAATTTGTTTAAAATATCAATCATGGTAGGCCTGAACTTACAAACATAAACTCATCATTAATACGATTAAAGTTGTGCAAACTGTAAACATTGACATTTAGCATTAAATTCCTAACAGTCAAGAGGTGGAGATGTAAAAATTACCTTCCAGGTTGTCACTCACAGAACTACCTTTCATTCCAAGCTTTTCGTGGATGTCTTAAATCATGTTTCAGTATTGATTTTAAAAGATATATATCTTTATTGGGACAACCTTCTATGCATTTCTTTCTAATGTGTATATAAAGTGCCTCAAGTCTAAGTGAGGTTTTGATTCCCATAAGAGAGGGTCTAAGGCATGCTTGCAGGTGTAATTTTAAACAAATCAGAGATCTTTTCAATACCTTGGCATCTCCAAGCTGCAGAAAGTCATTATGCAGTGACCACTTCTTCCTTGCTTCCCCTGCACTCTGTTCTCAGGAGTACAGTATCTGTCTTTCACTGGAGGATACAGACACTCAACTTTGTACAGACGCTCAACTTTTTTACAGACACTCAACTTTTGTACACCCCTGCTGTGCTTGCTCCCTCTGCATGGTCTCTGAAGGGAGCAGATGTTGCAGGGAGGATCTGGCCCCTTCTGCACAGCTGTGGAGAGTTCCCAGAGCAGCAGAACCCTCTGCAAAGGGAAGCTGGATTTGGAGATACTGATAAAGTCTACCCTGCCTTTTAGTCTCACAGGGATATCCTTACAGTGGGTACACAGCTGGTCTAAAGGCTGAATGAAACCTGGTATGTGACTCTGCAAAGGCTTGCCCTGAAAACCACTTCTTGTCTAGATCCTGTGATGTGGATTTACTGTTAAATCAATGTTTCATGGCAGCAGTCTCTCTGCTGAGTCTCTGTAATTTGGCAGGGGATTCTTACTGAATGAGACTTTGTGACTTCAGTATTGGTCTCTGTGTTTATGTCATTTGAAAGCAATAACAACATCTAGAAAATTTTTGTGCCCAAACACTATGACATTTTTCTTCTAATATGATTTATTGATTTAGACATCTGACTGAGAAAGTTACAGATTCCTTTTTATTTACAATCTTTTTATTTACTTTTTTGTAAACAGAGCAGACTCTAGGAACACAAATACCTCACACAACAAAACCAAACCTGTATTGTAAAACAAAATTTCTGTGTATTTTCTACATAGTTGTCCCTGTATTTTTATACTTCCCTAGTCTATAGCTTACAGTGTGGAGTCAGTTCCCCACAGCTTTTGTAGTCTTTCTGCTGAAAAACGAAACTGGCAAATCTGCACCTTATTGTAATAGGAAGCTAAGAATTGCTGCTTTTTAAAACTACCTAAGTTGTGAGTATCTACTCTCTGGGCTGCTTAAATGCTGTAATCCCCAGAGCTAGAGTAAGAGCTACCTTTCTTCAGGATTAACAAAGCAAGAATAAATGTTTTGTGGTGGATGAGGTGCTTGTGCTACCTGGGACCAAGACACAAGCCTGGGCAGTGAATACATCTCCTTTCACAGTGCAGTGAATCTGGAGTGTCAGAAAGAAACTTTTGTGTGAGACACCTGATGATTTGATGAATAAAAAGAAATGTGAAAGTGAACATTTCACAGAAAGTCTGTTTTCAAAATAAGAAATATCTCCAACAACACAAAGGCTGTAGTATTGCTCACAATTCTGACAAAATGGAATGAGGGACCTGGCACTCCTTTTTCCTTGGCAATCTGATTTTTCCAAAATTGCCTCTTTGAAATTCCTTGATGCCCTTAGAGGCCACCAAGCAGATGGCATCTAATGTGTCCTAAAGGTATGAAAGTTAGATGGCTAAGTTTGGCCCAGTCACAGCAGTCTTCTTCTACAGTTATTAGGGAAAAATGGACACCTCCAGAGACAGTTCACTCAATCTGTCTTGGACAACTATTTTAGGGTAAGATGAGTCATTTATGGAGGCACTTTTTTTCCTTTGAGCCAACCTTTAAAGGTACTACAGGTACTCAGTTTAGATCTTTAACTGCCAAAGTTCAGGTAGACTAACTTTTCCAGTAACTCATGCAGTGTACATCATTGAAGATCCAGCCCACTTAAATCAAATGTCCTAGCATGAATTAAGGATATTAAATCAGGATAAGATAGGTTTGTTACAAGCAGGAGTAATTGCCTATTAAGCTAAGAACACCAGCAAAGGGAAACCCTTACCTTACACTGAGGAAGGGAATAAGAGGGCCTTTGAAGCTACAATCCTTCCAGTAATACTGAATAGGCATTACCAGTCTCCCCCTCTCCCCCAAAGTAATTTGATTCCCAAATGGAACTCTATTGCTATGTTTCTAACACCATAAGGTACTTACTGTATATTATGCATGACATTATTTTGACTTTTTGTCTTATGGTATTTCAAAATAAACCCATTCTCTTCATTTTAGCATTACTAGGGGGTTGCTTCCCAAGCTCACCAGAAAAATTTCTTCCCTGAAAAGGTTGTCAAGCATTGAAATAGGCTTCTCAGGGAAATGGTTGAGTCATCATTCCTGGAGGTATGCAAAAGATGTGTAGATGTGGTACCTAAGGACATGGTTTAGGGGTAGACTTGTCAGTGTTAACAGTTGGACCCATTGATGCCAAAGGTGTCCTCTAACCTCAACAATTCCATGATTCTCTAAGTGTCAGCATTGGCTTCATGGAAAGCTGACTGAGTCTCCAAACTCCACTAAATGTGTGGAAGTGGCTTTGGTGCTGTAACGTAACCATGAGGAAATCAGTGACATTTTGGAAAGAATTCCTTATGTTCTATCAATTATGACACAATCCTTTCCTAGGTTCTCCATCCTAAAAGGCGTTCATGGCACTCTGAAGTGGCAGTCAGATAACTCTAAACATTTAAATAGCCCATGGAACCTATTTTTAGGGCACCACACTCCACCCCCATGCTCTGTTGCCACCATCTCTTCTGTTTCCACATGCTGAGCAGTTTCAGATGCTTTTCCTTGTTTCTGAGAAAAACAGGTAAGGCAGCCAGGAGCAACCCAGCAGAGAACAGCATGTGGAAAGAAGGGAAGGCAGAATACTGTGGAGAAGATCTTACTTCAAGGACTCCTGAGGTTTTCCCTGCTGGTAAAGAGGTGCTGCTCTTCCACCTGTCCTAGAACACAATACACTGTGTTGATGATCACAGGCACATCTTATATTTGTTTGAGTGTTGATATTAGTCCTGAATGCACTGATTATCAGTTAAATGCATGCCATAAATTAAACTGCTTTGATCCCCATTTGATTTACACCAACTGAAGATGAGCTTTTTTTATCCTATATCCAGGTGTGGGAACTGAAAATGTAGAGGACATTCACAGCATTGCAATAAGCTTACACAGATATAGAGGTCTGAAAGAGAGCTGATTTTTAGGCCTTGAAATATTTAGAGCATAGAAAGTTCCTGAGCTGCAGAAATATAGAACAAGCAACTATTGTATACTGTAAGGTGTACGTGTAGTGTTTACTGATTGGCTTAAATAGATGCTTGTAAGCTTTTAACATTAACCTATTGGCTAAAAGGCTTTTAAAAAGCTTTGTAACAAAGAGAACTTTGGCTTCTGTTGTTATGGCATGAATTTTAACATCTTTTATGTCTCTGCCTTCACTAAGACTGATAATGAAATAAAAAACTCGTGGAACACCTCTTGGTCACCCATTATTGGTGATTAGATCCAACAGAATTGTGTCGTGTGAGGATTGCATATAGATCATGGTTAGATGGTCTGAACACAATAGATCATAGTTAGATGATTTGTTTAAAGGATAGAGCTTTACATCTTAGTTAAGAGAGCTTTACAACATTAGTTTATATATATTAATTGTTAGAGTAGCAATATTAGTAGTAGTACCTTGCGTACTTCAATGTGTGCAGCAGATGACGAGTAAAACCATCAAAGAAGCTTTTATCATCCAAGAGAAAAAAGTAGGAAATAAAATTACAGAAAATTCTCAAAACTTCATAGAGAGATCACAGTCTTGTACAGTTGCTAACCCAAACTTAGTGTATGCGAATGTAGACATAAAGACTTTAGTTCAAGGCCTCAGGACAAACAAAACTTGTCAAAACAAAAAATAAAAATCTCTACAAGATTTTACTAATATCCTTAGAACAGACCAGATCTTTTGTAGCATTAGAATTGTTATAATTCAAAATAAAAACACTTAAAGCAAACAGAAAAAGTGTCTTTAAAAAGCAAAATATATATTAAGTAGAGTAATGAAAGATTTTAAAGTTTTGGAATGTAACTTTGTATAGAAAACTTGTAGCACTGTTTTATTAGACGAGAAAAGACACTATAGTAGAACTATGCAAAACACTGTAGTTAATAATGAACAAAATACCAAAAGAGGGGGTTTTTTTTGGTCGTACTGAGAGGGAGAATTGTGGGAACTGAAAATGTAGAAGACTTTCACAGCATTGCAATAAGCTTACACAGATAGAGGTCTGAAACAGCTGAATTTTAGGCATTGAAACATTTGGAGCATAGAAAGTTTTGAGCTGCAAAAATGTAGAACAAGGAACTATTGTATACTCTAAGGTGTACATGTAGTGTTTAGTGATTGGCTTAGAGTAGATGCTTGTAAGCTTTTAGCATTAACCTATTGGCTAAAAGGCTTTTTAAAAGCTTTGTAACAAAGAGAACTTTGGCTTCTGTTGTTATGGCGTGAATTTTAACATCTTTTATGTCTCTGCCTTCACTAAAACTGATAATGAAATAAAAAACTCGTGGAACACCTCTTGGTCACCCCATGCTGTTATTGGTGATTCCATCCAAGATCCAGGAGGCTTTGTCATGTTCTCTTCACATTTGTATTCACTTTGAGAAGGAGGCTCAGTACTGTAATCAGCCTTTCTTTTCCTGCTAATGCCCTTTCTCTCATATATTTTTTGAACACAGAAACTTGTGTGTAGGTTGTAGGACAAGGCCAAAAACAGACACCTCAGAGATGTGTTCTTCACTGAGGCTGAAGGTCTTAAGAAGTTAGGAAACCACTTCAGATTTGGTGGCAAAGAGGGAGAATGCCAAATTCATTTTCCATGGCCTTGTAACTCTTAAATTCAGGGGCACAAGACAGACAAAGCTGACAAAAGGATAGAGCCAACAGACTTCTATTTTTTGATGGTGATATCCATGACCAAGATTTTCTGAAGACAAATATTTAATCCAGAGTTGCCCCTGAAATACCTTTCTGATTTTTTTTAAAGTTGATGATAGGGGCAAGAGCTATAAGATTATCTTTCTGAAAATAAACCCTTTGAGATGTTTCTCATGAGGAGTACTGATCTGGCACATGGCACAAAGTACCATTTAAAAATATTTGAAAATATATATGGCAAGTCAAGGGTAAGACAAGAGTTCTATTACTACCAGGTGGCATTTTCTTTGTTTTTGAAATATTTGTTATCTATCAATGTAATAGAAAAGGACTGTCTTGGCAAGTAGCAACTTCAGCTGGTTTCCTTACAGGCTTGTCCTTTCTTTTAAAGAGTACATTCTCTGTTGGTGTCACATTAACCAGTGTATCCTCAGTAAATATAAATCAATAGAGCTTGAATTTCATTCCCGTATCTATGCTGATTTTTTCTCTTGAGGATATACACTATAGCCTTTGAAACTTTACGGCATAGAATAGAGGGACTTTTGGATTATTAAATTAATGGGAAATATAGATTCGTACTGGAAAAAATACAATACAGAAGAAGAGCCAGAAACCAGACTTACAAGAGCTCCTGACTTTCAGAAATGATCTCATAACCAAAGAACATGACCAGTTTTCTTCAGAATGTTGAAAGGTTTTTCTTTCTTTACCTAGGAAACAGAGCCATTTTGTAAACCAAAATTGCAGGGGGTGGATGACTCCATCTCTTCATAGAGAGAAAATACTGTCCATATGGGGCAGTTGGCCTGCACCCCGAGGGGGGTCCAGCCCTGTCAGGAAATGGCATAAAAATAAGCAAGACAGCTCTTCAGGTGTGTTTTGTACAGCAAAGTGGTTTCATAAGTGAAAATAACAAACTGTTGCATAACCAAAATATGAAGCCAAGCACAGGTGCTAGAGGACCTCTAGCATCCTGTGAAAACACCCCAAAAAGCCCTTGAGCTTCTTTGTGTCCTTTTTAAAGTGGTTAATGTTTCAGGTGGGCTTTACTGGCAAGCTGCCAATAGAAATGGATCCAGGCCTTGACAGACAGTGACAGGGTTCAATCAATGCTTCTCTTTTGGCACTGAGCCAATGGCTATCTGAACCTTACAGAAGTTTCTGGGGTTTCTACCTTATAAAAAATACAAGAGGCAAGCCCCAAACCTTTCTCTATATGGAAACTTGCTCAGTGTAAAAAATACACTCCTACATTCATAACTTGAGGAAGATTCTTGAAATGCAAATTTCAGAAGACATTGTTCAGAAGAAGGGGATTTTTAACAGAGGGTATTTTTTTGGTCAAAATGCAATTTTCTGACCTGTAACAAGAAGGTAAAGAAAGCAAGAATCTTGCATTTTTAAAACCTTGTTTTATTTTTCATAGCTCGGTGGCAGAATTGGGTAAATGTACACATTAATTGGAAAGAAAATAATAACTCTTTGTCAAGTCCCAAAATTGTTCTTAACTAGCAGAAAAGAGCAGCAGAGGGACTGAATCCAAAAACAGAAGGCTGTTGGTAAGGGACTTAAGCAATGACTATCAGATAGTCTGAGGAGACAAATACTTTTGGTATTGATGCTTTCTAATATCACTCAGGCTACTTGAAGTTAAGTCAACATCTTTGCACAGAAATAGTGACAAATCTACTGTGCAATCTTTGCCAAATCACAAAAATAAATGTATTTTAGGCCACAAGAACCCTACAAGACATATTTAGGAACAACCTGGTATTTTTTTCCGTGTGGTGTTAAATTGTTTAACTTTTAATAGATTCTTTGATATTGTTTTGGTGGAATAGTTTACCTAAACTTAAATGCAGACAGGCAGTCCATAGAAACCTTTTCAAATTGTCATTTTCTTGTCCCCATTTTGGCCTTAACTTCTTTAAAGGAGCAGTGGGATCAAGACACACAGAGGAACAGTAGAATATCTAATTAAGAAAGTGCCTTGTAAGACTGATATGACTTGGCATTTGCAGTCTGGTCTATCCATAAATCTCTTCAAAGCCTAAATATGTGGTGGGCAGTGAAATCAAGTTCCTGAACTGTTCAATCTCTTGAAATTTTTACAAGGCCTTGAACACCTACAGTGTCGTTTTTCTGCATGTGGTTAAAGCAAGGAAGAAACATGACAGAAACTTTGTTCTAGGATTTAGAAAGAAGAATAACGTAGAAAACTTATGACTATTCAATGACAAGAACTAGTTATGCAAGTTAGTTGCCTGCTTCAAATCCTGTTGTCAACAAGGAACATTTCTGTAGGCAGGCTTAGCTATGAAATCCCTAAGTCCCTCTCTGGATATAGTGAGGCACAATCATTCCTTTGCTACCAAGACAAAGCAGGAAAGTAGAAGGTCTGAAGACCTATGATAAGGGCAGCTAAATCCACCTCTTGCTCATATCCTTGGGCACCCTAAAGATAAAAAAATTCCCTGACACCTGGGTCAGATGGCAATGGGGCATGAGCTGCCAGCCTCCTTCATCTCATTTATGCAACCAGCACGGGGCTGCCTTTGCCTTTGGAGTCGTGTACATGCATACATTGCACAGCCAGGAAACACACCATGTAACACTGCACCCACACACACACACCAGTGGGGCCTTTCCCAATAAGGAAAGGGGTCTCCAGTTAGCTGTAGACATTTTAGGAAGCTAGCCAGAACCTTTGGTCCCCTGTTTAAATCTACTGGCTCGATCCCAAGGAACCGGTACTGGTTGCACCCTGTCCCTGACTGTCAAGACCTGCACCTGTCTCTATTGGGAGATTGCCAGTGGAACCCACCTAAAACACAAGCTGCTTAAGAAGGAAGACAAAAGACACCCACGGTTTTTCTTGGGGTGTTGCAGCAATGTGCAGAGATTTCTTTAGCACATGTGCACGGCTTATATATTCTGCTTTCTGTAGTGTTTATTATTTTCTTGTTATTAAACTCTTTGATTTACCAAACACACCCAGAGAAGCTGTCTCGCTAATGTTATGCCACTGCTCTGCTGGATGGACCCTCAGAGAAGTTTATGGGGTTTCCCCATAACACCATGCAAAACTACTGGGAGATCTTTTTAGAAAAAGGCTCTCAGAAGGCTGAACAATGGCTTCTGCCTGGCCTCGAGGGCTGCAACAGAGCTAATGAGGGCTGCAGAAATATCTCCACAACAGCCATTGTTCAGAGGAAACAATATTTTGTTCCCCAAATGCTTGGCAGCCAAAGTTCATCCCACTGCCACCCTGGGAGCCACGGGCTCATCTCAGCCCTGGGCTTCGGTACTTCCCTGGGGACAGGAATGGATTATGGCCCTGTGGATGGACCCAGCTTGGCGGGGCCCATGGCTGGGCAAGGAAGGTCTCTGAGGAGCTGCACACCAGCACTGCTGTGGGGCTGCAGGGCAAGGGCTGCCAGCCTCAGTGGGCTGATGTGTCACCGTGGGCCATGGGCAGGGCAGGGGAAGCGGTGGGAGACCACCAGGGACAGTCTAAGGGCGTGGCTCTCAGGCATCTGGCAGTGGCCCAGGCAATTAATAAAACCAGGATGGATGCTGGCTATGTTCTCTTTCATAATTGTTTTTTAACCTCGGTTTTCTACCTTGGTCAAAATGTCTACTTGAAAAGAATGGAAACACGAATAAGTCTTTAAAATAAAATGTCTTGTACACATTTTCAAGCAAATTGCATTGTTGTACCATTGTTGTACCAGCTTTGTACAAATTTTAATGCACTTTTTAAAAAAATTATTTTTAAGAAATAGTCCTTGAAAAAAGAGTCCACCCAGGAGAAGACAAGTTGTCTATCCACAGTCCTTGTAAAGCCCATAAAGTAACATACGACTTATTTTCACTACTGTTTGATAGTTAACTTTTAGCATGAATGCTAAAAGGACAATGGAAACATAATAAAAATAGTGCCCAAACAAGTACTACTATTTTAAGAAATATTTGAAATGAGGCTTAACATTGTTGACAGCTGTGAATAAGCCCAGAAAACAAGACAGATCCAGCAAGGATTACCGGTCAGAGATGAGTAACACCCTCTGATTAAGCATCTAGCAAATAATATCAACTAGCTAAAATGAAAATTTTATTTAACTGAAGAGTATTGCATGCCTGGATTGTAGATAACAACAGCTGTCCTCTAAAATAACTTTCTGAAAATCTGTATAATTACCTTTTTTTTACAGTGGTCCAAAAAGCTGAAGAAACATCAGCTAGTCCATTTTGCACTCAGCCAGGTAAAATACAGGGAAAGCATTCCACCTGAAACAGGCTCTTCCACAACAAAGTGATCACAGTGTATTCAACCAAGCCATAGCAAAGCTGGCCTGAGCATGTGTAGCCAGACCCCAAGGAGTGGGAAGGAGTTACAGAGCCTGTACAATGTCCAGCCACAGCTGCCTACACAAACAGGATTTTTTTTACTCTAAGATACAGTACTAAGTCAAAGCTTTCCCTCTATCTAGGGCTCAGTGAGAGTATTAGACTTTGGTCAACATCCTCCATCCCTTGAACTGTTCAAGGCCAGGTTGGATGGGACTCTGAGCAACCTGGGCTAGTGAAAGGTGTCTCTGGCCACGTCAGCAGGGCTGGAACCAGGTGATCTTTAAGGTCAGTTCCAACCCAAATCATTCTATGGTTCTATTAACACCTTCAAGAAAAATAAAGGGAGAAAAAATGCTCAGTAAGAAGCAAAAGTAAGCAGATGTGTAGAAAACCTGTTGTATGCAGAATGAACCTAAGAATGGCATTTTTTAGTTCAGAAAAATAGTATTCTTACATGCATAAAGCAATTGCCAGATTTTTTCTTACACACATAAAGCAATTTTGCAAAAAAAAAGGAGAAGGAAATGAGCAATCCTGCATGCCCAGGTGGTTGAATAACAGAAGGATGAAAAATCAGATACTAGATGAAAAATGATGTGAAGCATTAAGAGAAATTTTGTCATCAGGTAAAGTTATGCCCTGGAGCTATGCATACTTCAGACTGGAAACTTTTCTAGAACTGGATGGCCTCTTGAAAGCTTTTCAATGCCTTGGTTCTGTATTTTCCCTTAAAATATTTTGACTAAATGTTTTCACTTGGATTTGATCTCCACTGGTTTTGGAGTTTTAACATGTTTCTATAACTTAGAGACTGGAGATTTGACATCCATTTTGGCAACTCCTGATTGAAATTCCTTCAGCAAATCATATTTTTAGGTGCAAATCCCACTGGGGGAATGGAAGGAACATTTCATTCTTAACGGAAACATCTTGTACTTTAAGCACTTTGACTCCAAGAGTAATTTTGAAATAGTTATCCTTGGATGTTGTAACTCAGCAGACAACAGTGTAAGGATCAATAGCTGCCTTCATTTGCTGTTTGTCTGACAAAACAGAACACATCCCTTAGGGGCCTGTGCTTAAAGCAAACACTGTTGCTAAGAAACCCATTAAAGTGTGTTGTTAATTGACAATGAATGGCCTTCTAGTTCTTGGGAACATTTCTTACAGCTCTGCTTCTTGTGGTGCACAAATGAGACATCACGGGCTGCGAGCCGCTGATGTCAATGACACTGGGATTTTTCAGAAGCACACACAGCAGGGGATGAGAAAAGCCACAATTATCAGATAAAGGAATTGCCTTTATTTGCTTTGATGGTGGTTATTTTATTTGGGTGGCATCACGGAACTCTGTGTGACTGAAAGGAAGCAAGCAGGAAAACAGAGCCAGATGGGTTTCTCAGCCATGTGAATGAGATCATGTAAAGCATTCACGTTTGCACAGGTTTTCCCTGTGCCTGAAATATATCTGCTTTTCCCAAGCTTCCTCCAAGATTCCAGTTTTGTCAGAAGAGCTAATCATACATATTAAAACATATAGTTTTAACATTTTCACTCGTGCAGCTACCTCATTCTCTTGCCTTTTCATATGCTGAGTGTTCAGCAAGGCCTAGGTTTGTCCCCCAAATCTTTCTTGATTGTAAATTGCTACTTAATACGAAGTTCATCCAACAAATTTTATTCTTAATCACTAATCATTGCTTTGGTTTCCAAAAACCTACAACAGTTACACAAACTAGAAGCAGAAAAGAGAATAGAATTTAAATGAAACATGACATAAAGGATAAATACACCTGTTATGGTATCTCATGTAGACTTTTCTGACAAGAATACTGCATGTCTGTCTCAGGAGGTGTTAACCAATGATTTGTAAACAAAAATAAGTTTTTTTAAAGAATTTAACAACTCATTTTTTTCATTTCTTTCTTCATGTCCATATTCCTAGTTTTAATTGACATAAATTGTTTATTCCAATTTAATCTTATGTGTAGGAAGGTGGAATCAAAAGGCCTAATAATATAACACAAAATGTTTTATGTAGATCTTTTCAGATAGCAAATATTATGTTGAGGAGCATAAGAGAGAATTTATTTCTGAAATTAAAAAAAAAAGGAAGCATGTTAATGCAACTTGCAGCAGTTTTTTTTTAAAAAATAATTTCATTCTTTTAGACACTTTTTAAAGTTTACAAAAGATAATAAATTGATCTAATCTTAGTAAAAGAATTTTAGTCCTTCTTTCACAAATCATAAAAATTTTTTAGATTGGTTTCATTTCAGTCTTGGAAAAATTTGGGTATTTGGAAATTTGATTCTGTATGCTTAGCTGACTGACTTAAATGTTGACGTATGGAAGCCAAATCAGCATTGAATGGAGAGCAAAATCAGGGTTACCTGGATCTCTGTACTCTTCAGTTACTATGAATTTTCAGGGTAAGCTATGAGGAATAGATGGCACTG
The DNA here is from genome assembly GCA_013398615.1 of Brachypodius melanocephalos. Taxonomy (NCBI): domain Eukaryota; kingdom Metazoa; phylum Chordata; class Aves; order Passeriformes; family Pycnonotidae; genus Brachypodius; species Brachypodius melanocephalos. Next base: position 52,574,915 of record VZSR01003803.1, read on the forward strand.
CTACTGCTGAGTTTTTGCACAATGCCATTGCTTATTATATCAGATATGTAGGGATGTTTTTGTATATATAGGGAAGTAAAATGATCCAAGGTACTAATAGTCTTTTGCCATGTGAAAGACATTTTTCAGATTGAGAACTGATCAAAGATTTGTCTCCAGAATCAATAGTTTTTGTTTCCACTTCATGCAGAGCAGAATTCATACCACTTTCAAACTTAGTTCCTGGAAATCTCAAAAGAGAGCCTGAACATAGAAGACAATGGTCCCATTGCCGTGTAACTTCATGAAGTTCCTAATATTATATTGTATTAACTCCAGAAAACTACTAAAATCTACTTTGGAGGATTAACAGTAATCTTCTCCTGTGACAAAATAAATTAAACTTGGTCCCAAAGCTAACATTCAGTTTAGAATAAGAGCCTGTGGTAACCACTCATCACAATGAGAAATTTGTTTCACGAGGAACATATATAGAATGGCTTTATTAATGAAAGATAGTCCATCCTTTCATGGCCCCTTCCCTTGAAACAGCTCTTGCAAGATGTATATCAGTCAAAGTATGTTATTGTCATGTTTTAGCAAAGATTAAGAGAAAAATTATTTTCATCATCCACCTCTCCTCAAAGATATCTCTGGGTCAACAGCACAGGAAACTAAAGTTATTAACTAGATGATGAAGGAATTCTGCAAAGAACTGTCATGACTGCTCCCACAAGATCTCTAAGTAGCACTGATACTTTCTTCAGTAAAATTAATCCCTGTTCATTAATGCAAAACACTGAGCAAAATCTGCAAGTTTTAACTTGACAGCAGAGCCAGTTCTGGCCACACAGCCTTTACCACATGCCAGGCTTGGAACTTCAAGGGTAAAGAAATTCAGCTTCTTATAGAGGCTTTTGCATTCCTCCCTGTTGCAGCTTCCTGGATAATTTTTTTAGCAGCTGTGGAGGTAAAGACAGTTGCACACACACAGCTGCAATCTGGAGAGTGGTTGTGCTTTTGAAGAGAAACTGAGAAAAATAATCTCTTCATCAGGAAACAAAAATATTCATTCAGTGTGGTTGGCCAGCAAGATACAATATGAAAGGTTCATACTGCCAACCCATGTTTCTGGATTTCCTTCATTCCCTCCTAGGCTGCTTGCTAACTATGAATCTTCTCTTCCATTCCCCTATTAAAATTAACTCTGTATTAAAGGTATTTCTTTGCAATGAAAATATTTCTGGACCTGGCAATATCTGTTAGTCAGTGAGGAGACCTTAACTTCCTGAATCCACCATGACCATTCAAGTACAGCTGTGAGGAACTGATAAAAAGATTGCATGAGTGCCATTGCAATGTTAAAAAAACATTTAAAATAATATAACAACTGCTGCACGTAACTTTTCTTTGCCATTTTTCCCTTTAAAAAGTACAAGTGAGACAGTAAAAAGTGAGAATCCGGTGACACTTTTGTTTCTGATTTGATTTTTGACCTGTGTTGGCTTGGCAGATTCTATTGACTTCACCAGAGACATTTGATGGTAGCATTTTCATGGATATCTAAACAAGTTAGGCTCCTAAGTCTTAAGTTAAAACTTTCAACAGTCTGTTGGGATCCTAAATACTGTTTTAAGTCAGTTAGACTTAAGGTCCTAAGATCTGACCCTAAAAAAGGGATTTATATGCTACAGTAAAAGCTGAAATGCAATTGTGTACATGTGACTTACATCACCCTTGAGACTGAAAAATAACCAAATGTTAAGAGAAGCAGCTCCTTCACCAGGCACAGTTAGTGCTGACCCCACAGCTCAGCAGCTCAATGGCTGTTGTGGCACCTTCTCCAGGCTACCAGGCTGGACAAAAATGTCCAGTTAGGAAAGATCTGCTTTGAGATCCACCTGTGGTAACCAGTTTGTTTTGTAAGGTTCTGCCACAACAAAGCAGGAACTCAGTACAAGCCCAGCTAGGAGCAGCCAAGCTGAGCCTTTCTCCAGCAGAACTGTGGGATACCAGAAGTGAGGAGACCAGCAGAGGGTTCGGTCCCATTTGATTCAGCTGCTCACTGTCTCACTTTAGTGACCACACAAGGGTGTGGAACAACTTCTGAGGTCTTATTTAGACATTGAAAAATTTTAGGGCAGGGGGGATGTTAACAAAACAGTGTATGGGATCTTATTTTGCTTGAAAAGGTCCAGTGAATGAGGACAGGCCCAAAAAGTCAAAACTTGTAGCAATTAAAATGTCTGTGCCATTTTACGTTGACATTTTTTCTCCCTGTGGTATCTGTTCTAAGATGGCCAAAGCAGTGTTCTATACACCAAGGCTGGAATACTGGCTATTTGTTGTGTATTTTACTACATTTTTCCTTCTTCCTTTTGTTAGTGCCAGAGTTTTTATGCCACTGGTAATTTTCTTCCAATTGTTTTCTTCACAGTTACTATGAAGTTCATGTGGGGGTGAGGCCAAGCCAGACACCCACTGACATTTCCACTGCAATCTTCCATTCTCCTGTCCTTTGCCTCACTGTCTGACACACTGCAAGCTCTTACTTTCCATCTGTACCTCAGCAGCACCACGGACAGTCAAACATGCAACTTAGCACTGCTGTGACACTGCATCAATCAAGGGCACACACATCCCTTGCTGGTGTGTGAAATGAAAGAGCAAAACTTGTTCTGAATTCAGATAATCCACTTTTACTTTGGGGAAGGAGTCCATAGTTAAAAATGCACTGACCTACTTCTTTCATGGCTACATTTTGACTGTTGACAGCATGTAGTTATATTTTGCTTCATTCAAGAAAGTTTATAGGTGCAGTTTATATACATTCTACCATGCAGGGATCTCCTGAAACATCCTTTTGCTTTCCTGCTTGTATGAACCAACATCATGAGGCAAGTGGGCATACAGATGACTGATTCTGTCCTGTCACCCAGCTCATGACACTAACCTGGACAAAATAGCAATCCCAGTGCCATGGCTGTAGTCTAAGCAGTGTGATCCATAAAGGCCCACTAAGCATTGTTAATGAGAAATTTTAATTTCCACTACAGAATCCCTCATCTTTAATTATTCCTCTTTTCTGTTTGAGAATCTCATCTCAGAAAACGGACTTTGGCATTTTGGGGGGGTAATGGTATTGAAATAAGTACATAAATAAAATGAATACATAGTCTTTTTCCAGCTCCCAGATTTGTGTTTGTTTTGGGGCTTTTTTTCTTACATAATGTTTGCTATGGGTATAGCCAGTACATGACAAAATTTGTCAGAGAAAGGTAACTATTGTTAAATGAGTCTTTTATCCTTGTCCTATTATTTCTCTTTTCTTAATCGTGAGAAATGGAGAAAAACAAGACTGAAATGAAATACAAAAATCTATAAACTCTGAACTTTTGGATCTGGTAATAAGACAAGAGTCAAGCCGCACTGTTAGTTACATCAACAAAAAACAATGAATTTTTCATTAGCCACAAGACTAAATAATTCACCGGGAGGAAAGGGAACCAGGAGAACAGCTCAGCTGAAACTTCACCTCTACAGCACAAATCTTCCTTTCTCCTGTGCTCACACTCCAGGAAAAGAGCCTTATTCTCAGACAGCATGGTTCGTAGGATGGAGTTTGCTCTTCACTTCTGCTGAAACTCCCCAGCTCTGTGGAATATGTGTAACTCTTTGGGGGGACCGAGACTGAAACACAGATGCTCTCTGTTCCCAGTGCAGCTGGCTGAAGACCTGCCATAATGTGAGTATGTGGTCCTGGGGATATTCAAGTGCTGTGGAGAGACTGGAAAGGCTGCAATCAGAGGGTGAGAGGAAGAGGAAAACTGCCCATGATGTTGAGCCTGCTCACCCAAGAGGCCAGCAGGGAGGATCTGGGACACCTGGCAGGGATCTGCAGGACTCTGAGGACATTGGAAGAGCATCCCCAAGTCAAACAGCAAAATCCAGATTAAATTATTTGGAAAAAGGCACATCAAACAGACATTAGATTAGCAAAATAGTACATGTTTTGACAAAAACCCCCCCTGCATGCTACGAAAAAGAAAAACATTTCATTGTAAATTTGTGGGGAAGTATCTCATAAATACCTTGCCTTCATTTGAGTCAGCAGTGGAATACTTGTCAGACCACAGGGGACTTCATGGAAGTGTGGAAAATTAGCTGAGACTTCTATTTCACAAGATTTTAGGAGACACTCTAACCTCATTCTGAGGAACTTGTAAATGTGTCTCAAGGTGAAACCTTTTTCAAGAATTTTTGAACAGCCACTGTGATAATAGAGGCAGTGCTGTGACTCTTCTCATGTACCAGGAATTACACTCTTTTTCCCACTCCAGATGCAGCTATTTTACCTTACAGACTTATAGAAGGTTATTTGTTTAGAACCTTTAATAGGGCCCACAAGGAGTTAATATTCATAAATTCATATTCATTGAAAAAAATGTTGTCATACAGATTTTTTTTTAAATTTCTGCTTTCTGGGCATGCATTTGTCAACCAGAAATTGGCAAAATACAAAAAAAATTATGATGGAAACTAATTTCCCTGAAGTAATAATTAAATCTTTCTCCTCCCTTTTGTCTCCCTATTTGCTCCTTCCTCTTCATGGGCTCCAGCACAGAAGCTTTTAATTGTCTGGATTGTCAGGTTTTGACATCCTAATCTGGTGCTTCGAGGAGACTTGCATCTTAGTAACTTAGCATCTGAATACTAAACATCTCTTAGTTCACAACCCTCCTGCAGCTGAGCCCCAGTTTGCATCAGTGCTCCAGTTTGCATGTCTTAGCTCCTCTCCTGCTCTCCATGGAAGAGATAAGTAGCTCAACAACCTTCCCAAAGTCATTCTCTTCTTTTTAATTTGACGGTCAGAATTTCATCACCTGCAAAATTTACCTGTAACAGAAAATCCAAGCAGTCACAAAAAAAAAAAAAAAAAAAAATTGCCATAAATTGTGCAGTGTATTTCTGCTGAATTTTGCACCACTGATACCAAGAGAGTTTTCTGATTTCCATCAGAGCAGAAGCTGATGTGCTTGTAAGGTCTGTGCTGCCCAAACTTGGAAGCCTCCTCTTCCCCCAGGGAACATGCAGAATCAAAGCCATAAATTTTTACTCTGGGTGACGACAATCAAACCTACAGGTGACATTCTGTTACAATGATTGAAATGAACCTGGGGATCTCCAGGAGTAGGGAGGCTGGGAATAGCACAGCTACATGTATGGAAGGAGGCAGGCAGCCATGGTCTTGCAACTACTTTAATGGAAATGCTCATAGGAGAAGAATGAAGAAACATGCTCAGAACAGAGAAGCAAGCAACTGCTTATATTTGGCTGACAAAATGCAGAGGTCAGTTACTAATTACTGTGTTTGTTTGGTGGATATTGTCTATACAGGGATGGTGCAACTGTTACTCTGTTATGAAAGACTGGAGTTCTCATTCAGGGCTGCACTTGAAGAAGAGGAACACCATGAGAGGCTGTTGTACTTATTGTCTCTTACAATTCTGTAGTACTGAGCTTCTTCTCTGCTATAATTTCTTGTATTTCCACATTCACACTTACATATATATATATATATATATATATATTTATCCCATTAGCGATATCATACCTTTTTCCCAGAAAAGGCTGTTACCAGTTAATGTATCTGTAAGGTGCTGAAGTAGCTGCTGGCTGTGCACTTGCAGCCATTACAGAGATACCTGGAGGACCAGGCAGGTCCTACTGTCATTAATTTTTCTTTCCAAATCAATTACTGTCACAAAAGAAAATGAAAAAAAGGAAAATGTGAAAAAAAGTAATATAACTACAGTGTTAAAGCACTGACAGTTAATAGTTCTTTACTGAAAGAGAGAAATTCTGCTTACAAATTATTCAGCCCAGGAGAATGTTGCAACTGTACAGAAATACCAGAAATGTTACTGGTATTATTATAAGATACTTCCAGGATCTTCAGCCCATTCTCTTTCTCTGTGAGCAGTGTCAGATGCAGGCTTAGCGAGCTTGGAAATCTAATTACTTTTTGGGTTATTTATTTATTTATTTATTTATTTATTTTTAAGGACCTCATGCACTGTGAAGCTAGGAGTTTGGTTTTGAAACAGCTCACAAAAACGCTATAAGGATGGCAGTATAGAGTGACCTTCCTGATGTCACAATAAAAACTGTGAACATAATTTCCCATGATTTGAAGAAGTTCAGCATTGAAACCATTTATTTATTTTTTAATGACAGATCATTGACACAAAAGCCATAAACCATTTATGCAGAATCAATACTGGTAAAGGAAGGGAAAACAAAAAACACTAGACAGTTACAAAATATTAATGTAACTTATGAGTTTCTAAAATTGCCCTTCTGTAGCTGATCACAAGAAGTTCTGATCTCAGATATACTTGCACACAGTCAGAGAAGTGGCTGCACTCACTGCACATCACCCTCACTTCTCTCAACACTCCCAGGTCCACCAGCACATCCTGGGGTGTGGGTCCCCCTGCACTTCACCCACACAGTCACCCTCTCTGGGTGCTCTCTGCATCCCCATCCCCTGTGCCCAGGGAATCTGCCTGGGTAGGGGCTGTGGAGCCACGGGGCCACACTGGTGTTCTGTTCCCACTCCATGCCCTCTCTCCTAAGATACAAATACTTTATACTTATTTTTTTGGTTATTTTCAAGCAAATTTCAAAAGTGTCTGTGCAACTCCCTGCTGTCATTGAATCCAGCAGTCATTTTCCTCTTCAGCACTACTCCCTCTGCACAGAGAGGATGTTGGACCCACACACTGCATCATTTACTATCCCATTTCTACCTTACCTGCTGATGTTGTCCAGACCATTTGACATGAGAAACAGGGCCCATGTGAGCAGGATCATGCCTGATGACATAACTTACCTTTTCCTTCTGAACAATACAAGTGTTTGAGATTCAACGATTATGCATTAATAAATGCTGGCAATGTGCTCTTTTCACTGATATCTATTGTTTTACAGTTTGCCAAGAACTAAACTGAATAATTCATGCTTGAATAGTCTGTTCTGGATGTGTTGCTGCCTTCTGAATTATTTCAGAGACATTTTGGAAATATATAAAAGCCTTCTTGCACAGATAGAGAATTTGGATTTTAAATGTTAACATTTAAATAAATCAGTCAAAAGTTGGGAGGTTTTCTGAACAAAAAAACCAGCCCACACTCTTACCTGAATCAAAACACACAGCTGAAAATATTGCCTCTAAATTGAAACTGAAAATCGAACATCCTTTGGTTTCTGTAGCTGAGAGGACTTTTTCTATGACTTACAATAGTTTTCATTTCCAGCTGAGAATGCATTAGTACTGGCTTGTTTTGACCCACTGCTGTATTTAGTTAGTATTTCAAAGCAAAGCAGCCTCTTCTGTGTTTTTCTTCCTGCCATCCCCATTATCACCGAGGGCAGGGGACTGCCTGGAGCCCTGCAGCCAGCACCAATTAGAGCCAGACCCGCTGTGCAGGGCTCACCTGACCAGATGTCCAGATTTACACTGCAGATTTTCATGTCCTGGGCTCACCAGCCACAGGGAGAGGCAGGCTTTTCTGTGTGTGATTTGATTTGCCTTAACATGGATGTTTAAAACAAGTCAGAGCAACCAAGTTCCAGGGACTGCCAAGGGAGCCTGGGAGGACACGTTCAGGCGTGGGCATCGGCACAGCTGGCTTTAGACAGCGGGGCGAGGTGACTCCAGCCCACAGTGCAAACCCACTGCAGCTCGCATCCATCAGCACCAGGGTGGGAAGCACGAAGGGAGGATTTAACAAATAACAAGAAGTTATCTCAGTGGTGCTCCAGAGGTGAGCAAGGTCAATTTGAACATCAGAGGAGTGTAAGCAATGTTGAGATTAATCTGCCCACTACTGCCCCTTGATAGCACATAAATAAGTCACAGATATCTCGGTGACTTTGCTGGGAAAGATGCAGCGTGTCCTCCTAACACTAAATTTACCACTGTGGGTTTCTTTATCTCTCTCTTTTAGAGGATGTGTGTTTTATACCAATCACTAGGTTAAACACTGAAAGAGTCTTCAGCTTTAAAGCAGAAACAGTTATTTTTGTTGCCTATCCAGGGATGTGGAACTTTTAAATTTCTAGGATTTTTTATAGTAGGAGTGTACTGGAGCACAGCAAATACATAAATATATTTATATAAATATAAATCATAGATAAGATTCACTGTCCTTTTGTAAGAAATTATATGGACTTGATCTGAATCTTCAATTTGGAGACTAATACAAAAATTGTGTATAGCCCAGAGTTCATATCAATTTCTAAAAGACAAAGATTACATTTCATGTCCAAAACATATTGGACACAACAAAAGGTAGCTCTCCCAGGCCTTCTCTTGAAGGGTAAAGGTAAATTCACTACTTCGCTAGGGATTGGTCGCTACTTGATACCAGTGTCCATGACCTGATGACATTTGGTAGGAACAGAGGACAGTTCCAGCTGCTAAACATCACATAGTTGAATTCTCATGCTTCATCAGGAAGCAATTATAATATCATAGGCAATGCATTCTGTGGACATTGTAGACTGCTGAGGGAATGAGTATAATTTTACATATGTTTATTATAAAAAGCAGGTATTCCTCCTTCAGTGCTTAGTTTTGCATGAATAGTTCCCTGACCAGTGCTTATAGACTCTGTTATCCAGTCAGCTACACTGAGGGGAGACTAAGAGCATACTGTTTCAAGCAGCAGTCTGTTTTAAAATACATTAAAAATACACATTTTTCTGCATCAGAAAGACTCCAATTTTCTATGAAAAAATAATTATTTGGAGGGGAAAGATGGTCAAGAGGTATTTTCACACTTCCACAGAATGCTTTTTACATCAACTTTCAGTTCTCACGGATCATGGTATCTGAAACTACAGCTTTCAGGCCCAA
>VZSR01003803.1:52583916-52611866 GCA_013398615.1 Brachypodius melanocephalos
TGAGCCTAGTGGCACATCCAAACTCTAAAATGTCTGAAGCTACTTGGAGAACAAAGTCAAATTATATTAATCTACAGTTTTCAGCTTCTCTTGGAGCGGCTGAGGGGAGAAAATAAGATTTTTTTTGAGTAGAAAAACGTCACTCTTTGCAAAGAATTTCTACAATTCACCTACACATCTGCAAGAGAGAAAGAAACAGGAAAATGATGTGTATACAGATTGCAGATGATGACATCCAGCAGGAAAATGCTTCATGGCTAAAAATTTTGCTCTTCAATTTAAATTTTGATGGTGTATTATGCAAAGGAATATTAAGAGGACAATGATCGTTTAGAAAGATTAAGGTATTCATGGTAATGGCTTTGCAAGTTAAAATTTCAGGAACAAAGAAGGCTCCAGGTTTTCTATGTCATATCTTTTTTTTGAGCCATATTGAAATGTAAAATTAAAGGACCCCTCATTTTTTTAGATTGTTCTGCTCTTCAATATAAAATTATCATTCTTTTTTGGGGAATGAGAACACGCTCTGTTTTTTCAGTCTGCTTTTGCGGGTGCCATTCAGAACTTATCAATGTAATAATACCTGTGTTCCTTCTCATTTGCCTTATCTCTCTATACATAAGGCTTGCTTTGTTAGGTCCATTTGCCACTTTGCAGCTTATTTGGGTCTTTAAGATGCTGGGTAAGAGAGGCCTAAAACTGAAAGTCATACCTTGGTAAACATGCTTGTTTTTATGGAAGTGCAAAAATAACTGCACACAAAGAAAACGAGATAAAGCAAAGTGAAAAAAAAAAAATAATGCTACAAGCACTGAAATAGATTTCATTGCAAACTGCTTGTTTGCCAGAGAATCTGAATTGTCACAGAAGGGGATGCACACTAAAAGCAGGCAAGATGACACAAGAGCTTCCTCTATCTGGTATTATTCTCAGGGGAAAGATGTGCTCCAGATCTCACAATTTTTATGCCTTCTTTTCACAGTACCACAGAATAATTTAGGTTGGAGGCAAACCTTAGTGGTCCTCTAGTCCAGCACCAAAGAAGGCACAGTCAGACCATATTGCTTAGGATTGTGTCCAGCTGCAGTTTAAGTGTCACCAGAGATGGAAATTCAACAACCTCTGTGGGAAACTTTGTCTCTTCACTTTTCTAGTAAATCAGCAAAAACAGAAATGAGTTTCATAAAACAATCTCTTTTCCACTATGAACAGGTTCCTCAGTCTCCTCTCATCTGTTGGGTGCTTCAGCCTCTACTGCATTAGTGGAGAAATGAAAGAATCCTTTTTGCACAGTGGAGCCCCAAACTGCACAAAGTTCTCCAGAAGTGTTCTCCCAGGTACTGAAGAGAGGAGCAGGACCCCTTGGCTCCCTGATGGATGGCTAACACTCCGTGTTTAGCCTTCATGTGGCACAGCTGTGCAGCGCAGCACGGCCAAGGCAGGGGTTGTGCCATGGAACACCGCACTCGTGTGGGATGGGCAGCTTTGGGCAGCCTCGATACAAGAGGGATGAAAAGCTCTTAGAGTGTGTCCAGAGTGCAACAGAGATGGTGAAACGCCTCAAGAGGAAGACTTTGGAGAAGTAGCTGAGATCACTTGGTTTGTTAAACTTAGAAGACTGAGAGGTGGCTTCATTGCAGTGTACAGCTGCCCCGAGGAGGTCAGTGGAGAGCAGGGGCTGATCTTCTCTCTCTGGTGAATGAGGACAGGACACATAGAAATGGTGTGAAGCTGCATGGGGACATTCAAACAGGATGTTAGGAAAAGGTTCTTCACACAGCACGGTTGGTCACCAGAACTGGCTCTCAAGGGAAGTGGTCACAGCACCAAGACTGTCAGAGTTCAAGGACCACATGGGCCCAAGTTATATAATTTTAGTTTTAGGGGATCCTGCAAGGAGCAAAGTGTTGGACTGATTTTTTTTTTTTTAGAGTGTTGTTTTGTTTTGAATTCAGAAGTGTTTGTCTGTTCTTGGTTATTACAATTTGGTTTTCTGAATTCACTGAAGTTACTTCTTGCAAATCCATCTTCCAAAACTTTGGGAAAAGCAAGGAATGGTCAGGGACATTCATTCCACATTTTAAAAGGTGACATTTTGAGGACATGAGCAAAAAAAAAAAAAAAAAAAATCTGAAGATTCAACATTAAAAGCAGTGCACAAGATGTTTTACACATGAAATATTTTAAAAATCAAATGAAAAAAAAAAACCCCAAACCTGGAGATAACTGTAGACTACTTCTTTTATTATCTAAAAAATATCAGTCACAAAATTTCTGGCAGCCATGGTAAAGCAAAAAAAAGCTTCTTTTATGTCCTCAGAGACCAGCCCATTCTCTTCACTTCTCTTAGCAGCATATAAACTTACTGATGCTTTAACATCAAGGTACATCAAGGCAAATACCTTTCTGAGTAAAACCCTTTCATTATTTTTCTCCGTATAAGTGATTCATGTTCCCTTATAAAACATGACTATAGAACTTTGGTTCTTTCAAAACTTTTTTATAGACTTAACTCCTAGGCATGGAGACTGGCTTAAGGAGATTCATAACTAGCACTAGCATGTTTGTCAGCATGATTTGTCACTGCATCAGGTGAAAACTTTGAAGTTAATTGGTTCATATTTAAGCCACGCTTTGAAAATGCAAAGCTCAATGCAGCTTTTTTCCATAATGAGGTCCATTTCTTATACTGACTGATAAGCAGTCAGTATAAAATGATGGGCTCTTAAATCTCTGGGAATTGTACTTAATGAGAATGACTTTGATTCTCATTATATTGATTTCGGTGGGAAAACTTCCATTCATTTTAATGGCTACAAGACCGACCCTTGCTGAGGATTTGGAGTCAGTCCAGTAAAGATCATAAGTGTGTGAAAGGGAGGTAAAACTGCACATTGCCTGGGCTCCTGTTGTTAGACTGTGCTGTCAGCAAACCATCCTGCCTGAGTTCATGGGATGGGCTCAGTATTCGAGACTGCAAAACATCTGAGCATGTATACTTGCCTAAGCTTCACATCTTGGACCCTAGATAAGAAATATTCTACTGTGTTCATACAGAATCCAGAGCCTGAATTTCTTCCTAAGAGCCAGATGCTACAAGAAGTTTTTTAATGAACTGAGTAAGACACAGTGCCTCAAATGGCAGGGGCTGCATACCCCCTTTCTTACCACAGCCTAGTAGTTACAGTGATTCATTATGAATCAGAAAACCCAAACTCAATGCCTTGCTCAAGCACGTTCTGTCCACTGGGCCCCAGGCTAAAACATACAATGGGATTTCTCAAATATCCCATGAATTATTCGTAAATATGAAGGGAATAGTACAAAATTAATGAGGAAAGGTTGGAAAAAGAAAACACAAATAGACACAAAAGAAAACACAAAAAGACAGCCTTTATGTTGCCTGTTCCCAAACATTTTAGAATAAAACCTGTTTTAGTTAATAAGATAAGATTAATAGGACAAAACAACATGTTCTTAAAACTTGTCATTTCCCACAATCACAACAATAACAGAAGTATAAAAGTGCAAGATAAAAAGAGCACCCTAATGTTGTTTTATTTCTTCAATTCTTCTGCTAGTTTTGAGATCTATTTTGAAGCAAGTCACTACTCTGATGCACTCTGACACCTCAGAAAGGATTCCAAAATCCAGTCCTAGATCTTTCATGCCATGGAATAAGCCCCTCGTCCTCCAGCTGCCACTCTAAAGGCAAAGCATCTCTTGTGTTAGATTTCCCAACTCTGCACAGATGCCACAGCCACAGCAGGGTGTCCAAAGTGGCCTGCTGGAGGCCAGGCATGGCAAGGCAGGTAGAAAACGAAATCCCACTCTCTAATGCTGCCGGGTTGTCTGAACTTGCTCACAGCTCCCACAGGAATCGCAGCTGTGGATGCCTAGAAAGCTATCCAAGCTGTGTTGCTGCATCTCCTCCTTGGTTCCTGAGCCTTCCCGAGGAGCAGAGAATGTACAGCCAGGGCTGTGCAGAGGAGTCAGCTCAAAGCCCAGATCCTGTGTGGCTGCACGTGCATGTCTCTGTGCTCCCAAGCCAGCTAGCAGGGCATTGTCAAGCCACATGTACCCAGATGGATTTTTCCAATGCTTCCCTCAAATCTTCCTTCACATAACCTGTGACTTAGCTGCAAATATGACTACTTACAATGCTTGCAAGTTGTTTTAGAATCGCTGCTTTGAAGTGCATTCCAGTGCATTATTTCCATCAAGGTAATCTGCTGCTCCGATTACCATTTCATTTCTACCAACAGGAAAAAAAAATGTAGAGAGAACATGCAAATTGTACCTGATTCAATGCACCTTCTGCTTTAAATGAAATATCCAAATAAGCTTTAAGAAAGCTTAGTTGGGATGCTATCTGAATTATCTTTCCCTTACTCAACATTTAGTGTGCATTTCTCTGAAAATTGAGTTTCTTTTATGGTTTTCCTTCTCTCGTGTAATTGCACTGATGTGGAACATCTGTCCTTTTCAAGAGAGAATGGTTTTAAGTTAATATAGATTTTCAGCAGGAGGTATCTGGGATGGGTAAGAACAGGACCTATTCACAAGATACATTTTTTTTCCCCCAGGTGATTGTAATTAGTCAGTATAACTGTGTCAGCATTTATTTAAGATGCTAATTCACATTTCCTGATACATGTCCAGTTCTAATTTTTTTCCCACTGGTAGATCTCAAGAGTTCTATATTTATGCAGTGAGAACAAATGGAGAGATATTTGCTGCTTTACTGTAAGCACCCATAATAACTGAATCAAAAGAAGTTTAAATACTTGTTTATATTTTGGTTGGAAGACCTCCAGAGAAAAAAGGTGGTCTGCATTTCTTTAATCATCCTGTGACTCTGTCTTTGCTAGAACCTATAGAAATACATTCAAGAGAAGAGCCCCTTAATTTCACTGCTTGTGAGTAACTTGGCAATTCCCCCCATGCTGGTATGCCATTTGAATTTGGCTTTTTGATTGTCCATGATGCCATTTGAATAAGTTACTGGGAATCAGTTTTAAACAGTATTTATTTAGTTCCTTTTTTTTTTTTCTTGGTAACACAAGGAAAAGTTCTTTCTGATATATGTCCATCATTTTCAAATATGGAACCTCTGAGTACAAACACTGAAGAGAAGTGACTAAATCAACCTGCACAGAATCTTTCAATAACCCTGTTTAAGGAGACCAGTGGGACAGACAAGTTTTTTGGTAATGAAGTCTCACTCTTGCAAATGTATGTGCTTTTGCCTTTATGTGATAGAGGTTACGTGTTGTGAAGGTATCATACTTGGTTTGGTCACATTCAGTTGTAGACCATAGCAATCAGACCTCTTCCAAAGAGCAGTCTGATGATCTTTTCCAGACCTAGGGTTGGCGGTGCTTAATTTTATCATTAATCCAATAGTCAAGCTGACTCAGACTGAAAAAGCTGTAAGTCAAGCACTAGGAAATCTGACAAATATGGGACAGACAACTTATCACTGAGGGGATTTTTTTTTCTTCCTTAATCACCTACAGTTAAAAATGAAAACATAAAGGTACACCTGTAGTGCCAGTAAATGAGAACAGTTGCAGTACAAATTATGAAGAATAGAGTGTTGCCAAAAATTCATGCAGAGAAATGAATCTCTTCCTGATGGGCATCATTTTCCAAATGGGCTCTTGCATTCTGTTGTGGTTTGAATTATGGGTTTCCTGCAGACAAAATCTGCAGTTCAAGTGCACAGGCTGGTGAACAATAGCTGCTTGTCTAGAAAAAAAATGAAAACAAGTGATAGCCTAGCAAATGAGTATGGTAAATTTAAATTAACAGAGAGCTTGTCTGTTTTAATCTCTGAGTGAAGGGCACACTGCTTTCTGAAACATCTCAGTGAAAGAAACAATTCCAGCAGAATTAAGTTTTTGACTTGTATGATCTGTAAATGTAACTTTGATAAATCATGGAATTAAATCCTTCTTGTTTGATATATAATCTGCAAGGAAACTCTCTTAAATGTCTTATTATTCACAGAACATGTAAAATATTGTCTAGTCTCTTGCCCCTCTGTTTGCTGTTCAAACTGTTACAGTTGTTAGCTAGGGCCAGATGCTATATTTCCATTAGGAGAAAGTCAGGCAGCCATTTGGAAAAAAAGTGAAATGGAAATTTATTTTCCACAAATTAGACCTTACTGACAATTTTCAGTCCTTTCTGAAGAAAACACAGTTCTTGCAATGCCTGAATAGACAGTTTTTCTTTGCTCTGGGCTCGTGCCTGTTGCAATGGGCAATTATCAGTATGTGTATGTGGGACTTCCACACCTGCCA
The DNA here is from genome assembly GCA_013398615.1 of Brachypodius melanocephalos. Classification (NCBI taxonomy): domain Eukaryota; kingdom Metazoa; phylum Chordata; class Aves; order Passeriformes; family Pycnonotidae; genus Brachypodius; species Brachypodius melanocephalos. The sequence continues at coordinate 52,590,225 of VZSR01003803.1, forward strand.
GGCTCAGTGGTCTCAGCAGGCACAAAGGAAGAGTAGCATGGGCTCACATTGGTGTTGCTCAAAGCTGGTCCCTTGTGCAGCTCTTCTCTGTGATCTGCAGCACAGCAAACCTTGCTCTGCATTCTCACATATGTCTTTCTCCCATAGGTGATTTAACCTTCGGTCTTTTTTTCTCTGGCTTATTAGTCCTGGAATGTTTCAGTGGAAAGGCTTCTAAAAATTATTAATGAAGCATTTTCTGTACTGTTAGAAAAGATAGTCTAACTTTATTTTTCATCACCATAACATCTTAAGTACTTCACAGTCTTTTTCCTCATCTTCACAATCTCCCTTGAACAGGGAGATGTGCCATCAAATTCACCTTACACCTGAGGAATGGTGGCTACTTAAACCAGACTCTGACAACATGTAGATGTCTGAGCTCAAACCTATGACCTATAAAGTCCCATCCAACCTCTCTGGCATCTGTAGAGGCTGAAGCATTCACTGGCCAAGTTTGTTCTTGGTGTAACACTTGTCTTTTGTGGGTATATCCATATTAGCATATTAGCTCAGTCAGGGGTGTGCTTTGGAAGCTGATCTCCTTGCTTTCCTTCTCACTGTGTTTCATGGACAAATCTCACAAGCTTCAAGGCAGATTCCTTTCAGACGAGTTAAATAGGAGATATACTCCCAAAATGTTCCAAATGCTTTTCAGCTGGTGATTGTCACTGAGTCTGGGCTGAGGCTAGATCCACTCTCTGGAGGAAAGTATACAGTATGGATATCAGACCCTCCACACCACCTATCTCATTGTACAAATTGGATCCTTTTGGACTACACTATTTTCTAGCTTAGACAGAGTTTGCAATGGTGATGGATACTGAGGTCTTTACTAGGCAGATCTGACCTCATCTGTAGTCCTCACCCCATTATACAAAATTTGATACATGTACAGACAATTCACTCTGACAACACGCAGTAGAAAAATTAAAAACTCTGCCACAACACAATTTTTTTAAAAATGTGATCCTTTTTAACCTTAACCAGGTTAAATTGTGGTGTCCTCAGAGAAACTGTGAATACCTCATCCCTGGAAGTGTTCAAAGCCAGGCTGAATGAGGCTTTGAGTGACCTGGTCTACTGGGTGGAACTTGGTGATCTCTAGGTGCCCTTCCAACCCAAACCACTGAATGATTCTCTGATTCATAGAATTTGCAGGAAAAGTTTTGGTCATCAGTCAGCCACCTGGGGATGTCTGAATTTGGTTTCAGAAATCTCAAGTTATAGTAAGCAAACATTATCTTCAGAAGATAAGTTGCCTTCATAATACTCATCTACTCTGCAGCCTAATGGTGCAATTATGATTTATTTAATTTTATTAAGTCATTCAAGAGCCTATTTCCTTTTTGAATAGCAACAAAAAATGCATAAAGCCTTAATGTGTTGGGAAACTAGAAAAGCAAATCAAATGAAGAACAGTTCCTGAGATTTATGAAGCTATGGTACTACTTCAATTTTAACAAAATATAGCCAATGACAAAAAGAAATATAAAATTATCTAATTATACTTATATAAAATGTAATTGTGCACATTATCTAAATGTAAAATTGTATAAAAAATTGATGGCTAAGCTAGCCGTATAATCACATCTCTACTGAAATTGGTGGATAAAATGAAGTTGGCATTCCAGACAGTTGTCGAATGAAGAGGCACATTTATTTTCCAGCAGTATAGTTAATTTCAAGTACTTTTTTAACATTTTAATTCTTTCACCCTATTTTTAATGTAACTCTATCGGGCCATGCCTTTCCCTTTCTTCTTTATTTTTGTCTCCCCCTACCCTGGTGAGATACAAGGTGAATGCCTACATGTGAGCAATTGGCCTAACTCCACCCTAGTCAATGGCAAACTATCAATGGCAAGAGCACCTCACTGCAGTCTGAAACAGCCCCTATATCAAACACCCTGCATACAGCACTGCTTGTTTACTAGATCTCTGTTAGCACTAATAGGAACTAAGAGAGATCAAAATTCGACAACAAAGTTAAGCCAGATTAATGCAATCTCAGACATCTCTCCCCTTGGTTCTTTACATTCACCAGCATTCATGCGCATATGTTGCTGTGACATCCCTCTCTGTAACAAGTTTTTTCTTGTTCTTACCAGTGCAATTCATCAGTTCTGTGTTAGCAATACTTTTGCAGTGATTGTCTGGTCATATGTTTTACGTGACTTCCTTTCACAGTTTACTATAAACCGTATGACGTGACATTTATATAAATGAGTGCATTATAACGATTTGGTAATTCTTTACACCAATACTCATATTTAAGTCTAGGCATGTCTTCCAAGGCACTTAAGTCTTAAATGCTTATATAGACACTCCATTTGCTGTATTGAGAAAAAGGTCAATGACTTTAGATTGCTAAGATGCCTACCCGTTTTTGTAAATATTTGCAGGCGGTGTTTCTGGCTTTTTTTCCAGTGTGGGTCTTGTTTAGGAAATATTTATGTTCTGTGGCAATGTGGAAGAAACTATTCTCAGAAACTTGATTTTTAGTTTCCTCCCAGAGCCGTTGTTTATTCTTCTCTTCTTTAAGTATTTATCAATCCTACTCTATTGTAAATCCCAGCCTGGAGAACACTCCAGCTTCTTCAATTCTAAAAAACTAAAACAAAATAAAACAAAACAAATCAAAACAACACAACATCCCTCCCCTGACCTGCCAAAAACCTCACCAAACCCGGACATAAAAATGCAAAGTAATATTGGTATTATCACAATATTAGTTCATCAATAGAAGCATGATTTTCACAATAGACCATCAGACTATTGCACTGGCTTCAGCTTGCTAAGTTAAGCAATTTATCCTCATGGTTTCTGATCTTCATTGAGTGAAAATCTGCATCTTAGTCTGTCTCCAGGAAATACACCAAAACTTCACCCTGCCTGTTATAGTTCAGACTTTTTGTGCCTTATGGGCAAGATTCTGATTTTAACCACAATGACACTAAAAGGTGGAGATGTGTACTCATTTTCTAGCAAGAAAGAAGTGAAGAAAGAAGTTAGCCAGCTGCTGTTGCATATGTTATATGGATAGAGAAACTGGAGGGACAAAATGGGTAGAAAGCCCAAAGTCTCTTCCACTGGAGTAAACAAGTTCATAAAAACTGCTATCTCATTGACAGCAGGAAGTCACATTAGGCAGCAGATAACAGAGGAGTAGCTTGTGGCCCAGAGAAGGATTTGGGTTTTCCTGACTTATAAAAGAGTGTTCCTTCCATTTTATTGCCTGTTCATGCTAATTTTCAGGAGTGGAATGCCCCAGGGAAAAAAATGTGCATGATAGGACACTTAATGCTAGACCAGATAGATCTCCCCTGCATCTTCTGACACCTTTCTTCCTTGGATTGCTACTGTTGACTTCCCTAGTTTTACCACACTGCATTTAACTCCTTACCACCGTTTTGTAGCCCTTTTTCCTTTGAAACCCCCCCAGTCTGACAACATTTTTCTGGTAATTTTTTATATATGGCAAGAAAGCAGTGAAGGTGCAGTAGATAAAGGCTGCTTCTTTCCTGTTTCACAAGTTCTCTGGGTAGCCATTCACAAAATGATGCTGGATTTTTATCCCATCATATTGCATTAGAGACATGAGTGCAAATCTCTGCTCACTATTGCCTTCCATCTTCCTTTCAGCACTTGGGTGCTCCAGCATCTTTTCTCACTTGGAGAATGTTTATGATGGAACTTTTTATACTACTCACTTTATTTCAGAATTACATTTTAGATTGTGGGTGAATAAGAAGATATGAAGGAGGGAAAGTGGTCTAATGCCATTATGTTTGTAATCATGTAGGTTATAAAAGAAAGTAACAATCATTTTATATTTAGTAAAGTTGGCATATTGTTCATACTGTACAACCATTAATTTGAACATGTAAATTTTATAAATGTAGAAATCCTGAGGAAAACACAAAGTCTTAGATTCCTGTTATAAACCTATATAGAGAAAAAAAAAGTGTCCACCTTCCTTTGAAGTCATGTGCCTTTTTTTAGCTATCCAACGTGTAGGCTTCCATTTAAAACCTGGGTTTGGGGTTACAGTTTTAGCATATAGGGGAAAAAAGCACCTTCCTAAGTTGACAGGTGAATTACCTTCTGGAGGTGCCTGTTTTTCCTCATTGACTGTAGAAATAGGATGTTGAGATGAGTCATCATCTAATTCAAGCATCTGAAGCCTGATCTACATCTAATCTCTGTCCTTTTATGGTCACTACAGAAATAGGCCTCCTCCACGCTGTAGTTCATCTCATCCTCAGTGTTGGAAGCAGATCAGGTGAACCACTTTCTCCAGATGTCTTTTACTTTCAACTTATAAGAAAGAGTTACTTATTGTGAAATAGAACTCTTGGCTTTAGACGCCTCAGTTCTGGTGTGATGAGTTTTATTTCAGTCAGACAATCTCAGACTCTTCCCCAATGCTTACAAGATGAAGTGACATCAGTGTTCAGAGGAGTCAGAGACATCTGTGCCCATTGTTATGCACAGAAATGGCACCTTGCTCTCACTCAAACGAGTGGGCTTCAGAATTCAAGTGCACAGCACTGCTGGAAATCTGGATTAATTATCTAAGCAGGATTACACTGTCTGTAAGCACAAAGCACTGCTTCCAGCCAGCATCTGACTGGAGTTCTGGCAGATGAGCAATGCAGGCACACCAGCTCCTTCTGAAGCATCTCAGGTATCTCCATCATGGAGCAAGATCAGGGATGAAGATGGTTTCTAAATCAGCTGCTAGAAGTGAGAAGTGCATGTGGAGTAATAGGTAAACGAGTGAATTCATTGCACTGAAAAAGGACTTCATGTCTATTCAGGTTTTCAGAGTGTAGTCATTGTTATGCTACCCTTTTCAGGAGAGGGCAAGAAGTAATCCATGAGAAGGACTGTGCAAGAATATCTTACTATGAAACTGCACACCTTATAGTGCTCACATTCTGAGATCAAGCACACAAAACAACTCTAAATTATTATGGAAAATTTTCCATGCAGCTACAGAAGTTCTTTAAAGTACAATTCATTTCTATTCTCTCTGTGGTCATCCCCTTGGAAAGACCGACTAAGACATCCTTTTCAAAAAACTCTTTTCGTTTCTGGTCTTTTGTGATTCAGTTCTATTGTAGTTCTGCTCCATCATAGGGTTTGGGTGTTTTTTCCCCAGTATTTTTCATTTTTTAAAGAGCTCTTTTTCTTAACTGCATAATGTCCTCTTTCCAGTCTTGCTCCATCTGATTAAAGTTACACAGCTTGTTTCAGAGGCTGGATCCAGTAATTAATGTTCTCATGCCATCAGAATCCTTCCCTACTCCTCCATACAGTCTGACCCTTCTGTGGGGTGAAGGTGACACAGAATAGGTGTCTCTGTGTCATTGCACCTCTTTCATAGTCTCTCCCCTGCAATGGTTCAGTCTGACTTTCATCTTCGAGCATGTTCTGAAGTTGTAAAATCATTGTTGGCTTAAATGCTATATTGTTCTTCATGATGGGGACTTCACAAGCTTCTATTTGCAGTGAGAACCAATATCTAGCTGCTGCTCTCCAGGTTCTGCAAAGAAGGAGAGTGGGATCCACCTGAAGTCCTTCTCATAAACCCTCTAGCCTCAGTAGTGTGACAAGGATGGAGTACAGCTGCCCCAGAGGAGCTGTGGTACCTCTCTCCATGGCACAGTGTGATGGGAAGAGAGATTGACAGCCCACCAAGAAGAGGCTGAAGACTCTTGATAGCACAATAAATGCCATACATTTATTCTATTTATTTCAAAATATTCCTATTTATCATTCTGAGCAAACCAAAGAAATAGCACAAATAAAAGCAGTAATATCTGTTCAAATAATCTATCTTTGGTTCTTACAAGACCAAAGCTGAATTATAACTCTTGCAATAGGCCATAAAACTTGTTTCTAAACAGGTGAAAGAAGATAATCAGAAAGCACTGAACTGACACCTTGCGTGTCTTGGAGCATGTCAGAACTGAGTTCTACTCAGTGACCATATACATACCATCTATATGGAATTTAATAAAGTCAAATATTAATTTCCCACTGTGGAAATAAAAGCTGTCCCAGAATATTGTCTCAGTATCAAGTGTGAAGGTTTTTTTGGATTTTGTTACCCTGTGTGATGCTGAACTCATTAATCTTTTAAGGCTAGAGGGTTTTGGGTCTCCTTATCTGCCTGATGATTTTATTGTAGGATTATTAATTAGCAAAAAAAACCTCACTCAAAGTAAGCCTTTTGTTTTTTATAGCTGCAGTCATCTTTCTACAATATTTCAGTCTTGATAAGAGTAGCTGTAATTTTTGACAATTAAAAGCTCTGCTGGATATCTGTTTTCCCTTTACAGGGCTGTTGATCTCAATTTGTGGTTCTGCCTATCCTCTCTCCTCCGGTTTGTCTTTGCTCTGCCCTCAGGCTCTACTGCTTCTACCTAATGCTGTGTTGTCCAATGCAACTTTCTGGGAAAACTTGCATCTGCCAAAAAGGGGGCAAGGCTCATGAGTGTTGTATGATTTGACTTAAGAAACTCCCTTGACTTCAAGCATCTTTTGAGGGGGCTGGTAAAATCCTTGTCCTCTTGGAACTGGCCACGTGAATGTACTCATTCAGTAATAGTATGGTTTTAGAAAATTAGTTCTGAAGGAACATTTTGTACACCATTTATTATGACTGCAGACAAAGAGCCAGAAACTGATGAGAGAAAACTGTCTTTTACTGCTATAAATCAACTCTCTGATCACTCTAATATAATCTATGCCCCAGAAAATGCTGTGCCCTATATCTTAGCTTAGTTTACTCAATGATTTACCCTTTGCATTAGCCTGTTGCTGTAGGGCAGGAGCATTTAGGAGCCTTCCAAGGACAATTCTGTGTGGTAACACATTATTGCCTCTTCCCACTGCTTTCCAACATCTGAAGACAAAAGACCAAGTTGATTTTAATATCTTTACACAATTCTCACTATTCAAGAGAGATGACTATATTTTACATATTTAGTTACTGCTATAGGACCATGCTTTTACACTTGCATGTGCCTGCTTGTCTTCCTCCTATGACATTAAAACTACCAACTGAATCAATCAACCATTTCCTTTTTCCTGAATTAAAAAAAAAATATATTGACAGGCTCCCATGACATTTCTGAAAAGCAGTTATAAATGAACTTTAGAAATGTGAATAATATAGTTCAATGAAATAGTATTTTTAGCCTTCTACACTTCTAAAGTCACTCTCAGTAGTGATGCATTTCTACAGTCTTCTCTTAATATAGCAACCCTATGGTAAACAGAATAAACTTGTCTTCCATAAACCTTTTATTTCCTGTTAATGTATCTTTTTTAGGAAATAGAGGGTGGAGAGAATGTTACAGTGGTACATCTCCACCAGAAGCTCAGGAATTAGTTACAAATATCTTCTAATTTTCCTGAAGTCATCCGTTCCGTTTTTGAGTCCCTCAGCAGTCATAACATTCATAAGGGAGCCATATGGTATCACAAGGAAAAGGGAGGTAAACACTTGTCCTCTGTGTACAAATAAGTTGAACTTTTTTCTAGAGAGACAGTCAGTAATAAAAAAGGTAATAAAGACTTTAAACCAAAATGCTAGTATCCTATTTATTATTTCTTTTTCCTATTTTGCTAATTCTAAACAGGGGTTATTGTATTCATTTACTTGGGGCACAGCCTCTTATTTTCATGCAGAGATAGAAATTTTAATTTAATTTTCAACTTTAAAAAATATTCTTTTACTGGAAAGTTAGCACTTATCTAGTTGTAGAAAACAATGTAATCACCAATGGACACTGAATTTACACAGAGAATGTGTATTGGCCTCTTTGCAATGCTGTCTTATTGTGTATGGGAATTCAGCTCTGTTACTTTTAAAATAAGAGAACAGCATACTGTATGTACCTCCATAATGATTAATGGTCTGTTTCCTCCATCATGATTAATGATGGAGGGAAGTGATTCTATGCAGTCAAGTGTGGTTATTATATTTAAATGCTTAAAATCAGAAGTACATAAACTATTCACTCATCTTCTTGGTCTCTTATGACCAAACTGAAGGAAAAAAACCCAATCCAGCTGATGAAATTCCAAATGCAAGCTTTTACTTTGAATGGAGGTGAAGAAGGTCTTCTGGCACTGATGATATCTCAGTAGTTCTGCTTGTGGCTTTGTTCACAGGAATGGAAAGAACATCAAGCACACTTGGTTTCTGGCTGATCCTGGTACTTAAATGAGGTTCTGCTGCAGTTCCTTTGGTTGACTAAAATGAAAAAGAGCTTTTTTCCCAACTAAGTACTGTGCTGTACTGCCAAGAGGACTCTATCATAATAACAGAGTTAGAACATTACTGGTCTAACTCTAGCATACATTTTATAGATGAAATGTTAGGTTGAAACCAAATCTGCTTTAACAATTGTATATATAACTGACCTTCTTTTTATCTGATTTTCAACTTCCAAGAACATTTTCCACCATGACAACAAAATTTTGAAGTGGCACATTGGAACTGTACACAGTACAGTTGTGCATAGTAATAAGTTCTGGCCCAAACGTGCACAGGGTTTTTCATAATTTTCACATATTTCTTATTAAATACAGTAAAAAAAATTATAAGATACACACATTAGGAAAGATTTGATATAAAAGTTCTCTATTTTAATAGAGACTGTGCAGGCCTTACAGAAATGTATGGAAAAGAGGCAGGGAAAAAGCTAAGGTTCAGTACATGCTGGGAAGCTGTTGCTCACTCAGTCTATCCCTCCTCTTACTTACACTGAGGTAACTGAAGGAGGAAATGCAGATTTGCAAAGAAGCTGAGCCAAATCTATAACACAATATTGAGATCCATTTCTTTGTGCAGGTATACTGGTTGCTTCTCTAGCATTCTGCAAAGATATTAGCATATGTTCGTGCCAACAGCAGCACTAGTCCAGCTGGGCACTAGCTAAATGCAATTAAAATTTGTTCTGTATGCCTTTGTTTTGCAGCATGTCTTCTGTTTAGAAAGCATCATGTTACAGTATATATGAAAAAAAATTCCTAAAAAAGGTGATACATTTCCTGAAGGTACTTATTCTTTGTTTTTGAATAGCTATCAATCCCAACTGCACAAAGAAGCAGAGGTCAGAGGAGGAAGAGGAGTGGTAGCCAGAGCATTGAAAAGAAAGAGAGAAGCAGCTTCCATGGACTGAAGAAGCTGTTTCATGGATTTGCCTTCACTGGAGTTATGCATTCACGAGAACCACTGTTGGATACACACTCTAGGTTTACAAGTTCAAATTTCCACATATATGTGTATGGTGAGCTGGAATACTTCCAGAAAAAATGAAGCCAGATAACAACCCAAATCCAGATTGAAGACCTTGGTGGATTCAGATGGTGAAGTACAGGTGCAGGCAAGGGGCTTTAAAAATTACATACAAATTTTTAGGCAGTCATAAAGCTCAACATGCAAAGCACAAGGTGGGGTGGGTGTTGCATGCTAATTAAAAGCTCTTGTAAAAATAATCTCTTCCAGCTACAGGCACAGCACAGTATAGAAATTTCTGGGAAGGATATAGATTTATTACATCCAAATATTTGGAGCATATTAAGAACAAAGAAACCATTCTACAACATTTATTCAAAAATATTTTGTCCAGTAATGTTCTCATCTAGGACAAAAAAGGGATATAATATTATGTGTAGAGTCTTTGTGTTGTTTTTAGAGTACCTTTGAGCTTTTCTCCTGGACCAAGATTGATTGTCTGTTTGTAAGTGAGTTATAAGACAAGTAAATATACTGCAGATCACATCTGGGTTAAGATTGTGGAGGTGGCTACATATAGCTGATAAATTATTTTTCGGACTGCAGAGCAATACATGATGCCATCCTGAAGCATAATTCATAATGTATTAATATATATGTCTTAAACTAACAAGAGATTTACAGGCTGTAGCTGCTCTTCTGCTACAGCATGAGACAGCTTCCAGAGCAGCTTTTGTAAACACAATAAATGGTAAAGGAGTCAATATTGACTGATGGGGCTCAACATAATCAGTTTCAAAAGGACGTGGAATACTGAAAAAGTTGTTTGACTTAACAAATAAGTGGTGGAAACCTTTCCAGATGTACAGCAGGTAAGATAATTAAATTGCTTACTTGGTTGCATATATATCGAGTGCTATGCTTCAAATTCAATCCAGTAATGCTCCAGTATCACACCTATGTTTTAAAAGGCACATAATGTTCTAGCTTTCACTAGTTTTATTTAATTTCTGAGGATTTCTAACATTGCTGAAGTTAATTCTTGAAGAGAGTGTTCATTTTTCAGAGGTTATATGATGTGCTACATATCAGCATTTTTTTAAAAAAGTATTAATTAAAATATCAATTTAATCTAAAATACCAATTTAACATTGGGTCATATAAATATGCAGAAGCTGTAAAAAGTTTTAATAAGAATATTAAAAGTGAAAATTTCTTTATTTTGACATGTCACTGTTCCCTTACCAGCCTCATCGAAATCAAAAAGGACCTTCCAGTGAGTAATTTCTCAATATTAGGAGAGATGAGTTCACAATACAGCTTCAATCAGATCTCATTTTCAAATAATGTGCTGTCAGGAACCTCTGGATTGGTTTTTGGTCTAAGAAGTGAATGATTTAGACAATTATTCTGATAGAATGCAAAGGAAAACTTAAATAAAAAAATAGGTATGCTGCCTAGAAATCAATAGTGTAAAAACAAGTTGTGAGCTCTTACTCAATGTTCATTAACTGATTAAAGAGAACGGCTGAGGAAGAGGAACTGGTGCTACTTAATTCATTGATTACATCTCATTTGAGCTATGCATATACTAGTAAATAAATATGCTAAGGACCACCCTCAGGCATTGAGGTCAAATGGCACAGAAGAGCCCAAGTGCACCCTGTTAGTGATCTCACTGCCCAGGACACGGTGGCTGCATGCAAACTGCCCTTCAGGAGTAATTATTTGTCCATGCTGTGGCCTGAGCTGTGCTCAGAAATTTGGCCCACACTGTGTCAGTACAAGGGGATTCAATCCAGAGCCTGGAAATGCTTTCTGGCACTTATTAATTTGATGTTTTAGAAGTAGACCAAAGATAGCAAAGAAGGCATAATACTGTTTGGAAGGTTCTTCTCTCCATTCCCATCTCTATCACTCCATCACCAATGGTCAGGATCTCCAGTTTCAGCCTCTCACCGAATTAGGCACCAGAAAGCCTTTTCCTCACCCTGGATATAGAAAGCTCATCTTTCTGAAGTTGCAGTGGGTTGAAGCCTGCCTAGAAACAGACACTTTAATGTCTTGGAAAGACAGAACCAAGTTCAATAATGTGACTAGTCACCCAACAAAACTAGTGAAGCAGGACATTTGTGATGGACAGAACTCCTGAGCAATGCAGAAATCAAAATAAACATTTTAAGGCCAGACAAGATCATGAGCTGGTCATCCTGAAATGGGTTTGCCTGTGATGCTCTTTGCTGGAGGCTTTGAACAAATACCATCTGCAGCTCCAACAGTGCACATAGGTTGCAAACTCATCAAGTAACTGATTCACACACACGTATTTTGGTGTGAGTACTGCACTGAGGTTTTTCCAGGTTCTCTATATTGTGCTCACAAATATTTTTGGAAACAAGAGGAGAAAAAAAAATAAGACTTCAACTGTGAGTTTTATAATAAAGTGGAGAGCCTCTTCTGGTTTCACTCAGCTGTATAATGAGATGATCCTGTGTCTAACCATGGAAGAAGAAAGAATGAAGTGTACCTATGTACTGTTATGTAAGATGATTTATGGCTGATCAGATATGTGAAAACAGCAAAATACGCTTTCATCTGCTAGAACAAGCCAGTGCTCTTATATGTTTGAAATGATTGCTCAGTATTTTGTACAATGATGAATGTTTAATTATTAGGCAGATGTGTTTAGCTTTTGTACAAAATCCTCCTTAAGGGCAACAAAATGTTTGTGCTTCATCTTTTCCTAGCTTTTTCTTCAAGTTTTCAAATAATTCCATGAAGACTGACAGATAATTTGAGTAATAAACAGCCTTGCTCATGAATTCAAGCTTATTTTCTGTGTACATATATTATAAACCTTATAATTTTCTCAATTATGTAGGAACCAACTCCTGAAGTTAAATAGAAACACATTTCTAAATTTAATAAAAATTAAAAACTGATATAAACAAAAACCTTTCAAAGAGAAAAAAGATAAGTCCTGAATCAGCAGGCAATCTTATTAAGGTAATGCAGTTAAGTGCAGGTGCTAGTAAGACACAGTGTGAGAGCTACAGCAGACTCACTATAAATCACTATTTTAACCGTGTGAAACTCATTATAAACCAACAACATCACAATGTTTTTTGCATATCTAATGTTTTTGCAGATTGATTACATGAATGAGTGAAAATAATGATGAAAAATGGAATTCGTATTCACTTAAAATGTTGTGGTTTTGACAGAAAGTCTAGACTAACATTTCATTTTCCATATCTTTAAAAATTGAATTCTAGTCCGAGTAATTTGACAGCTGTGAAAGAAATCGTTATCCTCATATTATTGGTTTGCTGGATGACAGCATGGTATCCTATCACATTTTACAGAGATTTTAAGATGTGACACAAACTACCCTGGATTATTTCCTACCTAAACAGAGTCTAAAGGAAGTACACCAAAGAAAGGCAAAGGAATGGAGCAGATATAACATTTATAATAGCTGTGGACAGTACACCTAGAAAAGCTTGAAAGAAGAAAGGGGCATAAAAGTGGACTTCATGTTACTAGAGTAAAAAGGGATTTCATTCCTGGTATGCAGCAAAATAAAGGGATGAGGAAAGAGGATCCAACCCCTCCTAAGAATTCAAGAAAAACAGCTAGGCACAAGGACAAAGCAGGGAGAGAGCATCCAGGTGCAGAGGTAGCTGGCTTGAAGTTTCAACATCTTGTAACTAAGTGCAGCCTGTGGCACCTGTGTTAATGTGGAAACCAGCACCACTCCAAATGCAGGCTGGACCTGATGGCCTTAGCAAATCTCTCCCAGCCTAAATTATCCAGGGATTTTGGTAGCCTGCCTGGTAAGTTCTGCCAGCCTGGTCTGTCATAGGCAAAGCCTTGGGCAGGTGAGGTGGTGTAGGTCCAATCCTTCATTTATCAGATGCTATGGAGTTGAGTCTCTTGCCATCATGTACTTTTGATGTTTCTGAAAAGATTTTTTACACCTGATAACAACAAAACATAGATCTGGTCCGAATATAAGTGGACTTCGAAATGTTGGCAGTTTGACTTTTTTTTTACACTTTCCCAAAAAATGCAATTAAGCCATGAGTAGAGGAAAGAATACTTGTCCATTAATTGACATATTAATGTCAATTGAATAATGAAAAGAGAAGGAGACCAGAAGGACAAGAAAAGAGAGCAAGCCCATCTTAATCAGTTTTGTGAAAGAGGAGTAATGTAGAAGTCTATATAAATGATCCCTAATCATTATCTCAGATACCCAAATAATATGCAAAAGCCTCACACATAACTGGAGAGTACAAATCTGACATAGAAATTTCCTTTCACCATCTCTGCACTGCATCTGTAGGCTTATGAGGTTTTTAGTAGCTGTGTCTTATAACAAAGGAAATTAATCTCCATTTTGCAGCTAAACAGAGTAGAATTTTACCAACAACTTGCTCATTAGTTCTGCGCTGCAGGCTGCATCTCCCTGATGCTGCCCTCCCTATGAATTTTTATTGTTGTGGTATTTATTTGGTCATAATTATCTCATCTCTACCTACACCAACCTGCCAGAGAGGGTGTTTTTCTTTACTGGTTTGTAATTCTATTACACAGCCCATCAGCAGCCTGTTTCTGATCATTGCAGGCATAACACCCTTCTGGTAGCAGCTGTTAATATTTGCCCTTGCTTTATTATGCAACAAGTGCGTGATGCTTGCCTATAATAATGTGGAACTAACAACGATGTCCCAGCCTGCTTGCTGGGAAATTATGCTCCCCCTTCACCCTTTCTTTATTTGTAGCATACCAACCAGATATTTAACCAGCTATTTAAGATATCCATCATCTTTTAAAAGCCACAGGAGAAGAGAAGGCCCAGCAGATATGGCAAGAAGAAAAGGCTGCATTAAAAACTTCCTGGCTGGGCTCACAAGCATGGACCCAGCAGGGAGATATCAGAGTACAGGGTGGAAGTCAAGGCTTGTGCTAGCAGAGAGATGTTGCCATCATGGTGCAGTCAAGACCAGGGCTGTGCAAGACACCTTTTAGACTAGTTTATCTCGAGAGCTATTTAACCGGGAGGACTTCTTTTGACAGGGACAGTGTCAGGCAAAGCAATTTGTCATTTTCTTTTAGGACTGCAAAAGACTGAGAGGAAAAGTTTTACAGAGATTTATCAAATATTTGCAATATTCTTCTCTTCCAGGAGGCCTAACCAGTTCCTTTTTAAGACTTGGTTTTGGTTTTTTCCTCTTTGTTGATCCATGCCATTCTTTGCACTGCTGGAGGATCTCACTCCCCAGTCACAGAGAAAAACTATTTTTCTTTGAGATACTAGTAACTGTTAAAGGAATTGTGCTAGTGGCTGCAGACAGGATTTCATCTCTACATATTCATTTACAGTTGCTCTTCTCACTTTTAAGAGTATTTTTACCAGAAGTTTCAAATTCCTGACTTTTTAAAAATATCTCTTCACACTCCAGATGTCTGCAGATGAGGGATTTCAAGCTAAGCTACTGAGATTGTTTCTAAACATCTTTTTTCCTGGGATGCAGGAACCTTTCAAGTTACACTCTGTAAAACTGTTTTTTAAAGTTATGCTTTCATAGCATTCAAGCCAGTGGAACTGTTGGTAAGTGTTGATTTTAAAATACTCAGGGCTGGGAACTTTAAAGCTGTCTTCTATCTGAGTGTCCCTTTTCTTTATCAGCCTGTCTGCACCTCAGTCCAAGAGGGGCCTGTTCATATTTACACAGAGGTCAAAATCTGTTTGTACTAAGTTTTACTTTTTAATTTTACACATATTTTTACTAATTTTTTAAATTTCTAGGTGTTCACATAACAAGATTTTAAAGAAGAAAAAATTCCTGTCCTAAAATTATATCTTCTTTCATTGATGAAGGGGTTAAGATATGCATAAAGAGTCAAGAGGATTTCTACCATATGTAATTAACTTATTACTTCAAATTGACTTGCTCTCTTCCAGAGAGATCTAGCAGTTTGAGATGCATGGAGAAACTTAAGGAAGTGATGACAGTGTCCTCACCCTGTGTTTCCTTAGGTAGGAGACTTGCCTCTGATGTCATTTTTGTAGTGTCAGTCCCTAGAGATGGGATTGAGAGAAAGCTGAAAATGTTGGAACTGCCTAAAAATAATTCACAGCCAAAGGCTGACCAATGAGTTTATTGAAGTGGTGAGATCCAAGCAATGCCTGCAGTAAATCTCAGCACTTAGGAGAATATCAGCTTCCTGTCTCAAAATCCTGTATTAGCTTACCCCATTCAGAAAATTTTGTCTTAAATATATGTAGCCTTAAACAAGTATAAATCAACACTTTGTGCTTTGAACTGGGGCTGCATGAAGACAGTCTGAAGAGAGATCCTATAAAGCTGTGGAGCTTTACAGCCAGAGGCAGTGGGATGAAATTAGAGTGAGAAAAACTAAGCTGCACATCACAGAAGTATCAGACTGAGAAATGGTAGAATGTCTGTAATAAATATAAATAAATACCTGAAATGGTGGAAGGTCTGCTCTCTGTGATCCTTGGTACTGTAGTGAGCTAAACCTGAACCTTCTTGGAATTGCCTTTGTTGTAGGGAATGCAGGATCAGTAAGGTTTCGGACAAGAGGACTTAATAAGATTTTGCACTATCTAATTGCAATACTTACATGAAATGGGCCATAGAACAAAAGAGAAGATGAAAGAAAAGAAGAAGTTGCATGATTGAAAAGTGGAATCTCTCATCCAATATTTCCAGACTTGGTGCAAAGATGTGTGAGTAGGATATTTATCTTTTCTCTAACTAGATTAAAAAGTTTTTCCTCATTGCAAGCTAGCAAAGGACTGGTCCGTGCAAATCCGTTCTCTTTCTCAACATCTTACAAAGAAATTCAGGAATTTAATATTTTGCTGCTCCACTTCCTTTGTTGTATTATGCAATCTCCAGGATTACAACATACCTGGAGGTACTTCTAGCACTTGCTAATAAGAGATCTTAAAATAGGGTTTGGAGCCAGCAATTTTGTCACATTCCTTCAAGTGTCACACAAAATATTCACTAAATAATTAATTCAGCTGTTGGCATCATGTCACAAACCGTTGTGAATATGCAACAAAATGTTGGCAAAGTGATCATTTGGATTTAAAAATCTCACTGTAAATATTTCTGAAAAGAGAAGTCTTTATGCAATAAATAGGAGTAGAAAAAAAATGAAGGGTTTGTAATTGTGAATGGATGTCTTACACCACCATGAAAGAGATAGCAACACTCAAAATATTCTCAGTGTTCTTAAATTGCAGGAAAGGTTTGTTGGCATATTTTTTATTGTAGTCATCTATGGGATCTACTGACCAGTCTGTCTAAAACAGGTATTTGCTAACAGCACTGGTAAAGTTTTCCTGAGAGTGTTTGATAGAATGAGATCCACAGAAAAACTACAACCAGGACCCCAAAATATTTGATCCTCACATTGTGCTGGGTCTTATTTCAGGGCCTAAGACCTAATCTTCTGTTCACATACCTTATGAAACCATCAGACTCTGAAATGTATGTTCACAACTTGGGATCTGGAGTTCACAACCTCTAGAGACTGGGAGATAAGGGAGATGAAAGGCTCATAGAAGCCTTATCAGAGAGACCACAGGTTCAGAGGAACTGCCATCTCTGCAGTATAACTCTCTAGTCCCTGAACCCATCTGTAAGGGCAACTTTTTACAAAACCCTCATGTGGTTTGTTGGTTTGGTTTTTTTTCCTGCATCAACGTTTGATAAAGTTTTTGTCCTCAGGCTCCTTGGCTCAGATTCTTCACCCCACTTATTTTTGGG
Organism: Brachypodius melanocephalos; assembly: GCA_013398615.1. NCBI lineage: Eukaryota > Metazoa > Chordata > Aves > Passeriformes > Pycnonotidae > Brachypodius > Brachypodius melanocephalos. The sequence goes on from VZSR01003803.1 coordinate 52,607,333, forward strand.
CATCTAATTTGTCTCCTCAGTGAGGAGCCAAGGCTCCTAGTATTGCCAATTAAAAGAAATTAACTCCTTCAGAAGCAATTCATCACTTGGGAGCTGATTCACCCCGCAAGGAGCCTGGGTGAATGCCCATCCTAGTCTGGCCATGCCAAAAACCAAGCAAAATTAACTCAGAGGTGAAATTAATTCCACTCTCTCCCTGTGTTCTTGCCTTGTGTGTGCTGTGTGAGACTTTGAGCACCCTTAGAATCATAGAATTAAGGTTGGAAAGACCTCTACATTGAGTCCAACCATTAACCCAGCACTGCCAAGTTCACTACTAAACCACGTCCCCCTAGGTGCCACATCTACATGTCTTTTGAATACCTACAGGGATGGTGACACCACCATTTTCATGGGCAGCCCATTCCAGTGCTTGACAACCCCTTCCATTGATTAATTTTTCCTAATATCCAATCTAAGATTCCTCTGGTGCAATTTGAGGCCGTTCCCTTTTGCTCTATTGTTTGTTTCTTGAGAGAAGAGACTGTCATCCACCTCACTAATTTTTCCTCTTAGCTAAGAACAGGAAGACTGTGAAGGCAATTTATAGGATGCTGCATATCTCCTAGAAATGTCCTCATGTCACTGTGGAGTGTCTGAGATATAAAGCCTGATATAAACCAGACGAATTCCTGCAGAGATCTGAGGCACCATTCTTATGTTGCAATACACCTACTTGGTTCATTCTGAGTATTTTTATGGCACTCAGGTGATTTGTTGGAAGGTGAAATGAGCAGCACCCAGAGAAACACACAGCAGGTGCCTCAAGTGGAGAGGAACCATACTGGTGGCAAAACTTGCAAACAGGACCTCAAAAATCTACAAGACCTGTTTAACCTGCTATGAAGTGATACAATCTGGTGCTGGAAAGCTAGCAAAGATTTCTCAGGGGATGAGTGCAATCAAGAGCATTTGGTATTTCCAATTAGCTAAAATCTTGTAGTATTCTTGTCTATTAGCTGACCAAAACAGATTCAAGGAAACCCTTTTCCTTACCTTTTTTTCCTCCATGTTCAGCTGCATCCATGAGGTGGGAAAATAAGGGAGACAATGCATCAGTGGGATTTAATGTCAGTCCAGCCAAGAGGCAGAAGTCAACCCTCTTCCCTTCCAGGCTTCAAGCAAAGACTATAGATTGCAGAAAATGCAGCAAAAATTCTAAACCTCATAAGCTAATGGGCTCTGCCCTCACTTTTCTCATCATTTTGCAGTTTCATTCATGATATCTTCTTCTGGGCTACCTGCAGAGTAGGTTGTCTTTAATCCTTTACCAGCAGACTTATCTACAAGAGACAATTAAAACAGCTTGAAGTCACGATGATCACAGGCTGCATTGCTTTTTTTTTATCCCAAAAGCTCAGTCTATCTGATAGTGCCTTTGCTCCTGACACTTCAGTGGATGGCAGATGGGGTTCAGAGGTGTCCTGCTTGCACTGGGTTGTTGGTAGCCTTCAAATAACCTGTTGTAATGAGTGTTTATGCTCCACAAGAGGCACCATGGTAGTGGATTTAATTACAATCTGCTGAGATGTCCTGAGCCTCCCTCCACCTCTTCCAGGAGATCTGGGTTGCAGCTGCCACCAAGTAGAGTCCAGGGGAAGCAGGAAACAGTGGGAGAGTGAAGCAGCAGTTATGTCTGAAGAACAACACAGGTTAATAATTTTGTTTGGAAGGAACCTGAGGCTTCAAATAACAATAATCAAATGAAATGGTCTGCGAGAGTGAACGGTTTTATGGCAGGGAAGAAGCGCAAGAGGGGAAGAAGTGCAAAAGGGCCGCAAAGCAGGAGGGTGTCCAGCTCTTTTAGAACGAGGTAGCCCACATGGGGGCTTGCACAGCTGGCCTAAGTCATTTTTAAGATAACATCACCCTGTGGCACAAAGGGAGGACCCCTCTCAGCACTAACACCCATTCTAGTCACCAGCTCACTGAGACAGGCAGCAGTACTGCTCAGTCCATGGCCCTCCTGTGCAGTTTCCCCTCTTTCTACAACTGTGTCTAGGGAAAAAAGTAATATATATGAACCCTAATTCCCTATTTATTTTCTTAATAGTATAAAGGTGATAGAAGGTCTACGGATAAACGATGTGAGAAGGAAAACAGTGTGATAAATAAATTAGACCTACATGTCTCTTATTCTGTCTCCTCCTCGCTATGGAAAAAGGTGGTAGTTGTTTTGAGAACTCAGATAAATGGTGCAGCATTTTATCCTTTTAAAAACATCCACTCTTCAAGCTAGCTATGAAAAATATGTAGGATGTTTAGTTATATATGTACCAGGTGTGAATGCTTATTCTAAAATGACTCTCTTCCCCTCCTCTTTTGGTGCAGTCAGAAACAAATGATACATTTTACTAAATATGAAATTCTAATTAAAGTATATAGGAACCGCTCAGTTAACAAGTATATCAAAGTGCTTCATGCAAATTTCTTTTCTCTCCCTGACAAGAGTGTTAGACATTAATTTATATCTATGGTAAATGATTTGTATAAAAATCTTCCTTTATCCATTATGGAAAAATAAAAGATGCTATTGAGGTTGTGGTTTTTTTTCAAAATTCATCTTATTTCAGACAAATTTCCATGACATGCAGTGTCTGGAACAAGATAATGCTTAAATCCAAGCAACAGACCACAACCCATCATGCTGGATGCTGTCAGAAAAAGTTAAGATGGTTCCTGACCCACTGCTCTATGTTCTGGAATTTGAACAGGCAGACTCTCCCCTTGGCTGTTCAGATAGGGGAGAATGGAAACTCTGTGGGCAGAGATGCCTCCATTTTGATCACCACAATGATCAAATTATCAATAGTGTCTTTATCAACATCTATTTTCTGGCACTGAGGAAATGCTGTAAGTCAGAAAAATGATGGAGGAGAGGAGCAGAAGTGTTTGTTTGCCATTTCCAAAAGACACCAATAAAGCGCCAAAACTGACAGTCTCTTTCTGCTGAGTTGAATTTGTGGAATAGACCCTTGAAAGGCAAAAATCCAGCTCTGTGAAAGCCACTTATGTTTTCAAACACAGAAACCTTCATTTCATGCTGCAACAGGAATCTCCTCCAGGCCACAAGGAAGCAGAGCACATCAGTGCATTCATTAGTCCTGCTGCACTAGCACTCACAGATTTGCTCAACAAAATATGCCAAATCCAATGCCCAAGCACCTTTAGTATTGCCCTTTGTACCTTTTAAATGGTTTTCTCTTTCCTTTGAGTCCTAGACAGTGATCTCTCTATATTTAAAGCAAAATTTTCAGGGCCAGAACCATCCTGGATATCAAGAGGCAGAACTTCTGTCAGTCCCTGGCATGTCCAGGATTCAGGGTAATATCAGTGTGACAGGTTGTGATCAGTGCCACTGAGCTAAGACAGACAGAGGAGCTGTGCATTTTGGTAGTGACTGACATGTTTTGCACTCTGGATATGAGCTCCATCCCTGTTGATGACAACATTGTCACTGGTTTGAGATGGGCCAGCATTTCACATCCAGTTTCTTTATCCAGCACCTGAAAAAGGGAGTGTTAACCCTTCCTTAGGAACACAGGAAGCTTTGGAGAGTAGTTTTTCTTGATCCGCTACTTAACTCCACTGCAGCAAACCCTTGCACAGTACCACCAGCAGCATTATTACCCAAAAAGGTTCACTTTGACACCTTTTCCAGTTGTCTTTAATGTACAAACCTGTTGTGGCTGCTTCTGTTATAACTTCAAGGCTTGTACAAACAACTAGAAGCCACAAACCACAGCAATTTATCTAAACCACTGTTTCAAAGCTCTGTGGTTTTTAGACCACGGGTGCTTTATTGGAGCACCCACACTTTTGGAGATTATGTAGGTTATGCAGAAAAATAGACAGTTAAATTATATTGTGGTTGTTTGGAAGTCTAGTCACAAAACACCTACTTCTCCTTGTTTCCAGGTGGTTTTGCAGATATCTGAAGTTTCTCCAGAAAAGAAAAAATATGGAAATAGCTGTATCTTGGAGTTAAAAAAAAATACAGCTGCAAATTCAGTTAAAAATTCTTTCTACAGAAATGTGGCATGCTGGACAAAAATATGGCACAGGACCAGCAAGAACAAATGCTAGGTGATTTTCAAAAATGTAGTAGTCCCGGTGCAAGATCTGCAAGATTTTTTTTCCATAACCTAATGCGTATAAAAAGTTAAATAAAATTATTTAATACATACCATATTTCTAGTGAGAACACTAATGTTCTCACATTAGTTCTTGTGTTGTGAGAACAATAAAAGACTGTTGACAACTGTCTCTACCCATTAAAAAATTCTGTAACAAAAACCCACACCAGATTTCTGATGTAAAGCTCCAGTCCAGTGTTAGCTATCTTGGGAGGAGGAGCTGTTTTTGATGCCTTTGGACAAGACAGGAAAGAAAAGTCTCCATAAAGGGTACCAGTCAAGAGAGGAGCTGGAAAGACTCAGGAAGTACCAGAAAGGTGCCTAACTTTATTGTACTTTAAACAAGTGTCCTGGGTTGT
>VZSR01003803.1:52621636-52640905 GCA_013398615.1 Brachypodius melanocephalos
AAGACTCTAAACCACCTGAATGTCGGAAATCGCAATCCAACAGCTCAACACAAGCAAGGCAGCGCCTCTTGTGCGGTGAGCTCTGGGAAGTGCTGAGATGGCCATGCTACAGCTGCAAGAATGAGGCAGCCCAGGGTGCTGATGCATCCATGGGGGTCTGCAGTGCTGGTGTGTAAAACCCTTCCCTGTTTTATGTGGCTGATAGTTGGGGCAGAAAGCATGGTGCAACAACCACCCTCCCACCCATTTGTCACCCCCAGGGATTTCTGTACAGAGGACCATCACTCAGGACATATTTGCATTCAACCTAATAATCAGTAGCAACAATTTTACTTTTGTCATGTCCTTGAGAAGTAAGGCAATAAAATGCAAACAAACACCCTTCCTTTAGAAAATGCAATTTGGACATCATATCCAAATGAATAAATCATTCCTGAAAGGCAGAAGCAATATTACTGTTGAATTAGTGCTGGATGTTCTTTTGTTAAATTGTATACAATCAAAGTAAGGTGCCAAATTACCAACTAACTGTCTGGAGGTCGATTTTTAAATTCATGGATGAGCTAATGCATTTGTGCCACTGATCATAAAGGGAGGAGTTCACCTTGCATTAGCCTTGACTCATAACTATAAATCCACAACGTTACCAGAAATAGATGTCCTATTTCTTGTCATTGATCTGCAAGCCATAATTTAAACATTTACATGTCCTAATGTTGAGCCTTCCAATTGCCTGAAACGCATCTCTCCAGGGAATGCTCTCCACAGGGAGAGGGACTGTAAAAATAAGAGCATCTTTGGTAAAATCTGGGAACCTTTGACATCTTGAAGTTTATTAAAAGTCTCATAAGTCAAGAAGATCATAACTGAAAGACAAAAGGATATTTATAAGGATTAAATGGGGACATAACAGAAATAAAATAAGCATACACTAGATTATAGTGTTGGTGGGCAAACGAAATTAGAAGTGAAAGAATTCTGCAAAACTGTTAAGTAATAAAGCCATAGGAATTGCTATAAAATTACATCATGTATTTTTCAGCAGAGCTAATAGTGCTCCAATAGAGTCATTCATTAATAGAAAAATCAGAGAAATGTTGTTTCATTTGAAATAATGCTACGTGTTTCCCTGACACTGATATTTTAAAAACAATACATATGGGAAATGAATGAGTCACCAGTTATGAAAAGATGCATCACTCAGGAGAAGTGAAGCACACGGCAAATTTAAAGGAAGTGGTTTTAAGGCTGTAGTACGAGCAGACATCATTTGTAAGGGAGATGGGAGAGTGCATAGATTAATTTCCAGGCGTATTTGTATTTTTCATCAGTGCGCAAGCAAACTTCTTGACTCTTGTGAAGTGCTCCCTTTCCTAAAGTGTGGAGATATCTGTTAGATAGCTAATTAAACCAGTGCAATGTGAATGTCCAAGCGCCAAAGTACCTGAATATCAACATGAGTCTCCAGAGCTTTCGAATTATTAATTTAACTGGGTTTGCTCAGACCACAGTTCAGAGAGCTGATGGTACAATAAGACTGAGAAACCCTACAAGAAGTTCACTGCAGTATTATAATGAATTTTAAATCTTATCATTTTTATATTAATTTTAATATTTACTGCTTCTTAAAATTTCATTCTTTGTATAATCTGCAGTTGCTGAGTTCTGCTGAGGCCTTTAAATGAGTCTCATAAATAGATAATGATAGAATTTTTGAAAGTGTTGGGAAATTCAATAAGACTTTGTGGTCTTTCATCATGACTCCAGTTATGAACATCAGTGCTGCATATCTAATACCTACCTGACTTCATTTTTTCAGTTTGCCTTTTGTAGTAGTGAAAAACCAGTAGAACAAAACTCTCCCTTCTTGCTCAGATATATCTTTAATAGCCTGTAACTCTTAATGAATTGATTAATTCTGGATTGCTACATCTTTCATACAATTTCGTGCAAACAAACAAACAAACAAACAAAAGAAATGGAAAAAGAAGAAATGTCTGTGTATTCAGTGATGCTTCAGTTGTCCAATTGGCCCTAGTCTACATTTAAATGCCTCTCATGATGTCTTCAGATGTACATGCATATGTAAATTTGGTGTGTTTAAATTCTCTGCTAAACTGGGCAAAAATTGCGCCATTTTTTACTGTAGGAAGGAATAAATCAGAGTGGCTGCTCCTACCTTCTAACATGAGCTCCAGGGTGCTCCCTTGGTGGTGGCTTGGAGAGCCCTGCAGGATCCTGCTCTTGGCCTTCCTCATCACCTTGGCTCCACCTAATGAGAAGTCAGCCTCAAGAAACAAAGGAGCTTTGAGTTCATGGATCTCATCCACATGTCCTATGGCCGGGAAACCCACCCAGGACAAGGAAGCGCTCCTGAGCCCCGGATCTCCAGTGGAGTTAACAGAAGCATTTCTCAGTTCACATCAGGAAAGCCAAAGCTTATTCTGACATAGACTCAAATATCACTGCTGACCGTGTTTTCAAGTAGTACATGACATTTTGATGCAGTTTGGCATGACCTGTGCTCATACTTCCTAGCAAAGTTTTATGATCTTAGCATAAGTTTAAGAGAAAGAGAGAGGTTTTAGTACTTTTGGATTGACCAATTATTTAATGAATGAAGCAAATTTTCTGACCTTGGCTGTTAACGGTAAAGAAACAAAATTCGTTTGACTGTTACTTGATGCCTCTGTTAATACTTTTTGGGCTCTTATATTCCTATAGAACTGAATATCGTGTCTTTATATAGGAAAAACTTGAGACTGTTTTATAAAATCTTGTGTGCATTTTTCTCTTGCTGTGGAAGGGATTGTTTTTGGATATCCTAAAACACAAATTCTTGTCTGGGACTGTTGAAAACATTCTGCAGCAGAGAGAGAGACCTAAGTTTCCCTGACACAGAACTTCATGTGAGTTTCAGATATCGAGAACTTTAAAACCAAAACATGGAGTTCTATCTCTCATCTGCCTTTTGTAAAGCTCTTCTTATTCTACTTATCACTATAATTCTCCAGACACTTGTATTAATCTTTTAAACCTGTAATTTCAGTGTTTTATCCAATATTTACATTAACAATATATATATATATATATATATATCCAATACAGCAAGAAAAAATATATCCAATACAGCAAGAAAAAAAATTTGCTGTAATCACTTTTGAGTTTATCCCCCTTTATTTCACTGGCAATCCTCATTCTAGCTTTGAGGCCAAGAAGAGAAAAGCTCCTCGCCCATCTTCCTTTGATTATAATTTCAAACATATTTATAATTTCTTTTTTTTGACTGGCATCAGATTTAGGTGTGGTGACTCAGTGTCTTCTCCCACCAGATGCTGAACATCTCCAAACTGTTCCACAACATCCTGAGACAATGCTGTGCTGTGCTGAACCACACTTAATGAAAAGAATCATTTCCCCCTATATCCATGTGAAGCTTCTTGCCAAACTTGCCAACATCATCTCTTGTCCTTGCACCACTGGAGAGCATCCAGCTCTCCTTTCCTACAATGCCCCTTGGAAAACAGTTAAATTCCTCTTTTTGCCTTCTCTTTTTCAGGCTGACCAAGTCAAGGCCCCTCAGTGTCCCTCCACTCATCCTGTGTTTCCCAGTGGTCCTTCCACACACTCTTCTGCTTATTAATGTCCTTCCTGAATGAGGAAGACAAAAGCTGACACAGAATCCCCCCCAGAACTTTGCAAATGCCAAATAAAAGGGAATAAATACTTCCTGGCTATATTCTTGCTAATACAGCCCGGTCTCTGCTGGTCATCATGGTGCTGCCTCAAGTTCAGCCTGCTGTATACGAGGTTCTCCTGGTCTTTTCGGGCAAAGCTGCTCCTTAGTACTTTGCTCACTCCCTGCACAGTTATATGGAGTATTCCTGTCCCAGGTGCAGGAGTTCGTATTTTTATTTGTTAAATTTCATTGCTTCTTTCAGCTCATACTTCTGTTGTGGTTCTTGGGAATGGCAACTCTACCCATCAGCATATAAAGATCTCTTTCCAGTCTGGTGCCATCTGCTGATTCGGTGAGTGTTCTCTCCTTTTCAGGGTACAGAATTTTTATGGAGACCATTAACACTCAGTCTCAATATCAACTGCCATTAACTGGTGCATAATATCTTCCAGTTCCTGCCAAAAATATCTTACAGGTTTGATATCAGACTTCTAGTATTCAGACAATTCCTTCTTTGACAGTGTGCACCTAGGACAAATAACTTGAGTGCTCATTCAGGTGCATTTGAAACACCATGGCATTGATATATGCAGGTCCAGATGGCTTTGGATGCTTCCAGCAGCGTGTTTGTCTCCCCAGGTTCATTTAGGAGAAAAATTCTGTGATTTAGGAGAACTCACTGTTGAAAATAATGATTTTCTTGCCTCTTCCTTTGCTTAATGCTTGTTTGTTTCACCTTGTCTTATCCTGAACACTTTGTTTTCCCTTTTGTTTGCATCTTCAAGTTTCCATTCAGCTACATAGATCCTCAAAGCCTAATGTATTCAAAATACATCTCTGTGCCCAAGGAACACAAGAATAAACGAAGAAAGAGAATGACACTTTCAATAGCTTCTGAGATATTTTTTGTCTCATTGCTGACAAGGTCTGCAACAAAGTTCAAGGATCTTTCAAATGTGCTAGCTGAGTACTCAGAGTTCTGGTATAACCACACAGCAGCTCTTACTGCAGAGTTGTTTTCCCAAGCAATTTCCTCTTCTAGGCAGACGTGAATTTAAATTTAAAGAATCTTTCTTTAAATAACAATTAATTGGCTATGAAATTTATGCTCCACATTGGAAACAGAAGGCTCATTTCCTCAAAGGCCTCATATTTCCTCAGTGCCTCATATTTAATGCTCAGTACATTGCTTATTTAAACAAAGACATAACACACCCTACTCACACACATGTAGCTAAATTTCATCAGCTTTAAGTTTCCTTCTGAAAACCACAGTGTCTTGTGATTCCACAGTGACCAATTTGGATTACAGCCTCTAGCTTGTCTTTTCATTAAATAAGAATCTGATGTTGAAGTGTTCCCAGACATAAACATTCTCTGAAACTAGCCATGGCCAGGAGATTAAAAAAATGTAGAGTCCAAACCCACCAAAATTGGACAAATAATGCAGAAACAAAGTTTCTGGGTTTACACTTTCCAGGCATAGTAGATTTCTGACTACAACAACTATCATTCTCTGGGGTGATATTTGAGCTGACTTGCTCTTGGCAATTAAATCCCATTCTATAAAGGGAATACAAAAAATTTGAAGCAGGCTCAGTTCTAAAAACATAAAATACTCACACAAAACCAACAGTGGGGTTTCCAAGGCACTCGTTTCTGTGCATTTGACAGCAAAATACAGGTGTGGTAACACATGGCTATCCATGAAGCCTCAAGAATTGACAGGAAGGTCTGAGGATAATGCTGTGTCTGGGGTAAATACATGTCTGAATGGTATGGCTGCTCCTGCTAATATTTCATACCAACAGGGCATGCTGACACCAGAAGCCAAACACGGAATCAGGGTCAAGAGCAATACTGAATCCAAAGGACCCCCAGAAATAAAACTGGCCCAGAAATGCAGGCAGCACAAGTTCTAGACAAGACCATTACATAGCTCAGATGAAAACACCTGGGCCGAGTGCATGCCTTACACGTGCCTGTGTCAACTTCACAAAAGCTGCTGCAAGACAAAAAAGAACAGCAAATGGTCCTTTAAGCATTGAACTTGTTGCAGGGGGTTGTTTCCTCCTAAAGAGTTTAAAAGATGCCTGAAGTCAGCTGGTCCCCTTTCCTCCAGAAACTCCTAACTGGAAAGAAAGATGTCAATCAGGACCTTTTTGGTTTTTTAGGTTTTCTTCAAATCCAGCACTTCATGGTCCTGTCAGTAAGTGTGTCTCAGAGCATGTGGATACACCCAGTTCAGAGGCAGGGAAACACCATATCACACTGTCCCTGTTGCTACAGCTGTGGGGTGAACCTGAGAAGTGCTGGAGCCAAACTGAGTGACCTAAAACAGGAGCCCATCATCAGCTGCCAAGGGACTTGTAAGAAGCTGTTTCAAAAGGGTGACACTGCAGCACATGAGTGCTTGGCACTGTTCTTTTGTCTCTGTTTTCCCTTCCATGTCCTCTAGCAGAACTGGATGGAATTGCACTGTTTGTTTCCAGGGCAGGTTTACCAGACAGGCAGGGGGGAAAAAAAATGATCCAAATGAATCATACCAATGGTTCATCTCATCACTCCTGGCTGCCCACAGAAGGTTCTGCTTCATATGAGGATGTTAATCGTGGTTCTCCTGCCCTCTCAACACATCCATTTCAGGCAAGACAAAAAACTAATCTATAATATTTTTTGCTACCTGGCAATAAATTCTCTCTCCTTTTACTGTGATGCCGTTGAACCCTTTCATAGTTTATGGTGTGACTTGATTTACAGAATTCATAATGTCACTAAATAGATCTGCAGCTCTGACCTATAAATACCGAGGTATGTGGCTTCTTCATTTATAAACGGGGTTGGTGATGAGAGCAAATTGGATAAAGTGTTGTGGGCTGCCGGAGTTGTGAACTGGAACGATATCACTCTGCTTTCCTAATCTAATCTTAATATTTATCACTCTGCTAGAAAGAGGTCTCCTCCTTTCAGGATATCTGCATTGCAAAGCTTTTCAGTTATTAATGTTTTCCCTGAACAGTCATCCTGCCCCCTTATTTACTATGAGAGGAGGTGAGTGAGTATGAAGAGTGTAAAATTTGACCATTGTTGATGGTCTTCCTATTCATTTGAATGGGGAGAAGAAAGGCACACATAAAAATGTACTTTCCTTGACTTATTTCAGACTTTGCACAGGAAGAGAGAAGTTCTTATTTTTAGTCAAGATTTACACATTTTAGACTCTATATTCCTATCAAAAGCATGAGGAACATCTTTATTTCCCAGAAAATGGCCATTACATTCATCATTTTCAGAAGTAGCTGCATATTACAGTGGTGGCCTTCTCTTGCCTGACGTTAGTAAGGGGTACTAAATATTTAAGAAATTGATGACAGAAAGGAATTACAAAAATTCTGGCCTTAGTGTGTTTTTACGCCTGTTTTAAAATTCTGTGGGGACAGGTATTATGTGACAATGTGAAGGGCTGTAAAAGTTTTCCTGCTACTAGCCTAAGAAATGTTAGTGATTACTAATGCAGCCACCTTAGACTTGTAATAAATTTTTTATAGTAACCTATATTGTTCTTTTTGGCTACATATTTCCAGTAGTACTTCAACCATCTGCTAACACTGAGGCTTTAGAAAAGTGGTCTTATGGAAATTGGGTACCATTTAGCTATCCTATGCCAGCAGCTACTGAATGGTAAAAATATGGCACTCAATGAGGGGGCAACTAGGTAAAATCCTGCTTTCATGTATGCTTTGCTCTCTGAAAAAACACTGGAACGAGAGAGGGTCAACTCGAATCATCACCACCCCTGGCAGAACTCTTATCCTCTATTTTCTGTGGCTCTGCCATGCAGGGAGAGCAACAGGAACATTAGATACCAAATGCAAATTAATGCCTCATTGAAACGCAAACTTGCTGCATCTTTCATTCGGGTTGGAAAACACACTTGAGGATAGTTTTCAACACAGAACTACCAGAGCCCATGAGTGACAAATAGCCCTCAGGGCACTTCCTGTAGAACAGCCACAAGACAGGAGAAAGCTAAGGAATAAGTGGATGAGAACATGCTATCTAGGTAATTTGGAAACAAACCTTCTGTGTCTCCTTCCGTAGCTTCATTCTCTTTTGGAGAACCCATTAAAACTTCAGAGGAAGTGAGGAAGGAACGAGATGTCACAAACCTCTTTGAACTGTCTTGAGCTGCTCTGTTGTCAAAATTAAGTTAAACAAACATGTGGAAAGCAACTCTTAGGGCTGACCCTCCAAAGCTTTTCAGTAAATACCATTTTTCCTTTGAAAGACACTTCAGAATCTACACTGTTCTCTGGTTTTTGAGTGCTGTATCACTCAAGTTCTGTCTTTTCTGGCTACATGATGATTGAGAGATTCCCAGAACGGGCACGCTGTGCTTGGGACTCTCCCAGATGTAGTCTCTTTCTCTTTTATCTCCTACTTCTTCTGGAATTCTGTTGCTGACTGAGAGCAACTTACTACTTTTATAAAAGTAAAAGGGGTAAAGTGAAAAGAGGCTTTTAGAGTTTGAGACAGGGGAAAAAATTAAGTAAAATATCTGAGGTGAAGTACAATCAGGGAGAATGTTATCAATAATTCTTTACAATACAGCTTTTAAATGGAAGCTAATCAGCTAATTAGGCAGGGCTAGCAAAGTGTTCTTCTCTCTACTCTGCCTGAAGCCAGAGTGTTACCAGTCTGTCAGATTTTCTCATCTGTTAAACAAGAGCAGTGTGTAGGTAGCAGCAGTCAGAGGCATCACTGAAGGAGAAGCACTCCTGGGTTCTTCTACCTCTTCCTATCTGGGGTTACAGAACTTGGATTTCGACTGAGCAGATCTCCCTGACCTGCAAAGAAATATAGAAGTGACACTGTTGAACTCCCTCCTTTTCTCTGCCTTTGAATAATGCACTGCTTCAAAATAAGTTGTTTTGTCTTCCCAAGATGAGAACTTAGACCTGTTGAGCCCAGGTGAGCCCATAGGGGTCAGGCAGATGAGTGAAGGTTCCAGCAGTGAAGTTTCTCATCAAGGGACAGAAATAAGAAGATCGTCCACAAAAGAGTGTGCCTGGAACAAAAAGGTCAGAGTCATAATTCAGACTTTTCCTATGTCTTTGAAATGTCCCCATCTTAAATAACATTGTCAAGTACGTCTGGTTGTCTATGATACCAATGCTTGTGCAAAGAGACATTATTTTAGTAGCAAATGAAATCATAACCATAAATAATGGAGAGATTGGTGTATCTCATTGCAATACATAAAGTTTGTCCAAAATGAGCACTGTGGTATTTCAAATCTGGGGTAAATTTGGAATGGATTAATGACACTCAAGATATCTTAACTGTTTTCAGACATACTTCAGTGGTGCTCAAGTATCTCTAAACAGGCTAATAAGGAAAGACAAATCACGATTAAATTGAAAGATGATACACACATTCACGCTATTTAAATCAGACCAAATTTATGCGTATAGATGAAAATTTAATAATTCATATTTCTGACACATTTTAATATTTAACTCTGGGAAAAGCCACTTCTATGCTGATTGCTTTCATTGCATTCCACAGTTAGTTAATGTGCAGAGCTAACAGCGGGGTCTGTGTCTGCAAAGGCTCTGTTTTCCCTTCTGGCAAGAAAAATGTGATAGGGTTTATCCCCATTTTGTACATGCGTGCCATGACCCTACTCAAATACCTCGTGAAGAAAAGCACTATTTAAAATGCATGTTTCCATGCTGTATTTGCAGAAAGCCTTGTCCTCTCAATCCCCTGTTAATGCCCACACCTTGTTTATGTCTGCATAAGCGGTCAGCCTTTTACAGCACCCCAAAGGATTACAACTTCTTGGCTTGTAAACAGATGAAATCAACCAAAATATTTGCCTTTCCAGGTTTAAAAAAATAAATCACAAATGGAGCACAATGAGAACTTCATGCCTTGTGGAATAAAATTAAACTGTCAGAAGCCTCTTGCTGTGTTCATGGGGTTTGAGGTTTATTACAGAACATCACTATTTAAAAACCAAGAGACTGGCTTGGCCAATGAAGAAATGAGTGGAAACATGCAGCATGGGATGCAGACATAAAGAAATGTGAATGAATTTATAGCAATAAAAACAAATTCATAGGAAAGGAAGGGAGAAGGGGCAGAAATCTTTCAAGCTACCAAACCAAACTGTTTGGTGGAACAGCTCTTACTGTCTACAGTTGTCCCTCCATCTCCCTGGTGGGCAAGGAATAAGCGTGGCTATGGACATGCCTTAAGCAAGGACCTGAAGGGTTTTGTCAAGAGGTGCCACGCCCCACCTGAACTGGCAGTTTTAGGCCACCTGCCTTCCCCAGGCAAGATATTTTGGTACACCTGAGATCTGTCCCAGGGGTTGCCAGAACACGAAAAACATTGTAAGAACAGGGCCTGCTCATCTTGCGTAAGAATTAGAGCTGACACTGGGGCAGGGTTACAGCTGGGTCTCCTTGTTGGCTGCACCTACACTGCAAAATTTCGTTTGCTCTCAGAAATGGTCTTCAGCTCCTCACTAAATTGTGTGGAGCAACTCAGCAGAGTGCCTTGGAGGCCCCTCCAGAGTAGAGCAGCTGAGTCCACATTATAAAGCACCCAGCCAGGGTGTGTGGGGTATCTATTCAGCCATCAGGATCCAGTGGTTTTTATGTACAGTTTATTGCAGATGCAAATTTCTCGAGTGATGTGGGCTTTGTTTTGGCATGAACCCTGGATATGCAGCGTTTGTCCTGGAACGTGGTATGGGGGTAGCTGCACACTGGGAGGTGCAAAAATTGCTATGATAGGCTTGAAGCAGGTTGTGCAGATGGACAGATCTTCCATGCTGCCCACTGGGAGTAGTTCCTGAGCTGGACTTCCCTCAGAAGCAAACCCAGGTTTTTGTTTTCATTTGTTTTTATTAATCAGAGCACATCAGCTTGTTCCAAAAGAAAGTTCCCATAAGAAAATTAACATTTCAGCAGCATGAGCAATTATACAATCAGTTCAGTGAGGGATGAAATGGGAAACTAAACTATTAGACAGTGTAGAAGTAGTAGCAATTCTGATATGGCTTCAATAATACATCTACTACATCTTTCAGTTACTTTCATAACTATAAAAACATTGTCAGTTAACTGTTCCTCGGCCTGTGATATTGTTGGAATATGAGACCAAGGATTTTCACACACAAATGTAGAGTCTTCTTCAAAGAAGGACCATAAGGAAAGACACCTGTAAAATCAGATGATTACCAGCTGTACCCTCCCTGTCTGGGCTTGCCAATGACTTTCTGATTGTCCAGGTCAGGACACAGCATGGAACTCATTCAGCAAAAACCCTTCACTCTTTAATGGATATTCTTTAATAAGGATTCAGGACAGAACAGCTGCAAGCAAGACTGAGGAAGAAGGAGACAGTCTACTACTCTGAGGCAGTAACAATGGCATTTCCTACCAGAGGGAAGTTCTTGAAACAGTTTTCCATTAATCAAGTCATGTGATCACTCCTTAATACAGTGTAAGAATATTTCCCCTCTTTACTATGCTTCTGGCAAAAGCAATCTTTACTGGTATCTCTTTTTTTAAAAGTCCAAATGTTTTTTACTCTGAAACCAGGAAAGACTGGTTTGCCTCATGAAGCAGGAAAGTATTACTCCTGTCCTCTCTGGTGTGACAGCCAGTTTGGTTCACTCTCCTAATCGCTTGAACCACATACAAATTTTTCTGTTCTTGAATGGTAATATGGTTAACCTGGACTAATTTTCAGGTTAAATGAGTTAAGAAAGACAGAAAAAGAAATCTAATAATCTAATTAATAAAGAGACATGAAATACCTTTGTGAAGAAAAAACTTCGTAATGCATTTGTCTAAAAATTATAAAAAAGTAGCACTGTTATATATAGACTGAGAGTTGTGCCAGCCATTCGATGGTTTCCAGGCTGTTCTTTCTGTGTTATACACTTTGTTAAAAAGGCTGCACTGAAAGTGAGAGAAGAACAATACGAAAAAGAAGAGGGTATTTAGGAGAAGCACAGAGCCGTTCCTGTCCCCCAAAGGAGTCTGTGTATAATGATTGCTGTACAGCAGCCTCCTGAGAAATGTTCAAAGATCCTCCACACAAAACCCTCCTGCTTGTCTGAGGCACAGGCAACGTCTTCAGCTGGATAATTAGAGGACAACATGCTGGCAAAGAGTCTGTGTAATCTATATAACAATAACATTAAGAAAAAAGTCAACATTCTGGGGACTGTGCCAGCGATCAGGGCATGATAATTGCTATAATTAAAAGCAAGGCAAATATTGCAGGAAAAGTAGGTCATTCTTCAGGCTGTGTATCCCTGATGCAAATGAAAACGATATAAAAAAGATTGTGCAATGTGATCTAAAGCAGACAAAAGTGCTCCTCTTCCAAGGTTGCTGCAGACCCTTCATTAAATGCCATTGTTTTCATATGCCCCACCAGCAGGAAATGTTTCCATAAACACAGTGAAGCTGTTGCAGTCTGGTACAAGGACTACTGGAGGAGTCTGTTGTAAAAATCCGGAGAAAGGAGCATAATTAAGACCTATTGTGTGCAGGGGTGGTTTAAGGAGGCTGTGATACTGCATATTTGAGAGTTGGTGAACTTAAGCACTGGAGTTTTTTCTGGCAGTAACTCCAGCACTGAATTTTAACACGTGTGGCTTTGCACTTTCAGAGACATTGAGACTCCAGTCAGCATGTAACATCTGTCCGAGCCATCTGAGAACTGGGTTCTGAGGAAAGGACAAGGCACAATAACAAGAAAACAGAAGGACATTTCCTTGCATCATCTCTAGAAGCACCTGGGCAGCACACTGATGATAATTCTGTCTTGCTGGGGATGTCACTTCCTCCCCTTTTCTGCTAACCTCACTCCCACCAGATGTTTGCCTTGCACAGGACTTGCCTAACTTTTACAAAGAGATTGTGTCCCCACATCTCAGTCCAAGTAATTTCCATCTTCTTTTGCCCTTCCTATCTTCCCCAAAACTGCCTCACTGACTTCTCCACCATGCAAATCTACTTTTGGTCTGACCCCTAGAGACAAGTATTGTCCCCCCATGTGCCAATCCTGAAGTTTGTAAAAGGTGTTGGATACAGACCTTCTCACCATGAAGCCCCTTGTGCCATGAGCCTCGCCTCTCCTTCCCTGCTTTTTGGGTGCCCCTGTTCTCTGCTGCCTCAACCTGGACTGAGGGTCACACACTGAGAGCAGAGCAGGGGCTCTGACCTGGCAGCAGTGTGTGGGACAGGTCTGGGTGTCTTTCAAAGGAAAAAAAAGATAAAAAAGAAAGAAAGCAAAAACAACATAAAGGTATTTGAAATATTTATTGTAACTTTTTGGTATAAGGATCTCAACTTTCCAAAAATCCCTACATTTATTTGCATTCCCATGCCACTACAAAATTTATTCTGCATTGAATGCAAGATTACAAGAATTTTGCTTTATACTTAAGTCTAAATTGCATTCATTTGAAGGATTTAGCTAAATGTAAGCTCTTTTCCTCTTAATTGTAAAAGTAAAGTCCATCATTGATATCCATGGACTCTTTCACTCTGTATCCAACTTTATTTAAAATATTTTTTACATTTATAATTCACCTAACAAAGTGATAGGAGTCACAAGGAAGATCCAAAGTGTACAGATGTTTTACCTTAATAATTGGGATAGCAAAGTCATTTCTCTGTGAAACAATGGGCTTGATTTAGTTAGCATCCTGTAATGAAACTATTTAGATAATCAATTCAAATTAGGGCACGGAGCTTCTTTGGTAAACTACTGCGTTATTAACCTTAATGATGTCAGTGTTTGAAGTTTTCTTTTTCCTGCTATCAAACTCAACTTATCAGTGGCTAAGGTAAGAGTCACAAGTGTGCTTCATATTGAGAAATGTATTAATGTCTGTAATTAAACACAACAACTGTGTAACACAATGTGAGGGAATTAGGAAGTTGACTAAAATTTAGAGATAGGCTGCAAGAAAGAATTTATCCTTCTAAGACTTTTCCTAAAGGTCTCCCTGTTCTTGTTTGGCTAAGTGCACTGAACTAGCAGCAATTTAAAAATGTATGAAAAGAATTAATAATTGCAATTATTTTGGCTGTACTTGTGTAAATTATGTATGTTGCAATGCCCTACAGAAGAAGGCAGCAGCATGCAGAGCTTGACAGTGGCAGATCATTTTCTTGGGTTAACCTTGGCTGGCTGCTGGATGCTCACATGGCCACTCCTGCAGTCCCCTGCCCCAGGGCACAGGGCTGGGATGAGGGGCACCCACAATTCTGCTGCACCCACATTTCTGCTGTGGGGTCCTGGCAGGCTGCACTGTGCCCATCTGCTGCAGCATGGCTCTCTGTGGGCTGCAAGGGAATCTGCACCAGTGCCTGGGGCACTTATCCCCTCCTTCTTCTCTCACCTCGGTGTCTGCAGGGCTGTTCAATTCCTGTCCTATATCCCTGTTAGCTACAGTGCAATGGTTTACCTGACCATCCATCCTTCCTCTGGCAGTCATATGCCACCTGTCTATCTTCTGGTTATGGCTTAGAAAAAGTCCAAAATACGATATCTTCTGCTGTTTTTCATAATTATTCCTGACTCTGCTGAGCATTTAGGACAAATCAATTTCACTGTGGGAATAGTTGTCCTTATAACCCATCTTCCCTATTAAATCTTACAAACCTTGGAGTGAAATGGACACTGATAGGATGATAGTCTCTGCAAGAAAGACTATTCAGAAGTGTTACTATGCTAGACCAGAAAATTTAGTTATTTTTGCTGCTTAGAGTTGTACCAACAGACTAAGGCCAGGCAAAAACATAAAGAAAAATCAATTAAAATGGGTTGACTGAAGAGGATAGTTTCAGGGCACCAAACCTGATGCTGCTCATTACTCTGCCAAAAGAATCTCACAGGTCCCATGCAGAGCCTGAGAATCCATGCTGGAATTAGAAACTACCTCCAGAAATGGAGAATATATCTATATGCTTCAGCAAATCATTTTATAGTATTGTCCTCTACCTTTCTACTTACATCCATTTGAATTCCGTGAGCTGCTACAATTCTTCTTCTTTCTCAGTATGGCTTTTCCAAAAATGTATTATATTTCAGCGCAGGTATTTGCAGCAGGTGATTAAGCATCCTCATATTGTGTCTCTTGCTATCTAACTGCACTTCATTTGCTCATATTTTGATTCTTCCTTATAACCTACCTCTGCATGCTATACTATTTTTTCAATGTCTTTCTCAACAGAGAGACACAAATTGTTTGGTCTAGGATCTGTCAATTGATCAGCCATTCTGTCACTGAGGACTGCTGTTCTGAATCCAAGCCACATCTTTTTCTCCACTTCTCAGGGGTCATCTTCTGCAATATCCCAAGCTTTCTTTAATATGGTTCCACTCCTTACCATTTTTTTCTTGCTTAAATCCTCACTTTGTGAAGACCTCTTCTGCACAAGTGATCGATTTCAATTACACCTGACATGAATTCATTGACCCAGGTTATCCTACTATTTTTAAGACAGCTGAAAAGCAAGGTGAAAGTATCCATGAGATGTAGAATACAGAACAATTTTGTAAGAGTTACACTTCTCACTAGAAAAGTAACATGCTGGATGAATAGGCCAGAGAACTTCTGTATTTTTGAAGGCAAAATTCCAGCATCTCCCATTTGCTGTCAGCTCTGTATACAGTAGAAGCTGCATCTATCACAATATTTTCAGTGCATACTGTGTGGTATGACAAACTAATTAATATTGTATACAAGTTGTTGTGTCTGTCAGTGATTAAATCATAATCAGGAATCTTTCATGCCCTCTTTAGGCTGATTATCTTGGTGGAAGCAGCCATAGTCAAGGAAAAATCCCCCTTGGTGAGCAGTTTTCTGCCTTCCCAGGAGCAGATGCTGCTCTTCAGCACCACGGTCCAGCACAACACTTGGTGAAGGATGTGGGCAGTTTTCCCTGTGATGATGTTTGATGGAGTAGAGTAAAGCCCCAATCAACTTGCTCAGTGAGACTTTTGAAAGGGTTTACAAAGGTTCGTGTACTCTTAGATTCTGTTCTTCAAGTTTTGCTTGAAGGAAGCAAATATTCCAGGAAAAAATCTCTAGTACACAAAAAAGATCCTTTAATTCTAACAGCTGAAGATCCTTTTGCTGCATTTTAGGCAGGATTTACTGTGGAAAAAGAATGATATGGAGGCCTCTAGAGAGCTGCAATTCAAAACAAGCACAAATGTACAAGCAAAAACCTAATTCACACAGATGCAGCATGAGAAGCTGTACTGTTAGTGTTTTTTTGGCACACAAAAAACCCTTTCAATGGTTTCATGTCCAGTTACAAATCATTTTCAGCATATATTGGCAGCACATTATTTCTTTTCTGTGCTCTGAGACTAAAGGCTATTCCTCAAAATGGAATATTTCAGAAAAGCAATAAACTCTTTCCCTGATCTCTGATTTGAAAATCTGAAGAAATCCAAGAAAACTTAATTGGAAGAGACACATCTGCTAAAGTTGAAGTGTCAATATTGCTTCTTCTTTTCTTTCTCTTTTTTCAAAACACAAGTCAGACCTACTCTCATTTAACATCTTCTAATTTAAGTTGGAGGGGTTTGTTTTTTTCCAAAGTCTATTACAGAATAAATGCTCTGTCTTCTACAATTAGTAGAGAGCACTGGCCAGCTGCCCAAGTAACTAATCAACATGAAACTTTTATCAAGACATACTGCAAAGGATATACACTATTAGGTGCCAGATTCTATCACTTTCTTTGAAATTCTATCACTACTGAATGAAATTTCTGCCACAAATCAGTTTCTTGCTGTTAAACTTTGACTCATTTGAGAGAATAACTAACATCAAACATTTTGAGACTCATGCAAGGAAATATTTTGCAAATGCTAATGTCCTCATGAAAGAAATGCTGCAAGGTTATCTTCACTTATAGCTACCCTACCCTTCAGATGAGCAAAAAAGTGTTCTAGTTTAATTGCACAACAACACAGCCAGAAATAGACACAGACAGTGACATCTGCACCAGAATTTCTCATCCACTTTGAAAATTTCTAACAAGTGCTTAGTACCGTAAGGGGTTCCCTGCTTGGTAGCTGAATGCTAGACTACTTTTGCCTGAAGAAAATTTCAGGTGCTTAAGAACAACTAATTCATCTCCTTTGCTCTATTTTGTGTTTCCTTAGCAATCCAGGCTACTAAGGATGTTTGTATCACTCTCCAGAAGACATTTAGTTCCTTGATATACTTCCAGGTTATGAGGAACAGGGAATGAGTGTTTTTGGTTTTTTTTTTCCTTTGTCTGCATGTGTGGAGATGCCTCAATTGAGAACGATACAACTTTCTTACACTCCCTCTAAACAGGGTGCATTGCAAAATGCACATGGTAAGCAGCCTGAACATGCCCTGTTCTAGACCACAGAATTAATTTTTGTCTTTGTATCTTGCTCAAGAAAAAAAGTTTTCAACAGATCCTTCTTATTGTCTTCTTCTTGGCTTCTTCTTTTGTATGATGATCCTTATGAGAAAAGGAATTCATTAATGCTGTTAGCTGCATCCTATAAGGCTCCTTGACAAGCTAATAAGTACATGGTCCAAAGATGCATAGATATGTAGTCCTCAGAAAGGATGCCAGGTGCTCCCTTGAGCTTTGGGTGTCCTCTCAGTTCTCCTCCCTGCTCCAAAACAACCACTGTATCTGAGGCAAAGTGAAGATTTAGACGTATGAGTAGTCTGTTGGATCACTGAATTTATAACAAGACTTGCACTGTTATTGCATATAACCCATTGCTATTTTCTTCCCAAAATGAAGTTGTTAGAATTTTTTAGCAGGCAATGCTCTACATCAAAAAATTTCAAAGAATAATACCCAAACACTTAATTCCCTTCTGCAACTCTCCTTGTGGAGCTCTGCTGTCAGATTCTGCTACTCCTCCAAGCCCCTGCTCTACTCCCCAATGAGAAATCACATTTTGTTTGGATAGCAGACTTTTTTTCCTCAAGGTGTGCTGAAGTCCCTGACTTGCACTTCAGTAGCTGGTGAGAGCAGCGTGCCCACCAGCTCCTGAGGATTGCAGCTGTTTGCACTCCTCGCTGCTCAGACTTGAATGTGCCTACGGGACCTCAAGGAAAAATGTGCATCTGAATATCTGAGGCTGTGTTGTACAATATGTTGTCTAATTTCAACACTGTGGTACGCCAGCTTCCCTAGGAGGTTTCTTAATGCAGTCTTACTGCTGGATATCCTCTGGTGGCTGCCTTGCTGGTAGCTCGCTGGGGAGGTGGCAAAGCAAAGCCACTCGAAAATAAACACTGCTCATCGTTATGGGGAGAGGAAGAAGAGAGTAAACAAAGACAGTGCTGGCAGTGTGACAGGAGCGATCAGGCAGCCTCTTCTCTTTCAGAGGCATTGGCAGCCCCCTTGGCCAGGATGAAAATGCTACCTGGTCCATCCAGCTGTGTCTACACCACCCAGCTGCCCTCAGTGAGGACAACATCCAACACCTTGTGTGCACCAGCTGAATGGGGCAGCTTGCCCAAGTGTGACTCTCATGGAAATGAGGATCTTTTTGATGCCATAATGGCATCGCCCCAAAGGTTTTAATCCCATGCACATAGAAAAAAAGACTGTATTAAGGTAGACAGGGTTATTCCATGATGCTTCCACTGGTGTAAACCATATATTGAATCAATGTTTCACTGCAGGATATTGCCTCCGTAATATACTGCATCAATACATCAACAGAGGAGTGTAAGGCTGATACTTCACTGTTCCATAAACCATCCTCCCATCCCCAGCTGTAGAATTTATTGATTAGCAGGATGGGTATCTGGGAGGAGAAGCATACAGCTCTCAGGATGTTTTTGTCCAGTGTTTACAGAATATGCAGAAAACAATTTCTTATTTCCTTTTAGAGGATCATGTGCTCTGTCTGGGAAAGAGGAGCAGCCTCAGATTTTTCTTCCTCTGGTCCCTCTTGTGCTGCCATCTCTGCAGAGGCACGTTTTCCATCCCCATGGAAACAGGACAAGGAGCACAATTTACCTCTCTGCAGAGGACCCTCTCAATAAAGCTGCCCAGAGGTTTTGGCTTTTCACAACCCAGGCAGTGACACTTTGGGATCTGAGCTGCTCTTGGACACCTGGACCAGCTCCTTCCAGCAGTTTTCCTTCCCAGGACCCCCCATTTTTCTCTTACAAGAGTCCCACTGCAGGACAGAAAGCAGCTATTATTTTTCCAATGAAGCAATGGGGATACCAGTCTGCAGCCTCTACTACCTGTCTACCTAATAACATTTTCTCCCTGGATATTTTTGTCTAATCCAAGTCCTGGGGGGGATAATATTTTCCATCAGGTCTGAAGAAAATAGCAAAAAACTGTAAAATTTGGATGGGTATTCTTTAAAAAAGTCTCAGAATAAATTAAATTAAACAAATTGGATTGTTGAAATCCTGTTTCAGGATTTCATTGTTCAGGAGATGATGGATCCAATAGTCAGTATCTGC
Organism: Brachypodius melanocephalos; assembly: GCA_013398615.1. Classification (NCBI taxonomy): domain Eukaryota; kingdom Metazoa; phylum Chordata; class Aves; order Passeriformes; family Pycnonotidae; genus Brachypodius; species Brachypodius melanocephalos. The sequence continues at coordinate 52,640,857 of VZSR01003803.1, forward strand.
CATTTGGGAAGGATGAAATCAGTTGTCTGGGAGAAATAGCAGAGACAAT
>VZSR01003803.1:52641063-52696265 GCA_013398615.1 Brachypodius melanocephalos
CCCACCCAAACTCCCAAGGAAGAAAAATCCCCTTAATATTACCTGGTAACCAGCATTTTATTCAGAGATTTTCTTAACTTTTTGTATGACCACAGATCATTTTAGTACAGAGTGGTGCCTTTCTGGACTGCCAGAATCTACACAGCTGTTCACAGAAACGCTCTTTTCTCCTTCAAGAAGAGACAATATATGCCAGCTATCAGGTTTCTTATCCTGATACCTGGGGACAAGGAGCCGATGATTAAAATCTTTCAGCAACATGCATTCTGAGAAAAGAAGAGTCAGTCATGATCGCTTCAAAACTCCACTTTCCTCTAGGTGAAATCAGGTTTTAAGATTATTTTCTAGAAGATTGGAATTGGATGTCTTTTCAGATTAGTAAATCAACCTCTATGTGGATTAAGAAAATTAATAAGAGGAGGTTATCAGTGTGGAACAAAAAGATAGTTAAGGGAAATTTATAAAAGATATCTATGGTGAAGTAGTTTCTGATGCAGGAAACCTTTTTCTATAAATGAAAAGAACGCAGTGAAAATAATCCTAAAGAGACTATGTATATGACACCAATAAAAAATACAGTCAAAAGTCAAAAAATGAGAAAGTTCCAAACAAGCGTTTGATTATTATGGAATTGGTAGCTAACAAGCAGCAAAATTATTTAGATTATTAAATCAAATGTTTTCATTGAAATAACTGAAAGTAGCATCTTACTACTTAATAATTTTCAAAATTTTTGTGCTTCCATATTTAAATTCATGGCATCAATTCCAGGCTTTTATGGAGTTTGACACTTTTAATATTTAATGTTCATAATATTTTAATTGACCAAAATTTACTGGAGAAGTCATAACTTAGTAAGACAGGCAAATTTCCAGCTGCTTTAGTAATAATTGGTATCTTTTTATTTTTTTCAGCAAAATATTTGGTCCCATTATGTCCTCTTGAAATATAAATCTAATTTGAAACAGCACCAATTTAATGTATTTCATGGTGCACTTTTATGTATTTTACTTGTTTCAATTATTAACTTTGCTAAATGGCCATATGGAAAGTACTTTTTAATGTGCTGTTAATTCCCTGATTTTGTATCATCAAACATGTTCTCAGCAAAAAAGAGGAAGTTACATCAGCTTCTATCATAATGCCACTTTGATCTTACTCAACTATTTTCATTGCAGAGACAGAAAATCCATCAGCTGGTGTAACTGGACATGCTTTGAGGGTCTCAGTAACCATCCAGCTAAAATTCCTATTTGTGTGTCTTTGCAGACCACAGACAAAAATCAATGAATTGTTGTACCCCATCTCATCCTCTAACCCTGACACTAATCTGTGGCACCAACCCAGCTTGTGCAGCAAGAGGTCAGCTCAACCTGATCTTTATCAAAAAACCCCTCAGGGAAAATCAAGGGCTTTTAAAAAGACTCTTCTGCCTGTTTCATCTTCACATGAACTTCTGGGAATGGATGCAGCACGGTGTATGATGGTGACACCGAAGTCAGTTTTGGTTCATGAGTTATGTCCACTTTCCAATTCCACTTCAAATAAACCACCATTTTCTGTTTATTCAATTCATGCCTGATGAATTTTTTTAAGAATGGAGACATTAATTTTTAACAACTCTGCAAATATGAGGGAAGATAATGTATATTCATTTTATTATTTTCTATTGACAAGGGAAGTTGTCCCTGTGCTCCCAGCAGAGGAATCCTACATCAGCTCAGATGCTTGCTCCACGTGCCAAGGCAGTATTTCATGCTCCTGCCCTGGTCAATGCCTCACAGAGAACAGAAGAAAGGTTGATGTTTGCTCTCTGTTCCAGATCCATTTTTCCTTTCTGACTGTTTGCCAGAGGAGAAGGGAACATTATGACTTTTCTAACTACTCCAAACTACCTGGATTCCTTGTTGCCTTGAGAGCAAAGACCCTTGAAAAACAAAACTCCAGCTGAACTGCTGCTGCTGAGGGGCTCACAAGTCACAGCTTTAGATAATTCCCATCTTGCTCATTTTTCTCTCTCTCCTCCCTTGAGCTGTACCTGCAGCTTCCCACTAATAAATCAGAAGGCAAAGACACTGCCCTGGATTTTATCAGAATGTGCACCACTGAGTGTGAGGGCAAGAGGAACCTGCCAGAGTTGGTTCTGCTGCTTTATGTATGCTCTCTGTTTATTTCATCCTATTTTGGAGTTCCATGGGTTAAAAATAACCTAAACCATCATCTGCTGTGCACATCTGAAAGCAGCTTTATCATACTCAAGGTCAGGGCTATAATGTATAAATATCCTGCAATATTTAACTTGTTTTTCAATCTGCATCCCTGTAGTATCCCTAGAATAAATAAAAAAGGGTTTGTGTTTTTCTGACTGTAACCACTGCTGCTTTTTCTTTTCATTAAAGCTGCATATTTATGTATTTTCTTCCCAGCAACAGTGTCTGAACAGGACTCACATTTTACCTTCACTTTTCTACAGCACAGAAAGCACTGTTACTGCTTAAGAGCTAAAAATGACAATGCTATAGCAGCCTCCAGCCATTATTATTTGCAGTGGAAGGTAGTTTTCATTTCTGCTGCCTTCTAAGATATGAGCCATTTCTCTGAATGTACGTGCATGCACATGTTGTCTCAGAGGAAGAAACAACCCAACCAACTGTGCAGATCCAACAATTTAACTGAAAGGTGTTGGTTGATTTATTAACAACCAGTGTCTGTGGCCCCAGTCCCATGCATTGATCACCCTCATGTTCCCCCCTGAGCCGCTGTGGTTTTTCTTGGCCATTTAGAGAGCATGCTGTGATGGGAGGAGGCATGCACAGACCACAGCAGGGAGGTGCAGGAGCTGAGGAGTCAGGACATGCTGGTTTTTGCAGTTCCTCCGATGGGGCAGTAATCCCTGGCAAAGAACAAGGCCACAGGAGAGTGGCAGCTTCACCCATTAACACCCAGAACTTGGCCACAGACACAACAGCCTTTTGAGGGGTGTTTAAATCCTGGCTTCTGAGAAAAAACTTTCACCAAAAGAGTGCTTGTGGTGCATTGAGAATTTATTGAACCTAACTTTGCTTTTACCTCAGCAATGTTTTGCCATGACCTTCGGAGAATGAGGTAAGTAGAGCAATTGAAAGACAGAACAACATTTTGGGTAATGCTGCAAATTACAGTTTGTAGCAACCTAGGATCTGATTAGCAAGATTAGCAAGTACCTAATCTTTGGCACAGGAGAAATTCCAGCAAAAAAAACAATCTGTATGCTCAAATACCCTGCTGAATTTGAGTCTTGGTGACTATTTTCTTCCTGTTGATTGATATGTATCCTGAAATTTTTTGCTCACAGTGCAGGACACAAACACAGAAATTAATCCAGCTCACAGAAGGTTCATGTCCCTTTTCTAATCATCAGTGTGTCAGGGCCACAGCAGTGATTTAATCTGAAAACTTAGTTTATCAATTAATTTCCAGATTTATGTATCTGTAAACAAAGTTCTCAATGTAAGTCATTGTCAATATTCTAAATCTGTTTGTTGAAGTGAAAGCATGGAGTTGATCTCATGTGCTCCCACTTACCTACAGCACCCAAAACAGCTGTTGTACCAGTTATTTGCAATCATTCATGGTAATTAATCTCATCAAACTCTGGTCAGCCAGGAGCTATTCTGAATACAAAGCCCCATGAGTCAGGTTCACTAGTCAATAGCGGAAAGGAAACCCTGTGGAAGTGTCTCTCTCTACAATGACAGTGGAAAGAGTCGAAACATCACCTTAGATACTTAATGCTTAAACATCTTAAACAAACAAGAATGTGAAGACTTAGAACCACACTCCCCCAGATGGTTTCATTAGTGAGCTATATTTCTAAATCACTAAGTTTCTATATTTCTAAATCATGCATTCTGTATTCCCCCTTCTGAAAATAGTTGAAATTTTATTCTGAGTTCAATTGAGTTAATGAGAAATTAACTAAAACCAGAAAGCCCCAAATGCTTTTCTGTCTTTGTTTCTAACTTGCTGTTAGGATTATGGCTGGAAAACAGCAAACAAGTGAAAAATTCATTACCCACTTTTAGACAATAAGGTGTCTATAATATTGGTATTTACATGTGAGTTGTTTTTTAAGACTTTGTTACAGCTAGACTTCACATGAATACAGATTAAGCAAAACAAGGCTAGCATTGGTGTCAGCTGCATATCCAAGCCATGTAATTGTCCAGCCTAGATAATGGGAAGATCCAATTGTCTAAATATTGATGCCATTTTAGCTATAACCAGTTTCTGTTTCAAATATGGTTGGAGCTCCCAGAAGTCCTTGATGTCTCTGACATCCCAGAACATCTCACATGGCAACAGGTGGCATGCTGAGGTGATGAAACCATGTGCCATTTACCTGGGCACCACTGGCTGTGCTGCAAGCTTAGGCACGTATGGACATCCATATGCAAACACCTGAACTCTGATGTCTGCCCACTGGAACAGAATTGCATCTGTTTGTGTATGCACAGAATTATGCTGCATTATTAAAACTTAAATTCACCTTTATTTCGCTTCTACCCTCAGGTTTCATTTCTGCATTTCCTTCTCAATCTGTGCTGCCCAAAACTCTCGAGGAGGGAAGGTGGGAGTCTGGTCTCTCCTCCCAAGGACACTCCCGCTGCAGGCTAATTTGTAAAGTAGGGAGCTGGTGGAGCCACTCGAGCAAATTCAGCCCAATATTTTGTAAATTCAGAGAAAAATAGATTTATAGACTTCAAACCTCAACTCAGCACAGACCAGAGAGAAGTTAATCAGGCAGCATTGTACACGTTGTATCTCCAGGCAAGGATTTTGAAAGAAACAAGTAAAGAAACTCATAGAAACGCTTTTTTTCCTCCCACAAGCCTGTTTCAGAATATAGAATGCTTCAGATGTTAAAAATGTAGTTTCTTTCTTGTCACTGTGATAACATTAGCTTTAGGTTGCTTCCTGCTGCTGTGTGACAGCTGTTACAGACATCAGTTGGAATGCACAGAATATAAGTTTGTCATATAAATTTAAACTAACCAATCTCTCATCTTGCTATAAAACCTAACCCAGTCATCTCCTGTGCAATATCTGGTCATTGGAATGATAAAGCTGTTATCACAGCATCTTGACTAATTGCATCCATCAATAAAGAGCATCAATTAAAATTACCAATCCACAAGAAAGCAGTCCCTTTTAATGCATCATTTATCACAACAACCTGGTATTCTTCTCTCACAATTTTTAGAAATCTTGTTGCCATAACAACTGGATGTAGCCTTTACACAGAGTGGGCCAAATCCTGTCCATGGTGACACAGATGTAAATTCAGAATAACTTTGCTAGAATGCCTGGAAAAACAGTGGTGCAAATGCAATCTAATGGGGCAGAATGGGACCCACTATCTCTTTGTATTACCATTTTTTTCTGCTGCTTTACCTTGTCAGGAAGACAAGATGTTTTTCTCTTCTACTCTGAGTAAGCTCCTAACGTAGTGGAACAATCAGACATAATGACAGGTTAAACAACAAAGGGATGTTACATCTTAAACACCATATTAACTAAATTTTAAATTTGTGTATTAGCAGGTTTTTTTAAAGCCCGAGAAAAGACTAAATATCAGATAGGAATACATTCTCTCTGTTCAGAGGCTACATCTAAATCATACAGCATAATCAGTAACTTGTGTAATAAGAAAATGTAATGAAGGTAAATTCACACCTCTTTAACTAAACAGAAGAGATACACTCTCACAGAAAAAATGCATTGAAAGGTCCTGGGTCCTGTTATCTAGAGCAGGAGCCCATGCAGTTAAACGCTGTTTTATTTACATGAAACTAATTTCAAAGACATCATAGCAAAATACTCTTAGATTTGTCCCTCTCTTCAAGGAAATCCATAGGGATTAGCTGGCCTGTCATAGACTGTGGATCACTACACCCAAACAAAGCACAGTCCAGGAAGAAAGTGTGGATTTATTCTGTCTGGATTGTCCTACAGAAGCATTTTCCAGGCTTCCAACCAAGTAACATTTTAATTAATTGTAACAATTAGAAACCCAGTCGAACAAGTACTTTGGAACTTGGTAGAGATAAATTTGGTAGACACATACCCTAATGATAATTTTAACACCCGTTCCTGTTACAAAACCAAATCGTGCCACCAGGCAAATTCTGTAGGAAAGCTGGAGAGAGGAATACACAGAATTTAAAAGGCAAGGAATTCCTTACATGCAGTCCACAGAACTAACGAAGCTGCAAACTTCTATGCATTAGAGACATATTTTCCCTTATTAAATTCAAGAAGTATGGAGCTGCCATCCTTGACAATTAATAGCTCGTCACGTCTGAAGGCTTTCTCTGGGTGCAAGGAGGCTCAGAGACCTGAAAAACCCAGCAGCAGGAAGGGAGGTGACTCGTTACATTCAGAGCAATCTTAGAATAATGTCATTTTGGAATGTAATTTTGCAAGCAAACCTAATAGCAGGCATTACGAGTGCGCAGATGTCACTCGGAAGATTGATGCATCAACACTGCACTGAGGCAGTACAAGAGCCTCAGAAAAACAGATTAGCAAGGCTTACTATCCAATGAAAATGTAAGGTTATAAAGTTAAAAAATGCACCTGGCCAGGACATCAAGAGGTCAATTACTTTGTCTATTTGCCCAAAGGCAGGATCATCTCTACCTACATCATTCCCGATAGCTTTTTGTTCTGCTTCCATTCAAAGACCTTCAACAAAGACGTTTCACAATTTCCAGCCACTTCATTTCATTGGCTCATTATCTTTATCATTAGAAGGCTCTATGGTGCACTTGAGGGTGTGATTTCAGCATGGATAGGTGCTGCTGCAACATCTTTACTGCAAGATCAGGCATTAAGAGCAGTGAAACCATCTTGACACAGGTTTTGCTGAGCTTTGACTGGATGTCCATTAAGGACAACAGAAGCCCACTACACTTTTGCAGGTGTTAATCAAAATAAGCTGTATTTTTCTCCCATCACCTCCCTTACAGAATGGGTTTCATTTTCTTCTCTTTGAGGCCATGAGGTTTCACAGTTTCCTCTTACAACTGCTGTGGCAAATAGTGTACACTATGATTTCCAAGATCTTATCCAGAATTGTTCAGATTGTTTCAGAATCCACTGGCAGGTGCCTGACCAGTGCTGTACTGCTCAGTGTGTGTACTAGTGTGCTTGTTTCAACTGGGCTAGTGTTAATTTTCTTCACAGTTATTAGTACAGGTTTTCTTTCCCACAGCCCATACCTCCAAATGGAAACAAAACTATTAAGAATCTGACAAAAATAATAAGATGAAACAGATTCTTTCATGGTAGACTAATTTCTGTGAGTCTGTGCAGTGAGTGTCTCTATAGTGCACCACAAAAGGAAAATTGTATCATTTCAGAAAAAAAAGTGAACCTAAATTGGAAATCCTACTTCAAAACATTGGATGTTGAAAGGAAACATTAAAGCACAGAATCAAATTTGATAGAGGTACTTGGTCAGAGCTGAAATGCCTCCCACAGTGAGATCAGTCCTTAAAAGCAAACTCTGAATATCAAAACAATAGTGAAAGACCAACACAACTTTTTGAAGTCTGGGAGAATGCCTAAATGATGCAGATGGCTGGCATTAACACGAGTATAAGGCCCCACTGGCAGCAAAATCTCTTCTTGGCATCTTATAACTGTGTTGTGGTGGTGTCCATGCTCCTGTCTGCAGGGTCATTTTACCAGACCCAACAAAGAATGAAGGTAACGAGCAGTGAGTGGAACGATTATAATTCAAAATAGTTGCTTAAGAAGCATGTGTTGGTAGGACCTTCATGACAGATATGGTAGAAACAAGGTCTGCACTTGACATTGCAGGTAAAACACCGACAATAAAAACATTGGCTATGAAGAAAGAAGCCGTGAATCAGTTGAAAAAAATGGAGAAAGCATCCTACTGGGGAAATTTAAAGACTAAATCCACCTAAAAACCTTCAACCAGGTTGAAATTCCTAGGTTAGGGGTTTTGACATCTGAATTTCCTTACATACTTGGTGTGGTCAGGGGGAGGAGAATAATCTCATTGCTGCAAGGCAACACTAACCTCACACGCCTGGAAGGTACCTCCCCCTTTCACCTCATCTAGAGGAGAGGTGAGGAACCACTCAACACAGGCACCTCTGTTCCAGTGGGATATGCTCAGAGTCACATCTGCATCACTGACCAAAAGAACGATTTCACTACAGTGTAAGTACCTTCAGAGGAAGGAAATGGGAAGTGCAACAGAGTTCTCCAAATGGAGCAGAAGGACATCACATGGACCGCATGGCGTGAGGGTGATTCACCATGGGCACACAGGAACAAAGGAGTTTTATCTCAAAAACCTCAGAGGAGCTGGCCCTCTAATGCTTGCTGAGTACAACACTCAGTGCAGTGGCACCATTCTTCTTTGGTCATTAGGCACTGCTGTCATAAATGTGATGAAGGGAATCTTTATTTTATAACGCTCTTAAAACCAGACCAAACGCCAAATAGGAGCCTTTACATTCTGTAAAGCAGCAGTGAGTAAAATTATGAGATCTATAAATTAGAAGAAATCATCACTTTGAAAAACTAAAAATGGAAATGAAAGAAAATATACCCGGAAGGGGTTCAAGACATTCTCTAGCCTACCTTTCCTTCCCAAGTCAGGATCTGCTCCTTTTTTTGGCATTCCTAAAAAAAGTTTATCTAATACTTACTCTCAAAGACTGCTACTAATAAAGATTTCACAACCACTGGAGACAAGTTATTTCCAAATTTAACTTGAAATTCCCCTGAAGCAATTTTAAATGGTTCCTTCTAGCCATGAGATCTGCACAAATTTCTCTCTTTTTATTTGCTTCCTTTTGAAGCCAGCTCCCTATTTCAAGGAACACAAATCTGAGCAAGTCAGTAATATACTAATTTATACTCTTCACAGCCCTTCTGAAATCAGTTGCTTCCAACAGTGCAAATCTCAGCATGTAATTAAACCTGTAAAATTCTATCTTAATGCTGAAATAAAGGTTTCATTCATATAGACCTGTTCTTTATGCCCATCTTGATATCCCTAATGTAGTTCTCTTACAATTTGTCCACATTTTATAATGTCAAATGATTTATTGCCTTCTATCTCTTCAAACTATACCTTCAGTAATTTTCTATTACAACACAATTTCTCTTCCCCCCTTTTTTTTTTATGAATTTCAGCTGAACTTCCTTATGTGGCCATATGTGTAATTACTATGACTCTTACTGAACCAGCAGCTTACAGATTACTAAATGGCTTCTTGCTCCTCCTGGTGTAATTAGGAGTTCTGCCATTACCTTCACTAAAAGCAGGACTAGGCCCCCTGAAAGAGCCATATTATTTGATAACTCAAAGCTCTGGTGAGAATTGACAGCAGCTTGTTTTCGTAGTTTAGGATATCTTAATTGGATTAACCAGCCACTTTGTTTTGTGTAATGATTTTATATCTCTGAATGCAATTTGCTATGATTAAATAAGAAATGTTTCCTTCTTCAATCGACATCAACAAGAACAGTAAGTAGCTTTCAGTCAAAAGTATGAATGCCAACTTGCATCTCTTCATGCATCAAGAATCTTTGGTCGAAAAAGGAAGCAGGGTTAGCGTGGGGAAGAAAGAATTCAGCCTGGCAACTGGGAGTGCAAGAAGAATTAACCCAGTCTGTGTCTCTTTCAGGTTTGTGTCTCAGACAGAAGCAAAAATGATTCCAAAGGCTGCACCTACTCACCCTGCTCTGGGCAGATGCCAGATCCATCGGTATGTCCTCTTGAGTCCTGTGTGGTTCAATGTAATGCTGTTGGATTACACCAGCCAGGGGTGGACAAAGGAAGGCTGCTGAACAGAAGACAGCATGAAGCTGAGGTGGGAGAGATTTAGGTTAGATGTCAGGAAAAAAGTTTTTCACCCAGAGCATGGCTGGGCACTGGAACAGCTCCCCAGATAAGTGGTTACAGCACCAGACTGACAGAATTCAAGAAGCATTTGGATAATGCTCTCAGACACACAGTGAGATTCTTGGGCTGTCCTGCACAGGGCAAGGAGTTGGACTTGATGATTCTGGTGTGTCCCTTCCACCTCAGAATATACTGTGATTCTCAGATATTTGCTGCCTGAGCTGAAGTTCAGGTCCTTCATAAGGAGTGAGACACTTCCATTGGCAGTTTCTGGGATAACACTTGAGTCAGCTCTCATCTGCCTTGAATAGCTCTGGCTGATCATTAAGTTAATCAGATTTAGGTGCACTTCCCCAAAAATCTAGCCAGGCTTCACCTCTCTCATGAGAACAGAGGAACAGGCAGGAGATTGCGCTTACTGTGACATAACTCCTTCCTAAGGAGAAAGTGTCCCTCTTGGAAAGAGGATGCAGACTGGCTCCACAGGAGTAGGCTGTCAACGGCCACATGAGATTCAGCGGCAGGTGCTGATGTTTAATCCATCTGCCAAAATCCAAAGAAACTGCTTTGGACTGGGCTCCTGGACTTATGTTTTTGCCTACCATTGAACTGTGTTAGCAAGGGAAATTCTATTTGTTATCCTAAAGATTCTAGAGTGCCTACCCAATTTTTATTTATTTTATTAAATACTACTTTATTTTAACTTGATTTTACCACAGAAAAACATGCTCCAGAGCAATGTGAGATCCAGTTTGCATTGTCTTAAGCGAGCCACATACTCACCAAATAGTTTCTAAATCATCAGTGTGCTATCTCACTTTTCATCCATAATTTCTTCTGACCAGATTCAGGAATACTTGGCCCAGTCATTTCCCAGGCAGTGATCTGGCAAGTTAAAATGCCTTCTTGGCCATTATTTATTCAGATTACAAAAAAGGAAACAATTTAACATTTGCCCAGATTTGGGAATTCTTCACACAAATTTGCCTGGGTTTTTTGCTCTTAATTTGTTCTCTGTTGAAATAGATCCATTCTGGTGTTCGTGACATAGAAAAATAATCATCCCACCAGTCTTGCAACAGATAAAAAACTGGAATTCTACATCCCCCTGCTGGAAAGATATTTTGAGCATGTGTAAGGCATTACACTACCACCTGATCCTTGCTAACCTGACAGTTTGGAAAGCAAAACAGGCTGATACCTATTGAATCCCTCCACTTTCTCACCTTAGCTACTGCAGAGTCCACCTACGGGAATCCCTTTTGAAGAAACTTGCCATTTTTACTTACAAAACACACTTGTCAAAAAGCAGAGCACAGCATTGCTGCAGATTTTTTTTTTTTTTTTGGTAGGGTTTTAAAAACTTATATCTTTACAGAGTAAAAAAAGTAAAAATCAGAGTTATCAAATTAAGGTGACAAAATTGCCTTCAAAATCTTTATGATGGAAGAAAAATCCTGTCAAATGACTCGCATATGCTAAACTAAATTTTACAAAGAATTATTTTGAAATGGCTGGCTGTTAAAAGAATAAGAAAGCTGGGTAGTTTTTCTGGGTTTTTTTTTCCTCCTCAAAGATACTGCTGTTGCAGGAAATTGTGTTGCTTCTTGTGTAAAGCAAGTTGGGACATCCATCAAGATGAATGTGTTTACGTGCATACCTGGTGGCATAGTTTGAAGTGGTATATTGTGGATATAAACCCCTGATCAAACATAACAGGCAGGAAAATTTTGTGCAGTAATTGTATTTCTTTGTTCCTTACTAAAATCAGAGCTGCTGCCTGGAAGCATGCAAGTATTTAATTTTGTCACATAATTCCCTCGATTTCAGACCATGGTAAGTAACACTTTTGGTACATGTCAGCTGTCAATTCCCATTACAATATTATATTATATTACTATTACATGGTTTAGATGTAGCTGCCTGACGATTACTGCTGTGTGTTGTGAATTCATCTCTCCAAAAATGGCAGATGAATTGAATAGTAAGGATTCTGTATGAATTACCTTAACCTGTGAAATGATAACTTCTGAAAGCTTTATCACATTATCAGCTTTTGCTGGAGAGGACTTGCAGAACATGTGCTCTAGGCAGGAGTCTAGGTGGAAGGGAGATAAATCTCCTCTGACCAAGTGAAGAGAGACCTCTACAGGTGTTTGGTTTTCTCACTCCAAAGACCTTTGGAAATCATTCCCTGAAACTCTTCAGCAAAAGATGTGCCCAGTGTTCAGCTGTTGAGTCAGAGGAGATGGGAGAAAATCCTGACCATTCTCCCGAGGGTAGCCATGCTGTCCTTGCTGGTGCCACCATCAGTGCAGCCCTCCTGCTTCCCTGGGGAACTCAGCCGCAGCACGGAGGATGTACAGGGGCATGAGCAAGCAAGCAGCCTCCAGACCAGCAGCCAGAAGGTGAGAACCAAACACGTACAGGACTGCTCCTTCCTGCGCAGTGCAGGGTGTGCTTGGCTCTGCGGAGGAGCTAATTAAAGGCCAGACGAGCTTTTAAACAGCCAGCTTCATTATGCTCCTCTACGAGGCACACTGGGACTCAAGTTACTTATTATTATAACTGTTTTGTAGTGTGCACCGAGGCCCCAGAGACAGCACAAATAGAAGGAAGCACACAGTCCTACAGTTTCACAGAACATAATTTCCAATGCATCCAAGGAGCTCAATCCATCTGCAGAGGTAGCAGTCCCTTTGACAATGCTCTTTGCTGCTTGAGCAGCATGGTGGGGTGTAACCTTGATGTAGATTTTTTTGTGTATTTTGAAAAGCATTCAGCATTTGGTCTTTTGTGTATTTGGAAAAGCATTGACAGAAATAAAAACAGCCTGATGGAAAGCATGAACATCATCTACAACCATACTTTCTGCACCACTATCCATATTATTTTTCTCTCACATGTATCAACAAGTCTGACATCACTAAAAATGCTGGGAAATAAATGAGAGGTAAGAGAAGGAAAATGCTAAATGGGTATTTCTGTGACAGACATAGCAATGGAAATGTAGAGCTAAAAGCTGCTGATTCTATACAGTGCTTAAGCCTTTAAGAATTGTATCAGCTTCTAAATTTCCACAAGATCATTATGTTTTAATCTATAAGTAACAATATTTTTCCAGAAATTGTAACTCGGCATAGACGCTGCAAAATGTAAGGCCAAATTAGCAGCTATATTTACTTTTCACAGTAATTACATGTGCCATGAAAAAACAGGATTCAGCATACATAAATAGGATCAGCAGGTTGATATAGGACACTTTTCAGTCATCAAGTGTAAAAATATTTATTGATGGAACTGCATGCTGGGGACTACTGAAAACTAAATATTCTGTTACAAAGACAAAAGATGAAAAGACAGTACTCCAGGGGAAACTGAAACTAAGAAAAATAAGAAAACAAATAAAACCTGAGCAAACAAAAAGCAAAGGGTTTTCTTTTTTCTATATTTGGTTTTCTCATTGGTATCTCCACAGGCTGTACAGTGTTGTTATTCCTGTGTGCACACTCTGCCCCAGGAGATATTTGGAATTGCTGTATATAATCTGTACATTATTTCTGACTGTCTAGGTTGCGGCTGCATCAGATAGGATTTCATAAGACCTCTGTTACAAAAACTTACAGACATTGCATTGGTGTCTGGCCTTCAGGAGGCTGCCTAATCAATGCTCCCCTCATCTGCTCAGCAGTAAAATAGAAGGGATAACTTTGCCCTGGCAGTAGTCAGTTTCTCTTTTCTTACATCATCTGAATTTTTAAGGAAGTGTATTATGAACACATAGACAAAGGTCCTCACAAACTTCCCACAAATTTAAATACCAATCAGTAAACAAGGAAAATCATATTACCATAACAAGGTAGTTACATTACTGTACTCCTTGGTCATGGCTGTATTTACAGATATGCTATACTGTGTATTACCAAGTTCTCACAGCCTGAGAGAACACGAGTTTTTTAATGAGTTTGGCTAAGTAAATCCCTCTGCCACACCATCATTAATTCCAGAATCAGCAGGAGAAAGACAGATCTGCTACTATATAGAGACAGGTCTAGGTACAAGATGGGGGCTCATGCATGTGGGTCCAAAGCACCAACCTCAGGGACCAGTCCAGGCATCCCCGGACCATCCCCTGGAGCACCCCCAGCTAAACTACTAGGAGTGATACACCACAGAGCACTCAATGTAACATGTCATATGTCACTGGGAAAGGCATAAGAGGATCTTTTCTTTTCCCATCCTTCAGAAAATGCCAGTTTCCTGTCTGCTTAGTCTTGCTGCTTCTTTTTTGTGCTGCATCTGGATTTCCAACCCCTCTCTCTCTGGCTGTTTTTCAAACAAGAGCCTGCACTAAGCCAGTGTCAGTGAGAAGTGCAGGAATCTGCTGTTTCCCTGCTCATGAAATTTGCATGGCTCTTGCACCGCCAGACGCTGCCTGTGTTTTCAGGGCTGTGAAAGCAAAATCAAAATATTCACTGTAGTGCACCGTGCTAAGCATAGCTATAGCACATTTCACAGTTTACCTGGCTGCCTTCTTTCAAAAGAGAGCTGAAATTGTCATTTTTAGAGAGTAACTGCTGATTTGGGTCTATTAGCTCCACCTGAGCACTAACAAACAGCTGGGCTGGCCCACAGTGCTTCTTCAGAGATGCTTTGGGTCAGGCATCAAGTTGAGGATAGATGCTGTGAGGAGGGGACAAAGGAGCCTGGAATCCAGTTAGTGCTGTGTCTTTTACAGCACAGTGTAAATAAGAGCCAGGTGTGTCTCAAGCTTTTGTTTGCACCAGCCTAATGACAGGCTGCTGGAGGGGTTGAAACTGCTCTATCATGACAAAGAAAGCTGTGTTCTGTCCCCATCTTTCTCTGCATGATGTCCCTGCAAGCAGCAGGGTTTCAATCTGCTTGCTTGTTTCATCGTGCAGCAACACTTCTCCAAGCCAATGAGTTGGCCAGTGGATATTTACAATGATAAATTACTCATCATTCAGAGAGCTCAGTATTTAATTGTACACTCCTTGAAATTCTGTTACTCCATATTCCTGTGGGTCCACTCGTTCCAGCCCACCCTCATCATTTTCAATGAAATACTTGAATTCAATGCCATGTACATCCTGTACTTTTTGATTTAGGTGCTAAGGGTCAGCAACAGAGTTTTTAGCATCTACAGTGATCTAAATCTAGGACACTATATTTAAGAGTGTAATTTACAAAAAAAAAAACACCTTAAGTATTCACATAACTGAAAGAGGAGGGGCACGGCTTGAGACCTTGTGGTAGAACTGAGCATCAGTTTCAAGACCTGTTTGAAACTGAAGCCATCATGGGATACATGCTTTCACCTCCTAGTGCCTATATACCCTGAGAGACCCCGTCCAGCAGACAATATTTTGATGATGTGACACTCAGAGACATTAACTGGTGAGCACTCCAGCTAACAAACCAGGACTTACCCTGAATCTCTGACTTACCCTGTTTATCTCTGATTCAAATATATCATAACTCAGCTATCAGCTAGTTGGATGATTATTTAAATGAATTATACTGTGACATCCTAATATTTATGCATGCACCCAAAATCTTCTCCTTCAGCAGAGCTCAGCAGTGACATGAAAGTTGTCATAATCAACCAAGGGAGTCAACAGCTAATAACACATGCCACAGCATACCATGTCCCAGAAAGCCATTTCACCCAAAGTACCCAGTCCTGTCCAAACATACTCAGTGGCCATTGTTTATATTTCCTGAAGGGATTTAGACCTGCATTTATAGATATCCCTTATACGGTTGTACAAGGCGAAATACAATTTGCAAAACCTATGCTTTTCGAAGGTTTTGCAGTTTAAACCGCTCTAGTGAATTTTCCAAGAAAATGTCATCTACTGTGGCTAAATTATATGTCTAAAATCCAATTAAATAACAGCCTGGCCATACTATCTTGTTCAAACCACAGTTAAGAGCAGAATTAATGCTCAAGCAGATTTCATATCATTATGCAGAGGATCAGAGGTCTGTACCTGCTAAAGCTCATGGTATAAAAGTATCCGTAGCCCTTAAAATTTGAGTATTTACATTCTAAGGAAAGACCTAAAACAACTTCAGCTGCAGGGTTGTTACCCTACAGGGTTGACCTAAAACGACTTGAACTGTTATTCTATTACACAAAGCATATGGGTGTGCTGTGCCATCCAAACAACCCACACTCATTTCTGTCATCCTTTAGATTTACTGTCATGTGCAGAGTCATGACTACAGCAAAAAGTGTAATAAATCTTGAATATTTCATATCTCATGACAAAATAGGTTGATCTAGCTATGGATTGCTTTAAGGGCCCAGTAAACAGAACAGACTGAGACGTAAAGCCAGACTGCCTCTAGTTAAAGAAGGAAATGGGAAACCAAACTGCTGCCCACAAAAGGGGGAGTAACATGAACTCAGGATTATGGCTGGTCATGAGAAAAGAAAAAAAAAACTCAAAGAGAAATTGCATTCTAGACTGACTTTCCAGCCTCGGGTGGGAGCAGGAAAGGCACAGTTCTGGGAGCTTCCCAGCACCTAACAAGCCCAGGGTAGGGTGCGGATGCCAGGGTGGGCTGACCTGCAAAGCCATGACAGTGTTGAAGTAGCACAGAAAGTTTCTTATATTAAGCATGAACACAATAATTTTGCTATATTTTTAAATGTTATTTCATAGTAGCAAATTTGTGTTTTCTTATTAGCAAGTCATTTTTTCTCTCAATCTTATTCAATGCTAGATCTGTGACTAGAATAACACTGACTTGACATAACACGCTCTCCCCATTTTTGGAATAATTTTTGTAGAATGGAAAACATTGTCTCTGGCACACTAAACGGCATGATTCTCAAAAATGTGAAGTGTTACCAACCCTGAAATGCAGATATTAGCAAATTTGGAAAAAGTGTCTTTCTCAGCAGAAGTCAGCTTGAGTATCTTAAGAAAAAGGCAAGGTAATGAAAGAATAATATGTATTAGTAGCTGTAAGATGAATCTGTGAATCTCTGCAGTCTCAGAATTCTTACTTCCCTGGCTCTGGATTGTTTATAAACTCACAGAATCACAGAACCAGTCAGGTTGGAAGGGACCTCAGTGAGGCACCTGGTCCAGCCTCCCACTCAGGCAGAATCATCCCAAAGCACGCGGCACAGGATTGCGTCCAGACAGTTCTTGAACATCTCCAGTGAGGGAGATTCCACGACTTCTCTGTGCAATCTGTTCTCATGTGCGATCACCTGCACAGCAAAGACATTCTTCCTCATATTCAGGTGGAATTCCTTGTGCCCATCCACTTCCTGTGGAACTTCAGTTTCTGCCCATTGCCTCTTTTCCTATTGCTCAGCAGCACTGAGAAGAGCCTGTGTCCCTCCTTTGGCACTCCCTCTCTGGATATTTGTATACACTGATGAGGTTCCCTCTCATAATCAAGATTGAGAAGCTCAAAGAATCACACAGCGTATGAAAGCAAAGGAGCTTTTAAATAAAATTCTTCAATGGGGAGTTACTTTTTGCCTGCATTCCCAAGGTAACTAGATGTATTTGATCACTGCCTGAGTGCTTGTGTCTCTCCTGCCTCCAAAACATTGTCTGAATATTTTGGTCAGTTTTAAACAAATCACACCTGATTAAAAATTCCAAAAATCTCCAGGAAAGAAGGTGGACAAGATGGACTCCCTGAGGTTCTTCCTGAAGGAGAAGGATAGCAGAAAGTAGCAGGGCAGGGGAGGAGCCAGCCAGTGCCCAGTTTCAGGGGATTCCTTTGTGAAACACTATGATGCCGATCTTCTCAGGCACCTCTTTGGCCAGTCAGGACATGCGGGGCTGCAGAACAAAAACCTTTGGTGCTGCCACTTACAATTCTTCCTATCCAGGTGTTTCATATTTCATTATTATCATTATCTTTTACCTGGACAATTTATATCTCTAGCTGTAACCATTTGTTTCCAGTCCCCTGGTTCTTTAAATAAGGCTGTCTAAATGTATTACTGTCATTTTTTGCTGTTATTATTTAATTTAATTTTTTTTTGTGATGTAAGCTGCAGGCATAGCTCTAGCCATTATATGACTGCCTAATTTGAAGTAGAAATGTACCTAAAATAGTTTCTCTTTTCTTTCTTCTGGGACTTACGAGTTTCTTCTAAATTATGACTGCTTCCAGCCTGTTTTTCATTGAAGATATGATTGATTATCTGAATAACCTCTCAACTGGGTTATACAGGAGTTCTAAAGTCTTGCAAAGTGTTTATCCAAGGCTTAATTTACCAAGCTGATTTGGCTATCCTTATATGAAGGTCAATGGTCAACGGAAAAACTCCTCTTTTTCTGGCTCCTACTTTCAGACAGAATTAGATACTTTTAGATATTTTACCCTGAATTATATGGGACATGTAAATCATGTTTTTAATAGGCTTAGAAACTCATGTGATTTCCCTTGAAATGTTTCTGCAGTGAATATATGCTAGGGTCACAACACATTTCAGAAAAGGTGATCTGCAACCTTTCAAAAATTTCTAGAGAGATGCCTTGGCAGAGGGGTCACAGGTATGGGTATCTATTGTCTCTCATCTGTAAAGGAAAAAGAAAGATTCAGGCAGGTAACAAAATCCAAGAGAATGCCCAAGATGGTGGGTAAGATCAAGGATTTCATGTCAGGGCAAAGCACTCTCCTTTGGATGCAACTGAGGGGAAATATCCCAAATGAATGAAGCCAAAACTGCACATTCCTCACAATGTGCTTCTCCCAAATCTCCTGTGTTTAACTGTAAAAGTGATTCTTAGTAAAATGCAGCAGTTGAGGAGAATAATTTTATTTATATCTGTCCTACTTCATAGTCAAATACACAATTCATTATTCAAATACTCCCTGCTCAAGATGAGGTATAACTGGGAAGGAAGAAATGCTGACTAAATAGGTCCACGACTGCATCTGTTTCTTGTGAGCAGCTGGAGGCAGTGAACTGTTATTAATTTTATTATGTATTTTGTAGTTGCCAGAAGCAAGTTGGATGTAAAGCTCTAACTAACAAGGTGTATGGAGTGGAAATGGCCTCCCTGTTGTTGGCTGCATCTTCTCAGTAAAACTCTTCCTCTTCCTCTCCCACTTTTATTTATGTGAACAGTGAGTGAATATTCCTGTTGTTCTCAGGATGTCAAAACTGTCCCAGCTCTGGAATCCTCTCCTCTGAACCCACATGTCTGAGCCAGAAAGATCAAACATCAAATGTTGCTGGAGTGGCAACCTACCATTCCTTTCTGTTCTTGCTTTCCTTGGATAAAATCCACAGTCATTCCAGTGGTCTTTTTTACAACCAAGAGCACAAAGTTCATGCTTCAGAGACGATCTCTGTGGTATTAAAATCTTCAGTGTAACACCCTCAGTGATTTCTTGCCCATGATAAATGGCCTTGTAATGCATTCAGAGATATTTGGGATGCACAACAGGCCCTCAAAGAGAAAAGGTGACAGTAAATGCCAATTTTCTCAGAGATATTTGGGATGCACAATAGGCCCTTGAAGTGAAAAGGTGACAGTAAATGCTGATTTTCTTCTGGTTTTATTTCATACCCAATGGACTATGAGGTGGAATGGAGTCAATGAAGCATTCTGGAGATTAGTACAAATCATGTTGCCTATGCAGAAACAGGACATGTAAAATTTTTGCCTCCTAGTGAATATATAAGCTAAAAACTTTGGGGTTTGTAACTTGCTTGTTTTGACCAAATGATCCATTGAAATAAAAAAAAAAAAAGAGGAAGACTGCCAATTCCTTCAATGACAGTTTGGAAGCACAGGTTGGCACTTGAATTTGAAAGCCACTGTATTAGTCCAAAGTCACAGAACTGAAAACATTAAAAGGTGTCCCGTGGGATACCAAACTCCTACAAAACACATAGAATTTATTCTATTTTTGCTTTATTTTTCTCATAATTGTAAATAGCTAAAGACACACAAAGACATATAGTTAATCTCATTATTTTACTCTCCTGTGCATTGAATTCCTACATTTTGTGAGAGAACATATACAAGCAAAAACTCTGAGCCAATGTTTTGATAATTTCATCACTTTCAATAGAATGAAGCTGCTGGAGTGAAATAATGATGGCACTCGCATCACACTTTGAAAAGCTATTTTCCTTTTAAGTTCTGAACAGTAAAACATGTTGTTCAGACAACAACCCATAATCACCATCAGCATCAGAATTTCAACCTTTCTTGAAACAACAGCAAGCAGGAAGAGAAAGAACTCCAAATAAATTTAGCAGTAGAATCCAGGTATGTGTCTCATCATGGAACTTGAATTAATTCAGTTCTTTCTCCACCTCAGCAAGCAGTTTGGGGCTATTGGCAAGCAAGATGGGAGAGATGAAAGTGCCAAGTGCAGCAGTACTTTTAGGTTAGCAACAGCAACAGATATTAACACAGCACGGAAAAGCACAACATTCCTGCAATGAGACTACTGGGACTAGTGACAGAGGGGTGAGGGTGAAGCAACACCCTTCCCCCTGCCTGAAAAACTGCTTGCATCAGGGACCAGGTTTAAGAGCAGACAATTTGTCTGTGTATGATGTTTCAACACTAAGACTGAAAAAGTTATTTTGCAAGGAACTGTGCTATTAATGAGTTTAACTATTTCTCCTGCTCACAGAACATCCAGAAACAGCTCACAGTGACCTCAAATTTATCCATTGTTGGAATTCACACATTGTTGCAAGTCTTTTCACTCCTCTGGATTGATTCAGTCGAATATTGAGACTGCTTTAGTTAGCTGATAATAAAGACAAATCATACAGGATTGCTGTTGCTCCCGAGTGAGTTAGCACAAGTCATTATTAAGAAAAGGTTTTACAGGGTTTACAGGAAGTGTTGAAGGGGATCATGCTTTCAAGGAGCTGTGCAATAAATGCCATGCCCTAAGGTGCCTTCTTTTCCCTCGTGCTGCTTCCCCAAAGGGGCACTGCCAAAAGGGGGCTGCCAAAGAGATGTCTCTGTAATCAGCAACCAGCAGGATCAATCCCCAAAGGATCTTTGTCCCTCAGTGGAAAACACATCCTTTTCAGGAAGTTCTCCTCTTCCCACAGCAAATACCATGGAACTGTTCTTGAACACTCGCAGAGCAATTTTCTACTCTCTAATTACAATGACTCCACCCTCACTAGAACATTCAGAGCATTTCCAAGCTCCTAGGATGAGACTAGCCAGACAAAGTGAAGCGGTGTGAAATGAAATGGCTCCAGACTGGGATGAGGGGAAGGTAGGATTTGGGATGGACACTGCCGAATGTGCACAAATCTGGGTATAAAGACAGAATATTAACCTTAACCTAGCCACTGAAAAATCAAAATTAAGCTATTAAAGGAAAAATCATCTAATGCACTTGAAAGATCATTGCTTATCAAATACATTCGGAATGTGCATTTTAAATTTAAATATTATCATCTGAGATGAAAAGTTTTGTTTGGGCCAGCCCTGTGGTAGGAGGCATTGTCAGGATATGAAGGGCTTATCAAATAGTCCACTTGCCTGCATTATGTCTGCAAAATCTGACAAAGTTAGAGAATAATTTTAATAAATATATCTATTCAGGATTTATGGGTATTAAGCAAGCCAGATTCTATCCCCTCCATTTAAGTTTTGGTATAATCATGGCCAGAAATTCCCTTTTTTTTTCCATTTGGAACATGAGTAGTTTCAGCCTCTTGCTGATCATCAGTGGATGAACAATCTCTACAGTACCTGTCATTGTTTATTAATGGTGGTACTTGCCACAGCTGATCAAATCATCTCTCAAATACTATTTAAAAAATAAATAAACTGAACTTCTTAAATCCCTTGCTGTGGGAAGCAGGCTTTCTAATTTTCTGGGTTTTTTTCCAATGCTCTTTCCTAAGCCCTCTCTAAACTCCTCTCTTCTTTGCCTAAGGGTAACCATGAAACTTGTTAAAATAATGAGAACTCTTTTTCTTCCATACCATAGACATAATAACATTTTTTCACTCAGAAGGAATTTAGTGGAGTCACGTTTTGCTCCTTTTTGGAAATCCATGGGTTAAAAATCATCAGCACATTGAGGCTTCAGCTGAAAAATATAAGAAATTAATAAAAAATTAGAAGGTTGCTATAATTCTAAAACTGGGGGTTGCATTCACTAAAAGGAGATGTAAATGAAGAAAATTTTGCAATCTGATACTGATCCCAACTTCTCAGACATATTTTAGGCAGCAAAGAATGGATGTTTCTCATCTCACTCACTAAGTGAGCCTGCTTCCTCCAGAGGGACTCCTTTATGTCCTAAGAAAAACTGTGCCAGTTCCCAGATGTTCTCCAAACGTTTGACACAAAAGGGTAAACTAAGGACAGAGATCTTGCTGTAAACTACTTTTTTCTCTCTTTAGTGGATTTAAATGAGATGTTTATTATCGCCTTAGCATTCTTACAGTGGTTTAGTTCTGTATAATAGCAAAGCCAGTACTAAGTTAATTAAAAGAGCTATAAAGTCTGAAAGAAGCCAGCAGGTTTCTATGGGTTGCTGATCAAAGAGAAAGTGGTTCTTTTTAAAGTGTTTTTTTCTTGGTCCTTTAGAAACACTACATCTCTCTAATCACTTACAATGTTGCTATGATGACAAAATTACATAAACCAAATAATTTGAAACAAAATAAGGTTGAAAATGGAATTCACCAAAAAAGGAAAAAAAAATCAACTTCAGAAAATCAGACCAGTAATTTATAAGAGCAACGACAGATCGGTCTAGAGCAATAATATTCTGTAATCACAGCACTTCAACGACCTAGTTTAAGAATGAGTAACAAAGGACAGAAATTATGCGGATCAATAATTCACTTGAGTGGTAGTACAGCATTCATGTAGTAATGCAGTTTGAGTCAATGAGATGAAGCTCTGGCTATACAGTACTTGGAACTGAGGGACTTGTGTGCCAGGGTTGCACCTCAATCAGTTGTCAGGTTAACATGCACACAAATATTTTTAATGTTCAGACCAGTTGTAGAGGTTTGAAAGCAAAACAAGTGAGAGGCTCCGAGTCAGAAATACGATTTAATCAGAAGAAAAGAATAAAATAAAAAAAGTAAAATGAAATTAAATAAATGCAATAATACAAAAGACCACTTACACATTCAGAATACAGCCTGAGCAGGGTGATGGAAGGAGTCCAGATGAGGTGGTCTTCTTGAAGCAGTGATCTCATAGAAAAGGTCTGGTAGCTCTGGTCCTCTGGGAATCCAGTGGGCAAGGCTGCTGTACTGTCCAAAATCTCAGATTATATCCAGGTGAAAATGCTTGGCTCCTCCCCCTGGGTGGAGCATCTCACAATGGGGAGATGAGTCATACTGATGGGTCCTGGATGGCACATTAACTCCCGAGTGAGTTATCGCTAAGTAGTTAACAGAAGATAAGGAGAGGGCGGTGTTTGATAAGCCATTAACAGATGGCCCAGAGGGAGGGGTGGTGTTTGATAAGCCATTAACAGAAGATGGCCCAGAAGGCAGGGGCCTGGAAAAACTGCTCCAACACTTGGATTCAATAGTTCATGAAGATGATGATAGAATACTTTGTGCTAATCCTATACTACAACCCAGGACACCAGTGAACTATTTGACTCTAATCATACACTTACTTTACTTGCACATAGTGGATTCTTGTTTGTGTCTGTAAAGAATGGCAGCATTAATACAATCTATATGCTGAAGGAAAACAAAGCAAAATATTTATTCTTCTTCATAGTGCCTAAAGAAACTTTTTAAAAACACATATATGCTCTGGAAATACCTTTTTACTCTAAATGTTTCAGATCACCTAACTCATTTTCTCCTCTGATTTAAATTACTCTTCCTGTCCAAGTATAAATGGATTTCTGGAGCAGGGGGATTTTTTTCTGGGAGAGGCAGAAAGAGAAGGTTGTAATTTGTCATGCATATTGATAAGGAACACAAAGCAAAAAAGAAATTTTCTTAGCTTCCTGTAACTTTTCCTGTAAAAAAAAAAAAAAAAGTATTTTAAAAATACTATTAAAGTGTATCCCAACGTAAGCTACAGAAAGAAAACCCACAGACTTCTGAATTTTCATTTTCATGTCTTAACATAGATACAACATTTTGTCTGTCTACAAACATTTTTACACAGGCATTTTCGTAAACACATAGCACATTTCTTTAAAAGTGCTTGTGTCAGGAAAACTTAAACTTTTGTAGAGAGAACCTAGTTTGAAAAATGTTCAGCGGGAAGATTCTGAGGTACAGAAAGACAGAAGAGAAACCACTGTGTTAAATCTATTAATCTGACTTATATGATCTAAAAAAAGACCAGTCAGGTTTTGACACTCTGGGTATTTACTGGTTTTCTGGTAAGGAATTAAAAGTCAAAAAAAAATTGAAAGTCTGAAGGGTCAGAGCAAGACAGAGTGATCAGCCTCCATGCACGTTTTATTTTGGATTCACCAGCAATTATGAAATGCTTTGCCACTGAAACCCCTCTGTAATGAACATTTTTGGCGTGCCATATCAATAGGACAGGACAGTTGAAAGGTAAATTTGACATAAAAATTACATGGCCTTTTGTATTTTCTGTAAAGAACCAGAGGCAATTTGATTCTAGCACAGATATCTTCCAATGTAAATTTATTTTAAGCCAGAGTGTGAGGAACAGAATTTAGGTAGTGAGAAATTTTTCAAATATTTTTTTTCCCAGTAAACATAGCCCTATTTTGCAGAGATAGGACCTGGCAAATTAGGCTGATTTTTGCTGATCAACTCCATTTCCACAAACACCAAATTATTTATGCAAAATCAACCAGCATGTGGTGACTTTGCACACTGTTCACTTAATTCTTTTCCCACACACTGAAATGGGGACAACATGATATAAATCTCTCATTGACTCTACATTGCGGTACTTCTCAAAAAGGTAAAAAATGTCTGATTAGCAATAAAAAGGAATAACAAGCTATGATTAGGGAATATATTTCTTTCTCTGCATCATTATCATTGATGGCAAAAGAAAATGGGGGCTATACCAAAAGCAACCCAAACACGTACGATGAAGATAATTTTAGAAAGCACTTGAAAATAACAAGTATTTCATCTGGAGTTAAGAAGATGATCTGAAGAATTCATAAATATTCTTGCTGTTGGTACTGGTGTCTTTAATGAGTTTAGATCTGTTAATCTATTTCAGACTTTGGACTGATTAAGAACACTGACTAAAAAAACCCCTTGTGACGGGAGTGCACTGACTGAATACTAAGCCAAGCTCCTGCCATGAATGACACAGTCTCGAGTATATCTCAAAGCTTTTGGCTGCATTAGACAGAAAACACATACTGAAATGGAGATGTTCTGGAGTAATTTATGAATACTGTATTTTGATCTACATAAAAAAGTGTTCACTGCAAGAGTACAAGAGGGTTGTCAGGAGAAACAAGCAGTGAAATAAGGAGAATGGCTAGAAGTAAGACATACATCCAGTGAATGTTTGTGGGCTTTCAAGTCATTGACTTTAAAATTCTTGTTCCCTCAAAAAACAGGCTACATTAACAGTTTCTCCAGAAAGACAAAATTTTGCAAATTCACTTTAAGGGAAAGAGCTCTACTACGAGCAGTAAAGGTTGAAAGGTAAAATAAATTGTTCAGACAAACTGGGTGAAGAAAGATACTTGTTCATGCTCCAGAAAACTAACTGATATTTGTAAAATCTTTGGAATTTATCAGTTCTCTAGTGTCATATACATACATCATACGCCTAGCTACCATCTAAAATCCCTCTCTTTCCAGTTGCTCACCTTCTGGGTGAGCATGGCTAATGCCTGCACTGCTCTGCAGCTCAGAGGAACATCGTGTGAATACCCCAGGTACAGTAAAGACACACAGCCTGGCCTTCAGATGCCTTAGGGGAGGCAGAAAAGCAGCTACCCTGGGTACCAGGTACAAGGCTACCGAGATGGACTGGGGATATTCTACAAAATCATAAAATTCCTGCTAAGTTTTGAAAAACATGTGTGTACTCTTGAGTTTAGAAATGAAACTTACAGCTTCATTTATTTGGAGAACTGCAAAGCCATTAAAAGTGGCACTGTTGAAAGAAAGGATAAAGAACTTTCCATCCAAAGCTGTTGAATTCTTCCCAAGCTAGCAAGAAAGTAACCCTCCTCTATAGCTTAGAGAGGTGGCATTTTGCTATCGTGACTTATGCCAGTAGTGGGAACTTAGCCAGGGGCAGCAGGGAAAATAGTTGCCAAATTCGAAATTCTCCATACCTAATAATAAATAAGTGCTCCATATATTACACAAATGTTCTTTCTGGAAAATGTCCTCCTCTTTCAGTCAAACTGCACTAAAATATCCCTGCAATAAATATCATAGACCTTGCTATAAAATCTGTAAGGAAAGTCCCCTCCCCAAATCTGTCTATGGACCTCGTTTTCAGAGTAATATTTCTGTTATTGTACAGGGCATATTATACCCACAGTTTCCAGAAACTACTGAAATAAATTACCTGTTTTAGACTGCCCCTAATTAGAGTCAGGGAAACAATATGTGATTAACAGCCCACAGGAGCCAGTAGAAGCAGGGAAGGCAGAGATTGTGGAAGCAGGGTCATGCAGAGGTCTTGGTGACAGAGAGGTGAAGCAGACCTAAAATCTTCATCATATGCTGCTGCAGTCCAATTACTGTGCATTTTGCTTCTAAGCTCAAAACAAAAATTGTAGGTTGTGACAGGAGAACATGGCTAGGAAAAGACCCTGAGGAAATGTAAACCTTGCCAAGTACTGAGGAAAGTGCAGAGGAGAACATGCCTTGTCACCCAAAATAATAAATAAGATGCCACCGCTCAGGAAAACACACACCAAAACCTTTCCCAATGGTTTCAGACCTGGCATCGGAAATATCACCTTCCTGGGCCAGGTTCTGACACTTTGCTGCACTTAAGAATTTGTTTTACTTTATGGAGATTACTTCAGTGGGACTCCTCATGCATGCAACCAAAATTAAATCATTAGATTGGTTAAGAGAAGTTGCTGGATCAAATGCAAAGATCTTTGAAGGTTTGTGTCCAATTTGTAGACCAAGCAGGGCATGCTTATAAAAAGAGCTGAACGTTTTCCAGCCTGCAGAAAGAAGGTGTAGAGTTTCTGCAAGCTAAGTAAATTGAAGGCATTCTACAGCAGCTTCCAGAAGACGTTGTTTTTCCAACCAGGTGTATTGGGAATTTGGCTCCTTCTGTATTTCGCTTCTAGAGATCCACATTATAAGGTTTGTGCACGAGATATTCATTGTTCTATTTGCTGCCACAGTAGCAGCTGTGGGATGTTTCAGAGCAGCTCCAGTGGGGAAGAAGCTTTTGAGGTGAACAACTGCAGTTGCAAACAGTTGAGTGCACAAGCTCTGGAACATACTGTGTGCCATTAATTTGAATACAGCAATAAGGAAAGCTAGAAAACAGGCAGCTGAATGCTGCAGTTTGGCAAGGTATAATCTAGGTAGCCTCAGCACTACATGGAGGAGCTACTGGGTGCCTTTAGGATGAATGACAAACCTCTCCCACTTCCACACACTTTTAGACACTTTTAAGTTGCTGCTCATGGTGGCACCTGTTGCTGACTCGAGTCTCCTAGAAGCCATCAGTGTAATTTTAGTGGCCACCACATACAATTTGATACTCAGAGTAGCTTGCATGCATTTGAAGGAGCAGAGAGGGCTCTAGGGGTGGATGGATAAAAAAAATCTGAAAATAACCCTCTTCTCTGTACAGAGGAGTGAGTGCCATAGCTCCCTCACCCTCCCTTTCAACATCGTTTGCTGCTGAAATGCAGCATTTGTGTCACTGAGGTTCAGTGCCAAGACGAGCATTTGCCACCTATATAGGAGCTTAAAATAGCACAGGGGCTGACAGAAATACCTTGAAGGCTGACAAGAGGGGTAGTTGTCTTCCTGTTGTAGGAAGTTTTTATTTATTTAGAATTTTATAAGCACCCTGGGGAGGAATATGGCTTAGATTTACTCTGGTCTGACCCAATCACAGTGTGTCTGAAATGCAAAATTATCATGGAGCACTCCCCAAGAGTCTGGAAATGGTGCAGCCCTACTGAATGATAGATTTTTAGCAGTTCTCCCGCATGGTTCCCACTTGGTTAATATAATGCTGATTAAAACAAGCACACTTCTTCTACAGCGCTCCCATTCACCCCTCCATAGCCACTTACTGCAGCGACCATGCAGGCTTTTAATTATTTTACTAAACAGGGAACATTTTTCTTGGAAGTGCATCATGAAATTTTAATGACCATGCTTTTAATTCCAACAGGAAGACCTCAAATAGCAGCAAAGTCCATGTGAAATTCCACATATGTTTCAGCTTTCCTTCCACAGCACCAAGCAGAAAGAGAGAGTCCAAGGGAAAGGAGGGAGCCTCAGATAATATGTAGCACTGTTGCTGTCCTCAAGTCATAAACTCCAAGGCTTTGCTTTTCTACAGGAAGGCAAAGCCTTTTTTCTGGTGCTTCCACAGCCATGGGTGCCCCATCCCACTGTCTTTAGCTCATGCAGAGCAGATGAAACATACCTGTCCACTGAGGTATCCATATCTCAGACTCACAGTCAAGATTACAAGTTAAACCCTTGGAGAAGAGGAAGGGAGAAAGGGAAGAACATGGTCCTCTTTTTTTCCTATCAAACAGGAATGAGGTTCATCCTGTCTTTGAATTTCATTCTCAGAGGTAAAATATATCTCCAGTCAAAGGCAGCTACCTGGCAAAAAAGAAACCAGGTACCATCACTTTTCTCTACTAATGCAAAAGATTCCCTGGGTAAATTAATCCCAAACCTGGAACCTTTCTCTGTAAGCAAATTTTGCTTCAATAAATCAAGAAATCATCAAACTTGGAATGTTTTTCACAAAGATGACCCAGCATATTAAGTTTCTGCAGTGTTTGGTTGGAGGATGCACTCGTGAAGGTGCAGTAATTAAGGTGAATTACCTACCAGCTGAAATGAATTATAGAGAGACCTTGAGAGAAATTCAAGGGAAGGGAAAAAAAAAAAAACCCACACCAACAAATTGAAAGATAGAAATCTGAGAATTCACATTTGCTTTATTAAGCAACGAAAATTAAGATATCCTTGCATCATTCCTAGGCAGCTTAATCCTTTATTACTAATAAATGATCTTTTATTTAAAGGATTCTGAAGTGGACAGAGATAACAGTTTAATCATTTTGATGAAAAGCCAAGATTTTTCATCTTCAAAGTGCTGAAATACCAGCATACACCACTAATAATGAACCTTGTTAATCATTAGCATCCCTCAAATATAATGGGAATAACACTTTTCCTAAAAGCTTGCAAAAGAACTGAGAAAAAAAAAATGGGTGGGTTTTTTATAGGTTAGACCTTTTATAACTAACTTTATTCATATTTTAATGAGTAATGTATGAATAAGTGGATTTTTAAGTTAACAAATGAATATTTAAAGAAAGGAGAACAGAATGAATTTGTCAATCAAAAGGCCTCCAAACCCAGGTACATGCTCCAGGCGTGATCTTGAAAACATTTATGCACATGAGTAACTCATGACTCATGACTCATCCCAGTAAAATCAAGGGTACTAAATTAACCTTTTATGAGGAATGCATGTTAGGATGACAGTTTGTGTTCCACCCAACGCAGTGGAAAAGATAAACACCTGCAAGGTAGGGGCATCATCTAAGCTTTTCTCCAGAAAAAGATGAAAGTATTGGGGAGCAGCTCTGTGGGAAAGGACCTGGGAGGTGGGAGGCAGCAAGCTGACCATGAGCACCTGATGTGGCCAGCAGGAAAAGGCAGCCAACAGCTCCTGTGTGCGTGAACAGGGGCATGGCACACAGACCAAGGGGAAAGGATCATCCCTCTCCCTGTGGCACTCATCAGTCTAGACAGGACACTGAGGTTTGGGCCCTGCAATGCAGGAAACACATGGGAAAACTGGAGGGAGCTTTAGAAGGTTCCAAGGCAGTAGGGGCTAGAGTACTTGGCATATGAATAGGAGGGGCTGGGCTGCTTCAGCCTGGAGAAGAGAACACTTTAGGGGCACCTCACAGCCCCTCAGTGCCTTCAAGGGGTCATCAGGGAGACAGAACTGGATTCCTTATAGTGGTACAAGATGGGAGAATGAGACACAAATGTCTATACGTGGAACTAGAGAGTTTCAGACTTGATTTAAGGAAAAGATTTTTCCCTATGAGGACAGTCTGAAAATGGAGCAGGTTGTACAGAGTGATTGTACAGTACCCCTCTTTTTCAAGATCCAACTGGACAAATCCCTGAGCAGTCTTGTCTGATGCCATAGCTTGCCCTGCTTTGAGCAGGGGTGTGAACCAGGTCACCTCCCCTAGCTCCCACAACCCCACAAATCACCTACTGTTGCTTAAACCATATAAATGTTGAATTGGCTCCTATTGGGGCAGAAATTGTTCCTTTATTCCCACATTTCCCCAGAAATGGTTATGTTTTATCCTTCGAATGATGTTCCCCAAACCTGCATACTACCAGGCAGCCTTGACCCTCCCATAATCACAAGCACTTACCATGAGTCACTGGTATCACTATTTGAGTCAGTATCTATACTATACTCTTGGTATATCACATCAACAGTGAAACAACAGAAACTTATTCAACAGATCTTTGTGTCTAAGAATAGATTCAGTTTACTTCATCAGCCATCTCGCCTTTTTAAAATTTTCCCAGTAAAATACCATGATAGAAGGATTGTAGACATCACCATACGTGACCTCTAATTTAATACTTTCATATTGATGAATACTTTGGCAGGAACATGTGCCAGCACATGTGTAAGAGAGTGAAGGAAATCAGTATATATGAATCTGGAATGTCTTTTCATTTTATATGGCCCCTCTTTACACCGGATGCCCAAACACGGGCTATCTTCAGTTACCCAAAAAATTTATGCACAAAGGTCTCACTCCTGTGGGCTAAACACTGAGCTCCATGGCAATTCTAAGAAAATCCCACTTTAAAGTCTCTTATGTACCAGAACTGTCTGCAGGCATGAGCATCTCTGTAAGGGTCTGCCTAGAAACGGTCATGGTTATCAAACCCTACAGCCATCCTGGCTGGGGCACTGTGTCAGGAACTCGACTCCTGTAGGCTGGGAATGGGCAAGGGATGTAGTGGGAAATGGTAATATCTTACATGCAAGGCAAGTAATGACTGCTCTGACTCTGCCCTTCTGGGAGGTTCTGTGTGTGCATGCATGGTACCACACAAGGTCCCACTAAGAACTTCTGCTCTGCCCAGTGCCTGGCCCCCAGTAGGGTTCAGGTAGGAGAGATGAACACATGAACTCCAGCTACAAGTGCACATTCAAGCCCAAAATACTCAGACCTGGGGTATTTGAAGTGAAAGAGAGAGACATCCAATGGGTTTCAGCAGCTCTGAAGTGGTCATTCTTACAAAGACCCTGGGGATTTATATCCTCTTAAACACTTATGCTTTCTATATCTGGCCATAAGTTCATTAAAATGTTTGCAGCAGATCTTGGGGAAAGAACACATACTTTTGCAAAAATAAAACAAAAATTTAAAATACATAAATAAATAACTAAAATAACTTTCTGGGAAAAAAATTCTAGGGAAAAATCTTCTTCAGCAATTTTCCTGCAAAAAGGTCAAGCTCATGATGTAGATAATAGAGCAGGGAAATAGCTGAAGAAATTCTCAGCTGGTATCTTAATAGTTATAAATCTTCTTATCTCTCTTGCTTGCAGGATGCTTGCAACCATTGCAAGCTGCTTCTTCCAACTCAAAGGGTGACAAGAATTACAAAAGAGGACAAATGAAACCAGATGCCACCCATCTTGGGCAGATAGAAAAATCAAGTATGTCTCTGTTCAGGATACCATCATAATTAGTGAGAGGGTCTTGTAGGTAAGGAGAGAGAAGAGGGATATGTTAGGAATATTTCTTCTTACAGTATTGGTATCTCTGCATTTTCAGCTTTCTTTTGGGCTCATGTAAAGAAAAAGGAATTCTATAATCAATGTTCCAACATCAGAAAGTCAGCTAAAATAGATTGCTTTCCCACTGCAGATCTCCTTATCTACACAGTAATTAAATATCTACAACAGTTTATGAAATCTGAAGTGATACTTGACATAAGTTTTTAAACCAAGGTGAGGGCATATCTTGCTGTCCAAGTCTTTGTTCTGTCCTCAAGTGCCCATGGCTATCCCTTGGAAACCATTCAAGAAGTTTTATCCTGTGTAGCCTTCCCGGTCTAGACCTATATTTAATGCAGCAGATGATAGGGAATAGGCAGACTTGTTATCTCTCTGATTATTTTTGAATTCCTAAAAGCAACTATTGTAATAATATGGATTGGTCTCCCTCTAATATGATGATGATTTGGAGGTTTATCTTTATGAAATGATACAAACACAACAGCCTAAAGCTAATTATGTACCAGGGCAACAGGAAGGATGGATAAAGAATAGGTGCCTGAGCCACACCTGAGTAAGACTGGTGCATGGAAGAATATTTATTGAAGGACTCTCCCAAGCCCAGTCCAGGCTTCCTCTTTTAAGTGCACACAACTTGTAGCAAGGTCATGTTGTACTTACTCCCTTAGTGCCCTGGGTGGTTCCCCAGAGCTTTTCAAGGGGCATGGAGTCATATTTAAAATATGACAAGCAGCACCTTGGACACTTAGGACCTCAGGCCTGAGTTATGTTCAAGGCTAGTTCAAGCCATGGAATTATACAATCATAACCTTAACCAGCTCTTTTTTTTGTGTGTGTGATGGAACTCACATAATGATGAAGGCCGTATAGAGGACAATACTTTTGCAGGGATCAAAATAGTAGAAACAAACAATTTTAGGAGCCAAGGAATATGAGTTTTCTTACCAGTTTCTGCTTGAAGGACTGAAAATATCTTCTTTAGAGCATTTGCAACATTTCTTGGGTTATTATGGGCTAATGGGGCATGTGTTACCCCTAAACGGCATGAAAAAATCCTCAACCTTCTGCTGTGAAAATTCAACCTTTTCAAGGTTGTCACTAGTCTGTAGCCAAAAACATCAGATGCAGAGTTGAAAATAATGAGCTATATAAATACACATGTAGTTTCTTCACTTTACCCTCCTGAGTATGCTCCCTAGGTGCTTCATGCTGTGCCAGTTCTCATCTGCTAAAGATCTGTCCTAACACTTGGAAATTAAGAAATGTAGTTCAAATAAGACTTCTTGAATAAGTTTGGTAAAATATAGTACCTGACTGAAGTCACAAAAAAGCTTTAGAATAGTGTGTGTCATACTTGTTTTTCTGTTCTTTTGCCAAAGAGATTGATAGAGTTAATACACATGGTGTTCCTGATGTTCATGAGCATCTTTTTCCAATACTGTTACTCCATTGTGTTCTTTCTCATGTAATTTTTTTCAGAACTGAACAAATCCCTGTTCTGGTATTTGGTTTTGTTTTGTATTCTCCTTCATGCTACACATGTAAAGGAAGAAAAATATTTTTACTGTAATATAAAATAGTTAGAATCATAACATTGATAATCTAGAGTCTGTAAACAGACACTAACCGATAAATCCACCCTCACCCCAACATAATGCTGTTTAGTAACTAGTTGCAAAGTTGTTTGTAGGTTGGTTTGTGACTTGTACATTTCAATTAAGCCTCACCACATCCTCCTTTCAAACAGATAAGTAGACAGATTCCCCCTGTCCAGCTCTGCCTCATCTTCAGCAAGGGGTCTCCAGTTGATACTTTGGGGTGATACTTTGAGCATGGCTGCACAAAATAGAACCCAGGTGGAGGCACTGTAGAAAAACAAGCCCTTGGAAAGGTCATTATTTAAATATTTCTCATGTGAGGCTGCCCTCTTCTTCTCCCCAGCATTACAGTAAGTGTACATGACAATGAAAACAGGTGCTGACATTCCAGAATAAGACAAACCTATAGAAAACCATTGACTTTGGGTGTCCTGCTGTGAAAGAATAATCCATAATTATTTTTCACACATGCAAGGAATGAAAAGACTGCAATTTCACAAACCTGACAGAAGCTAAGATGGGCTTCAAGCCTTGATCAGCACACAGAGGCTTCTTGGATGCCAGTGACTGCAGGATGCGAGCGCAGTCGTTGGAGTTTAGCAAAGCATGGATGAGAGCTGACTGCAGCTGAGTTCTCTGCTTGTGTGACCCTGCAAAGGCCAATGCAGCACCAGAGGCTTCCCATCCTTGCTGAGTACTCCTCAGGTGTCAGATGATGTTTCTCTTTGTGTCTGATCCCAATCTAAAGCTGCATTTTAGAGGTAATAAAGCACAAAGCCTCAATTTGTCCTTCAGGATCGTCCAGGACTCCTTCAGAAGATCCTTCAGAAACACAAAAAAGGAAGAAACATCCCCGTCAGTTACAAGTTGTCCTTGTAGCATACATTTTGCAGACAATTTGAAGAAAAAGATCGGTCTAGATGAGAAATAAAAGATGCCACATTTAAATCATATTTTTAAACTGAAAATCTCTCTCTCCCCAAGGAATTACACCATTCTTACCACAAAGCAGAATAAAAATATATCAAGGCCAGCTTCTCAGAGTGGGTTTAAAAGGTAGTTTTATTTCCCACCCAAGTTTTTTTAAGTTTTAATATGCCATTTGTGCTTGAAATGCTTAAAAATTACATAATTATCACTGTAATTTAACACTCAGTTAATGAAGGCTTGAACCATTGCCCATTTTGTCATAGCGTAGCTAGCAGGTATCCATACTGAACAGAGTTTACATTTGCAAAAAACTGAGTTAGAAATAAAGGTTAATCCACTGCCATATAAACATTTGATCTTGCAATGATCCCATTAACCTTTCTCGTACAAAAGGATTAGGCATAAGTAGCTAGCAAAATACTAACCTTATTTAAAATTGCAGAGCTGTGAGTACCCAACTTTTAAAAAAATTCTTTCATGTAGGTGCAAAAGTTTAAAGCTTCCTCTGCAAAGTGATCAAGCCCAAAGTCTCACAGGTTTTGTTAATGTGTTAAAACCATGCTGTAATCAGCAGTTCAATGAAGCAAACTCAATTAAATTTTTTTTTAAAAAATTCATCTCTGCTGACTTGCTTTGAATCCTATTCTGGCTACAAGAGTGAAGAGGGGTTGGGAAGTTTCTCTGAGTGGGCTCTTCACCAAGAACTCAGGAGAGACTCATCCTACAGCTATGACTGAACCTCCCAGCAGTGCCAGTAGCAGAGATCCTCTCTTGACTCATCCTAAGGGAGGAATGGTCATGCCAAGTTTTCTGATGCTAACAGCTAGAAGGCTCCCAACACCAATGTTTTCTCATTAGTGAGATCTATCTGCTTCCCAATGGAGGGACTCTGGAGAGCTGCACTGGTGTGGACTTCTCATGTCTGCAAGATCTCAGTGAAAAATAAATGCACTGCAAAATCCAGCTCCAGTGCTGAGTGCAGTAGCTCAGATGTCTGCACGTGTGATTACAGAGTTACTGCTTCCAGCCAGAGGGGAGGTCATTAATCACGAGGTCAGAGAATAATTCAGGTGAGAATGGGCTTCTGGAGGTCATCTAATCTAACCCTTGATCAAATAAGAAAATTCAAAACCAGAGCAGGTTGCCCAGTACTTGTACCTTGTGTGAGAGCTTTGTGTGGCAGGGAATGGCACACAGAGATGAGTAGTGTGACAGTAGGAAAGTGACACTGAGAATAAGAGGGGATGATGGCTGTGAACAGGGTCCTAAATTTCTATATGTTCCATTGTCTGGCAGTCTATTTCCATCTTCCAATGCTAGAAGAAAGCTAGCAATAATTTATTGGCATTTTCTTTAAACACAAACGAACTTTTTGGGCATGTTGCCATGAGAGGTCAGCTTCATTATTTCAGGAGTAGAACATGCCAGGTTGCTAAGGGATGAATTTAAAAACAACAAATAATTACAACCCTGATGGTGCATTAACCCATAAGCTAATTCTGTGTTTGTATTTTGAATGATAGAGCTAATATTTTAGTCAGGTTAAAAAAAATACATAGATAATATGCACCTGTGTTTTATGGATTATGTGAATCAGTCTTTTTGGCATGAAAATAGAAGCTGTTTGCAAAAGAGGCTTTGGGTCTTCCATGAGCTTGTGCAGCACCTAGCATACCAGAGCTGCTCAAAAAAAATCCAGAAATATTAAGTTATTTATTATAATAAGTTATTTATTCTGGTGTTTTTGCAGATCTTTTGTCCCATGTATTCTTTCAACTCCTAGTTTCAGGAAAAAATAGCTACTCTAGGCTATCCCTAAGCAGATAATGGCAAGAGGAGTTCCCAGGGCACCCCTGAGTCTTCGGGCATTTCCAGAAGCAGCTGTGATGAACAAGACCAGCTCTGCAGCTGCTGCCATTTAAGTCCCATTTGTTGCAATATCCCAACGGCCATACAAACGGCTCTGGAAAAACTGACTCCAGGGATGCCAGCACCCCCAGACGAAGGCAGCCTGTGCAGCCCACGTGGCAGGAGAGTGCCTATGGCTGGTGGCAGAGTGGTGGTGGGGATGCTGTGCCACCCCACCACGCTGTGAGATCCTGAGCAGCTGTGTCTGGCTGGCTTTGTCACCACTCGGGCACTGTCAGTGCTGTGCATCTCTCTGCATGAGAGGAGGTTTCCCTCTGTATGGACAGCCCATTTCGGTCATGCTCCACCTCCATTTATAATGGTAGCTGAAGCACATTTAAGATGCCACTTTGCTCAAAGATGGAAATCTGCAATTATGTTTCTTTCAGAACAATTATTACTGCAGATCATGGTGAAAGGGGATGGAATTCTTTACCATTGTTATGGTTTCACCAAATGACTCATGTTTATTTCTCCCTCATGGCAGCAGAAATGGCAAAAAGTAGATGTCTGGACATTTTAATGTACTTGGCATAGATGGCAATATATTTGCACTTGCATCTAGCTAATATGCTCTTGCTAGACTGCACACTTTATAATCTGCAACAGAAGTTGGCAGCCTCTCCACCTCTCATCTAAGATTTAATGGAAGGTACTGCAGTCTCCTATTAATAGCATCATTTCTCCTAGCTACAGAGCATGGGCTAGTGAGCATAACATGAGGAATTGCCTTAGTACAGCAGCTCAAAAACATGCCATTGTCATAAACAGCAAATCAGGGACGACAACATAAATGAGCTGAACACACCTTTTGACTGATTGCACAGTTCCATTTGCTTATCTACTTGTTAGTTTGCAAATTTAATTATTTTCCAAAGGGTTTCTAATCATTACTGCAAATTAGTGAGCTACTGTTGCATTACACATTATTAGAATGACCTGACTAGAAGAAGCAGAATTAAATAGCAGAAAATAGTAGAAATTAAAATGGAAAAAGAAATTAAGTTCTCATAACAAGTGTAAGATTACTGCACATTTTCTCATCATTCAGAAATAACAAACTGCAGGAAAACCCTACACTTTAAGATCTCTCCTGAAGGAACAGATGCCCTTATTTGTCACTCTCCCTTGCCTCTGCCCCCCACCAAAAAAAGCAGGGAATAACATATATACTATGGTGAATGTCAATGCTGACATAATGTATAGCACTTCTCAGGTTAGGAACCACCTGATCACATCTTTCTTGTTTATCCAGCCTGTGGTCATTTGTTGGGGATGTCATGCCATGTTTTTAAGGAAACATTGGTCAAATCTGAGCCTTGTCAACAGCAAGTTGGTAATAGATCAACCAGGCTGCAAGAAGTGTTTTGCAACAGAAATAATGTCACACAGGAGGGTTGGCTCTGGGGAAGGAATTAAGTCCCAAGGCCTGTTGTCCCAGCCAGGAGACAGCAGCTCTGCTGTGTTCAGGTGGAGGGCAGGAGCTGCCAGCCTGAGCACACGGTGTTGTGGCTCACCACAGCACCCAAGACACCCCACAGCCACAGTGCACTGCTTTGGGTGGGTCAGGTGCCAAACTGGGATCATCTCTGGACAAAGGGGAAACAGGTGGCTACCCCAAATCACCAATGTAAACCACACTGCTGCACATACCTCACGCTGTCACGACACACAGTCCCCTGCGGCAGACACTTTTTCCAAAGAATTTATAACACGTGCAAAAAAAAAAAAATTAGTACATTTTCCCCCTCCTTTCTTGTTTCAAATTGAATTTTCAGGCCAAAGAAATGAGAAAGAGCTCTCACATCAAATTCAGCAGACGATTCATAAAAGTAATTTTTGAAGTCACAAAAATAAAATGTCTAAAAACTGAAGCACTGCGTGTCATTTCACTCATTTTTGATCTCATCTCTTTGACTGGATCAATAGCAAAAGCAACTGCAGGAAGACTATCCAGGAAGGAAATTTTTAATAAAACAGTGGTTCCTATGGTGAGTGCTAACAGGGCTAGGGTGGAGGTGGTTGATGTTAGCAGCCAGTGTACACAGTGGAGAGAAACTGCTGACGTAGAGGAGAGACCGCTGTGCACGGGGGTGAGCTGAGCTGAACACACCTGAAGCTCAGCCCACAGTCCATCCTCATTATATCCAAAATGCATTCCCACTGTGTCCTCCCTTGGCTGTGTCCTGACTTGGTCATGAGAAAGGTTCATGAAAAAATAACGTGGTCTTTGAACCAGAAATCATTCTTTGACCCCACCAGGATTTTATCAGGGAAGAGGCTGGGAGAACCTGATTTACACTGCTGCATTTTCTTCCTGCTGAGCAAGTCAGGAGCCCTATCAAGGCAAACTGCTGATTTCTACCATCAGGTTTGTATTCATGAGCCTCCATTCAGTGCTGGAGTAAGGCTGGTGGAGCTGAGGGGGACCTCCTTGGTAGGAAATGCTTTGATGTCTAAACACAGTTAAGACTTGTCTAGAAGCAGATCATCATTTCTCCCTTTTGTAGAAAACTAAGATAAACTAAATTTAATTTCATGTGTGAGAAAGCAACTAAGCATCAACGTTTACAGGTGACTGGGTTCTCTCAGGCTGCAGACCTGCTGCACTGGAAATATTTTTTGGTGGCTTCAGTTAAACCTTATCTGATTCTTCTACAAATTCAGAGATTATCTTGGATTTCCTTTTTCAGGGGATGCAGCATGTCATCCTGGCTTCACGTGCACTTTGTTTCCCAATACCAGAGCCCTCTCCAGCTGAGTGAATCTGACTTTCATTCCCTTTCCTGCACATCACTCTTTAATGTTTCTTTTTATTATTACACTAGATTAAAGAAATAGGCTAATGCTGCAGGATTTCCTGCCATCCAGGGCAAAAGCAGTACCAAGCCTGGAGTGCAAAATACTATTTGAAAATTTCTCTTGGTTTTATGCTATTGTTGGGGGTACTTTGGTGCCTAAATTTAAACACAATACAACTGACTGAGAAAGGAGCACAGTCTCAGTGGATTAGATAGTAAATAGAGAGCTATAGGTGCAAATTAGATGTCCTGACTAACCTGTATCTTTTTGCAGACCATACAAAAAAGCCATGGAAGTTGATGACCTGGTTGCTCACATCTAATATGTTAATGCTAGCATTGTCCTGATCTTATGCTGAGATCCCATACTACTCCTGACAGATTTTTATTTAATTTGAGTTTTGAGGCATACTTTGATGGACAATATGTCTCCCTAAAAAAGCATCCTATTTAGCCTTGTTATAGTACTTGATGAAAAAAAAAAATCAATCTCCGCTGATGGTGTTTAACCCTCTCTCATTTTCTTTCCTGTAGCCAGTTGTGCTTTTTCACAGAACCATAGAATGGTTTGGCCTGGAAGAGACCTTAAAGATCATCTTGTTCTTCCCTACCCCCATGCCAAGTGCAGGGACACCTTCCACTAGGCAATGGTGCTAGAAGACCCATCCAGCCTGATCTTGAACACCTCCAGAGATGGCATCCACAGCTTCTCTGATCTTCTGTTTTGGCAGTGAGTTGATTTTGCCTATGGAGGTGCAGAACTTTTCAGTTTTCCTTACCAAATAAAGAAATGAATGAATTTCACACCAGTTTGTTGCATTGCTCAGTTCATCATGAGTGTTCTGAGGTACAGACCCAACTTCCAGAATGTTTTCTGCCTCACTTTCCCTACCCCATGCCACCCTGCAGAGGCGTTGTGTTTGCCAGCTTCAATCCTGCTCTCACATCTTTGGAACATGATGGAAAAATAATCAATTAAATCAGCCCCAGGGCAAACCTTGTTCCAGGTAATGGGTGTTTGCTCCTAAAGATCTAAATTCCAGACAGACACATCAGATGCTCCCAGCTAAGCAGGTGTTTTCAGAGCGGGCTTCATCTGTTCTGCTTTTGGAACCTTTCTCCAGACCTGTGACTCCTTCCAGGGTGTGTGCTGCTCTCCCTTTGGATTTTGGAGGAGGCCAAATGAAGGGCTGAAAGCTCTGCTTGTGATGGCGTGACTGTGGCATGCATCTTCTGCCTTCAGAAGCCTTAACTACAGATCCCTGACCACCACATCACCTGACATAAACCCACAAGTTTGTGTCCTCAGTCTGTGCCTGTCCACAGACCCACCTCCCAAGGGCTTTTGGGGAGGAGGACACCAGGAGCACATGCCACAGCGGGTCATGCAGCCTCCAGTTTATGGCCAGAGCCACAGGCTAGAGGGTAATGGCCCATCCCATGGGCTCTGCCCTTGAGCATGAGAGACTCGAGTGTCCACCCCAGGAGAGTCCACTCAGATGGTTTGTCACCATCTCCCTTCCCTGAGGCCTGTAAACCCGCCACAGGGAAGAATCCATGAGGGCTGTACCTTGGAGCTCATCAGCGCGAACCTACTACCTCCCCCCCAGAACTTTGCTTGATAAATTTTAATGTAATTTACCCTTTCTTTTCTTTTTTTCTCCTTTCATGCCTTTCAAATTATGTGCCTCAACACCGGCTCATTGCACGTCAGTACTGCTATTAGGTAACTACCTAATGAATTTCAAACACCTAAAAAGGCTTCCAAGAGACTTCTTTTTTGTTTACAGAGATGAAGAGGCTCATCAGCTTTTCTGGAAAAAATAAGATTTTTGACAAAAGGGTCTCTGTCAGGCCCCTTTATAACTTATTTGCTTTTTAAATAAAAATAAGCCTTTAAGTAAACTTGTAAGTTACTACAGTGTGCTGCTTTCAGAGTTGTTTCTCCTCTCAATATTATTACTAAAGTGAGGAAAACTGGTAGGTTTTCACCTCAGCAACAGAGGCTATTTTTCTTAAATTCTCCACAAAAAAAAATTCCAAGCTAAAAATTGTGTACCAACAAGGAATAAAAATATGAATCATGATGTGAGGAGAACCAAGAGATCAAATATTTCTTTAATCCATATTTCTGATAAGTATGATGCATACCTTTCTAAGCTGCTATTGCCATCTTTTCCCCTGCTAACCTTGGGTTAATGCAAGCCTCTCCACCTAAAAACAGAAATTCATAGAACACTCCTTTCTATTAGACATCTGAAAAATGCATTTCCAAACCAAGCCACAACACAACACGGAGCGCAGCTTTTAGAGACAGAGAGTGTGTAATCTTAACTCTCCTCACCTTTGCTCATTCAGTTTACATAAATTCAATTCAACATATCAGCTAATATTTGTCACTTTGCTGCTCCTCCCTGAAAGGACTTTCCTTCAGCAGAAGCACCACACACAGCAGAAGAGGAAGGAGCATAAATTAATACAGGTTTCAAAAAAAAGCAGGATTTGTAGTGCTGTGCTGCATATGTACCTCTGTAGCTTGTTTCTTATTTAGGCAGTTTCTCCTGTTGGAAACAGGAATTTTCCACTGTCTCACTTCAACAGATGAGTGAGATGTAGCAAGCTGATTTTTTCCACCTAGATATCTAAGCAGTAAAACCAGGAGGATTCATAACACAAGGCGTTGGGATAAATATTTCCTCATTCACTCCTTCTGCCAACAGACAAAACCCAGAAGTTTACCTACATTCTTAGTTGAGATCTGACATTCGAAGCAGGCTTTCCTGTCTGCAGAAGGTATCCTGATAACAGTGCTGCACTTGCTCCTAAAAGAAGGAAGATCTTGTTTCCATAAATCAGACCAGTAACTCTCTGTGGGTTTGCCATTGATTTCCATGGATGCAGGATCGTTCTCCACCTAAAGCATCTCTGTTCTGACACTATCAGAGAAATAATACTAATGAAGATTTCACTACAGTAACCACTAACCCCAGTGAACAACTGCTGGATGTAGTTATTTTTTTAAGTATTTATTTTAATTGCTTTATGAAAGTACTGAATATATAGACAAAATACAGGCACAAAGCTAAGATAAGGACCCAACAGGAGGTCAAACGACCTCTGATAGTGAACTGTCTGTCTTTTAAAGGCCAGTCATTTGAGGATCACCCTGTCAGGGAAGAGGTGGGGAGAAGAGGCAAGGCTTTGATCTGATAAATTAAAAGGGGATAACAGAAAAAAAAAAAGGACAGTCATTTCTAGTTTGCTACATTGTAAGCATTCAAGGGTCTCTAGAGATCTCTGTGTCACCATGAAGGGGTTTAGCCTGAGTTAATCCATCTAAAGGAACCGGTGAACACTCTCCTAATCTCTAACATTTATAGGCTTTTGAGAGGGAACAACACGGGGGAGAGATTTAAAACCTCAAATGAGCAAAACCTTGCAAGCGTATTCTTAACCTTGAGCACCCTCGTCTCTTTAGGAAAGTGGCTGAACATTTCTTTTTAATCTCATTGACATTTTCTAAATCCTATTGTCTTTCTTGGAGCCCACAGGTATTACCTGAGAGCTTTTCTGAAGAATATTTGTCCTTCCACAGCACCACTGATTGTTGAACTTGTGCTAGCTCCACCACCTCCTGTTGCCATTCCGCTTTCAATATTTCTATCTATAGTTTCTTAAGTGAGAGGCCAATATTAAATCATATATTGATTGCTTTCTTTCAGATTATTTTATTTTTAAATCTCAGATGCACTCCCAGTAATTTTTCTAGTGCACACAGCAAACCTTCTTTTCCACCTCTGATTTATTTTATATGATGTCATTAATGTATCTCTAGTGTGTGCCTCCTCAGCTGCATTATTATCTCCATATGAAGAGCAGCTCACAGCTGATCTCACATAGCTGAAGGAAACCCAGATCCCACCTGTGAGCCTGGAATAACTGAGGCTCCTAAACACCCAAAGTAGTTCATGAAGATGGCTGAAGTCGAAAAGTCCAGCAAGGACTCTGCTGAGACATTTCTTGCCAAGCAGAAAGGCACAGAGCTGAGCTCTGGCAGATGATTTGCTTGTTCCTTTGTCTCCTGCCCATCTTGCCATGATGAGGAACCAGAGTTCCCCAGCTGGGGGACCGGCCTGGGCACTCGCCTACCGGAGCCTCCCTGGTTTCCATCTCTCTGTCAGCCTATGTGGCAGAGTTAGTGTAGCTAAGCCTTAGTTTCCATCTGTTTTCTCTTTTTCACATAAAAGCAGTTTTCACATCCAAACCAAGACAAAGCAAAAGCAAATCCCCACACCTTGAATCTTGAAAACTGTCCTTGAAAATGTGTTTTGCCCAGCTTCACAAGCAGAAATGAGTTACGCTTTCATATCTGTATCCTAAGCTAACACTAGTGAAACATTCATCAAAAGGACAGCACGGCAGGGATTTTCAGCCCACCAGGATATTCCCCTTGGCTGTGTACTCAGATTACAGATGTCTGCTCCAGCACGCAGAGGGTACGTTCATTTGAGCACCATTCAGTTTAAAGAGAATGATGATGGGGGAGAATCCGACAAGAGGGAAAGAAGAGGGCAGTACATTAATGAACTCTCCTAAATCAGCATGTGTGACCATCCAGCCTCTTCAAAAAGACAGCAATCAGTGCCCAGAAAAATAACTTGTTGTAAAAGAGATGTCTCCTTTTCAGCTGCGGTTATTGCTCTGCTCGCATGGCCATTGTGTGCAGTGCACTTAGAGATAAAACCTGACACAATTTTTCTTTTCTGTTAAAGAAAGTGTATTTTAGTCAATGGAATCGATTTATTCCTTTCCTTGCTTAAACAGGAAATTGTCTTTTAACCAAGATTTCCCTTTCAGCTCAGAAGTAAAGTAATGAACCATTTTTCGTGTGTGCTTTTCCTTGTAATAGTTGTCAGCAAGCCCTCAATTTCACTATCTGGAATACATTTTCCTGCATTACTGCCCTCTTTTTTTATTGCATTTGATCTATTTTGCAGCAGTGAGCTGATTTTAGTTTTAATCTTAAACAACAACAAAACCTAGCCCATTTCCAAATATGTATGAGTCTGGTAAATGTAGGAACAGTTT
This sequence comes from Brachypodius melanocephalos, assembly GCA_013398615.1. NCBI lineage: Eukaryota > Metazoa > Chordata > Aves > Passeriformes > Pycnonotidae > Brachypodius > Brachypodius melanocephalos. The sequence continues at coordinate 52,685,297 of VZSR01003803.1, forward strand.
TCCATCCTTCACTTAGAGCAGAAAAAATTATGCTGCAACAAGAATTTCAGTAATTAAATGGTACAAGTGATTTTCACAAATATGCTCCTGCTGTGAGACCTTTTGCTGCAGATTAACTTTCACATCCACTTCAGAAAAAAAAAAAAAAAAACAAACAAACAAACAAAAAAAACCCACAAAAAACAACTAACAAGCAGTTCAATAACCTCTCTCTTCATTCCACTAAGTTTTTCCTCAAACTCTTTATTGTTCTCCATCCAATCATTGTGGGAAGGGTGACCAGTTGGAAAGAAGTAAGATAAAACATGGTGGAACATTGGTTCTAATTTTCTGTTTGTGTTCTTGAGAAAGGTTTTGGCACGTTCCTGCAGTTTCTGATGTAGATTGCTGATTTGTAATGGGACTTTGCAGTAAGATACTCATTTTCCATGTGGTTAAAATTGCTTCCTGATATTTCTCGAAAGAGCACAGTGGGGATTAGAAATTGCTGCAGCATCTCATTTGCGGAGCTCTGCTGGTGAAGTGTAGTTGTTCTGAAGCCATGCATTCCCTCTGCCCAAGAGCCAGATTCTGCTGTTGCATGAAAGAGACATCCATATGTCTGATCCCTGGGTGCATTGGAGCCTGCCCTTCCCTCTGCCTATGGCACAGTCCTGGCTGCAGGACACTGGGTTCAGTGAACCAGAGGACAGCCAACATCCCTCATGGGCCATGTGCTCAAGGGAATGTGTATCTGCTCCCACAGCACACACAGAGCCCACAGCAGAGATAAAATTCAGCTTTATCACGGACATTCTAATAGTCTCTGCTTATCTTAAGGTCTGACCTGCCAGAGGGAGGTGGAGTCTGGGGTGCTGTTTTGGCAGGATGTCCTCTTCTAGGTTTTGAAGCTGCAGATTAAAGCTCAAAAATGTGAAGCAAGCAACTCCCAAAGCACAGAAAGCACACGCTCATCAGAAAAAAAACAAACCAAAAATCATTTTTAAAGCCTTATTGAGCAGATCACGATTTTGGAATGCCTCAAGAGAAAAACAGTGAACTCCTCTTCAGGGAAGAAATGGTCTCTTGACCTCCCCACCCTGCACTAATACAGCCTTGGACAATTCCCTATGCTTCCAGTGGAGCCAGGGCTTCACCCACCTCCCCGAGTGTTTCCCTGTAGCATCTTCTCTGTGCATTAACTAAAGGACACAAGTTCACACTTAGGGAAAAGATGCCTTTGGTGTAGCTTTTAGCAGCATAGAAACTGACGAGTGATATGCTTGAAAAAAATAGAAAATCAATTGAAAGATTCAGACAACTCTTCAATACTCTATCTATACTGTAAACAGGATATTTATGTAAAATGTTGCTTCAATACTTTTGATTTAGATGGCTGTGGGCTGGTTTTTTTCCTCTTCCTTTCCCTTCTCTTCCCTTTTTCTTTCTCTTTTCCTTTATTTACTCTCCTTTTTATTATTTTTTTTCTCTTTCACCTTGGTATGGTTTTACTTTTATTGCTTGAACCATAAGACTGTAAAAGAAGTAGAAACAATACATGTTCTGAATACAATTTCTGTTCTTCAAACAAAGTCTTGCAGACTGAAAGGAAAACATTCTTTTCCTGTTCAGAAGAAAAACCACAGATGTCCTGAACTACATCAATAGGAGAAGACACACACCTGACTCTGAGGCGGCCTAGGCAGCATGAATGTCAAGTACCAAAAGATCTTCTCCTCTCCCATCAGCACAGCTGCTATTCCTGCATTTCTGGCAGTACCAGGTTCAAGATGAGCAGGAGCAATGGTTGGTCACACCAGCTACAGAAAGTCATGCCACATAATGCCACAGATGATAAATGCCTCAGGACAAATTCACTAAGGACCACTTGGAGCAAAAATGCCACTTCTTGCTTGAAGACTTCCTAATTCTTAGATCATTGGAGACCAGCAGAGTACTGAGGATATATTTACCTGGTTCTTATTTTCCTAGGCATCTGCTGTGGGCCACGAGAAAAGGCAGAATATGGAGCTAGATAGGCTATTCTTGGGGGGAGGAGTTGGGGGTTAATGTGCAAGTAGCCAGGCAAAAAGAAAGTTGACTGTCCTCAGAACATGAAATCTTGAATCTCCTGGCAGCAGGATCATCAGGGTCAGTGTTTCCCAAATAGCTTGCCTTGCAATCCATCCAGAAGCCAATCTCCTGGCAACACTGTATGGAGAATTGCAGGATGATTAGTTTTGATTACAAATGGGAAAGAAAGCAAATATCAAACTCCTCCATAAATCAGAAACACCATTGCCATCCAGCTGCATTAACTATTCATGACTTTGGTGTGCAGGGAACTTTGTTTCACATTCCTTTGGTTCTCTGCTTTTCAAATTGTGCTAAATGTACCATGAGCACTACAGAAAGAGCCTCAGAGTAGAATACCCTTACTGCCCAAATATTTTCCTGTTTTCTCCTCTTCTTGACTGCAACAGCATTGCCAGAACAGATCCAGCTTGGTATACCTGCCCTAGGATCTGTCATTCCAGAGAGTTCCTCATTACAAAACAGAGCTAACCATGAAAGACTCTATCAAATAAATTGACTTCATCTGATGGGGCAAATAAGACTGATATAGGACTTCAAACAACATCTCCAGCATACCTGGTATCTTGTAGGATATCAGGATTGTCTCCTGGATCACAACATGGGACAGGAAATGCCCCATATTGAGTGGGTAAGAGTTTCATTTCCAAAGACCATCCAGGAGCAGCAGGTGCAGCAATGCAGTAGGAACCTCCTGAGAAATTAAGGGACTCTGGAGATCTAGCTGGGACTTATTTCAATCTGATTTGAATTATTATCATTCAGCTCTTTGTGAGATATTTTGCAGCCTCTCTTAAGTAAGGCAGATGTCTGCACCTGAAAAAAAAATGGTAGAAAAGTAAACTTTGTTTGAGAAATGCAGACATGCAGAAATTTTCTGAAAACGAAATTTTTCTAGAGGCTGAGGTGTCCTGTCTAAGGTTCATGGTGCAGAAGTCCATGCTCTCAAAATGAACCTAACACCAGTGTCTTAACCTTGGCATGAAATGTGCATCCACAGCTTCCAAGTCCCTGAATTTTTTGCTCTGAACAGGGAGCAAGTAAACCAATTAAATGATGCCATAAGACATTTATAGGAATGACTTCTAAATTGCACTTGCTGGGTGAAAAAAAAATTATCAGCACCAACGTGGGAAACATCAGAACCATTGGTTGGACCTAAAAGTCTTTGTTCTGTGAAGCAATCTGCTTATCAGACTCTGCATCCCCTTGAGCAGCCCTGGGAGGAGGAGAGTTGAGACCTTAAACAGATTCTTTACAAGAACAACATTCTTCTACTTCCATATGTGACACTGGCTCTGGTGTTCTATTATTCTCTTCTCCTTTGTCTTTCAAGGATGTATCTTCCTCCTCTTAAAGCCCTTCCCTCTAATCCTGCTAGCAGATCTGTATTTCCCCTCTGGATGGAGTGTCTCCAGTCCACACCAGCTCCTCTTCCAGTGAAGTCTCACATCTCCTGAATCTAACATTTCTTCTGCCAAAAATTTGTTTTCAAAATCCTGTTTGGTCCTTCTTTGCATTTAGTATTTACAGGACTTGTAAGAAAGCCAGCTGCAGACCTCTCATCCAGTCTTACTCTTCCTCTGAGGCTGCTAATTGTATCACCAGGGGCAGATGAAGTAAAGCAACTTTCCCTAGGTGGGATTTAAACTGTCCATCTTAAATTCAAGACATCCAGACAGCCCATCCAGACAGCCATGTTTTGGTGGGGGTTTTTTTGTTTGTTTTTTTTTTTTCTTTTTTTTCCCAAAGACAGTCAGTATTGCCTAATTTGGAGCCACCTTTTGGAAGCAGTTGCTATTTTGCCAGCTTCCACATGGTGCCTCTCAGATTTTGGTATCTTTACCTGCTTGCTGTCCTTCATCCTCATCACCAATGTTTCTTTAGGGAGCAGCTAAAAACACCCAGCAGCCACTGTCCATTAGTTCTAGCTTCCTTCCCCAAAATGGTGTGTATCTCTGTGTTGCCCTAATACCTTAAGCCTCCTCATACAGGAGCATTTCAAGTCCAATACTTACATTTTTCTCTTCGAATGGAAGTGTGAAAATTTGCACCTGAGTCCTTGCAGGCAAGGAAAAGCTGTCCTTCATCACTCCAGAGACACCACAGCATTCACAGTGACAGCCAGAATGCAGCTCCTCTTCTGATCCATCAGTCTTGGCCCTGCAGGCTGAGGGCAGTGTACAGCAACACGGGCACCAGTGCAAGCAAAGCTGTCAAAAGGGGACTGATGGCTCCATGAATTCTTTGCAAACTGCACCTTACACCTGAATTTTCTCCCACAAACTGCTTAAAACTGCATATTTTCAGTGGGCTTTCAGACTCATAGACACAAAAAAGTGTCACTTCTTTCTTCTCACTTGTACATGGTGTCCAGCTTTGATGCTTGCTCACTGGATGTCAATTATATAGCCTGGCTTGTGGCTGTGTCCTCAGATGTAGATGGATTTCAGCCACCTGAAAAAGGCCTTAAACCCATTAAAATCACCATTGATCAAATAGTATTTGCAAATTTAAATACCTCTGTGAATCTAGACTGTAATTACTGCACTCCTTTCATGACTCACAAAGAAACAAGTGGCAGGAGTCCAATTTTTATGCTCCCTTCTCTGACCCATACATGCCTTACAACAGTGGATTTATCACTGTGGATCTTCATAATTTTTATACCTTTGATGTCTTGATACCTGCCACTGTAATTTCCCAAAGTATCCTGCCTTCTTCTGCTGCTGTCTGCCTCCTTTGGATTCTGGCTGTAACTCAGTTCCTTTCCTTTTTCGATATGGTTTTTCCATTACCCTGTCATTAAAATCCAACTGAACTTTCCTGTTGTGCATTTAGCAACGTGATGAACTTTAGCTAATCCCCAGTAGACACACAGGTCTATTTGTCCTCATTCTGTAAAAAGAAAAAAAAAAAAGGAAAAAAAAGAAAAGATAAAAAAACCCCTATCTGATATTCTGGCACCATCTAAATATGCCAAATAGTGAAGAATGTGGATGACATATACTCTCAGATTGTTCAGCTCAGATGCTGAATTTTCCAGTACCTGCCTGCACATCCGCTACATTCCTCTGTATGTATAATTTGGTTTATTACCATTATATTTCACAGCCCAGAAGAAGATGTGAAGGCCAAACCCAGTAAAGACTCCTGCATCTATTAAGCAAGAGTTGTTATTTCTAATTTCTTGGTACCTCATTCCCAGAGAGTGACATCCAGAAGTTGTTCAGTGGGGTTAGTGGGAACCCTGAGCCAGGAACTCAGAAAAGTCCACTGAGTGTGCAGACCTAAAGCTAAAATCAGCTTTAGACCTTTCCACAGCTGGGCAGCAGCTAAGGGAGGGGAGACTGACATAAAGCAAATTGACCCTGTTTCAGGTATTTTAATCCTCGTTTTTTCTGTCACGGTTAATAAGAAATAGCAACTTACAGTTAATATGAAATTCTGAAGAGTAGCAAAAACAAGCACAGCACTGAAATGGTGCCTCTCCTTAATTTTTTTTTCCTTCCCAAAACTTCTATTTGGTTTAGGAGTTTGAGTTCCTTCTTGTTCCTTTTCCAGCCTCATGAATGCAGAGTCTTGTATTCCTTCAGGTGGAACAGGAAATAAATGCCAATATTTTCAGTCCTCTTGGTCTTTCAAGTCATAGAACATGTAATTCTACACTCCTGCAATATTATATTTGGCAAGGTCTAAAGCACCATCACAGCCCATAAAGTAGAAAAGAAAAAGAATTTGCCATTAGGCATTTCTGAAAGCAGAAGCCAACAACACGTTTTGGAGGTGCTTAAATTTCACGGCTCTGCCTTTTGAATATTCAGCATAAATTGAGGTCCATTTTACAAAAATCTCTGCTCCGTTGCACTTCTAATCATTTGGCAAACTAGAAGCAAAAGTAAAGTTTGCTAGCTTTCAACAACAGCATATTGCACTATTATTTCATCTTGGTTTAACCCTCCTGCAACCCAGAACTGTTTCCATTTCTACCGCATTCTGTTCAGGATTTTTTTTTTTTTTTTTTTTTTAAATTTCAAAACAGGCAACAATCTTTTCCAACACCATTTAATGAAGTCTCCAGCAACAAAACATTCCTTTTTGATGAGTAAGCCTTTTCAGCTATTTAGGACATACCATGAAGGATCCTAACCAATAAACAGAGTGAGTGTTATGCAAATTTTTGATAACCAAAGCATACTTTGTTGACTTGGATTAGAAGTCTTGAGTAGATTTACTGGTGAGGTTTCTTTCCAGTGTGAGACCTTTTCATAAGAAACGTTCATTACAGAGAGGGCAGTGACTCCCCACTGACAAAGGTTTCTGTTCTGTGGCTGTGTATAGACACAGACCATGCAGACGGACTGAGGCTGTCTGTGTGGTCTGCAAACTGTTTGGGCCTCAGCCAGCTCTGCTCCAGAACGCGGAAAGCCAGGTTAAAGTGAAACTACATCCAAGCCAACAACACCTCCTGGGAGCTTTACCATTTCTGTCACATTCTGGACCTGAGTCTGTTCGTGTCTGCCTACCCCGGTGCATGAGCAGAAGTGTCCAAGTCTTCGATGTCTCACTCCTTCTAGGGAAAAAATATAATTCATTATGGGCTGAAAGAATCTGCTGCAGAGTTCGTGCAATGCTGTGAGCAGAAGGCAAATCTTCATTTCTGACAAACAAATAAAGAAAACAGAAATGGCTTGTTTGTGTACCCAGACTGCGCAGTGAGAACACTTCTCATAATTCCCAGCACAGATCTCACAGGCTTGCCCTGTCCTGGGAAAAGGGTTGGAAGTTTTTAGCCCAGCATGGTGAATGCAGGAGTCCCAGGCAGGAGAAGGAGGAAACAGGTCCTCATGCTCATGCTATGTCTTCCTTTTAGCAGCACAAACGTGAGGGACAGGGTACCAGCAGGTAATGCCACCCTTGGCCTGAGCTGCAGCATCAGTAGGAGCTGCAGCTGTTTTCCCAGGGAAACAGCCCTGCTGGCTCACAGATTGCTGCAGTGACCCCCTCCAGCCCTGCCAGGCTGGTCATGGTCTCCAGAAGGACAGTGTCCAACGAATCCATCCAGGTTTCAAACAACAAAGGCTGGTGAGCTTGATGTGATGGGGGATATGAAGCTGGAGGAATGCCTGCCTGCCTGCCAATAAGGATAGGCAGCTGCCCAGGGGAGAACTGCAATTTCTGCAGGAGCTGCTGGGTAGTAACTAAACATTCGAATCCCCAGTGTAATTGCACCACATCCAGCAGAGTAAAATCCAGGTCATTCCCTCTTGCTTAGTACATTTAAGCTGTAAAAACCTGTGGAGGAGACTGCTACTAGGTGACTGTACACAGCATGTTGATCTCCACCTGCCATCACACTCGTCATCACAAACCCCAGGCAGCTGAGGGTGAGGGCTCTCAGAAACAGCACTGTGCAAACAGCCATCCCTGGAGGAGGACATGGCCACTTGTGGGCAAGCTTCGCCACTTTCTGGCATTCATACACTTGTGACAAACTTCCCATGGCAAGCAGGATCAGTGCATTTACACCTGGATACCAGCAATTTAGTTATGCAGCATTTAGTCCAACCCTTTCTGAAAGGCACTGGCTGCATTACACATTGGCCCGTGCAATGACTGGACACAGAGAAAACAAAGTATCAAATCTAACTCCTGCTCTCTCAGATACCTCACATGCAACTCCTGTCAGAACTCATTGTAGGAGTGATTAGGGGGTTTGGTACTCACTCCTCCTTTTTCTAAGGTGAAGGCACATCCTCAGACCAGAAGAATCTACTCTTTCTTTTTAAGACCCTCCTTACCAGTGTGACAGCTTTTCCAGCACCAGCATAGCATCCCTGTTTCTCTTGCAGTTCCTTTTTCTTGATCTTTGGTATCCATAGCTGCAACCTCCCACAAAAGGTTACACCAGAGCCCTGTACAGTGCTTTAATACTTCCTTTGCTCTTCAGCCAAACTGGGATGCCAACATCATGTTTAAATTATTTTTCAGTTTTTGCTGCTAATCCTTCATTTAGTTTTCATGCAAGAAGGCCATCAGAGACAGAGCTTGCTCTCAGATATTTTCATTACACACATAATACTTCTGCTATCCCTGAGTATACAAAATCACAGCTTGGATGGTAATGCATCCTCAGAGCAAACAACTCCCTGTGTACTAGAGAAGGATGATTCTGTGGCTTAGATATTGATCTGGACAAAAGGGTTGCAGTCACACATAGCTGAGCTGGGAAATCCTGGGCATGCCTAAAGCCACAGGGCACTCCCAAGACAGCAGCTAATGTTCAGTTGTCTCTCCTGGCAACAAAACAGCCACTATACTTCACACTACTTATAGATCCCTAGAAGGAGGCATTGTTAGGGTCCTTGCAGCTAAGATCCAGACTGTTGTGATCATGATCACAGGGTGGTGTCACAGGGGTAATGACAGTGCAGAGATGGGCACAGGACATCAGAGCTACCTTCACTGCAGGCAGCAGCAGTAATGTTGTAATCCTGGGTTCCCTGTGGGGGTCCTGGGTGCCTGGAGCAGGCAGGAGAGGAGGCTGAAGTATGGTGGCCCCTGGGCTAGCTTATGAGAGACAAAGATCACACTGCCACTTCTGCTGCCTACCACGAAAATCTGGATCAGGCTCACAGCAATAACAGTGGCCAAGTGCAAACCATCTTCCACCTTGAGTAACAGGTGATTGTCTTCTTCCACAGAGTCTCATTTCATCCATTCTAAAATACCCAACTTCTTTTAAATGTTTGGATTTGTTGCACTTGCAGTGTTTATTTTTTGAAGAACTATTGATATTATACCTGAAGGATGTAGTAAACTTGCCTTCATTCTGCAAGTTTGTTAGAAAGGTGCAGCTGGGCAGCAGAAAAAAAACTACCCAGGTGGATTTCAATGCATTCTTGAAAATAAGGACAAAGACCCTCAGCATTGAAAAAGAAGGAAAGAAATAAAATCAGTCATGATTCTTTTAGCACAATTCACATAACAGCAGAGATGTTAGTAAAAAAATTAATATCAGCAGAAAAGTGTTCACAACCTAGTGCTGATGATTTAAGAGTAGTCAGGGATTCAGAAGACATTCTAATGTGCCAGCAGCAGGGGGCTTAAAAGTACAAAAAAAATTTTTTTTAAAAAAGTTTGTGATTTAAAGGGGAAGTTATCAATGTTAAAACATCAGTTTGTGTCTCAAACACTTTCTTTCTATTTTGCTGACTCTGTCTCTCACCTGGAAAGTCCAGAAGCAGGAGTAAGGGTGGGGGTTTTGTCTTTTTTTTCTCTTTTTTCAATAGAAAAGTGCATCTAAGAGCAACCATATTCATAGTCAGGGTGAATTCTATTTCCCACTAGACCCATAGAATGGTTTGGATTGGAAGGGGCTTTAAAGATTATCTAGTTCCACCTCCCCTGCCATGGACAGGGACACCTTCCACTAGATCAGGTTGGTCAAAGTCCCATCCAACCTGACCTTGAAGACTTCCAGGGATGGACCATCCACAACTTCTCTGGGCAACCTGTACTCGTGCCCCAACACTCTTATAGCAAGGAATTTCTTCCTAACATCTGATATAAATGTCTCCTCTTTTAGTTTTAAATTTTTCCCTCTTGTCCTGTCACTCTCTCCCCACACAAAACATCCCTCCCCCTCCTTTTCAAGCCATCTTTACCTACTGAAAGGCTGCAATAAGGTCTCCCCCCAAGACTTCTTTTCTGCAGGATGAACAACCCCTGCTCTCACATCTTTCCTGGTGGTAGTTACCCTGGAAGGGACAGGTCCGATGTCCTTCACTCGGTGACAGCACCGCCGGGCGCTGCTGTTCTCCCTGGGCCAGCGGGCAAGGCAAGCCGAGCGAGCCGCTGCTGCTTGCCCCGAGCAGATGGGACCATGCCGGCTCATCCATCCCCCCGATCAGCACCGGGAGAGCCGGCGGAGCAGCACGGGCCGCCGCGGGGCCTGCAGGTGGTGCTGTTTAATTGTGGAAAGGCTCCCCTGTCCCAGCCCGGATCCCGCAGGATCCGCCCGGGCGGGAGCAGCGCCGGCCCCGCGGAGCCGCAGCCGCTCAGCGCTGCCATCCGAGCCCCCGGCGGGCCGGGGAGCTGCTGGAGCCCTAAAACATCCCGATCTCCGACAACCCAGCCTCCTCGGAATGGGAGCAAAACCCTCCAGGAATACCAAGAAAAAGCCATCAGCTGCCGACGTGATGTGAGCACAGCTTCCTCTGATTCAGCGGGACAGGGTTACTCCTTTGCAGTCAGTGGAGATAAGGCCGTGTTTTAGAAGAGAGGAGTTTGGGTACCCCCTGGATGTTGGAAGACACTCACACTAAATCCTGAGTTACTCCACTTTGGATAGGCAGTACAGGAGACCACAGTACACATAAGGCCACAGCAGCACAACACGCTCTAGTGGAAGTTTTCCCTGCTTATGGCAGGGGCGCTGAAACTAGGTGATCTTTAAGGTCCATTCCAACCCAAATTATGCTATGATCCTATGATCATTTAGTTCAGATAAAACTTCCAGAGTTGTAAAAGCCCAGCACACCTACACAATGCCGATTCCTTCCGCAAATTTTCCAGAGTCTGCCTGACTTCCTAGTCACCCAAAAGTAACTTTAACACCTGACCTTCAATTCCTTCTGAAGGACCACTCCAGCAGCCAAAAAATGATCTCTTAAAGAACTGCAACTTGGTTCCTTTTTCTGTCTTTGGCACACAACCAGGCCATGCAGCCATACAAAACACCCATCCTTTACCAGAGGTGCAAAGGGCAGGATGTGCAAAGGATTCTCACAAATTTTAGAGCATATAGATCTCCAGCCTCTTTCACTCTGCACCTTTAAACCATGCTAGGTTTTGCAGTTGTTGTGGTTTGAAAGCAAAACAAGTGAGAGGCTCT
>VZSR01003803.1:52696365-52862393 GCA_013398615.1 Brachypodius melanocephalos
ACTTAATGTTGTAGCAAAAATGTATTTATTTTAAACCTCACCAAAATCTTGATTAAGATGTGACTGTCCTCGGAAGTAGGCAACAATCCAGACTAGACATGGACTGAGACATTGCACTGATACCTTACAGTGTGGTAATAAGTTTGTGATCAAATTAGAGCATCTTGCAAAATTGCCACCTGTAAGGTGATCAAAGCTTATAGTAATACAAATGTGAAGTAAAAATAGTTGAATTTAAGCTGCCAACTTTGTCCCCAAACACATCCCTTTTGATCTTGGTGCCACAGATGTGGTCTGCCATCAGCAGAGATGCTGAAACCCAGTGGTGAGTTAGTTTGTCATTGAGGTGACTTTTAGGAATCTCAGAATATTCTAATTCCTTGTTTGAAAACGAGCAGGAGATGATGTGAAATGTACATTGACTAACCAGTTATGTGGTGGCAGTGTGAAGCTGACACACAAGCATCTTCCACGTGATGATGAATGATCAAAACGTAGCTTAGATCTTGAAATTATCAGAAAAAAAGAGTAGTTTTACTTCAGTTTAGGAATTCAATCTTTCTGCAGCTGGGGAGGAGCTAAATATGTTTGCATTATCACTAAAAATGCCTTTTTACAGACGTAGGAGGACTTTCAGTTCACATACTTTTTCTCCCAGAGATAGAGTAAGTCTCCAGAGGGCTGAAATCCAGAAATGACTGGATTCTACCTAACACCCTTACTTACTGCCCTCTGAGAAAGATTTTATTTTTCCTCCTTCCCACTGCTACATTGACCAAAAAGAATTTTTTGAGGCCTTTGGGGAGGCCCAAGTTTAAAACAATGTTTTAAAACCAGTTTAAAACAATGAGGCTATGTGAAATCAGGGTAGACAAAGGAATGAGTTACCAGTGAGGTATCTGATACATCCCAAACATTAATGGCAAAGGGCAGAACATCCCCACCCTGAACTTTTAGAATTCCTAGTTCCCAGATATTCTTGGCACAACACTATTCATTATCTTTTCATTAGTACTACTTTCTGGAAGGAACTGTAAAATAACTTACACTAAAAACGGTGAAGTGATACATCACGATGAGAGCAGAATGCTTATGTGTGAAAGCTCCCTCACACTCATAAAGTGTGCTTAGATAAAAAACACACAGAGTCAAATTTTAAAATATGCTTTTAGTAATACAAGTTTTATCCCTGCTACCTTCCTATTGTAAAAAAAAAAAAAAAAAATTAAAAATAATAATAAGAAAAAACCCCCAAACACGGATCCTTGGACAATGGTAATGTTTGGGAATTCAGTAGATAATAATATCAGTACAAGCTCCATGAACAATCAAGAGTGTAGATCTGAAGGCATGAACAATAGATAAGAACAAGGAACAAGAAGGCAGTGTTCTCCTCTCCAAATGCAGCATTGTAAGGCTGCCCCAGACTGCTGCCTGTGCCTCTGCAGTCAATGACAAGCACTCTGTGCTAGCACTGAGGAAGGCTGGCTTCGTGAAACGATTCATGTCCATGCCTGTAAACTACCCTAATTTCTAAATCACTGTGACTACAGGTGAGCTGCTGGCTGGGAACCACTGCTGGCTTGTGCTAAGCCCAAACTGCGCTCAGACATTCTCTGGGATGAGTGGATCTGATCCAGGGAAAAACCACACAAGTGCCTGTGCTAAGAATTTAACACCGGGGGCAGTCAAGTTCAAGCACTCAAACAGTTCTCCGTTTAATTTACTATTCTAGATGCAGCCAGTGTGTCTAGGCTTGACAGATGCGTGGAGAGGACGATGGTGAAAAATGGGAAAAGGCTCAGATGAGGGCCACAAAAGCGATTTGTTGCCTATAAAACTTAGTGAGATGCTCAAAGAGCTGTATTTATTAATGTTATTTAAGGGATCAAAAGGTATGAAAGTGATCTACAAGAACCCATATAGAAAAAAGATTTCCTGCAGCTTACTACCCCATATTCCAGGAGTTAAAAACGTGCTGCTATCCAGGATCTAGATAAATTCAAGCTGTAAATAAGGACATTTTTAAGCATTAGGAGAATTAACTATGGAACAAATTAACAAGTGCTCTGGTGGATTCTTCATCATGTGTGATCTTTAAATTTTTTTTCAATATCTTGCGAATACAGCAGATGATTGGGGACTCATAAGAAAAGAGTATCTGGTTTTTTTTATTTTCTTACACAAAAAGCCAGTCTATTTTACTGATGTCTTCTGATTGTGAACCTATGATTTGATGAAAAAGACATCATCAGTGTCTCTAAAGTGTGAGCAGACTTCCTGCCAGATCTGTGAAAAGAAAGAAAAATTCTTACATATGCAGTTGTAATCAAAGCTATGTAACCATTTTAGCAATTAGTGATACAGCAATTAAGGCAAAAATTGCTGTCCCTTATTAGAGCCAGACACCAGCTAGAGTAAAGCTGCTGTAGAATAAAACTGCTGTGAAAAATAGAAGTAATTCTTGACATAGCTGGAACTAAATGGTCTTAGAGATCTGAATGTTTGTATCTGCCCTTTCTAACTGTCTGAAGAGAGCAAGACCCACTCTAATTGGCACCTATGTTTCACAGAGAACACCAGAATTTCCATGCTAAGGAACTTAGAAGAATTTTTGCCAAAGAGATGTTTTCATATTCCAAACAAACCCAAACACAGCATGAGCTAATTGGCATGCTCTATCTTACCCTCAGATATAAAAATACAAATATGATCCATATTATTGCTATGTAAACACAACAGTAGGAGAATTTAAAATAAGATTCCTGTGTGGATGAGAAACTGATGACACAGACATAAGGGTTTCCTTAAAACACCAACTTATTCGTAAGACAAAGGTACAGATGAGAATTCACTGCAGGGAGTTGATGGAGCAGAGCTCCTTCCCCAGCCCTAGGGGCTGAGTTCCAGCACACATCAAACAGAACTGCAGTGCCTTGTCCTGCTCACAGATACGCAGTAACAAATCTATCTATTCAAAATCTATTTTCCTTTACAGTAAAGAAATTACCTCTGTGTGAGCCTTTGTTGGGAGGATAGGTCATTGCAAGGCACACATCTTTTTACAGTGACACATCATTTATCCCACTACCCAAAATACCTTCAAGCCAGAAGTTATCTGGATGTGTAATGATTCTGCCTGCAAAACTTGAAACATAAAAATGGGGTAGGGAAGGTGAAATCCTTGCAAATCTTGTGGGTTTTGAATGGTTGGGTTATACTAATTTCGTTATTGGGATTCCTCAGCTTGAAACAATTCCTCTGGGAAGAAAAGTACTTGTGATGCAGTACCTGGTTCTGCACACTTCTTGAGTATGTACCCTCTGTCCAGCACTCCATAATGATGAAATTCCCCCCACACCCTGCCCTGAGATCAAAAATATTTTATTGCTGTAAACAGCTTTTTAAATACAAAATTCCTCTGAAAGTTTACATTTTCTGTTGGTGAAAGGTGTCAGGCTAATGATTAATTTAGAATAGCTAAAAGTCACCTCAGATGACAAATATTCATCCCCTTATTTTTGTAGCTGTTACTGCAAGAACTAATCCAGGATTTATTTCCATAAGTATTCATCATTTTTGTAGTTGAGTGTAATCTACTCAGTCAGTAATTAAATACTTCATTTATATACACAGACATTGTACTCTTGGTATTGTGTGACTTACACAATATAGATTTTCTTAATTTGGCTTCTTATTCCTTTTTCTAGTAGTTTTTCAGTAGGTTAATTTGGTTTCTTATTCCCTTTTCAGTAGGTTTTTCAGGATTGCCCATTACCTTTGAATGTTGTATTACAGGGAAAATTATTTCTGATATTTCCTAGATAGTTATTTCAACAACATAAAACATATACCAAACAGTAATGAATTAATCTCTGAGGATTAATTTAGCATGAAATGGCTAATGTTTACTAAACTCACAACCTTCTTCCCAGGGATTTCATGCACCCTGATGAGGTTTTCTAATCTACTCTTCCCAGTAAGCAGTTATTAAAGGAATCTAATCCCAAGTGGCATAGTAGAAGTAGCTTTGCAGCATGTGTTTAAAGACATTTTTTGTGCAAGTTCCTAAAATGCAACAAATCCAACTGAAAAACAATATTAAATTACTATCATGTCAGTCAAGGAACAAGCTCCATCAGCCAGGGCAGTGAGTCAGCACCAGAGGAACTTCAGTTCTTCCCTGGGGAGCTCCACATCATGCAGTGCACCAAATTTTGTGGTTCCTTACAAAAGTACTTTACTTGCATGCCACAGGACAAATTGGTGGCCAAACACCTGTATTCCTCCAAAACCTCTCCCTTTTCCAGGATCCATTACATGCATTTCAAAATGTCAGCCACATGACTTCCCCATCTTTCACATGGCCACAGTAGTTCAGAACTTGAGTTTTACTCTAGACATGACAACAACCTCAGGGACACCAAGAGCACCCTCCCCCTGTCACTCTCAGCCAGGCACTGCTGCTGCCCTCTGCCCCCACCAGCCTGTATGCTCCTGCAGGCTGTGTGCCAGGGCTGGGAGAGCCCCCTAGCTCTCTGCTTGGCCTGAAACCCAGCCTGAAAAATAGGGTTTGCATGTTTGTGGCACCTCAGGGAAATCTAAGTCAAGTACAGCTCTATTGGCTTAAACATCTTCTCCAAGAGAACTTGGATACAGAAACTTTGATGGGGCATACAGTCTTGGACTATGCAAATTTTATTCTATTTGTTTATTGTATTCATAAATAAAAATGCCTCATTAACTGCAGAAATTAATTTCCTCTCCAATTATAGTCACCTTTTATGATATATTTCAATATAGAAAAACAAGTAAGCACTGATATAAAACACTGCATTCTGTTGAACTCTGTATTTATCTAAAGTATTTTTTAAAGTCCTTCTTTGTGAAGCCTTAAAACATTCAAGTTTATTCTTCTTCAGAAGAAAATCAGATTTTAAAATCTTCAGCAGACTGGATCATCCATCCTTCTAACTACTAGTAATATAAATTCTGCAAATACAGGACTATTATTCATCACAGAGCTCTCTTAGCTCTGCAGAAATGAAAGAAATATTTTATAAAACCGCACACATAACCCACACAAACCCATAACTTAAGAAGTCTGTGAGAACCTATGATAATGTAACAGACTTAAATCTGTTTAGAGGGAAGATGCTGTTGGCACATATTGATTTCTGGTATGTTGAGAACAACAGAGCAAGAGGATGGGATGGCGCCTAAATTTTCGCCAGATCTCAGGATAGTTTCCTTTCAGTATTTCTAGTACTGTTGTAGACATGAGAGAGGCAACACTGACAGGGAGAGATAATCTATTTAAAAATCTTGCAATTAGATCGCTGTACTCCCTGTGGCAGTGTCCTCAGGAAGACAAGCTAGTAACTCTTTCTAAGCATTGCTTCCTAGGCTATTGCTTCCCATTGTGAGAGTGTGAACCTCTTTACGTGCCATGGACAAGGACTGGGCTGGGTGGAACACGACTTGTTAAAGACGCTGCAGTGAGGTACTGGAAGGGCTGTCTGCACCCAAACCTCCCTCCTGCCTGCTGGTTTAGCCCAAGCCTTCCCTTGTATCTTTGTAAAATTCAAACTTAAGGCTTCATTCTTACAAGTAGTTACAGTCACTAAACCGCAGTCTTGGGAGTGGTCCCATTACCACCAATGTGTATATGTGCATCCTTCACCTTCAACATCTTCTCCAAAGAAGCCCCAAACCACACTAGACATCAAATCCAAGTTAAGAAGATCATACCCAGAGTAGTGTCACTAATATGGACATTTATTGTTGTCCCTCTGCTCTGTGCCAATGGCCATGAGACCCACTGTCAGGCTCTGAAGCACTGCCCCTGGCCAGAATGGTGTTACTTGGAGGTGCTCCCTTCCTAGACGTTGGGAAAATTTTAAAAGCTGGAATTGCATCATGCAAGGGGCAATGAGGGATCTGTAACACATCAAGATGGTGGGATCTGCCCTTCCATCCCTGGGTCTGACAGAAGCCCAACCTCAGCAGCTCTGGAGCCCACTACCAAAGGTATCAGCCACCAAACTATTGGGTGAAAGTTGTGGGAGCTGTGGATTTGAATATGGTGATGGTACAGGCTTGAACACGTATCTCTGCATTTCTCATGCTTCTGGCCAGCTATCTCCTGCACAGGCTGTTATATAAAATAACTGATACCAGTTTTAGACCTAAAAAGCCTAAAGAGCTACATTTTTTTACTTAAACATAAAGATGTGCAATACATCATTAAATGATAGATAATGAAGAAGTAGAAAAAGAAAACACATTTAAAGGCATCTGCTGAGTGCCATTAGTGATTATCATGCAAGCCTAGACATTATAAGCCAAATTTTCCTCAGCTGAACCTGACTAGTAGTTAATGGAACTGCAACAATTTTGGTCATGTAATTTTAAATGCATTCATGAAACTCAAGTGTTACACTGCAAAGTTTTCCTTGACTGTGAGTACTCCTGACACCAACACAGTTATATTTCCTCAAATGTCAGCAGGATGGAATTGATGGACGAAAGTGAGATGTACACAAGTTATTCTACCTTATCCCCCAAAGTTTATAGGAATCTTTCCAGCCACTGTACAACACAGTAGAGGAGAAATTTCAATTTGTTTTCTATCTTTACAGACTCAGGACAGCAGAGCTAAATTCAATTCACCAGCCAAATCCACCTACCCATTTGCACTATTTTTCTACTCAAGTTATATTTTCTGACATTTTTAGATCTAGCTACAAATAAAACTCATCTGAAAGTAGGAGTTATATTTATTTCGGAGTTTTTTCATGCTCAATCCACTGATTTGAAGCATTTTGGGTCCAGCTTTATTAGCATTCTGTGAATTACTTTGTTGTGTGGCAGACTGCAAAAAGACCATTCTGAAGGATGCATTAATAATAATAATAATAAAGATGCTGTGATGTGATGTGATAGTAAAAGGTGGTTTAGGCAGTGTTATTTGAGGTAATTATAATTAGCAGTAGCCATTTAAAGGTCCCAGCATGTGTTTTGTTAGAGAAGAAATGTTAACCCTAGTGTCTTGGCCAGCCTCCAGCATAAGCAATTACATTCTTGCTGCAGCAGTTAACTATCCCTTGTTGCTTCAATTAGGTGTGGTATTCTTCAGTTTCTCTCAGAGAGCTGCTGAGCTGTGTTCCTGGCGCTGTTTTCCGGCTCTTTCGTTCCAGCCGAGAGCCCCCAGTATTTCAGTTATAAATGAAGTCTTCTCTGCTGGTAAAAGGCTCCTTGAGTGCAGTCTCGGAGCACTGCATAAATCAATAAACAACAGATGCACTTGATATTGTACACTGACTTGAGGGCAGGAGGAAAAAAAGCACAAAAGCAAGGAATGGTAGTGGCAGAAAGATAACCCCAGGCTATGAATAAAACATGTGCACCTATAACCATGAAGGGTGCTCAGAGCAGCAAAAGGGCAAAGGCGGTAACAAAGGGCTTGGTCCTGGAGGAGGAAAACAAACAAAACCCAGAAAAACTGATTTACCATTGAATCAATCACAGAGAATACAAAGACACTTTACTCCAGGTAATTTTAGGAATGGAAATAAGGATAGCTAGTCTCCAGGTTTCCCTCTCTAAAGGGTGAAAGCAAGAAGAGATTTAAAAAGCAACATAACCAGTACCAATGCAAACTTGCATGGTTAGCAGTACTTTATAGCTGCAGCTAAGTGGGATATACCTCAATTTCCAAAGACCTGTTCAAAGAAATCTTCCCACAAACTAAGCAATTATTGCATGTCCATCCCATATCCCAGGGGTATATCACAGCAAAATAATAATGTGACTACATCCCAAGAGATCTCTAGACAACTACAAGTTATAGCCAGGATAAGAATTTGTAGAAAGGACAGGGTATAAGAGTAAAATGTTAAAAATATCACCTTTGTCTCCACAACCTGGATTACTCTTCTGAATAATCTGAACTATTTTTTTCTGTCCATCTTTCTTCTACTTTTCTACTTACTCTTTTTTTGCATGTGTAATATTAGATTTCCATAAATAGAAACATCCTGTTGTGGTTTTGGACCATATGTGGAAGGAGGAGAGGAACGCTTCAAGCACTTCATCTGTGAGGTCTAGTTTATGAGGTCTAGTTGTCAGGGCGGTAAGGGAGTCATAAGGGGTTTGAGTTTTTCATTTTCATAAAATTTCATGCCGCTGCAGAAAAGCTGCTGATATGCCTATTAAATCATCCTCATCCTCACAATCTGGTATTCCTCTGGCTCTTTTGCCCCAACATTTTACACCCCCATCAGAGCAGCTTTGAATATCTTCATAGTCATCTCCTCCTTCACCCTACCCTCACAAAAGTCACGTAGTTAATTGTCCCCTCTTGAGTTGAAGGATAAGAAATTGAGCTACAGGTATAGGAGACTGAGCTTCATTTTGTCGTTTCCTCTTAATTGAAATATTACTGTGAGGACTTCTGAACCAAGAGGATTCAGCTGAGGTGTATTTGAAATGTATTGTGCTGTGGCACAAACCCTCCAGACCATGAGGAGCAGTTCTGCCATGTTCAGCTGGAGATAGACCCCAAGGGGTACAGGTTCAAAAAATAAATTTCTGTTGACCTCACAAGACGGGCAGTGGGATTCTGATGCAGAATTAGATGTCATTCTGAAATACAAATTGTCCAAGTTCAAACTCATTAGGTTTAACTTCTATGCAGGAAAATCCCGTTTATCACATTTTGTGTGTTTTGAGTATTTCCTCTATAATTATATTTTTTTTCATCTTCCTGAAACTTCTCAGGACTGTTTGGTAAATTACAGACCAGGATTTTTTACCTGACTAACAAACTCTGCCAGCTATGACTCTACTTTGTTTCTAGATGGTCTCCTTTTCAGGTGGGTCTAATATTTGCTTTCTACATTGGATACTGTGCATGACACATTAAACATCCTTGTCTTACGATCCAGTGGAAAGTCATTGACCCATTTAGTATTATAACCCAGTCTGAAAGAAAAACTGCTACAGGAAACAAGCAGATCTCACGAAAAGAGCAGAGCCATTCAGAGAAAGGAAGGCAAATGATGGAAAGCAAAACCTCTAGTTTAGTTTTATCTTTTATTGACGCTGACAAGATGAAAATGGTTTGCATTTGACACAATGGAGGGTCAGACAGGAATTAATCCCCATTGTCTCACCCGGTTCCCCTTCACCTAAGCAATAATTCAGAGCAACATTTATGGCATCAGGAAGAGAAGACAGCTGGTGGGACTTTGAGACGTGGGACAAACTGTCTCTGTACCAGTATACACCACTGAGATTTGGGGAAGTCTTGGCTAATCACTACTGGATCAGACAAACATTGGGGGTGCTGGTTATAGCTCTGAAACAAGAAGGAAGCAATAACAGTCTTTCTGCATATTCTGCTTTTCTTGCAATGTTCAAATGCACCTTTTTTTGTTACAGGCTTTCTGCAATCCTTGATATCCCATCCTCATAAATAATCATCTCAACACTGTTTAAGTACAGAGATCAAACAGATTTAATGAAAAGAAAGTGCAACCATGGGGGGAAAAAAGAAAAAGCTTTCCACCTGGAAAACATGGGGAACAGAGAATCCTAGCGGAGAAGAGATGGAGGCAGTTTAGCAGGTAGGACTAGAAATCCTTATGGTTACCTTACAGCACTTTCAGAATAATTTCACCTCCACAACTCCAAGAGAGGGCCCATGGCAGACTTAGTGCTGCTCTACTGACTTGGCCTAGAATATAATGCTGGAGAGGGTGATTAAAAGCACAAGGGATGCAGGGTGCTGAAGCACACTGTTATGCCTCCACCACCTGAAGTATCTTCCAGTGCTAATCCCACTCCACAAGTATGGCATACAACAGCAAGAGCAGAAGCCTCTGCTCCAGAGTGTGAATAGCATTCACCCAGAACATGGTCCCCATGGACAACCAGGAACTTCCTGCCTCCCACAGTAAACTCAGTGCTGGGTAACCCACTAACCTCCAGAGCAGCCAGCCTCCAGGATGAGGGGCACACCACAGGTTTCATTCTTCTCAAGCAAGAAAATGAAAGCAGCCACCACCCACACCCCAGCTGTATTCCCACCCTGTGCTATTTTGGGGTGATTGCTGCCAGCATCTCTCAGCTGCCTGGGCCAGCTCTGTGGGCAGCTGTCTTTGTGTGAAAGTCTCAGTGCACTGTGCCACTGATACACCAGGGAGAAAGGCAGGCATGACACACACCAGATAGCTCCCAATGTTTTGGGGCAGTCATGTTCCCAGTAGAGGCAGAGCTGGTCTCCAGACTGCCTCAAGTCTCTGGACAGCTGGGCAGGAGGAGACCTCAGCAGTGAAATCGCTCCATCCCAGGGCCAGTACAGGGACCAATGCAGCTGTGTGTTTAGTTGCAGTGCAGTGGTGTGAGTTGTGCTACACAAGCTGATGATGGATGAATGATTGATGAGGAGCAGGAAGGGTTAAGTAGAAGCACAGGGTGGTTTTACTTCATCAAAGCCCTTTTCCAGTCCAGCCATCATCATTGCTCTGCACTATATGTATACATATATCTGTGTACACAAACACATTCAAATGTTTTTGTGGCTACTATATATCACAACATCAGCCACAGGAACATCTCTGGCACCAGAGAGCCGCTGGTTTTCATAGAAACCTGACTCTAGAGGGCCAGGCAGACGTTCCCAGGAGATATTGTGGATCAGCTGCTGTAATGGGCCTGGGAGAACCCTTTGGATGGGTAAATGTGTTTGTACAGGAGTATGTGTTTGGGATCAGAGGAGCATTGTTGTGACTTCTTGGCTCTGGTCAGAGATCAGAAGCTGTGTAGGCACAAGAAGTTGAAGAGATATCAGTGCTATGCTGTTCCTGATACAAAATGTTCAAAAGATGGAGGAGAAGATATAAGGAGTAAGCCTCTTACCATGGCCGATGGCTCTGTCACCTTTCTGTGGACACCTGAGAACTAAGGAGATTCCCAGCTATTTTCCTTCTCTCCCTCAGGATTCTGTTCCTTATCTTTGGATTTCCCCTTCTGTGGGGATCAGGGGAACTGGTTCTGTTCCTGAACTCGGGAAACTGCTGCTCCTCACTTTCCAGGCTGCAGTCAGACATGCTGTAGGACAGGAAGCTTTTTCTGTCCTGAGGCCAGATTGTCCACTGACAACCCCAGTCCTCCTGTAGCTCCTCTAAGAACAGCTGCCCTTCCCTCTGTGCCTTTCCCTCACTGCTTTTGCTGAAGCATCTCTGCAACTAAGGTTCAGAAAGTCGCATCTTGCTGCAAAACAGCCTTCCTAGCTTGATGCCCAGCAGAATGAAAACCTCTGCCTCTGTCTAGCCTCTGTCAGGACTCCACTGGGTAAGGCTGGGTCAGGAAGATAAAAATGTTGTATACACAGTGTGAGATGGTTATCGCATTGGCTACTGCAGGAGGTGTTTTGGAAAATCCAGTCTTTCAGTGGTACAAAATTCTAATTTGAGACAGGAGGTCGCATTCAAAGAAAAGTCACTATGGAAAGGTGCATTGCAGACATCAGCTGCAAAAGAAAGTTCAGTGAAGACATAGTTAATGAAAGCCCAGTGGAGGCAAACAGAATAAAAAAAGAGGAATCACAGGGCCCAAAACTTGCAGAAACTGGAGGGCAGGATCCTGGGTGGCAATGAGCAGGAGCTAGAAACAACAACAAAAACTGTTGCAGTAACTGTGGATGGTTGGTTTGGACAGGCAATACTGACAAAGTATAAAGTCTACTAACAGAAATTCATCAGACTGCTTTGAATGCATTTGAAACAGGCAGAAACTGACATTTCACATTAGGGGTTCAAGGCGTTTTTCACCAAATATTAGACATGGTTGAGCTTTAACACATCAAACCACATCTTCACATTGAAGGATATGCAATATGCATATATACATACATATGTATGCATACATATGATAAAACAAGAGGGATCCCCAGTCCAGAAGTCAGTGAAGGCAGCTCTCCAGTAATGTCTGGTAATTATCATCAGCAGATGGAAATATTCTCTCCCGGGAAACAAACAAACAAACAAACAAGCAAACCTACACTCTGCAAGGAAAAAGAACAATTGTAGTAATCAAATTGTAAGGATTTTTTTGTAATAAAAGCATTTTAAACGCCAATGAAATACCTAGAGGCTTCATTAGAAGGCCCCAGATACATGGTTTTCAACTAGTTACTGTAAGTGAATGTGAAGAGCACTAGCAATTATGCCTCTGGAGCACCAAAAGCAACTTTCTGTAGTTTGAGGCTAACTTTGAACTGGAGAAAAACAGGCAGCCACAACACGAAGAAATTAAGTGTTTGGGTTTACTCTTACTGTATGCATCCTATTTTGACATATTTCAAGATTGTTAAGGAAAAGATTTATTTGATCTGCTAGGATTCTCTGCCTCCATGTAGAAGTGTCACTTATTTTTGCACTGACAAACATTTTTGTGTCCACTTCTGCCTCTTGCTGTGATCCTGAGGTGTAATGTGTGCACTACAGTTTGAGTTTGAGTTCTACAATAGAGAAAATAAGGAGCAGGTGGAGTGGCTAAGGGGGCTACTAAAAATGCCCGAGGAAACACAAAGGAATAAATACGGCAATTTCCTTGTAATGAAAGCTTTTGAGTTTGATTTGTGGACACTTAAATGAATCACAGAATCACAGAATCACAGAATAAGCTGAATTGGAAGGGACCCACAAGGATCATCAAGTCCAGCTCCTGACCCTGCACAGGACACCCCAAGAGTCACACCATGTGCCTGAGAGCATTTTCCAAACATTCCTTGAACTCTGTCAGGCTGGTGCTGTGACCACTCTCCTGGGGAGCTGTTCCAGTGTCCAACCACCCTCTGGATGAAGAACTTTTTTTCCAATAACCAACCTAAACCTCCCCTGACACAACTTCAGGCTCAGGTCCTATCACTGATTCCCTCAGGTCCTATCACTGGTCACCACAGTGAAAAAAATTCAGCTTGGAGGCTTATGAGTCTTGTAAATTGAATGCAAGTGTACTGAGAGTAGGCTGGCTTAATCTGCCTTGCTAGATCCTCTAAGGAGCAGTTTGCAGGTTCACAGAGATACATTGGCCACAAATGGAAAACTTCCACTTTACAGTATGGTTTCATTATGTCCAAGTGGGAAAACCTAGGACATAAGGGAGCATGTACACTGCAAAGTCCAGCTCAAGTGGACAGATGCTCCGTTGCAAGGCAGCTGGGTTAGCTGTGAGACTGGAAGTTGAGTGTCTCTCCAACAGATATATAGCTGAAGGCTGAAGCATCAATTTGACTCAAGGGAGGAGCTTTTGTCTGCAGATAGGATGGAGTTTGGGTCAGATTCACTACTAAAAGGCACTCTAAGTGCTTGGAATAAATTGTATTTCAAGGCTGTCATTGCCTATTCTCTATTTCACGTTTTCTTTCACCAGAAACTTACTGAGAGACTAGAAAGGAGGAAACTTTTCTAGGTCTCTGACACCAGTGATTGTGGTTTCATGTAGCCTCTGTTTCTCTTCTCTTCTGGGACTAGATGACAATCCAATTTTCATATTGTTTCTTCAGTGAAGCTGAGAAAATTATGCATTCAGAAAAATTCATTTCTGAAGTAGTTCCACTGAAGGGATCATGACCCTAAATGTATTCATTAGCTCAAATTGTCAACAATTTTCTGTAGCAATTTATTCCTTGACACTCAAGTGGTCAAGAACTGTCAGCACAAGCAACATGAGGTTAACACTTACTGAAATACAGCAGTTAGGCATCTAGAGGGCTTTTTTTTTTTTTACCTGTGCAAGTGTCTGCTGGTTTGAGAGACTTTCTATGGCTTGCCATCAATTCCAACTGTAAAAAGACTATTCTGCCTCAAAATGGGAAAACCAATGGAACCAGAACTTTTCCAAAACAGATTATTTTCCGGTTTAGGTCACTGATAAAATGACCTTTAGTTTTTAACAAACATTCCCAATACAAACTGTGAGTCTGAAATATAAAATTCAAAATTCATATATGGTGAGTTAAAATAGAAAATGAGATACATAAGTTCACTATAACCTTATATGTAAGGATGTCAGCAGGTGAACAGCTGATGAGAATATCCAAAAATTTTTCAAGACAAATTTGGTAATGATGACCTTATTTAGGTAGAAGAGCTGCTGGACAAAAACAAAACAAAACAAAACAAAACAAAACAAAAAAAAAAAAACCAAAACCCCAAAAAACCCCAAAAAACACCAAAACCCCCATTTTTCTTTAAATTGCTACCTCCCCTTGTCTCTGAGCACATCCTCATGTGAATGTCTAACAAGGGAAAACCAGACTGTGATTGTCAGCATCCAGAACAAGACCAATGGACCAGTGTCTGGTCTCCTTTAGAAGGCTTTCAAAACACAGAGTGATAAATCAGGACATGATTTTTTTGAGTCGAAGGTAGTTTGGGCATGGTTAATCTGACTGGCACCATTCACCACAACTTGCTGGGAAGTTGTCTTCACCCTTTTCTACCCATCCTCTTAAATGTATTTCTCTGCTCTCTGAAATGCAGTGCTGGTGTAGGAAGGGCATGAATACCCACGTGGGTGCCTTTTCTGCAGCTCAAATCTGTTCCTCTTCAGGCTATTGGAACCGCTTCATATATGGCAATAATAGGCTGCAAACATTACATGTACTCTGACAGCTGTAAAGCCACATTTCAGAGATACAATTTTTTTTGTAATTCATATATCTTTTCCCTCCTTCTACATACACCTTTTACCTTTTTGATAGCAAAATGGGCCCTGCAGTCTATGTAAAAGCATTGCTCATTAATGCTCCGTGGCAGGATAGCATATGACACATATTCAGCAAGCACACACATATCCACGCCCCTGGCATAAAGCAAATCAGGATTTTCAGGAAGGGATAAGGTTAAGTTACTCTAATGGCAAAGGGAAAAACATCTAAAGGAGAATTAATCTAAAGTGATGATTTGCCTCTTGCATAGTAAGAGGGATATTTAATTGCTGTGTACAGAACTGCATACTTCTATGATCCTATAAAAAAAGAAACTTGCTTCTGACCAGAAAAACTCAGAAGTCTTTCCTCAACCAAGACTCCCACTGAAGCAGACAGTTTCAGCATGAAGACCTGGTTCTCACTGCATGAGGCAAATAACCCCCATAACTCTCTAAGCAAGGCAAGCATGCTTGAAGTAAGCCTCTTCCCAGGATTTTGTTGTTCTAAATTCCTGGAAATGTTGGTGCTTTGGCATCATGTCATAGTAGAGCATAAAGGTATGCAGATTTCCAAGCAGTGACCATGCCTAATACTGGAAGTAAATATGAGAGTATATGTCATAAAACACCCACATTGCTGCTAGTGGCTCCTCTGTATTTCTAGAGGAAGCACCAATCCATATTGTTTCAGTTCTATGTTGTTAGTGCATCAATGGACAATGAGAGAACAACCATCATCTCTGGAAAAAAGAAAGTGATTTGCACACAACACCTCCCTGCACAAAACATCTTGGATTTCTAGATCAAACAGATCAAGTTGTTTGTATCCCAGCCGTGAGGGCAGTGTTGCCTTAAAGACATTGCTTGGGTAAAATATTAGAATACAACCTAGTAGTACAAATGTAAATATCCAGAACTGCATGGTTCTCCTCAGATTAAGAGTGTTGAACAAGTAGACACATAGTTGACTTCGCATAGTCTCACCATGCTCTCCTATGAATGCAAGGAACAAACATATATATAAAAGTAAACTTCCACAGTTACAGCCATGAAAAAAGTACAGAAAAAACACGGGTTTCACTGATTCTGCACAAGAGAGGAGCCAATGAAGATTATCCAGAGTAAGAGATAACTGGAGAATAGTTACTTTAGCATTTATGAATCAATATGTGACATCACTCACACACTCACAGAGTTCAATGTGTAGAGGTATATATGTCACGAATACCAGTGAAACATTCAGTTTAAAGTATTTCTTCTGCACATGAAAACTGACAGGTTATGTGGACTTGAGGAGGTTGTTCCAGGAGACCTAAGATTTTGTATAGTCTGGTCATAGATGGATGGTTCATCTGGGCTAAGCTAAGGCATAAAATTTGAGTTTAAGAATTAATTTCAGGTTTTCTCCATTTCCACCTGAGATAGGTCATCAAAAAGAATTATTTTCTATTACATTTCTGAATGCATTAGAAGTCTGAAATGTAAAAATTTTCATTACTTAGCCTGTAAGTGCCTGATGGTTGGAATAGACAGATACCACAGCAGCAGCCCCTAAATGAAGCTGCTGGCAGAGAAGGAAAAGAAGTCTGCATAAGAATTTCTCTCTGTCATCCTCATGACATCTAGAAGGGAGTTTCAAAGTAGGGGTGGTTATTTTTCTTTCACCCCAGAGAAAAATGAAGGTCCATTTCCAGGTATTTTTTCTTCCACCACAGGTGGTACACTGCTTCTCCCAGACCCAGGACTCTGTGCTTCCTTGTTCATCCCCAGATGCTCAGGTCACACTATCAGCCAGCCAACAGGTTTCCTGGTAAATCTACCCCTTATAATTAACTTGCTGAAACATACAAACCTGCAGATAAACCTAGGAAAAAAAATCCTGACTATTTTGCTCTATAGGAGTCATTTGGAACATGAATTTTATTGCAGTGGTGTGAAAATAATTAATTTTAAGTGCTCTAAACTTCCCATAGAAGTATTACAAGATAAAGCTGCATATTACTTGTTATCATAAGGATTTAGCACACCTATTAAATTATCCATCAATTTAATCCAGCCACCCAGAGTGAATGCTACAACTTGGTCTGAACATCTGGGGTGGACCCAGCTATAAAAGTTGACTTACATACAGACTCGAATAGCCTGGTTAGCACCACAGGAGAGCCCAGTTCTGCCCGTGGCAACAAAATGCCTGGTTTCCAGTTGCAAAAGTAATTTTGAAAAGCAAAACCAAAAAATCCACTTGCAAAGTAAAAAGTAAGAAGCGTGAAAGAGGGGAAAGCACCATCCACACGGGTGCCTCACCAGGAAGGTGAGTGCTCCTGCAGTCCCCACCCCCAGGTTGGCCTGGGTCCCACCCCACTCATGCTTTGTGGATGCATACGGGCAGGCAGGAGCCATTCCAGCCCCAAGGTCAGAGGTGGGGTCTGAGCCCCTTAACCCACTCACCACAGGCACACTTTACAGGCAACAGGCACTTGAGGTTTATGGATTTGACGATCCATATTGTCAAATTGACCCTATGGAGTGCCAAATCATAGCTCAAAAGCATTTTCTATCACCATGAGCCTCGCAAGGTATTTGTAATGTTTGTGTTTGCTCATGTAAAAACCATAGTGGAGCTCTATCCTGGTTGCAGCCTTTCTCTTTTGCATGTAGGTGACACCAGTCTTACCAATAAACTCTTGCATACAATGCACTGAGTACCTCTCCCCATTCCCATCACCTTTGCCATGCTGTGGGCACCTGCCCTGTCTGTAGCCAACCTACATTTGTATGTCCACAGACCTCTGGCTAAGGCAAGTGGATCTGTGATGCAAGGACAGCTGAGCATGGCAGGGACAGAGAGGTCCAGTGATGGTGAGAGACAGGCTTTGGTCTGGAGGACACTTGGTGAGGAAAGAAGCATACAGATACTTGTCCAGAGAGAGGGGAGAGCTCTCCACACTCCTTTTGCCACAGAGGGCTGGAACCTGTGTCACGTGAGGATCTGCAGGGTCATTTTAATTCAGATGTGAAATGTGATGAAGAGCAACTTTACTCCTCGGCCCCTGTCATGATCCCCCACAGCACATTAGCACATGAAAGCAGGGGGAAGGAGAGCTGCCGGAAAGCCAGCAGAGATTGCTTGAACAGTTATGCAGCCTTCCCTGAGACAACAGGGAGAAACTAATGTAGGAAGATTTTCCCAGCAGATAACAAAGGCAATCTGGCCATAAAAAGGTACAGTTCCTACACATTAAAGGCAGTTTACAATTGCAGGCGTTTTCAGCAGCCTTCCACAGATGCAAGGAGCTGCTCACATACACAAACGTGTGAGGAATCAGAGCCCTACTCCTGTTCACAAACCAAACCATACGCTGGCTGGCATACGCTTATTTTGTCAGGGTTTGCAAGAGCTTGGCCAGTACCAAGAAAACACTTGGCAGAAAATGTGCTTGTCTGCATTGGGTACCAGTTTCTCCATAAGATTCTTTATTTCTTGCCTTTTTGTTGCAGCACTGCTCCTATTTTAGGTGAAGAGGTTTTATAAGGAAAGAGAGGCTTTATGTAGAAATCTCAAAAAAATCAGTGAAGTGAGGAAAGTGGCGAGGCAGAAAGGCAGGGCAGTTCCTCACTCCTGCAAAGATGCAGCAGTGAGATGCAGGGAGGGTTGCGGGGTATTCTTAAAAGATCTGCTGCTACATCCATGGAAGAAACATCTTAGCCACCACATTCACTCCTGAGCACTCTCTGCTCCCCACTTGTGCTAAGTGGAGGTCTCAGGCTGTTTCCATGTTCTAAGGTGCACCATGGCAAAGCACAAGGCACAGGCAAGCTGAAGTCTGCCAAGAGAGCTGAACATATCAACAATTAAGCAGCAAGGCTGCACCAACCCAGTGTAAAAAAGAGCAAGAGCATCTCTGAGCAAAGCTCCTAGATCTGGCCTCTCTAAAAAGCAATCCTCTGCTTGACTGAGTCCTTCTTTATGCTTGCACTTTCTAGTTCCTCTTCAACTTTTATTTCAATACACAGAGGCTTTTCACATGTGCTTTTAAATAAAACATCAATGAACAATCCCTATCAGGTGCCTGGTAGGCCAGAATAATTCCTTTGTTGCTTTTTAAAAAAAAAAAAACAAAACTAAAAGCAGAAGCTGTAATGAAGCTGAGAATTGCAAATGCTCAAGCCCTAAAATCCTATCTAAAACACTTGACAATAAGCAGCTCACACTGAATCACTCTACCGTGTGATTATTTTATTGGGGTTTTGATTCATTTCCACTGAAACTGTTCATGAACCTGTAAATAATGTTATCCAATCTGTTATTTACTGAAATGAATTAAATGCAGTCTTTAGACAATGATAAAGTCTACCTTATACTTACTACTAATTTCATTTCCAGTTGTTTATCAATACTTTAAGGACTCTAATTTTTTCTTAGTAGGATATTTGCACTGACTCTGTTCACTTTAAAATGTAAAAAGTGTTTGTGACTAAAGCCTGACAGTTTCCCTGGAATAAAGTTTAAAAATCCTTAACAAGACCATAAAAAGTTGTAAAATAATCCTGTCACAGGTTACAGATGGAGACTGTTACCAATCACTGTCCCTGCAATTAAAGCCAACAGCTGTCTTGTGTTTGCATAGTGACTTCGAATAAATAAATATTTCTGTGGACAATGACTCTTGTTCTACTTTCCTTGCCACTCTTGGAAGTTCCAGCTCCTTCCCCCTCCTTTCAGTCAGCCTTGCACTTCCTCTTCTTGCCCTCAGTTGGATGATTTTTTTCAAGCAGTTGCCCAAAGTGAAGAAAGTCTTTGAGCAATCACTGAAAAAGAATAGGAGTATGTGCTCTTTAGCCTTCAGAGAGAGGAATATGACATTACTAAAACATAAGGACCACACAACAACTATGCAAACTTATGCTTTCAGGAGGGAATTGGCTTCATCTAAATTTATCCTTTCAGAAGTTTCTGCCTTCTCTAAAACAGTCAGCTGGCATCCATCTGCAGCCAACACGGAGAGACAAGGCATAGCTGGAGAATGATTCCTCTGCAATCAGCATCTAAGACTGGTGGAAAGATTCTCCACTACGAAGCGTGTTTATCTCTTCCCAGTGATTTAGAAGTCTTGTTTTAGGAGGTCCAGGGTTTGACTGTGGACACAAAGCTGGGGGCATCTCTGTTGTCATGCTGGGTGAGGTTCCCTTCCACTGTCCCTGATGTATGAGGCTGTGGGACTGGTCCAACCATCCTTCTCAGAGGGTAGTAAAAGAACAGAGTGAGCAGGAAGGGTGGACATTAAAACAGCATGCAGCAGCATGCAGATTTCAAAAATCACACTGTCTGTATCCATTTCAAGACCTACTTCAAAGCAGCCAGTGGGCACACAGCCATTCTGCTGTGGTCTCCTCATGCCCCCAGTCCCCTGCAAAACAGGTGGAGGTCACCTGTCAGAGGTGGTCATCCCCACCCTGCTCACTGGGACATGGGCTTGGCGGCATTCTGTCAATGCTACACTGCCTGCCCAAGGGCTGGAGGACAGTCCAGCTGCAGCTCAGCCTCAAAACATTCCCTTAGCAAAGAACAAGTTCCCTCTGCCTCCTGGGCAACTGCCTGTAAGGCTCCTCCAAGCTGCCCCTATCCAAACCCACCAGTTAGACCCCAACAGCCTGAGAAGCAGACTGGCACACTCAGGGGTCTTCCCTGTCCTGGAGAAATGCTCTCAGCCCAAATCAGGTGTAAACAGAAAGAGGCCAGGCTGAGCACTGGGAGGGAAGGCTGTGGCTGGTGCCAGCATTTCGGCTGCAGCCCTTTGATCAGGCCAGCCACTCAGGCATCACCTCATGGCTGCACATGCCAGCAAGCATCATGAGCGCTTCCCCAGTGGAGCAGGAAACCCTTGTCTCAGTGTTCTGCTAGTTGCCTGCTAAATCAGGGCACACAGAGCTCAGCTCGGGGTACAGGACTTTCAAAGCCACCCTGAGCCATCCTAACCATGGTGCCCAACTGCTTCTGAACCTCCATCTTCAGAAGGACACTGCTTGTTGTCCAGATACTTGCATTCAGTATGGGCAGGAGGAAAAGTCTGAAATTTGTCTTCAAATCTCTCAAAGGCTGAAAAGGAATCACACTTCACCATCTAACCATTTGGGAGCTGGAAGACTGTCAGGCAGATATCTCCTCCCATCCAGTTGTTGTCGTGTGGCTGCAGAGGAAGAGTGTTGTATGACATACTGACCTATTGTCCCATAAAAGCAAAGTTTTCAAATTAACTGCTCTTCTGTGAATAGCCAGTGCCATCACTGTAAACAAAGAAGAAATATGGTCTGACTTTCTCAGCACCAAGTTTTCTCAGAAAGCAACCTGAGGAAACATTGAGGCTTTTAATCAGTCCTCCTGATAGGCCATGCACTGATCAAAGTAAGAGTGTAAAACATCTTCCCCACTGAAACCCTTCTGTGAAGAAGCTATTTATTCATAAGAGGTTGTAGCTCAAACATTTGAAGGAAGAAATGATTTGGTGTCTTGCAATTAAATTGTACTAAAGATTAAGGGACCCCAGAGCTCTGGAGACAACAGTGACTCAAAAGTGAGGTTGAGTGCAGAAATAACCCCAAGTGACTGGGCAAATAATAGCCTTCCTGTACTATCTATGACATTACTAGCACTTCATTCCCCAAGGAATTCTTAAGACTCGAGGTGTTGCAGCCTACTTTCCTGCACCAGCAGAGATGCTTTTTC
Source organism: Brachypodius melanocephalos (assembly GCA_013398615.1). Taxonomy (NCBI): domain Eukaryota; kingdom Metazoa; phylum Chordata; class Aves; order Passeriformes; family Pycnonotidae; genus Brachypodius; species Brachypodius melanocephalos. Next base: position 52,717,811 of record VZSR01003803.1, read on the forward strand.
CCAGTCGATTGCAGTGTGAATTTCCTCTCTTTCTGAGAAAGACTAGACATGCTCCAGGGCCTTTGTCCTCACCACAGAGCCGAGTGCAAGCAGTGTCTGAACTTAAGCCTGCACTCCCAAAGCCAGGCACAGTTTGGCTAAGATGAATTGATGATACTTAGCTGCAGGTAAGCGTGGATGTGGATGGTGCTGCAGGCATGCTGGTAGCTCTGTGCACACTTATGCTGCCTGGTGAAGTTTGGCACAGAGATCCTCAGGCACAACACAGCCAGTGTGAAGTGAGTGAGGTTTTTGCACGGTGCTGTGCCATGTCAGAGAGGCATCACTTGGGGTAATCTTGGCTGCTTTTCCACATGTGGCACTATACAGTGTGTACACTTGCCGTCAGGCATGCCTTCACATTTCTGCCTATCCCAGATGCTCACACTACAGACTTGAACTGACTTTTTATACATTTCTGCATTTTGTAATGTTCCTTCTCTCAGCAACTTCACCACCCAAAATCCAAGGAAAAGGCTGGAGAAACACAGAGAGTAATGGAGTAAAAATACCTGTAGTATTAGCTACAGTACATATATAACAGAATGGTGGAAACCATGTGCTATTTTTTTAGGAGCACAAAATACTGAAAATACATGTGTTTTCCAGGATAACCAGTTCCCCACTGCCCAGAGTGGACCATATCTTCATGGGAGACAGTGGGGTCCTCAGAGGGTGAAGCACAGGTTTGGGTCTTGAAGGGAAGTGTCTGTGTTCTGTCCATGGCTTTATCAGCCAATGTACAACACATAGGTCATGTGTAAGCTTCTCTCTGCACAGTAACTTCTGTCAGTGAAACACAGATGCTCATCATTTTTAGCAAAACTCTTTCTTATATACTTGTGGGACAGCCCTCTCCAAGACCAAGATGTTAACATGCTAGCTCTGTTCTGGGAGAGACATCACTCTGGTAATCCTTCTAGAAAGTGTCTTACTGGTTTGGGGAAAGACTGTTTAGTTTAGGTTTTGCATGCCCTATCTAAGGCAATACATAAAGAAGAGCAACACAAGGGTCTCAGTGCTGCTTCTGAGATGGCTCACCCAGAACCATTTCCTCCCAGAGGCAATGCCACTGCAGCACTGAACAAGAATTGTTGGGAAGGCTTCAGTCCAATGCAGTCTGCAGCTGCTGAATGACAAGTGACAGCCAAGTGAGGACGGCTACCTGCAGTAGCTGACCATGGAGTTTGGGAGAACCATAGCATCAATTCCACTTTTTTCCTCCTCCCGCCTCATTCTGCCTGCTGTTACTCTGTACCCAGACATTGTTCTGAATCTGCTGGGATTTTATTTCACATTCTTAAAGAAATCAGGTTTTTGGACTTCTGCCTCTTTGTTGGCTGATGAAGGTGGATGAATAAGTATGGGATCCTTTGCACACGTCAGACAGTGCTGCAAGCCTTTGCTTGGACAGCTGTCACTTGAGGTTGACAATCTGGCAAAGACAGACTTGCACAAACTTCCATATTGTGGTTAAGGCTGTAATGTATTAGAAAAGCTTGATGTTCTCATTTAGTTGGCTTCAGCTTTGCTTACATCCCTGAGATTACACAGATGGCTCTGGCTTGCAATCTGCTCCAGGCTATATCCGTGAATGAGCTCCCAAAGCGGTATCTGTAGAGCTCCCTGATGACTTTGGCATCTTTGATCACCAGGTGCCATCACCTGTCTGCCTTCCCTTGAGCAGAGATGCCTTGCAAAGACAGTTGGGTTTGTTCCTCAGGGAACCCAAAAGGTCATGAGGGATACAACCAGATTTAAAATTTTCAAAGTTGACAAAGATGCTCAGTCAGGCAAACACCATTCACTTCAGCTGGGAGCTGCTATTGAAATCCCAATTCACACTGAACCATCAGGTCTGTTTAAGTAACAAATTATTCCAAAATATACTTTAACAGACAAGGCTCCTAAAATGGAATGTGGCTGGGGTTTGTTACTGTAGCAGGTCTCTGCATCTTCATATCATTGTGTTGCAAGAAATACACTGAATCCATACTTGCAGTGGTTAAGGGGTTTTTCCACTCTTGGAAATAACACTGTTTTAAATATGGTTGTGCATGAATGTACACACACACACAAATTATGTGTGTATATATAAATAAATTTTAAAATATATATATACCCTGTCTAAAATGGGTTCACCCTGAATTTTAACTCAATGAACTCTAAGATGCTGCACCATAAAAAAGCAATCACTAAGCAGACAGAGCTGTAGGAAAAAAAAAACCTACAGACACTTTGGGATCAGGTGGCACCAATGCATGCAAGTTAAAACTTTACATACTATGCAGCATTAGGAGAAGAGTGGGAATAAAATATGAGCGAAATCTGTAGTTTAAAGATAATGGTGTGTTAGTTTTTGATTTTTAACAAGGTCAAAAACCAGTGCCCACATGGGTAGAATGACAAATTGATGTAATAACTGTTTGTTTCCAAAATAATTGTTTTCTCAAAGAGCACTAAAGACTTAAATATGTAAGTGCTGGTAATGCACGTATATATGTGTATGCTCCAGAAATTAGTGGGCATTGGTTTTACCATGTATATGATTAGAATCTCTATGGCAAGTCTTGCCAAAACAAAAGGAAAAAAAAACTAAAACATTAATTTGGAGTGGCTTTGCTGGTTTGGTACTATCTAAGATAATAAAAAGTACATGATCTGAAAGCTGGGCCCCAACACAGTTTAAACCATTCAGACACTTTTATTTGGAGCCATGTTGGGCAGCTCAGTAATCCCCTGCAGGCCCCTTTGAAACGGAATTTGCTCTTCCACCCAGCAACTGACGCTTGGATCCTTTTAGGGACTCAAGAGAGCTGCAAAATCCCAGAGAAGTTGCACCTTATCACCCAAGTTTGAGGCACCTCATTTCATGTGGTAGTTGTTTCAATTCCCAAGATTCCAGCACACTTCTGTAGGGAGCACACCTATCCAACACAGGGAGGCAGACCATGCTGCTTTGGCACTTTTCTGGATTCCTTTTCCCATGCAATCACAGTAAACAATTACCGGAGAGCCTCACGTACCCAGTTTGCAGGAGCGGTGCTGCTGCGTGCCATAAATAACAAACATCCTTTCCACTACTTGTTCAAAGATGCTTCTGTTTGCCACTGGCAGACTCTGATCCCACAGACTATGCTGTTGCCTTCGATTTCATGTTTTCTTGACCAAGCCTGCATGTAGGACACAGGTCAGTCTATGATGAGGTTCCCAAAGTTCATGACTCACAGAGAACTCAGAATTATTTAACTACCTTTAAAAAACAGTGACTGAAACAGTAACGAAGTAATTTGTACAGTTTGGCTTGCCACTGCAGACCAACTCAGCAACAACATTTGTTTCTCATTAAGTTTCTGCGGTTTATTTTTCTTAGCTCAATGGATAACCAGGCGGAGGAGGGTACAGAAGGGAACTATGGTCTCTGAATGAATCACAGTCTCAGATATCAAATTGTTATCCTGTACTAAGTCTCCTGCTACCCAGACCTCAGCTGTAACAAACTGAAGCCATTGTTTTCAATCTGCAATCCTCCACAGTTATTCCTGTGAAGATGTAATACCGTTATAAAATTCCCAGATGGGCTGCTGTAGAGCTGATAAATTCATTTATTTTTCCTTTTATCCTTCAGCAGTAAATTCACAAATAACAAGAACTGAGGTTTCCAAACTGTGAACTGGAGCCAGGTGCTTCTGTGGCAGACAGATGAAGAGGTCAGTCAGCTCTCTCAGCATAGAATCATAGAATTGTTACATTGGAAAAGACCTTTAACATCATTGAATCCAATGGTATCATTAGAGAAGGCAACAAGGCAGGAACTGTTTTCAGCATTCAGAAAACATCACTCCTGAAGCTGATAAGCACATACGGCAAGCAGGCAGAATACAGAACAATACAAAAAAATCTTCTCTTAGATTAACATGCTTATTTTCAACACTATTATTCCTTCACTACACTAGACATGGAAAGCATGGCTATATCCAGGATTTGCCTACATAGAATCTCTGTACACCTAGCTGGTGATTAGAAGTCATCTTATTAGCTGATGGATCTGCAGATCTTGCCAATCAAGGTTTATTGCCAAAGGCGTTTGAGTCTGTTTAGCCTCAGCTAGTCTGACCTAGAGTTTACTTCCAATCTGTTTCAGTGCTAGGTTGGTTATTGATGAGAGCCTATTTATAAGAGTGCATAATGAGAGGACAAGGGGGAATGTTTTTAAACTGAGAATAGGTTTAGGTCAGATATGAGGAAGACATCCTTTACTGTGAAGGCACTGGAACAGGTTGCCCAGAGAAGTTCTGAAAGCTCTTCTGGAAGTGTCCAAGGCCAGGCTGGATGGGGCTCTGAGCAGCCTGACCTAGTGGAAGGCATCCCTGCCCATGGCAGGGAGGTTGGAACAGATGATAATTAAGGTCCCTTTAACCCAAACCATTCTATGATTCTCTGATTCTATGATATCAGAAACCACTTTAAGTCATGGACACATGCCTTAAAGCAAGCCATAGACACTGTATTACACCACCCCCAGCCAAAATGTCATTGACTAACTTGGTTAAGCTCAGAGAGCTTAAGATCAGAGTTGAAATTTGGTTGGTTTTTGGTTTTGTTTTTTTTTTCAGGCTGTTCTGTTCTAAAACAACATTGTATTAAAGCACTTAACATTCCCTTCCCTGCTGAAGGGAACCACCCTGTTCACTGCCTCACTGTGCGGCTGCACTTCATGCTACGCAAATTTGCTCTTCCTTGTTTGCTTTGGAAACTCATTGGCAGGAAGCCATCTCCAACTGTACAAGGCATCTGGAGCTCAGGCTTTGATTCAGTGAGTTTGTCTCACACTACTCTGGATGAAAAGGGCAGCTCAGTCAAGCAGGTATTTACTTCTTCAGTTTCCAGTGCCATGGCAGCAGCCTCCTCCTCTTGTTCAAAACGTATTATTTAAAGATGCACTTTCAGATTTCTATGAGGAATGCAAAGGGGGAGGCAGTTAAACTCGCCTTCTTTATCAAACTGCAGGAAAAAAAAACTTAATGCAAAACACTCAAATAATGACATGCAGCAGCTACACATTTTTCATTCAATCTCTAATAACTGAATTAAAATCAAAAATGCAAAGAATGTAGAAATCATTTTCTTTCAGAGTTTGTTACTATCTAATTTTTTTCAGCCTGGTTTCTAAAGGAAAAAAATTCTGCACTATCTTGTTGTATTAGACTGTTTGGTCCTGTGTATCCCCTTGTTCCTTACCTCCACTACACCGGCCTCCAACACACTAATTCTCAAATAATTTAGTTATTTCAATCAAACTTGATACGAAGATCAAAACCACAGTGATACTAAGACCCAATCAGTTTTTTATGGGAGTACCCTAACAAGTAGTGGGAGAGATTGTTAAAGACATACTAAGGAGAGGCCCCTGGCATCAGCACAAGCCATCAATCACAGGAAATTACACCTGATAAATATTATGAATAGCCCACCTGAGAGAAAAAACCTCAGATCACTGCTTCTAATTTATTAGACACCTGAGAATCCAGCCATGAGACACAACTCCTCCGGTGAAGCACGCTTTGCTGCTCCTCCTGCTGCTAGAGCTCTTCGTTTGAAAACAAGCATTAAGAAAATTCCTCACTCCTTTCATCCATCCGTGTGACTTCTTTGACCTCACTGAATTCCAGCATCTGCACCTATCCTTCACTCTTTCAGGCTCATTTCTTTACCTGATGCCAGCTGATAATGGTTAGGCGGGTAGCAAACCAGATAAGGCTCACTTCTTTCCTCAGCGCTTAGCACTTAATAAGGGACAAACCAGACAAAAAAAAATGTTCAACAGAATCTATGTTCACAAGTTCTGCACTCAGATATCCCATGTAAAGAAAAAGTGCTATAGGTTTTTTATGGGTAGGTGGAGCCTTTCCCATTTAATGGTTTGGAAATTTTTACAGGATTTTTCTAAATGAGCATGTCTTTCTGAGGACAATAACATAATTAAATATGAAGGAAAGTATTTCCTTTGCCTTTAGCTTTCCCCCATACATTTTTCATTATTGCTGAGTACCTTACCCAAGACTTGTTTTGTTACTGTCTTCTATTCTCTTGCATATTCTTTGGCTGCTTTTCATGCCTATTCTTTACATTTTGACTTCAAACCAACCAATCTGTCCTGGTCTTAATTCCTGGGAAACTCCAGTGCCACAGCTGAGCTTCCCATGCAAAGATTTAATTTTTGGGCAGCTCCTTGCTCACTGGGCCTCAGGAGTGCACCTACACTGGCAGTTCAGATCCAAAGTGTGCTTTTGGTGCTGATCTCCTGGCTATCTCCTCCAACCATGCTTTTCCTGTCAAACCACTGTGGCCTCTAATAGGCATCGAGACCATGGGACAAAGGTAGAACTAGTCCAAAGTAAAACTTCTCAGCAATGCATCCTGTGTTAGTGTCATTTCCTGAGGAACAACTTTTCTCTACAGAACAATTTTGTTCTACAAATGTATTTTAACACAACCTCTTCCAGTGATAGTACACACCACTGGATGCAAGAAGAGAAATTTTCCTAGAATTTCCAAGGAGCATTTCTATGATTTTAATACATCAGTGTTTATAACTAACCCAGGTATACCCTCAGCATATTTTTGCTGTTCATTTGACTTGTTTGCTGTACGTGAGGGTGAGTTTGCTTCTGCCTGAGCCCATTTTGTGACTACATCACACACCAAGTTCAAATTCACTAATAATAGTCAGATTTAAGATTAATCCAACTGAATGGGATGCAGTCAGTCTGGGAGGGTTAAAGCTATATTGCCTCCAGGGAAATAAAATACAGAAAGCAAAACGCAGAGAAAGATTTCAAAACAGGTTACTTCTGCAGCTTGGGAATGTAAAAATTACAGCTTTGTTCCCTGTATCAAAATGATTGGCTGAAGAAAGGTTTGGGCTGGGTTCTGTAGTCTGCTTGATCTTGCAGCAACTTGGATGATCACACATGTATCAAGTTACACAAAAAAAATTTTGAAAGGACTGTCAGAGGCCAAGTTGTGATACCAGTACACTACTTTACAGTTACACTTGTGATACATTAAGACCTTAACTCTCTTGACTTCACTGTTACTGATTCTGACACTCATTAAACCACAATGATAACTAAGCAAACAAAAAAAAAATCTCAGTAATTTCTCTGGGTCTGGGTATTCCTAGGTGTGGTGTTTTTATTATTTGTCAGTGCATGACATTTCTGTGTAATGATATTTATGAAGTTACAAGGCTGAAGACAAAGTATGAAGAGACATCAGCATTCCCCAGTGCTACCACACAGAAAAAACAAACTCCTAAAAGCACTTACTGTGGTTACTTTTCTGAGGTTTATTTTCTTTTATATGGAGCTAGAGTCTGTAAATAATAATTCAGAATATCAAATTAATGATGTTGAAAGGAATTACAGAGGCATCTGGGTTACACATTCATCTAAACATCTATGAGTTCCCCTTAAATGGCACTTTACATTTTTGCAAATTGAATTAGACACAATCTCTTAGTGTAGATTAGCAGGAATTAAATTCTGAACTAGTTCCAGAGAAGTGACATTCACCACATGCCCCCCAAACCATTTTATTGATGAGCATGAAACAGTTTATGCAGGTTCAACAATAGCTGTGCATCTTTATTGAGATGAGTGAAATTTACACAAGAAATAAATCACAATTACAGCAAACATGAATTCTCATCATTATCTGACCTCGTCAGCCTGACCTCCCCAGGGGCCCATGAGGTTAGTTCTGGGTTCCACTGAGCTTCACATAATGTAAGACATGGGGAGGAAAGAGATTTTCATTCATGGCTTCAATCACAATAGCACACAGCTATGGCATGTGAGCCAGGGAGATAGGTAGCTGCAGGACAGAAACACTCACAAGTCCTTCTCCCCGAAGCTGTGCATGCACACTCTGGAGCTTATGACAGCTTGGCATAGAGTTGCCATAATTAGCTTGCACTGACTTAGAGTATATACTTTCTGTTGTGTTTTTTTCTGTTCTTTGGTTGCTCTAGGGATGGTTTTGAGGTTGGTTTGTTTGTTTTCCAGATATTATCCATGCAGTCTATGTTTGCAATCCTTAGCATCCATCAAGAAGCATGCAAGGACAAGAAGAACACAGTAGCTGACCTACCCTCCTGCTTTTAACCTCTGGTCACATGCTCACTATAACTAAGCTCCAATGTTTAAAAAGCTACAATTTGATATGACTGTCAATGTACTGAAGTGAGTGTCTGCCTCCCAGCAGATGATGGCTATTAAGAGAAGGGTAGGGAATTTTTCCATGCAAAAAGTCCCTTGGATTTAACTAATGCCCCTTACATAGAAGCCCTGTGTCCCTCCATTCCCATTTATTTGTTTTGCATTGTTCTGGATTGTGAAGAGATGACCAACACAATGAAATACTTAAGATGGGAAAAGAAAGGCCACAGAGGAAAGGGGGCTTCAGTCAAGATGTGCTAGTCAAGGTATTACCTGAACTGAAATTGGAAGGTAACAAGAAGCATCTGGCATTTAATGTAGCCATAGCAATTTTGTAATCAAAGGAAAAACTGCTCCTGACGTAAATGTAAAGGCACTCTGGTCAACTTCTTGTTCTAAATTGCAGACTAGCTGGCCAAGGTATAAGGATTTCAATGATAACAAAACAGCATGTCTCAGCATCCACTCACTTTGGCAGAGTCTGACAGAAGTGGAGGTGCAGGCAGGAGAAATTACAGGCATGGTAGAAAAAAAGAGAGATACTGATACAGAATACATATTTCTTCACCCTAGTCACCCCCTGCAAGGCTACGAGAACTTGAGGGCTTCCCAAGTGCAATGGTCTGTTCCTCGAATGGTACTTTTTCCTTCTAGAGTCTCAAATGTGGACATAAAATATTTGAATGAAGTAGGAATTCTAATAATGTCCTGTCAGACCTGTCTTAAAACCAATGTGGTCAATACCCTGTTGTTTATCTAAAGGAATTCAAATCAACACAAGTCTGACAGCTTTTCCTCCCAAGACTCATTAATGGGAATCTGCTCCAAATGAGGCCATTCATGCTACACTGCCTCTTACATGGACAGCTTTGAATATTTAATGCTTTATTCTCCTTTATAGGTTTCCACATTGCAGCCAACATCTTCCACAAAGCCAGCTATATTCCTGCACTATCAAAGCAGATCCTGAGTGATGTATTGGGGGAAAAATTAGCTTTGTCCACTCTTGTCAATGGATTAAGGTTTATACATGTCTCTTTGTAGCATTTCTCTATAAATGTAGCTTTCTGAATTTTTTTCCACTATCTGTGGATGACTGCTTCTGTATGTTTCTCTGTTCTCCCACTGCTGTTCACTGAATCACCATGCCCATTACTATCAGTAATGTACTGCTTGTAGAACTACCAGTACTACTTTGAAGCCAGTGGCCCATGTGCACCCAAGAGGTGTAAAAAAGGAGAAAAAGCAGAACCACTTTGCCTTAAGCATCTGTAGTGGTTTCTCTGGACAACTGTGTGAGCTGTGATTATCCCTGGATTTCTCCTGGGTTCTCAGCTGGCTCTTTTCTCTCCTGTCACTTTTCCTCTTATGTTTACAGGTGACAAACCACTGGTTTGCATGGGCTAGCAGCAGATTTGTTGTTGTAGCTGTGTGAAACTCTGAAGCTCTGCTGCTCCATGTGCTGCCTCCAGACTAGATGCAGTACAAACACTGATGAAAGCTATTTCATAGAGCTTAGGTAGCAGACAGATGATCCCTGAGCTGTTCCTACCCCATCTTGTCCCCAGTGCTTGTCACCACCTCTCTGCTGAGGTGGTTAGCAGAAGAGAGCACCAAGATCTTCCCTGATACATCAAGACAAAGGCAGCTGCGGCAGAGGGGGCTGAGTTACATGACCAGGCTTCTGCTGAAGCTCACATGCACTGCTCAGCCATCTCAGTTTTGGGGCAGGTGACCTACATCAAAGGAACAGGGACAAGAGGCTGGGGAAGGAAGAAGCAGCACAAATGTCACAGATGAGTGCCACGCATGAACACAAGTGCCCACGGGCTCCAGCAGTAACCGTGTTATTGTCTTAAACTCTCAGGCTGGTGGTACTGAAATACAAACTGGTGCTACTGAGGAAGATTAAGGGCCCGTTGTGCAATATGCTGTTACACTCATCCATAGTGAGAGATGGTCCCCATGTCAGTTAACACCTAATGAACTAATTAGGAAACAGGTGAAGCCAAGAACTGGTGGGACAGGAAGATGACCCAGCCCTGGTAGACCCTGTCACTAGTGACAGAGCAAGGACATCCATCCTCAGAGACATCCATAATGAAAACAAGGGAAAAATCTCTTATAAATTGTTTTACAATTGTTCTACAAAACCTTGTCCACTATGGTGTGTGGAAAAGATTAGGTTCAGAATGTGAAAGGCAGAATATCCTTTTCACCTAGAGAGCAGGCACAGCTTAAAAGCAGACTTCTTGGAAACTTCCTTGACCAGCAGTATTCAACCATGATCCAAAAAACCTCCCTTTTTTGGTGAAGGCCATGCAATATCCCACTGTCCTTGAGAAAGGGAGGTTACTTGCAAAGCTTAATCTTGAATCTGGGGTAGCCAATAAATTGAATAAGCATTTCTCTTTTTCAATTGTGCATACATGTAATTCACCTGATCACTAAACTCTTTTCTAAAAATCATACGCATTTTTTCAAGTGAAGGAAATGTTTAAAAATAAGTATTAGAAAATGAGGTAGTTTTACTGTCAGATTTGCCACATTGGATCCTAGGAAGATAAGAAAGCTGTACTTTCAATTCTAAATGTCATTTGCTAATTCTATTCCAAATGCCATCTATGTTCACTCTTTGTTTTTGACAAAAAACTGGAGCAAAACTTTAAATATTCACTATACATACTATTCTCTACATTACTCACTTCCAAATAATTGTGTATTTATAGGGATTTATATCTAGCAGCAAATTCAACTATAACTTAAGAAATATGCATAAGCAGTCTTTTTGTGCTAAAATAAGCATGCAGAATACAGGAAGTAATCCTCAGAAGTCTACCAAAAGTATGCTGAATTGTCCAAACTTGCAAACAATGGAGTATTACTAGAAATGGAAACATTTTTTATTACTGAAATCTTTTAAAAGAACATTCTGCCACATGAGAAACAGGCAGAGAGGATGAATGAGCTGTGTAGCTGGACAGAGTGCACATCTATTCTGGATGGTTATTTTAAATGGGAAACAGACATTTTGGACTAAATCTTCCATGGTATAAATCTACTAGCATAAATGGTGTTTTAACTACTTGTATGAAACACAAATTTGCCCATATCTTCCAAAGACAGACCCATTTAACTATGGTTTTTAAGGCTGTAAGCTGAGCTAGCAGCTTTAGGAAGAATAGGTGTGTAGGTACAAGCTATATGGGGCTTTTTCTTCTGAAAAGGAGGAACAAAGGGAACTCTGAGTGCAAGAAAAACAGGAACCACGAGAAAGCAAAGGAGGCCAGATGTTTGCAGCATTCAGTGAGAAGCAAACTCACTGATGAATTGATGAGGGCAAGTGAAGTGACTATGGTACGTGGTAATTAAAACAACAGAGCTGGAAGGAAGAAATGGAGAGAAAAAAGACTGCCAAGGGGAGGCTGGATATGTTCAGAGGTAGTAGCCATGCCTGCAGCCCTTGAGGACCAGGATGCCAGTGCAGCAGAGATGCATATCTAGGGAACAGGGAAAGGCTTGTCCACTTTGGAACAAAGCCAAGCAGCTCCTAGCCCAGGCTGTGCTAGCTGAAATACAGAAATGGATCTGCAACTGGGCATATCCAAGGAAAGTTCTCTATTGAACACAATAGGGAGGATAAAGTAAGTATAATATGAATTCTTCCTTCCCCAAGAAGAGGAAGAAAAATTACCCCAAAGCCAGATAAACTGTTACTGAATCTGAAACTTGGTGCAGAATGGGTGCTGCTTTTGGGGTCTGCACCCAACTTCCTAACAGCAGGGCCAGGAGGGAGGACTTGCAGAAAGAGGTTTTGAACACATATCTTTCAGCTCGACTACAGGTCCTTCAATCTGTCATACTGTGACTGGCTGGTTTGGATGCTAATGATTCAGACATTTATAGGACTTTGTCCTACATTTTCAGCAGCTTTGTCCAGCCTGTCACAAAATTAAGAATTTGGGTTTGTAGCAGAAATATCTGTTAATGTGGATGAGTATTTTATTTTTAATAAAGGTAACAGAAGACCTTCAGTTAATGAATCCTTCTGGAACAGCCCTCAACAGCCCCCCTCACTATATGTTTGTTAGTGGGCAGTATTTCACAGAATCATGAAATGTTTGGGGTTGGATGGGACCTCTGGAAATCATTCAGTCATTTGCTCCTTAGCAAAAGGACTACAAGCTCTGCAGCAATTCACTGGGGGAAACTAGAAACTCTGATGCTTCTTTCAACATAATGTGCTAATAATTCTGACAGATTTTCCCAATTAACTAAAACCATTTCAGGGAACCCAGTGTTAAACTCTCATTTCGATAGCAGAAATGCCAGGTTTCTTCCATCTGCAGATTTTTCTAGTCTTCTGAGGAAATGATGTCTGGAATAAGACAAGCACATTTAACCATAGTTCTACTAGCTCATTTTTCCTATATCTTTTCCTATGCACGGCTTCTGTCATAGGAAGCATGACCAGTGATAAAAGACAGTTATAGCACAGCATTTGTCCAAGGTAGTTTCTGGCTGCAATTTTGCTACCAAACATATCATCTGCATTCAGACATCCTGCACTGTTTTAAAGCAGACAAAATGGTTCAAGCCCATGGAACCGGTAAACGGCCATAGACAGGTCTAAAGTATATTGTTTTTAAGAAGCTCCTTGCTCAGAATGAAAAATGACACTAGTTATTCAAGTGTGAGCCAAAATAAATCCATTTTAAAATGGTGATGTCTCTCACTGAATAAAAATTGAAGGACCATACTCTGACAAAGGAGAACAGCCACCTACTTATGGCATGTCAGGACAGCAAGAAGTGACTCACTCACTCACCCACACTCCAAGGACACCAGGGCCTGAAGTCTCTATCACAAAGTTGTCACAACACTGAATTTAGACAAACAGTTTTTCCTACTGCCCACAGTCTGTACAGTACTTACTGCTTGCTCACTTTTCCAGGTCATCAATTCCTAAAATACCTCAAGGTGAAAATGAGTGGGAGTGACACTACACAAACACTTCCCTTTATTAGTAAGCCTGTACTAATATTTGCTTTTAAATCTGTTTGTTGATAAATGCTAATTAAATACCAGCTCAAAGCTTTATTTTGACCTTCTCCTGGGGTCTTTTGGACTCTTTAATTTGCAGGGCAACCAATGAATCCCACCTAAAGTTTTCTGTAAGGTGAATAAAACCACCACTGGAGGAAAAAAAAAAGAGAGAATTTTATATAGTAGGAAGAATGTGTATATAGTAGGAAGAAAGTGGAGAGAAACATCTGGAGCAGAGAGATGACTTCCCAACAGTGCCACAATTTGTTGAGGATGCAAAAATGAAGTACAGTAGTGGCTTTTTCATGTGATGGTCAATGAGCTGCAAAGAATATTCTATTGGCAAAGAGATTCAAGGACTGGTTTGTCCTAAAAAAGACCAGCAAGTGCTTCCTGAGCTTGTTGTATTTTTTGAGAGGCAGGTATCTGTGAGGAATTCTGCTGAGTGTTACGCGGACACGAGAATTAGGATAAAAGTTGTCTGCAGGTAAGAAAAATTAATTTCTTTGTTCACTGTGTGGACAAAGAAAACTAGGTGAAGAAGAAAATAATAAATGAAAGACATAAAACTCATGGGTTAAACAGGAGTGTGAAAGGACAAAAATTCAGCCTCGAAGGCTACTCGTATAATAATCAATAAAATACGCCAGGGCCCAATCTCTGCAGACTATCAGAACAGTAGTATTCACTCTTGAAGAGCTAAACTTCTCTTTCCTAATCCCCTCCCAAACATCTGGTACACATTATGTTCCAAACCATTGGCCAAACACTGCCTGAAAGACTGGTAGGTGCCACCAACCAAAACAATATTTGGGACCAAAAACTGAGCTAAAAATTAGGCATTCCAGGTGATTATGCATCTGCAGTTTATTTCTGCTTTGTTTTTAAGCAGGGAGGAGTCAAGGAAGACAAAATTCTGCATGAAGGATTGCATCAGTCAAACTGAGTCTCTCAATATTTACATAACATATTCTCATGTAAGTTCCCAATTTCCCAGAAAAACCTCAAAGCTTCATCCACACCTGCTATAAGGTAGGATTTCAGGCCTGGCAGTCAAGGACTACTGTGTCATGACAATAACTGAACCTCCTTTATGAAGCACTCATTACTTTCTGGGTTCTTAGATCTTCACTCAGATGTTAAATCCTCAGTATAGCAGCACAAATGTAACTTTCTGGGTTCTTAGATCCTCACTCAGATGTTAAATCCTCAGTATAGCAGCACAAGTGTAACCCCTCAGGCCTGCTCTGCATGCACAGCAGAACCAGAAGCTCCTCTCTCCCTCTGATACAGACGAGACATCTTTTCCATCCCAAATCAGCTCCCCTGTGGTGAATGGTTTCTCAGTACTGAAGCTGGAGGGTAAATCTTCAGCTCCAGTGGCATTGTCTAAATTGTTGATCATTTCAGTATAAACAGGCACCAGCAGTGGAACTGTAGCTTGAGTCTGGGTGCTTCCTCTTGCCACTCTCTCCCTGCACTGACATAGCTTTGGAAGCTGAAGAGGGATTAGGTAGTTTTCACTGGTTTTAGGCACAGAACAAGTAAATGCTGTAGGATTTGAACCAGTTTGTTCTGTAAGCAATAGATGATGAAAAATAATAATCCTTAAGCGTCCAAATAGATTGTGTTACTATTTGAGAATATCAGTTTTCATATAAATACTAAAGCAAGAATTTAGAACTGATTGCATGAAAATAAGTTCCAACATCCCAAATACTAGGTGACAAATTAAAAAAGACCCAAATATGCTCATTTTCTTCTGTACATTATGGTAGCTTAGGGAACAAGAAGATTCACTTCTATATGCCTTGCATTAGCAGTCTGATACAAAAATGCTCATATCTAGTAAATAGGAAAATAATTTTCTAAGGGCAGGCAGGAGGTACCAAAAAGAGTGTGGAGAATGTGACAATAAAGATCAGAGTACACAGAATAAATGGTGGTGAGGTGAAATTCAAAAACTTGGATACGTTTGAGAGCAATAATACAGGCTGAAGCAGGAGAGTGAGTGAGGAAGAGGGCAGAGAGCCAAGGCCATAGTATGAGTTTAAGAGATATTCGTATTAACCTCTGAAGTGCAGAAAGCCAAATTTATGCCAAGTGCTTTATGATGCAGCTTGGTGTTGATAGGCTACATTTGGGCACAGTCTTCATACTTCAGTTGCACATTAGACTGACAAAAGTCCACTTCTGCTGATAGAGCTTGTTGCAGACCTTTTGAGGGGGAAAAAAATCATCCTGTAAAAGAGCACTTTTGCTGATATGTCTTAATCCATACTAGGGGGTTCTGCTGGCACAGCTGTGCTGGCTGCAGATCACACTTCAGCACTCCCCTGATTGATGCACATACCTTGCAACAGCTTGTCATGCTGCTGGCCAAGGTCTGTGTTAGGAAAAAGGAAGTTCAAGGAGCAGGAAAAGAGGGTCAGAAAGCAGAAAAGAAGAGATTTTCATGTTGTAACCAAGTAGAGAGTGAGTAATAGTGGATAAAAAATCAACAAATCGAGAATAAACACTACTCACCAGGGTTTGGTTGTTTTTGGTTTTTTTAAGTCTGTTTTTCTTTGCTGTGTTAGCTATTTGGTGTTTTGTTGAAGGAAAATTATAAACTGTATCCTTTCTTAATATGAACACATAGTAGCCTGTAAACATGAAAGGCAGCCTGTGGTTGTTGAGTGCATCAGTCTTTAAAATCATGAGCTAGTGCTTCATTACACATAAAAATTGCTTTATTTTGATCAAAACATTGTGTTGCCATTGCAATTCTCCTCCACCCTTTAAATTTATTATGCTGGCTGCTCTTCAGATTTCTCCTAACTACTGTTGATACACCACCCTTTCACTGGCATTCCTTCTGGTTTTCCACATCTTATTTATTGAAAACATTATCTCAAGTCCACTGCTTTTCTTGCAAGCAAGGCATACAGGAGCTTGAGTTGCAGCATGAAATAATAGCTTTTGCTTAATGAATGTAACTAAATTACTAGAAGCAAGCAATGCTCTACAGAAATCTCTGATTACAATATCATCACTACACACAGCAGAGTACTGCATCTCTGTACTGCATCAAAAGTCACCCTGTACACTTCGCAGAGATTGGTCCAATGTGTGTCCACACGGACTGTGTATGCATACAATGGGTGCATGTATGTGTGTTTATATTGTGCACACATGGTGGGTGCTGTACATTGTATATACAGCCTATTTATGGTCACTCTTGTTCAGGTAAGGATTAGTAGTGTTACTGATAATACAAAAACATAGACAATAAAAACATGTTTAAATTAAGGCCAGCAGGGAAAAGTAGGGAAAGGAAAGAAACATGGATCACTGACACAGCTGACAAAGCAGAAGTAGTAATTTCCCAAGTCAACAGCACAGCACCATGGAAGCACTGTTATGGGGAACTGCTTGGAACTTTCAGCTTCTGGACAACAGGGTGGAAGGAATATCATTTTTTTCCACCACTGAGTGTTACTTCCAGATCAGAAGAGAGCCAGCACTAATCCTCTGTTTTTCCAAACATAGCAAAAGCTAGCTGATTATAAAAATCCTCCCCTCCTGCTTTAACATATCATCTTATATACAAGTCTTACATAGTCTTAAATTTTACTGCATTAGTAAATGCTGAATTAGAAGTCATCTTTCAGCTGTTTCTGTGATATGCCTTCCCTGATATAACTGATGCTTACATACACTCTACTGTCATACAGCCTTGCAGAACAGTCACTTACAGAGGATTACACCAGGAAAAAGACCCAAACAAACCACCAAAAACTAAATAATGAGTGTCTCTGAATCTTTATAGGTTTTTAATTTGTTGGGAAATTACAGGGAATTTCTCAGTTGGAACTGGTCTCTTTACCCACCTCAGCAGAAGTCAGATCAGATCTATTCCAGTATTGCAGAACCACCTGGTTAGATAGTTGTTAAAACCAAGTCTCCACTGAAGCTCATTAGTTTTAGTAGGCCAAAAGTGTGAGTTGTTCATATGGTCAGTGGCATATAATTTAAACAGAGACAGTAAGTTTGACACACATCACAGTGTTCTTAGAGTATGTATCAAACAACTGTATGTATCAAACAACTGTATGTTTGGATCTTGGCATTCCACCATAAATTTGGACACAAGAATTAAAAACAGTACTAGTCAGAAGCTTGTGTTGCTCTATTACATGTAATTTTCTATTATTTTGTAGATAGTCTGAACTAGCCCCCAAGCACTGCTTTACTTGGAATATTTTTCAGGATGTGAATAACTAAAATACTGCATTTGCCAGTTTCTCTGCTGATACTAGCAGACACATTAAGAAGCCTGCAAGCTTCCAGAGCAGCTAGAACAGCCCCAGCTACCAAGATGAGTGCTGCAGGGTCAGGAATTCCATAAATTAGGGCATCCCTTGCTGCCGGGGCAAGTGGAAAAGCAGACTGGGCATTCCCCCCCTTAAGCAGTATCACAAGACTCCTGACAAACCCAGCAGGTAGCACTGAAAATGCTTCTTTAATTTCAGCAAAAGCTCTCCAGGCTACTAGATTTCTGACAAAGCAGTCAGGCTCAATGAACCAGATTTTTTTCCAATCAGTTCTACTTACAGATGAGTTCCCCAAAGGCGGGAAAGTCACCCTTCCACTCTCATGCTGTTGAGGTTTTCCCTTCCTTTTCTTTTCGAATCTCGTTGCTTACAGCCCATTTACACCATTTGGTACTAAGCCTGGCCATTCTGAGTCAGCTCTAGGCAAGAGACAATCAATCAGTGCTGCCCTAGACCTGCAGCAGTCTGCAAGCAGCACTGGCCTTCCCAGAAGGAGTAAAAGCCTGCAGCCACTTTTCTCTGCACACCCGGCATCTGAGCTGAATAGAAGTCTTATTTTGCCGTGCAGTCACAAAATCCAGAGGCAAATCTGACTCTAGTGAC
Source organism: Brachypodius melanocephalos (assembly GCA_013398615.1). Classification (NCBI taxonomy): domain Eukaryota; kingdom Metazoa; phylum Chordata; class Aves; order Passeriformes; family Pycnonotidae; genus Brachypodius; species Brachypodius melanocephalos. The sequence continues at coordinate 52,736,037 of VZSR01003803.1, forward strand.
TAGCCAGCAAGAAAACATTGGCTTGCACAACTTTCTCTTCAAGCAATCCTGACTAACAACCAAATAGTAAAAAAGCCCCAGCTTCCCTTTGTTAATTCTCCAGTGAAAGCATAGCTAGCTCTCCTCAGACAAATTCTTCTAAAAACTCATTCAAGCATCTTTAATTAGCTTTTTTGGGCCAAGATTTTTAAGAAATCTAGATATAGCAAAATATAAGCATGATGAGTCATTAAATATCTCTTAATTTGAAGAGACACTCCATTTGGCATTCAGGAACAATATCCTGAGACAGTATTTTCTTTTTAGAGTAATGTGAAATATGCATACAGGAAATCCCACAGCAGCTCCTATACAATAGAATCACTTCCAAGTCCTTGGTGTTGAAAATCACCAGGATTTTAAAAAGTCATAAAACTGCTTTAAGAATGATAGTGTTTCCAAAAACATTAACTTAAGTCTTTTTATATTCTCCTCATTATTTTCTCCTTCTGGGGTTCCCACATTCAGGTTTTTTCCAACCATGTTTTTTTGCCTTAGCAAGCTGAGACGGTTGCAAGATCCCATTATGCAAGGATATTCAGCTTTAAAAACAGCAACAAATACTGTGAGACTCACCATGAAATAGCAAGAGTTGGCAGCACTGCAGTAAGGATATTAGCTTTCATTTCCTCACAAACTGCAGTTTCTATAAATAGCATCTGTCTGCTTTTACTGCTGCAGTTAATTATATAGGTTTTCCTGCATTTCCTCTTCTGCAATGTCCCTGTGTATGAGTATGTTAGTTGATGGACTGAAGCAATGCTTATGGATTTCCCCCTCTAAATGCCTTGGCCATTAAAAAAAAAGTATTTCTGCGAGTGGGGAGGTTAAGTAGGTAAAGAGCTGTCTCTGACTTCCCACTGCTTAAGGGGACAACTTGTCACTGTGTGTTATAATTTTTGGCTGGTGTGCCAGGCACAACCGAGCAGCCAAAGGATTCTTCCATGGCTGGGGTTTCTCCTGCACTCATCTTGTATTGTGAGTGCCCCATCCAGTTCAACCTTCTCTTTTACAGTGGAGTGTTGGTTGTTCTGCTGTGGACTGGCCTGGGCAAGATATTAAGGAGCAAGTTTACTTTGCCTAGCTTTGTATACCACCAAGGAAACACCTTCCTCTGCACTAATCACTTATGACTTCCACAGTCAGTGGAAAATGAAGTGCTTTTTTGGGCATGGGTTTCACTGATCCATTTACCTACTGATACATTTTGGGATGCTCTTGGTGTCCTAGAATCAGCAGTCTTTCTCCACCAACTGTGGCAGCACTTTTTCAGTTATTTGAAATTACCAGAGGAAACTTTCAGATCTGAAAGATCTAAATGCTGATCAATGGCTCTGTATGGCTATTCCTTGCATCTCAAATATTACTTGTTATTAAGCATTTTCAAAATGGTATTTTTCACTACTACCATCCCTACAAGCTAACTACAGATAGATGAATGCTTTATATCTTTAATTTACAGCTGTCGTACACCTTGCCTAGTTTTTAATCTAGTTTATTATACAGTAGTAGCAATTTCCAAAACTGCCATTCCTGAAGCTTAACAGGCCAGTTGGCTCATTTGCCAGGGGTCTGCATGTGAACAGAGTCATAGAACGGACAGGCTGTTCAGGTGGCTGTCAGGTGGTGGAGGAAAGGACATAGCAGCCCTCTACTCTCTGAGCAGGCTTCTTTCCACACAAGACACCAATCAAAGGCATGCATTCCACAGTGTTGTAGCCTCCTTTCCCTACTAGCCCCTCACACACCAGACAGCCTCTACGAATCCCTCATCAGACTGAACAGTTGGGTATGGTGGAGCAGATCCTGCAACATGTACCTGGCAGGATGGAGGTGCAGGTGCCTTTGGGGCACGGTAGATGGGAAAAACATTTCAGTGAAAGGTATGCAGAATGTGAGAGGCTTGCTAGGTAGCACTGCTCTCACTTCCAAAAGGTAGAAGCTGTTCCTCAATAATGTCTTACCATTGCACTGAAAAGGTCCAGCAGGACTCCTCAGGCCCTGAACAAGATCAACTTCCCTTAGCGCTGCCACACTGAACACGCCGCTTTCTCAGATGGCTCCTGGTCTCCTCTCTACCTGTTGAGAAACAAATGAGTGGGATTTCTCTGGATGCAGACAGAGTTGTACTCAATGGCTCTATGCCCAGGTAGAGGTGAGTGATGGGTGGTGTCCTCCAGGGCTTTGTCTTGGGACCAGTGCTCTTCGGTGTCTTCATCAATTACATGGATAGTGAGATTGAGTCACCAAGGTGACACGAAGTTGAGTGGTTCAGTTCACACGACTGAAGGAGGGGATGCCATCCTGAGGGACCTGGAAAACTTTGAGAAGTGGGCCCACAAGAACCTCATGAGTTTCAATAAGGCCAAGTGAAAGGTGCTGCATCAGGGTCAGAGCAATCCCAGAGATGAGTACAGACTGGGAGAACTTATTGAAAGCAGCCCTGCACAGAACAACTTGGGGCTTCAGGTGGAGGAAAAACTGGACCTGGCCTGACAATATGCACCTGCAGCCCAGAAAATCAACCACATTCTGGGCTGAACTAAAGGAGGTGGGGCCAGCAGGTCAAGGGAGGTGATTCTGCTCCTCTACTCCACTCATGTGAGACCCCAGCTGGAAGACTGTGTCCAGCTCCGGAGTGAGTCCTTGGCTTAAGGGAGACACGGATTTCTTTGAACAGGACCAGAGGAGGGGCATGAAGATGATCAGAGGGCTGAAGCACCTCTTCTAAAAAGTCAGGATGAGACAGTTGATCAGTCTGGAGAAGAGAATGCTCTGGGGAGACCTCATTGGATGCTTCCAGTACTTAAAAGGGGTTTATAAAAAAGAGGGAAGTAACTTTTCACATGGGCAGATATTGAAAGAACATGGGGTAATGGTTTTAAAATAAAAAACAATAGATCAGGTGTTAGGAAGAAATTCTTTACTCAGAGGCACAGGTTGCCCAGAGAAGCTGTGGATGCCCCATCCCTGGCAGGATGCTCAAGATCAATTTGGATGGGGCCCTGAGCAACTTCTTCTTGTGGGTGGCATCCCTGCCCATGACAGTGAGATTAGAACTTCAAGGTCCCTTCCAACCCAAGCCATTCTATGATTCTATGAGACTGCTTGTGGTGTATATAAACACACACATATATATATATGCCTCTGTATGTGCATGTGCATGCGCATGTCTGTGTGTATCTACATATCTCCTGCAGACTAGAAGGAAATGAGGAATAATGCCATTTTGGCTGCTGTCTCGCCTCATCAAATTCTGGCATTTTCAGCAGGCTGTTCACACTGAAAGCTTTTTCCCTTCTTTCAGCTTGTTCAAAACATGTATGCCTGTCCCCTTTACAGGAAGCCAGATGGGATACGTCTCATCTGCAAAGGGCAGAACAGATTTTGTCTGATGTGTGGTACCATGTCTTTACAGTTATTTTTATAGTTCTTAAAGTCCTAGATTCCGACTAAGGCCTCTGGGTGGATCCATAATATAAAACATGTTAATATTAAAATAAGTACTCTGGACCAAAGGAGAATCACGGGTAATATGACAGATGTTTCTAGCAATATCCAACATGGGAAATCTTTATTTTAGGATCATATAAATATTACAAAAGTGGCCTAGTAAATTAGACTATGCTAAAATTAGGTCTGCTTCACTTTCTTATGATAGGAAGAAGCTAATTGTTAAAATGGAATAATGGTAACACCAAGCTTTCAAAAACCATGTCAAGTCAAATCAGGAGTTATTACATCAGCAACGTACATGCAATCTTATCTTTATGTCTATGGTGTTTTCATCCTTAGGTGGATGCCAATTTCCAACTGTGTCACACAACCATCAGGTTAAAGGCATTTTGGTTGATGTTGTGATTCTTGCATACTGACAAAACCCCATGCCATAAAAAAATACAGTTCAAATGTAACCAGGGCTGATGACCATGAGAAGAGAAATATAACTGTTTATCTGATCTCTAAGCCTGTTCATGTAACAGTTCAATAATGATTTCAGTCTCTAGCATGTGTGGCATCTAAAAGGCCAATTTAATACAGTATCTTGGGCCAGAAAATCTTGTAGTCCCTTCTAGCATTAAAGGCAGTGTCACACCTTAAGGCTCAGCTTTTAGTGGCCCAGGCTATCAAAGAGCTCACTAAGCATATTATCAGCATAAGTGATGCTTAGAACATTTCTCCTTTTTCAATTTTGGTCTTTGATGTGAAAAAATGTGCAGTTGAAAAAAAGAGTCAGGCAGTGGGAAAGGCTCTGGAGAGAGTTTGAAATTCAAGAGATATTGGGCATCAGAGGCTGGATCCAGGTTTATGGCAGGAGAAATAAGAGAGCAGATACCAAACAAAATGCAGAGAGATGAAGGACACTCAGAAAAAGCCATGTGACAACAAAGGAAGAGCTCTGGATGGGAAGGAGACATCAGTGGGTGCAGGGAGCAATTAGAGCACAGAGCAATCCACAGATGTTACCTGGGTTTAGTGCTTTGCTCCAACGACCCTGAAAAACAGTAAAGAGTCCATATTTTAATTTAGTAAAGAGTCCACATTTTAGTTCAGGTTATCCAGCAAATCTAGCGGCTCTTGGCTCCTCCAGCTTTTCAAAACAGTTTGCTTCTGTTTCTTGAGGGTGATACTTTGAAGGATCCATTCATCACCCAGAGTGATTTGAAGCCAATTTCCTTTCACCTCTAGAAGACTCCATAAAAAGGAGATGGAAGTGTACTGCAGTTGACAACAAAAGCAACATACTTGTTCTTTTGTACTCAAAAGCTAGAGCCAAACTTGTGCACGTGTATTTTGTATCAGTTGAAAGCTGAATTTGCTGCCTGCCTGCTCTTATGTCCAACCTCACATACTTGGACTGTGTGGGCAGGGAGAGGTCAGATATGAGTTTAGATACAAATATTCGTGCTTTCTCAAACCCTTTGTGCAGAGTTTTATCTGCAAATGGAAAGGAAGAACTAAATTCTTGGGAGTGTCTACATTGACAAAATTTTTGGCTAGAAAAGCCTAACAAACACTAGGTTTTAAAGACTTTTTAAAGTAATGTTAACTCTTGCTTTTATTTATCATGGATTACATTTTGTCAGCTTTTAGTACAAATAAGAATTTTGGATTCCTCATGTGACTGCACAGAAAGCAGAGGGGTGCCACATCCTTTCCTCATGGCACTGCCCTGCAATACTTTAGGTTGCCTGTATCAGTTAAAAAGCAGTTTATCAGCAACAGAGAAAGTCCTGGTCAATGATATGAGAAGAGCTTTTTACCTCTTGACCAGTGGGGTGTGGCATAATTTCTACATTTATTTATAGTGAAACTTTCCAAGGGTGGCACTTAACTCTGCCAATACCTGCTCAAATACAAAGGCTTTAAACTGCTTTTAAATAAACAATTTAGCAAACAAACGCATAATTCTTCAGAGGCTCCTACCCAACTGTTTGTTATCTTTCTGCTGCTGTATCTGTTTATAAAACTCAGCTCATGGGAATTACATAAAAACTTTCAGCTTCTTTTCAATATCTTTGTTTCCCTCCTGTTACTCCTTTGCAGAAGAAATCTTGTTAATGTGAATCCTGAGCACTCAAAAACTATGCAAGTAAAACAGGTTTTAAAGTATAGCCCACTGACTTATAGACCATTTCTTAAAATTGTGGGATTCTAAGACACAATTTTGGGATATCTGGTGTCACAGGTTTGGCCAATACCCCTAGGTGTAAGCACAATTCATCCCAGGTTAGGCTCTCCAAACTTGCACAGGTGTTTTTCTTTAACAAGTGCCTTAAGAGGAATGTGAGAATTGTCATTTCTCACTTTGCCTCGAGCACTCTGTTTGAAAGTTTAATGCTACTACATATCCAACCCCTAATTTACTCTCAGTTGCTGAAATTTTGCTGAATATGCAGTCCTAAGTCTGATCTACACACCATTTTTATGTGGTGGACTCAGTGACTGAGTAACTGGCCTATTTCTCCTCCCAGCACAGGCTCTCACCACGCCACAACACTGGTGTGTGCAGCATCTTTCCACTCAGATGTGCTATACTCAAGCCATTCATGAACGACCTGGCATTTATAAAGATATGAACAGTTTATTCTAAGAGATGATCTGCTTTGACAAGAGAAAGGAACAAACACTACTGTTGCTTCTCCTCTAATCTGTGTAAACAAGTTGGAAGGCCGTGTAGAGGAAAAAAGAAGCCTGAACAGTTACTGGAGGTCTGGGGTGAACCAAAGCCCCACAAAATAGTGGGTTGGAGAGGCTGGCAGGCCAGTGGCAGAAAGTCCAGCAATTCACTTTTTGGAGTATCCCCTGCTGCTGCTGCAAAGAGCCCTTGGATAGGTGAAGCTCACTTTGTGGGAATATTGCACAATGATAAAACGGCCTCCTCATCCCATTTCACCATTTACAAAGCACAGAAAAAGGATATTTGTTAATTCCAGCCTCCCGTTTAAGTTAACCCCAAGTGTAAGCAAACAAACAAACAAAACAAACAAAACAAACAAACTCACAGAAAATTGAAATTGGCAGGGATTTTAAAATTCGTCTTGTTTTTTTTTTCTCTTAACATTTTTTACTTTTCCCTTATAAACAAAGGAGCAGACTATGCAAAAAAAAAAAAAAAATTAAAAAAACCACAAAAAATCCAAACAAAACCCCCCAAACAAACAAACAAAACCCCAAAACAATCAAACCCCCTAAAACAAATAAAACCCAAACAAACAAAAAAAATTAAAAACAACAACAAAAAGGCCATTTTTCCCTTGCACTAACTAAAACCTTACTGTTTCTATATTCCAAAGCTGAGAAACCCAGGAAATCCCTGCTAAGTTTGACGTAGCATCAGAAGAGTAAACAGCAGGATTGGTAAAGGGTTTGTGGCTTCACACAGTACCAGAATCAGGTAATGTGCTGAATTAGCACTCATGTAGTGCCTCAGGGCATGAAAAAGGCTCATAATTAACTGGACACTTCAAAGAGCAATTACAAACATACTGCAAATGAGAGAAGGAAGCAGCAAGCAGCACACACAATTTGTGAGGCTCGGGTAATGGCTTTTCTTGGTCTTCATGGAATTTGCCATGGCAGCATCTAAGTTGTGGGACTAGGTACTTTCCCAGAAAGTGCCCCAGTCCTGTCCTTACCTCCTATCAAGACTAGATGTTTATACTGTATGCCTCTTTTCTGTGACAACAAGAAACATGCTGACAGGTATGAAGGGCTTGCTTTTGTACTCAGCATGATCCCACCTTGGGATATCACAGGATCAGGACCAAGGGTCCCACCATAAAATGCATCTGTGCTATAGGTTAGACACAACCTGGAGTGACCTGTGGCAGCCTTTCATGCCACCTGTGGAATCCCATATCCAAAGGGTGTGTGCTCTTAAATCCTAACCTAAAGCAACGCTGTAAAGATTCATGTCACACCTAGTAGCAATAATTTAATTATTCTCTTACTATTTGTTCTTTAAATTTCTGCATTTATTTACTACACTTGTTTACTTGTGATTTTAGACTAAATCTTTCATTCTAAATTATCTTCTCTTCTGAATTCCTGCCTATCCATCATGACCCGTAACTGTATCTTTCTCCAGAAAGCGCAGAGCATAAACCACAGAGCAAAAGGTTGGCATTTTCCAATCCTGGCTGGTAAAACCTACCCTACGACATGGGAATAGAAAAATCCAGAGAGGAACGTGCGTTACAGCACACCACTGCCAGGGCGTGTGCGGGGGTGGCACCTAATGCTTTCCATCGGAAACATCATTTTTCTCCTTCCCACCTTGGGGTTGTCCCAGGCACGATGGCCGCCACCAACAGAGCTGGCTCACCACAGACGTGAGGAGCCGGGAGATGTTGTGCTCTAACTCCCAGGCTAAGCACGGGGATGGGTATCAACGTGGCACACGGATTCAGGCAGAAAGTGCAGTGTTTCGCCGTGAGTCAGCTGGTAAAAACTCCCACCAGCTGCTGCTGGGGCGCCGTGGATAAAGGCCAGTGCGCAGCGCCGACGCTTCAGTGAGAATTTTCTCTTTCCTCGCTCGAACTTCTCTCCCCGTCCCAGACGTAACTCAAAGTCAAAAGCCGCCGATAAAGTGTCCTGGCGGGTGTGTACGCCGGGACGGGACGGCGCTCGGGGCAGGCTGTGCGCCGAAGGGCCGCTCCCGTTTCCCGCTCCCGCGGCCCTACCCGCGCCCAGCCGCGGGACGACGGCCCCGCATCCCCCGCGCCTGGGACGGGGAGAGGCCCGCGGGAGGAGGGCTCGGCTCCCCGCCTGCCCACGTCCCCTCCCCGGCCAGGAGGAGGAGGAGAAAGCGAGAGGTCCCGGCAGAGCAGCTAGGAGCGGGTTCAAGAGAGCCCTCCTCCCCCCGCCCGCCCCCGGAGGGGAAGAGGAAAGGAGAGCCGTGGCGGGCGGCGGAGGATGATAACTTAGGGCCGCGCCTGCCCCTGGGAACTGCCCGCGCTGCCCGGGCGAGGACACCGGGGCGGCAGCGATGTCCCAGGGCACGGCAGGAGGAGAGGGAGCGCCCCAGGTGCTGCCGGAGGGGAAGGAGAGACAGAGGAAGAGGAGGCGGAGGAAGAAGAAGGAGAGTAAGACGCGGCTGGTGCGCTCCAGCCTGCTGTTACCTGAGGCCGAGCCGGAGAGGTCCAAGAGGACGGTCCTGGCCTGCAACCGGCTCAAGACCACCAAGTACACAGCATTGTCCTTCCTGCCCAAGAACCTCTTTGAGCAGTTCCACCGCCTGGCCAATGTCTACTTTGTGTTCATCGCCCTCCTCAACTTCGTGCCAGCCGTCAATGCCTTCCAGCCGGAGCTGGCCTTGGCCCCCGTGCTCTTCATATTGGCGGTCACCGCCATCAAGGACCTCTGGGAGGATTACAGCCGCTACCGCTCCGACAAGGAGATCAACCACATGGAGTGCCTGGTGTACAGCAGGTGAGGCAGGGCGGGTGAGGGCAGGGGACGGCAGCGCCGTGGTGGCAGACAGCCCAGGGTCCCCCTGGCACCAGCACTCAGGCCAGCAGAGATGAGGGCGCAGGGCAGTCAGCAGGTCCTCCGTGGAGGGCTTTCGTTTACACTTCAAGGGCAAAGAAACTTCCAGTTGCCCGTGGAACTGGTATCTCCCAACTCTTAATTCAGAACCGGAGTTCAGACAGTCCTGTACCTACAGGTGAAAGTGAATCTGCTCTGACCAGTGGGGTGCCGCCCGCAGTAAATCACTTTATGCAAACACTTCCCAGTGTATGCAATAAATTACACTCCTGTATGGTTTCAGGCATTAATTTCATTATAATAATATGAGCACTCGTGCAATCTGCTATTAAATCTTCAATGAGCGAAGGAATGATAGAGGCCAGAGGCTTCTGAATTTCTTACACCTGAAGTTAGGTGTGTGAGGTTTCATGATGTGAAATTAGCGATCCCAAACTTTGCCTTTCTAAAGTTTTTCCACTGAACATTTACTTTTAAGCGAATGTTTTTTATTTATCATCTAAAGTGTCATCATTCCCTGTGACTTTGCTATTTTCCAGTGCTTGTGATGGAGGATTAGGTCATTTATGCCTCTCAGAATTAGTTTTGCTAATGATCTAGGCAATACATTTAGAGCACTGCGTTGGTATTTGTATATCAGACTGAAATGACTTTTGCATCAACATTTATGTGCTTAGAAGCCAGATTTACTAAATTTTTGTTTTGCTTTCCTCTGAGTGCCAGTCATCTCTGAATACTATAAGGCTAAGGTTTCCTGGGGAATGAGAGAAGAATATATTTTCTGAGAAAACAGATTTTAGTTTCATTTCTGATGCTTCTAAGTCTAAAAGAAATGAAACACGTGCCAAGAAACTTACACTCTGATTCCACAGACTGTCTGGGAGGATCTTCTGGGCTGACGTAAGCACGAGACAGAGCAACTCTCCTATTGCAAGAAAGGCATGCGAAAAAAAATACACTGAAAAAGAACTCGGAAAAGGCTGTGTTTCCAACATCAGCCGACTAAGCTTGGTATTTTATGAACTGATGTCACGGAAGAAATCTCACCCAGGGATGTTCTTCCACCAGTGGGTATGCGTGCGTGAAAACATGAGTGAAAAAGCCTTATTTCTGTAAACTAAAGCAGAAACAACCCAGTCAAGTCACACATGTAGTTACTGCTAACCTCTGGCTGTGCGTAGTGCCTTGCTTGCTGGTAGAACTCTGAACAGTTCTGGTGTTGAGGAAGATCGATCACAGGAGGTCTTGTAAGGGGCTGTTCATGCAGAAACTAAAACATGGTTAAGTTAATCTAACCTCTTCCAAACAAAATCAGTTTAGAAGTAAGCTCTTGTGTCTCCTAGGCTGAAAAGCACTAAGTGCGGAAGATGTTCAAAATGTTAACAAATACCAGTACTGGGATATTAATTCTGGAATGTTTTTCCCCCAGAAATTTTCCATATCCCTCTCTGCTGCCAAAAGCGTAGACATGACTGTGAGAAAAGATGTACCTTTGATGTTAATATCACTTGTGGTCTTTCGTGAGTCCCAGCTAAGTGCACTACCCTTTGTCATGCTCGTGCTTTTGCAGAGTAAATCGGAATTGTTCCCTTTACTGCAGAGTTTAGATTGCTGCTGAGTGACACTTACACAGATTAATTTGGGAGTGGTTTTCCTTTGCATTGGCATCAAAGGCACACGTCGGCCAAATCCCTGTGGGGCAGCGAATGTGGAAGCATGGCAGCTCTGTCACCTATTCACGGTTTTCTGACTGGATGCAGAGCTGAACTGTGCGTGCTTACAGCCCGCAACAGAAGCGTGGTCTCCAGCAGCAGCTCAGCTATTTTCACCTTCCAGCAGTCCCTAGGGAAAGCTTCCCTCTTGCAATTAAAAAATATAATCAAGACATGAGGTTAAAGTAATTTGCTCAAATGTTTTTAATCTGCCCACTTTTTCTTCTTTTGTAGCTTTTTATAAACTTCACCAAGTCACCTTTTTAAACACCCTCCAGCTCCAGTGAGCGAGATGGGACTAGAAACTTGCTACTTCTGCAGATAAAAACCAAGATTCTTGCTAACTCCAGTGACCGGGTACCGAGATTGAGAGATTTGTATCAAGGTCACTGAAATTGCTGGGCGTGAGTTCAGAAAAGCTGTTTTCTTAGAGAGGTGTCATGCCAGGAGAAACACAAGGGATTGATCCTGACTTTTACTTTGTTTCCTTAGTCTCTTTGTTTCTGGAAAAATGTTGAAGCGTGTCACATAAGGAAGCAATAAATGACAGCTTTCTCCTTACATGGGTTTAATGCTGATCCCTTATCAGTTTTACTACCTTTTGAGCAAACCAGACTGTCTCTCCCTCCCTCTACTTGCCGCTTCCTTGTGGTAGGGGCAGAATTTGATCCAAATGCAGTCCTCGATAGAAGTGCTGCTGTAGGTTAATGAACACTGCTGCAGTTCTGTGTTCCCCTAGGACTGTCAGGGAGCAGTAACTCTTCTCTTGCTGGTCACTTGTTCATAGCTTGGAAAGAGGCCTTCTGTGAGATGTATCTGAGTTCCAGGACTCTGGGGTGTGATGGGCTCCCTTTCCTGTCAGCCTTCCACCGAGCTGCTAGGGCCACCTAAAACACAGACTACAGTGTTCAAACACACTACAGCAAAATAACGTGGAGTTATAACAGTCAGCAAATAGAGACAGGGATTTTTGCTTCTGTAGTAGAGAAAAGCCCTCTGTCTCATGTTCTGTGTGTGACCAAGGAAAGATTCAGGTTGGATACGTGACAGTTCTGTCAGTTCTGGGAGAGAATAGTTTTGTCCTGCTATGCTGACTGCCTGACAGGCTGGCCTTCTTCCTGCCTGCCCAGTGGACTCAGATGACCCATTCTCATACAGCCACTGTGGAATCAATGACTCTGTGGCTCAGAGTTGGCAACACTTACGAGACAACAAAACAGCGAAGGGTGATGCAACCTAAAGTAAGAAGTTGGAGATGCAGCTTGTTTTGATAGAAAGAAGACAGATTTCATTTAGAAATCCTGGATGTTGTGGAATGGAAAGTACCTCAGAAGATTATTGCTTTCTAGAATCAGATGGAAAGGGAAAAGACCTGATTCTTTGGATAAGTTGAAAGAAGCTGTTGAGTTTGAATTGGCAGCTTATGTCGAGGAGTGAAACACACAGGAGAACTGCAGACTTGTGTTGCTCTGTGATAGACTTTGCAGGTCTGTCTATAAGAGCAGGCACTGTGTTGAGGAAGATTTCTCAGCCAAGAGGAGCTAATAGGACCTCACCCCAGAGGCCTTTAGGGCATCTCTGTCATTTGGCAATACAGCGGAAATGAGGCACTTACTTTAGGACACCTTCACGGGTCACCTAGAATTTCGATTCTGTACAGGTGCTTAAGTTAGGAATGCTGGATGACAGCCAAAACTCTTAGTTGATTTAAATGGAGGGAAGTTACAAACGCATTAGAGCCTAGCCTGCAGAAAATTGTTTTTGCAAACCTGTAATTACCTTAGTCTCCTCTCTATGTTCCTCTTCCTCATTTCTATCACCCAGGGATTGAGACTGGAGATTACAAATTTGCAATCCTAACAGTGAAATCTGTGTTACTATCTTGGACTTGGGAGGATGGAAGGGTGACTTTTTTCTTTGCAGTTACTGTCCTCCAGCGCTCACCAGCTCTCATTGGAGTTGTGGATGGCACATGTAAATAAATGTCTGTTGCTAAATGTTTGATAGAACTAAATATGTCACTGGGGCAGAAGCCTTGATTTCAGTATGCTGTTACAAAATATGGTGTATGTTTACATGATATGTAAATAGAAGATGAGTAGTGATAACTACAATCACAACAAATAATGGCACTTGTCCATCAGGGAATTACATTTTATTGCTGTCTCAGGGCTGTGCTGGTGAAATAACCTCTGCTAACATTTTTCTAGGAGCCATATGTTCAAAACCGAAGGGCTTCACTTTTTAAATCTGCTCTCTAACTCTTGCTGTGTCCAAGAGTATTGCTAAAGAGTGTATAGTCTGCATACTGATCAGAGAGTGATAACTGCTTCTTGTGTCAACCTGTGACTTAGAAATTCCATGACAAATTGCAATTTATGACCGGATACTTGTCACCCCTGAGGTGTGGAAAATGTTTAATGGGGCATTCAGACAGCTATCAAAGCAGGCTGTTTTACATTAAATGTTAGTTTCTTTTGCAAAACTGAAGGGGCAGAGAAAAGAGAGTTTGATGTGGGCAACATTTCCTATAATTCCAAAAATACACTCCCTTCTTCCCTTTGTCAACCCACTTGTGAAAGCAATTCCAGCCTTGGAGGAGAAAGATACAGCAGTATTACCAAATCCTCACAAAGGCACAGTAGATCCCACTCATGGCCTCAAAAATAGCCAGATGATTACCTGCTTGCAACCACTTCACTTCTTAGGTGCCTTACTTTGTTGGCAACACTAGACTGTGAGAGATTAGGTTATATCTCCCACTACTACCGTAGCCAAGAGCAGCTTCTTATCCCAGAACGTGCTGGCATTTCTCACTAGAAGAAACAAGCTTGTCCCCTTTCCAGATCACAAATGTCGCTAGATGCAATTCAAAAGGAAACTACCTGGGATTACTCAGTTTCCTCTGTGAGTGAATTTGGTGCACAAAAAGCTGAAAGCAGGAAGTAGTGGTCTGAATCTGTTGGTGAAGTCAGTGTTCCTTCCTTGAGTTTCAGAAAGATGCGTCTCTGTGCAACTTACTGTCTCTTAGTCCTTTAGTTTGAGCCAGGATGGCAGTGAGTTAACTCAGTGAGCAATGTGGTAGAGGATCCTCCATTAGACTGACAGGAAGCAGTTTTATTCTGCAGTGGAGTTTATCCAAGCAGCAAGGGATGTCTGTGCTAATCTTCTGAGATGTAGCCAGCTGGAATGAACTGGAGAACCCATCTCTCTGTCCAACTGTATGAATGCAGTTTATTTGCTATTCAGTGTAGGGTAAATTTTCTGAGTGCCTGAGCTTCTTTATTGGAAAAGAAAAATGTTTGACTCTTGTTGCTAAGCTCTTTCACTTGTGTTAGATGTCATGAGAGCCGTTGTAGGCTGTTTCACATGCCTCTGGATGACTGCCAAAGAAGATGCTGTTAAATCTCCACTGAAAGACCTGGTGATGTCCCCAGATCAGTTTTTGCTTTGATACACTGCCCTCCAGAGAGACAGCATAATCTCTTGTGCTAAGCAGACCACAGTCCAGAATTATAGGTGACCACATTGTGTGCAGATCTCCTTGCTGTTGTGTGTCTTTATTAACTTGAAACCATGATTATTGTTAGAGGTGGCCAAAAGAATAACAGCTCTATTTGATTCTGTCAGAGTGCATTTCCAAAGAAAATACACACGAGAAAAGAATTGCATGTATTGTTCGACTCTGCCTGATATTGTGATTCCACCTTCCATGTGTCACGTAGTCAGCAGAACTGAAAACCAGAACTGAAACCCATGAAAGCCATGCAAAAATCAATATTTGTGGAACTGCTTACTAGCTAGCATGACATAACTTAGCCAGGACATTCCTCTCACAAGCAGATCAGTCCTCCAGAAGTACTAACTAGAGAAAGAAGGGTCCCTGTCACTGGGCAGGACTTTCACAGGTACCTCCTCCAGGCTTACACAACAGATGGGCAGGTTGCTTACCTTGACAGAGAGCCAGGAGAAGTCCAACAGCCACATCTCCCTGCTGTGTAATCCAGCATGCTTCAAATTTGTGGGATAGTTACTCTGTGCAAGAGCAGTCTCAGGGGTACCTCCCCTCTTTCCCTGCAGCACCAGGCTTTTTGGAAATGTGGTGTTTTTGTGTATGGACGCAGTAAGGTCAATGCAACTGGGAAGTCAAATGCACAGCTTCAGGATTACACCTAGTTTGCAGGATTTATGCTGTGCAGGCTTGGTTTTAGTAATTACATATATTGAAAGCAATTAAGTTCATGAAAAGCGGAACAATTTGTTTCACTTCACATAGTTGTGGAGGTGAACCAGTTTCCATGGCTTAGCCTTCAGCCTTAGTGTTCTCACTTTGGGAATTGTCACTAATGCAGCTGTGGAACCGGCCAGTCATGTTTGTGCCCAGAAGAGATGCAGAGCAGAAACTTGATTTGTACCCACTAGCACTGCCTCACTTTGTCTCACCAGAATGTGGAAGCAAGACAGTTCCATGCACTGGGCCAGGGAGAATGAATTTCAGTGGATGGCATAAAGTGAGGAGCCTGCTAAAAACCAGGGCACTTGCCTCTCATAGGTAAATTTATGTAGTTATGGACAGCAGCTTCCTCTGTTGCACATCAAGCACCAAAGTTGACTCGCTGCCAAAATTCAGCCACAATGCATACTTGTGAAAGATGCTAGCTTATAGCTTCTCCTTAGCAGGTGCTAGTGGTGGTGTACAGGGGAGAAGAAATGCAAAGGAAGAGCTTGAATAGCCCTAATACTGAGATCACCTGAGAAAATGTAGATTTCCAAATGTATCTTTGATTCTGAAAAATTAGATAAAGAAAATCTCAGATTTAGTTGGAGATGACCTGCATGTTTCTGAGCAAATTGGTTTAATCTTTGCTGTGTGTACAGGAAGTGGAACTGAAGGGGCTTCAAAGTAAAAGCTTACAGTGCCTGTCAGATGTGAGCTGAGAGGAACATCTTTCTCTTTTTTACTCTGTCAAGGATACAGACACACAGCCTGTCCACGACAGGTTAGCCACCCAACTAACAGCGTGTTCTGTCCTGTGGACTGCTGGAGATAATCTAACCCTTTGGAGCTGGGAAACTGCAGTCTAGTTCTTTGCTCCAACAGGAGCAATATTTTAACTCTGTTTTGGAACTATTGCAGGTGAACATCTCTGCCATGGTCAGTCCACATCCTTCAGGGCCCATTGGTAAAAGGACAGTTCTGAACTGGCAAGGCGTGCATTTTCAAGGGTGGGAAACATCTTCCATCTCAAGTGCTACTTTGTTACAGTTTTATTCTTGTCTCACCACAATTTCTCAAGAGTGACAAGTAGGCCACTGTCTTCAGTTCAGTGGCCAACATTTGCATCGTGCGCAGTCATTTCATAAACCCAGACTCTGCTGGAGATTGGTTTTAACAGGCGTGGAGGTCACTTGTTTTGGTTTTGTATTCTGGTTGTCTGGAAATGCTGACCTACTTCAAGGAAGAGTTTAACTCCTTGACTAACAACTGACTTCAGTTCCTGTATGTCTGTGCTGCTACATCAACACTGAGGGTGTGAACACTATTGCAGAATATTTGGTATTTCTGTATTTTTCATGGAGGTTTTAGTTTTGACTTTTTGAATAAAAAGGGAAAGTCCGCTATGAAGTGACAGCTTTTGTAAGCAGAGATCTTTTATCTTTGTGAATTATCTTATGCTTCCTGCCTTTTTTCTGGGTCTCACAGCCATATACCTATATCCTCAGCTCCTGTCTGTTCACCTTCCCACCTTCCAGTAGCAACCTGAATATGCCTGTTTTGGCCACATTAGCTGATTTTGTGTGTTCACCAGCAAGTCAATGGGAAAGATGTTGTGAAATCTCCCAAAACACTGATGCCAAGAAGGTCAGAACAGCAGTCACCTTAATACATCTGTGAGTATGTTCTCAATATCTAGACGTGGAATAAGATGCCTCAGAAAATTTGCCAGTGAACAAATTTTGAAATTTTAGCAAACCCTTAGAGATGCAGAAAGTTCATTAACCATGTTAGAAAGATGTAATCTATTTTGGGTAAAAGTAGATTATAAGAAATCAAGTATAATCCACCTAAGTTTGATCCTACAATTGTAGTGCATTATTTTTGCACAAGCCTACACTTATATTTGAAGGTTTGAATGGTTCTTGTATTTTCTTTTTCTCCCTTTTTAGTATTCCCATGTTCTCATTGTCAGCTTCTCCTTGCTATACTTCCCTCTGCTGCATAACTGCAGAGCTGTAAAGCTCAAGCTTGATCTTATACCATTTACCAGAATAAAGACATATATTGGGTTTATCTGCATGTTTGAGAGCATGTAGCTCATACTTCCTTCACTGTCCTAGGTTCCAGTTTTATCAGAGAAGGATAGACTGGGGTACCTATCTCCCGAGAGAGCCACTGATCTGCATCTTGACTCTACTGCAAATGCCAGTAGTTGCTTTCCCTCTTTCCCACAGTAGTGAGCCAATGATTGTAGGTCCCATGCAAGAAGACCTCTTAGATGCTGATTAGGTTCTCTCTGACCTGACAAGATTCTTTCCTAAAGAAATTTGTAATATTCTTTCTGGAACATGAGGTGAGATTTATTTCACCTGTCTTTTAGCTAAAAGGTACCTGTCCAGTCTGACCAAATTATCTACACTTGTGCCAAAATCAGTGGAGAGCATTGAATGGTTTGGGGGAGAAAGGGGAAATCTTTCCAGTTTGTTTGAGACACTTGCCTTAGGTAAGTTCGAAACAAGAGGTCCTTACCTCTCTCCAGGTGAAGCTGAACCAGATGGTTACACAGCTAAGTTTAGATGAGATGAATCCCATTAGCTAACTTAGAGGGGATAGATTTTACTTCCTGTCAATTAGCACTCCATACGATTTTTTGACTTGAATGAGTAGCTTATCCTGCTCAATATACTTAATGATTTATTTAAGAACTATTATTTGAGAGTCACAGGTATGACTATGTTCACGTGTCAGGTGAAGGGGATAACCTAGTCCTCACTATTTCATCTCCTGCCACGTTCTGCCTTCAGCAATAGCCATTAAATTATTCCACTTACTCGTGAAATGTATTTATATCATCTATCACAATGTTGAGAAACTATGTCAGAGATTAGTTGTTGCCAATAAATAATTATCTTCTCTGAATGACTGATTATATTTGCATTTCTGTGGAGTCTTCCAGACTGTCCTCATAATGTAAGGAATCTTGGTATTTTGGGGATCTTACTTGTTCTTTTGCAGCTTTTGGAGATGAGTGTTGAAACATAAGGTAAGAAGTTCCTCGTTCTCTCTTCTGTTTGCCTGGATGTACCTAAATTTTAGGTCAACTAAAACCACTTTGCAAGCTGTGTCTAAAATGTATAGGGCAGTTGTGTGTTTGACATAATCGTAGATGTTACAAGAATGAAAGTGGGGCTTCACTGTCAGGTGTCTCATAAATATCAGATAGGGCTTCTGGGTTTTGCCCAGTAGGTTCAGATGTTCAGACTTGCAGGTGATACTGCTAGGTGATCAGGGAGTGAATCAGAGGGATCAATGGCGAAATTATTCTGGTAATTTTGAGTACTGCTGCTTTACCTGTGGTTACCAATTTCTATGCTGGAATTTTAGTGTTCGTCCATATGGGAGCACAGGCTCTTGCAGATATTCCATGTAGCCATATAAGAGGTGCAGCATCATAAAACATCATGCCACTGTTTGCTATCTTCAGAGTCCTGAAATCTGTTCATCTAATTGCAGCATTTGACACTCTGCTCATCCTGATCCTTTTAAGGCTTAAATGTACTGAATCCTACCAGGTTTTTCTTACATATATCTCTCATTTTCAGAGTAGTTCCCTGCATGTCAGTTTTTTGTGGATCCTGGCTGTGTGTGGAAGCTCCTCTTACTGTCAGATCCTGTGGGAGCTTTCTTAAATTCAGGTTCAACAGTAAAGGTGAGCTACAGCTGAGCCAACCATCACTCTAGTAATGATGATGTTTAATCTGCTAAACCCATGTTCCAAGAGTCCAGTTTAAAGTCTGTAATGTCTTTTACGCACTGAACAATCCATGAAGTATCTTCAATTTGAGGAATATCACAGTGGACTGATGTCTGCCAGCTCATGCCACAAAAATGTGTGTGAGACCAGTAAGAGCCATCTGCAAAGAGTATGGCAGTATAGGACCCCCAGATTGACACTGTATTTCTGCATGTAGAGCTAATGAAGCTAGCACTGAAATGTAGTCTAGGTTGGAAACCCAACAACCTGTGGATTTTTTTGTATTTGCAAAGTGCTTGGTTGTTACTGTGGTTTTTATTTTGTTGGTTTTGTGCGTGTGCATTTGGGTTTTTTTCTTCCAGTTAATAAAAAGGTAGGAATTATCATTTAATACCCCAGTTTCAAAACTGTTGAAGAATCAGCCTGATCTTTATCAATTTCACTAAAGATAAAACTAATGAGAAAACTTAAGTCCAAAATACTTATTTCTTTTTAAACAGTAGTCCTGAAAAATATTCTAGCATGATTAATAGTGTCTTTGAGCACATACGGTCCCTAACTTTTAAAGCCTTTGCTCTGCATTTAAGTGTAAGATTTCTCTAAAATTCCCTGTGGTTATTCTAAATTCAATCCTCTTTGGAATGCAGGGAGCAGAAAAGGGGGAGAGTTCCTGAGTTTGTTTTCAATGGCATTTGGTTTGGCTCGGAGGATTTTTATAATGCTAATTTGGTCCTTCCATATTAATTCATGTTCTTCTTCTGCTGCTCCTAAATTGGAAACTTTCCATTTTACATCTGGCAGATTTGTCCTCAGTTGTTTAACCTTTATGCTTTATCACTAGAAATAGCTGGTTTGTGCATGGAATCCAGCCTCTTAGTCATAATAACATTCCCTTCAGCTGTCCTGACAACTTCTAGAAAGGTTTTCAAGTTTGAGTGTTTTTTTAGTTTGTTTTGTTTTTTAAAAACTATTTGCATTTGCAGAAAACATGCCTGAGTGGATGGGGCTGCACCCTACCAAAAATTTTTAAACAAGAAAACTACAAGGCATATTCTTTAGGAAGTCTTGAAAGACTTGAAAGTCTTCCAGTGTAGACACAGAAGTGATTAAGACCTGTGATGCATCATCCCCGCTAGTTGAGCAGTATTCAAATCAGATGCAAACCTGATTACTGAGCATTTGGGAACACAGTTTTTATTTTTCCTGTTACTGAACATCCCAGATGCCCAAGACATCTTTGGGATGTGTCCTCACTGATGTCTAACTCCTTTCTGACCTGTTCTTGTAACTCATGAGTTCCAGTTACATTCCACAGCAATTCATTCCACCAAGAGCATAGACAACATGAAAACACAGTCTGTGAAGGAGGGGTTCCCAGTCAGTGTTTTCTGTGATTTTCATTACTGTGCTACACACCTGTGCATGGTTAATGGGAACTCTAAGGTATGCAATATACATCAGGTATTTAGAAAGCTTAGTTTTTGCATCTTTTTGCCTGTCTAACTCAAGTAACAGGCAAAACCCAGAAAAAGAGGCTTGTTTAGTTTTTTTAAATGTCACTTCCAATGCAGTTGGTTACGTGAATGCCAGTTCTTAAAACTCTCAGCTGTGAGAGGTGTGTTTATGCAGCACACATTCAGCACAAATCAGGGCTGTCCCAGCTGGTGTATCTCAACACCCTCAGAGCCCCATGCAGAGGTGCTTGCTGCTCTGGAAGCAATTTGGGTCATTACCGCTGTCCTGTCTCTTAGCAGGGTTTGTCAGCTCAAACACGGCCGTGTTGACATGACTAACATTTTCTCTGTGTGGTGGGGGCAACCCTGCACCCTGCAGTTTAGACTGACAAAACCCAGTGAGAAAAAAAAAGTTCAGTAAATGCATATACAAATTACATGACTCTGCTTAATTTGGGGGGGTTATTTCAGTTTAACTGTGACCAAATGGGGATAGTAAACCATGATTCTGGCAGTTAATGCAGCACTGTTTCCTTAATAACTTTGGATCAGAAAGTAAATTTTATGAAATAAAGTCCTGTCAAACACTCCTTTTCTTTTTTAAGACGTGTATAGATAATAAGTGTGATTTGCTACATCAGCACATATCAAGTTATCAGGAGACTGATGATTAAGTGTTGCAAAGCAAAAGAAACAAGCTGGGTATAAACTTAAGATATTTAAGTGAAGCAGATATAAGCAAGTGCTACTGCAAGTTGTTATTCTTGTATCATATTTCTGCCATCTGAATTAATTTTTACTGAGAACGTAAGTGGAAAAGCTGCTATTAAATTCTTAGGAAGGGAGCTGAACATTCTTAGGAATTTTACAGAGCTTCAAAAAAGTAGCCTGTATGTGTTCATGTTCCAGAGTAATGTTTACCCTGCAAGAAGTCTGTAGAACTCCATTTAAGCCATGAGTTTTCACCTGGCTTTCAGAAATAAGACACTTTTTGCAAGTCAGACCTTCCTTATGATTTATGAGATCACCTCCCATGGCCTTACACATCACTGGCTTTATACTTGAGGTCTGTGTGCATCTGTCTCTGTTGTAAGGGCGGTCCCTGGTGATTTGTGTGGGGAGCTCAGAGGCACATTCATTCCACCCTGCAGGATCTGCATGGGTGCTGCAGCAGGCTGCTGTGTTGGTGTGGGCACAGCCCTGCACAGAATGCCGCTGGTGAGCATCTCTGAGCTGCTCAGTAGGCACTGACAGCCAGCGTGAGGCTCATAGCGCCTTGGCACAGTCACACTGCTTAGAGCTCACTGTACAGCACTTGGTTCAAAAGTCTCCAACTCGAGTTTCAAGATTATTTTGCACCTCAGAAGACTCTCTGAGTCTGGTTTGCATATACTAATCAAGAAGAAATACTGAGGTTACAATGTTTAGAGCTGTATATGGCATCACGAAGTCAACAGTCCTTGGACTGAGAAAGTATTAAAAATATGAGTGGGAGTTTAATAAGTCTTTAAGTGGATATAAGTGGAGTCATAGCAGTTTCTCTGTAAGGAAGCAGAAGGTGTTTTGTAAACATCAGTCAGGTGCATTACAACAGGGTAGGTACAAGAGAAAATGGCCAGGGTGACAGTTTTGCTGTCTTGCCGAGATAATGTGACTTCACACATAACAAGTTAGCTGTTTGTATGCTGAGACAGCTGTCTTTTTGCATAGCTGTGCTGTATCAAGAAATCTCTGAGCAATAGACAGCAAACAGCCGCTTTTGGGGAGCCATGATAAAATAGCAGAGGTAGGTCTTTTTCCACAGGCCCTCAGACTCCAGAAACTGATATCTGAAATAACCATTTGTCTTCATGGTATTGAAAATAGGCAACACACAACAGCCAAGAAATTGGAAATCCAGTATTTTTGTCATGTCCTGGGGTTATTCTTTGGCCAGCTCAAACTTTTGGTCCTGGTTTTACATTTCCAAGAGAGACACTTTATTTCTGGAGTCGTGTTTTGAACTCTCTTGGCACAGAGAGGGCTGATGGTTAACAAAGACATCAGGCTGCAAGGGTGGTACAGGCAGTCCTTAATTCAACCTGCTAGGAGGAGGAAGAACAGACCCAAACTTCATTATTAGTAGCACTGACTCTGTCTCCTGCTTCAAGTTATTAAAATAACCCTTCAGTGGTTTTTTTAAAGAAATTTTCCTAAATGCTTTCTAATGCCTTGACAATTTTACATGCTGGGAAGTAAATACTTTTTGCTACCAGTAGGTTTGTTTTGTTTTGTTTTGTTTTCCTCCACTTGGCAAGCATTGGTATTTGTATTTTATTTTGGTTGTTCTTCTACAATATTTAAGATGAAATAGAAATTAGCTTTGCTACCAACACCTTGCAGATACACGTACACAAAATACTTGAACTTACCAAAACAAGTTATTTTTTGCATCAGAATTCTTGAGTTTATTTTCTGCTTGCATGCTTTCACAAACAGAATGCTTCTTCCCAGCTGCTGTGGACAAAACATTGTGTCTGTAAGATCGAAAAACCAGTGGCTTTTTAGTTAGTATTGTAGAGATCAGCTATGGAAGTTGAAGAAAAAAAAGCAAAATTTGATTTTTACAAGGCCAGTTAAGACCGATGTTAAGATAAGCTAAAAAATAAGGAAAAGACAAACATGGTTCCAGTGTCTAATATCAGTAAAATTAATCCTTAATTCTTTATAAATGGGTCTTGAAATGAGCCCTGAGAGTAAACTAGGGCTCTGGTGTTTTGATTTACATCCAACCCTGATTTCTTTTTTGATGGACACTTTTCTATATCATGACAAACTAATTTCACCTCACAAGCACATGAACTCTCCTTGCAGCAAGGTGGGAATGTCACCAGTATGTGAAAATCAGCAGTCCCAAGGCAAGCTGCATCATCCCCCCCAGGTCAGAGCTTCAGGAGCATCAGTGAATGAAGATGTGCTTACTGTTTCCTCCCTGTTCACCCAGAATATTTTTAAGTAACCCATCTGTGCAAGAGGTGTGTTCCCTCCTGCCCCCTTTTTCCTTTTCTTGTTCGGTCTGGTGTCTTGCTAAAGTGCTGAAAGGATTTGGCTATTGTTTTGAGAAAGAGGACAGTGTTGAATCTTAAAGACGCTTATAGGGAGTCACCAGGTCTCCACTCAGGTCTTCAAAAGGCAAGTTGCATGACCTTTTCTGTGTGTCAAAGCCATAGTCCTCAAAATGGGAAAACTGTCATATATTTCATCGAGTTTTTGCAGTTTGAGCCAGGACTTTGTTGTGGTTTGATTCCCCTTAAAGCTGAATGAGAGTTCAGTGTTTTGATTTTCTCATTTCAGCAATATTCAAGTCAGCTATCTTATATGAAAATGTCTAATTTTTTCTTGGATTTTTGTGTAATTAGTGGTCTGATTTTACAGCCTTTTCAAATGAAGTAGCAAATAGGTTTCAGTTATAGAGAAACCTATATCTACTGTCTGTAAGGGCCAAATGAGTCCCAACACTACTGCGGTAAAAGGATTATCATTACTGTGCTTCTCCCACAATCCTCAGGGAAACTGAAATCAAAAATTTAAAAGGGCATTAAAACGTTTGGAGGTGCCATGTGCAGAAATAACCTCTTCAGAAATGCCTCTTTACTGAAGAACTGTTACTGCACAGTAACAGTTGCTAGCTGGTAGAGATGGAACACTTTGGAAGGAGAGGTGCAATTCAGAATAAAAATGTATGTACAGTAACAAATTACAGACAGAATGAATATTTCAAGTTCTCCATCATGTTCCTTAGCTACAAATAATCCTGTGAAATATTTGTTCCAAAGGTCAAATAAAAAAAGACTTCAAAGCAAAAAGGGTAAAACTGAAACTGTCTCTAGAAGGTTTATTCTGAAAATATTTCAGGAGTTGAGAAACTTTGCTCATGCAACAGTCTTACAGGTTTTAACTCTGGGTGATGAGGAGGTCTGCAAACACTTGGGCATGAGGATCGCTTATGTCAGACTGAAAACAAGGGGGGTGGTTTTGCAAGACTTGTTTGAAGAAGATGCTGATAAGTGAGAGAAATGTTAAACCAAATTCAGTGTTCACTTACCTTCCCTAGGGTTGGTCTATGCAACGGTTTTAAAGTCAAAGATTAGATTGGAAGAGAAGAGATTCTTTAAGGGTGGTGAGGCACTGGAATAGGTTGCCCAGAGAAGCTGTGGATCCCTCATCCCTGGAAATATTCAAGGTCAGGTTAGATTTGGCTTTGAGCAACCTGTTTCAGTAAAAGGCATCCCTGCTCACAGCTGACTAGAGGTTGGACTAGATAGTCTTTGAAGATCCCTTCCAGTCTATACCATTCTCCAATGAAATGCAGCAAAATAAAGGACTTGAGCTTGAATATCTGCTCACAGGGAAAGCTGGGATTCTCGGAAAGGGTGAGATTAAGGCATAAATTAGTCACTGTATCCACCAGCCAAACTTTGTTTGTACTGTGGCAATTTCTTGATGTTCTCTGAAACCATCTAGATCAACATGAGATTTTTCTTGCAAGTCTTAAGCTATTTTGAAATTAAGCATCCAGTCCTACTAAACTCATAGTCCCTTGCACACTATCCTGGGCAAAAAGATGGGCATCTCCATGGAGCTGCTGGTGCTGTGCATCTTCTGCTAAGAAGAGTCACCCACCAAAGGTGTCCTACCCGCTCCTGCTATCTGCTAGGGAGACATCTTAACAGGTAGGGCAGATGAGCTCCCTCACATCTGGACAGTTTGCATAAGGTGGAATGAAAACCTTGTGTCACCAGCAGGGTAGATGTGGATGTCTTTATATAGGACAGTTTATATAGGACTGATGATTAGAGTATTGAATCATACCAACAGACCCATGCCCTGTTTGTTGTAAATATCAAACTTTGTTACCAGTTTTAAGCTAAATATTAGCAAGTTTTAGGCTTATTAGTGCTGTTCTATTGCTTTATATAAGCTGGGTTGTGTAGGTCTTCTCAAGCAGCTACAAGTATCACTAAGATGCTTTTTAGTAATAAATCCCATGCTCTGTTATAGGCCAAATTTTGTCAAAATTCCTGTAATTTTGTTAGTGCACTTACTGTTTTTCTAGCAGTTGTCATGCTTCATTTTTCACTGGGGAGACCTTATTTTTCTCCTATCAAGTATGATCGAAGCTAGCAAACCGAGCAGCAACTCCAGACCCAGCCTGCATCAGCATGGGGCCACGGGAGCCCTCCAATGTCAACCTGATGTTACTGGTGGATGGAGCCTTTCTGCCTGTGTACCTCTGCCAGCATTCTCACTGAAGAAACACGGGCTTTCAAAAGCTGTGAGCACATCTGAGTCCTGCCACGCCTGCAGGAGGGCTTTGGAGTAGCACTGCAGGTGTAGACGTACTTGAATGCTGGCACTCAGCAGTGTTAGAGTCTGTTCCTCTTCCCAGCTCTGTCAGTTGGCCTGTGTGCTCTTGGACATCTCCTGAAATGCACCCAGCAGTAATTTTCCACCTGCATCTACACAAATCCCAGGAGATGCGGGAGGCATTACGCATAGGTTCCGTAAAAGACAAAAACAAGCTTATTATCAGTGGGCTTAAAGTGCTGGATTTGTACTTCACAAGAAAAATGCTTGTGCCTGAAAAGTAAGAGAAATCACAAAAACCTCTCCTATCACTTATGCCAAATAAGAGGGTAAATTTCCTGTTGTCTTGTGTTTGGAACTGCAACTACTTCCAGTTTGGTGGCTGAGCACTGCAAAGACTATGAGACAGTCACCTTATTTGATCCTATCCAGTTCAGCTATTTTGATTTATCTCAGCTGTGTTGCTACGCCAGCACCCTTTTGCACAATTTTGGAATGTTGCAAATACAACAAGTGGATAGAATCTAACTTAGTGCATTCTGCTGGGAAAAAACCCTGTACTCAATCATTCTGTTATTACACCTACTGCTGTTAAGCCATTGTTTATTTCCAGATAGAGCAGTGTTGAACAGAAGAGGGTTTTGGTGTTTCTTCAGGATGAGGAGCTGTAAGTTTATTCTATAAATACAACCTAAGCTGACTTGCACATTTTCTTTAAGGAGACTGTGTGGCATGCCTCAAATGAAGAGATCTTTACTCAGCAGGTAAGGGTTATGAGTTAAGCCTCTTTACTCCAGAGAGTGCTTAATTGCTCTCTCGGGGGAAAAAAAAAATGCCAAACAAACAAATAAACAGAAAATGGAAGTGTTCCAACTATCTGTAAAAGTTTTGTTTTCACACTGTGCTTCAATCTCATTACAATTTTTGAGGGGTAATATTGGTAGTCAGACATTCCTCAGAAGGGAAGTGATTAGAGTGTGAATTGCTGTAGGAAAGCACTATTTCCAGTAATAACACAGCAGGTGTTTTGAAAGAAAGCTGCTTTAACCTTTCAGATTGCAGAGGCATCCCAGTAATTCTAAAAATCTCAATCAACAAATGCCTAATTTCACTACTGCTGTCCTAATCAAGAGGGAAAATGGTGTAAGGAATCTGAATTCTGAAAGACATTCTCCTACAAATTAGTAGTTTCCTATTTCTGATCTGTTACTAGAAATAGTCGTTTACATGCAGTTTCAAGACCTCTATGCTGGAGCATAGCATGTTGCTAGCACTGATGGGCACGCCAGGTACAAAAACTTAGGTTTCAATCAAAGCCAAAAAAATAAAAAGGCAGTGTACCATGGAAAACAGATTACAGTAGTGATATCAGGATAACTGTTGTCTGATAGTTATGTTGTCTTCAAGACACAGGATGCAACTTTTAAGAAAGATTTCTGCATCATTTGGTGTTTGATGCAGAAAGTTTTGTCTTAAAAGATTACCACTGAGTGCAAATCCTTTTGAAATCATCCTGATGGTACAATGAAAAACTTCCACATTGTTTTCTGTCTGAACTTTGTTTAGATTTAGGTCTTAACCAGTGTACCTTATTCTTTCCTTGCCTCATCACCTCCCTCAGAAAGCCTTGCCCTGAGTAGCACTTACCAAGTTTCGATCAATTCTTGTCTTTAATTAATTAATTGAATTGACCTGTGGAATAGAAACTTGGTATTATCCCCATTATGCACAAGGTCAAGGTGTAATTAGATTTTCCTCCTATACAGCTGCATATCATCTGTTGAGATTACAAAGCAAAGTTCTTGATTTAACTGTTGATCTATTCTTGACAACCCATATTATGAATAGTACCAAAAGAATCTAGAGGCTTGTCCTGCTCGGACTGAATAGCACAAGTCTCAGTATTCCTAATGGATGCAGGATTAGTTTCCTCTTTTTTTTTTTCTTTGTAAGATTGTAAGCATCAGAAGTAATGCAAACAGTTAAATTATTCTATTTGTCATGTTTTAAGATCGCAGATTACGCGTTACTTTGCACATGTTCTGTTTTTCACTACTACATTTTGCTAATAGCCAGTCGTCTATTAATGTAGGGGGAAATTTGCAGTGTCAGACATTGTGGAAGATATTCTCAGCACATTCCCTATGCATAAGAGTATAGGGGTTAGTTCAGAGACTTCTGCTTGACAGAAGTCTAAATGCAGCAGAGATCTGCTCCAAAACACACAGAAATCACTCTGAAAAACCTCAGTGACATCAGTGAGTTTGGGATAAAGCACTGGAATTTCCTGAAAGGAAAACAAATGGCAAATATTTCTAATTGTAAATAATTTTAAAGCAGGCCACTTTGTTCTCCAAAATCACTTTTAAGGAGCTGCTAGAGACCAGGAACATGTATAATTTGATTAGTTTGATGTCTAGGATATTTTTTTCCTGCTTGCTCTTTTTAGTTGATAGAAAAGAAAAAAATGTCTTACAAGCTTACCCCTGATTGATCACAGATAAATTAAAGAGCTTTGATGTGGCCAGCAAAGCATACTTACTGATCTAATAACAAATACAAATGTTTTTGGAAAAAAAGCTTTTGGGCGTATACTGAAATTATGTGTTTGTTTTTCTCCCCTCTTTTGAATAATAAAAAAAATAGACCTTTTTTTTTTTTTTTTTTAGGAATGTTTCCTCAAGCTGATTGTTCTGCTTCAGCTATGCACATACTCTATAGCAGAAAGGATAAACAAGTGTAGCTTTGTACTTGTTCCAGAACAAGAAAACCTACATTTAAAACTGTTCTCATAAAAGCCACTGAGAGCTTAACCTGTCTTAGGTTGCTCTCGCTTGGCTTTTCTTGTGTGTAAGGCTTTCTGATACCAGGCAAATTTGCTCCTATAGGTCCCAGTTTTAGGGAAGAATATATAGAGGTTAGTAAATCTTCTCATTTGTCCTAAAATTGAGGGGTAAGTGATCCAATCTGCATTCCTCAGGTCTATGTTAGGCTTTGTTCTGTAGAGGGAGGAGCTGTGAATTGCAGCAATGCCTGATGATAAGCTCCTATGTGCTCTTTTAGCTGAGCATTTTAAAATTGCCGGTGCTCAGCTTATCGGAAAATAAAGTACTGGAAAGACACAGGTGTCAATGCCTTACTGAGCTCAGTAAGGACAGAAACTTGCCTGCTAGTAGAAGTCCAGGGCTGTCCAGGGTTCACCATAGTGTCAGGCTATTTATTTTCAGAAACCATTGTGACTGAGATGACATGTCATATCATGTGGCTGATGACACCCTGTCCATGCTACCTGTCAAATACTCTCCTTCATGACTGCAACACACTCTGCCTTGAAGTGCCTGTGCACCCACTGCTATGAGGACGGTGCCCTCCTGTACCATCCCCCAGTCTCAGAAATCCCAATCTTTTCAGCCTTAGTTTTTTCATGGACTCTTCTATACTCACTTGGTCTTTTCCAAGGATTTACCCCCTCGTGGTTGTACACCCATTCTCTTCCTCTCAAATTTACTCTGATGGGAGTAATCGGGTTGACTCACTTGGCTTTGTTTTCTTCCCCAAGAAAAACAGACATAGTGGAAAATGAATGTTTCTTTGATTTACTTTTAGATCATTTTAAAAGGTCAAAATAAAACTAGAAGTTTTCTAATGACCACAGAATGATCACTAAAAATCTTGAAGCTGTTTTTTATTCTGGTTGAAGGCCAGGTTCATTCGAGGCCAGGTTGGATGGGGCCCTGAGCAACCTGATTTAATGAATGGCACCTCTGCCCATGCCAGGGGGCTTGGAACAAGATGATCTTTAAGGTCCCTTCCAACCCAAATCATTCTCTGATTCCATGAGGAACTAAAATCATTAGAGAACAGCAGTTTGAAACAAAAATGGTTGTAAACCAGAAAAGCATCCAGCTTGTGAAAATGACAACTTGTCTGCCATCAGGCATGTTTAAGATTCACAGTGTACTGTGAAATAGCCTTCTCTTGAATTTTTCATTCTAAGATAATCACTTTTTTTCTTCTCTAGTAATTTCATGCCTCTCCTCTGGACTCTCTAATGCCATTTTTTTATTGACTACCTTTCTCCCCTTACCCCCTGGGCCCTGTGTATATACAGCAGGGCTTTATATCCTCAAAATATTGCTTCTCTACCTGTCTGACACAACAGCTTTTGGAGCACTGGACTTTGGATGGATAAGGCCTCTCTAATATTCAATTTGTAGTAAATTATCAGCTGTTTTTGAAAATGCAAACTCCTGCATTCCAGTGTTTAAGTTCCATTTGATCCAGTTGTCATTTTTGTTGGGGAAATAATTTACCTGTGTGCTGAATGAACAGTGGCTGGTTTTATTGAAAACTAGAAGCCCAAGTGAGTTTTTTGTTATTTTGGTGGGGTTTTTTTTTAATCCCCTGAAGCTACCTAGTTAATTTTTGTAGTGGCTGACTCCAGAACTCCTAATGAAAACCAGAAAAGAGTGAAGATTTTGGGAGACACATAGACCTAATATTAGTTTGGAAGGAGTAAATATTTATCCAGGCAGAAGGAGATGACTTATTTAAAGACTGACCTAATTTATTATTTAGGA
The DNA here is from genome assembly GCA_013398615.1 of Brachypodius melanocephalos. Lineage (NCBI taxonomy): Eukaryota > Metazoa > Chordata > Aves > Passeriformes > Pycnonotidae > Brachypodius > Brachypodius melanocephalos. Next base: position 52,766,132 of record VZSR01003803.1, read on the forward strand.
AAACCACCTTTCTGTATCTACCCTGCAGCCAAGAATTGTCCTTTTTTTTTTTTTTTTTCCTAGGGAATATTTTTAGTTTAAGAAATGAACCACACAACCCAGAATATCCTGGCAGGGGCAATCTCCAAAATGGAACTACTCATTAAAGTAATTTATTCCCCTAACAGAGCATTCTGAGTATGTTGCAGTGCATTAGGGACAAAGCTGGATCACTGAAAGGTCACAGCTCTCAAAGCCAGTAGCTGTAGTGGAAGTCACTCTGGTCAGGGTTGGGTTGTACTAACAGTTTCAGAGACAGTTTGTCCATGACAGACGTCTTCATTTAGAGTTTTTGTTCAACACCTCATTTTGAGCTATGTGCCAAGCAAACCTCGAGAAAAATAAATCTTGGAGAACATGGAGGGGTCAGGGAGGTTGTTTTTGTTTTCCTCATGCCATACTTGGTAAAGGTTAAGGTAAAATACTAGATGAGAGAGGGTGTCATAAACATGGCAGAGTTTCTTATTTGAGGCTGATTGTTTGGTTTTGTTTTTAGGGGGTTTTTTTTTAATGCTGTGCAGACTAGCAACAATAAGGAGCGCTCCGTATTTGCTGGTAGTAATTGAGGTGTTGGAAAGTTTGTGGTCCTAGCTCAGTGGGCAGTGGACAGGCCACCACAATTACTGGAAACTGTGATGCTTTCTCAAGCAAATGGGCTTGCATGGGCTTGAAGAAAGAATTGCTTGCCTCCAGCAAGAAACATCCTCTGTGACATGAAGTAGGGGACAGCAGTGTGGTTACACATCCTGTTCTAGTTGCAGCTGAGAGCTGCAGATCTGTTTTCCCCCAGGACCTCCTTCCACTCCCTCAGCTGCTCAATTTAGCTGATTTTAAGGTCTCTTCCTAGCAGAATTCAATCAAAATGATCCAGAAGAACTCCAGCACTTTTAACAGTGGGGTTATTTTTATTTCTGACTGACCTGACCTAAGAAGCAGCAGTTGTTCCACCGAATGCAGTGATGATCAGTTACATCTTACAGGAAGGCAGTGGTGAATTGTCTGCAGTGAGCTGCAGAGGGTAACCATTCAACTTGCCCTAGCTGTACTCAGAACAGGCAAAGCCCTGTATTTCTAAAGCAGCACAAGGCAAACATGAAGTTCCACTGCCTCTGTTGTGCTAGTGCTCAGGATGAGCACTAGCTATCCAGCCTTCCCCTTTCTCAAGTGTGAATAAAGTTAAGTTTCTATCAACATGTGTGGGTGTTGTGCTGCTTGGGCACAATAGCAGTCCTGGTCTAGTAGCTTATATTTGTGTATTTGCTGCCCAGATGCAGCAGATGGTCATCTGAATGGATTTTCATTATTTTGCTTTTTCTGTGCCTCTTTGTATGACACTTAAAATGCTTTCCCTCTTTCACTTAACAGCTCCCAGTATTTGTAAGGTTATTGCACCTCTGCAAATTATTTGAATACACTGTGCAACATTCTTAGTTATTTTTATATTTCCTAATAAAGATCTTTCCATGTTTATGTTCTCTGAACTCTGCCCAGATTCTCATCCCTTTCATTCCAGGGACTGCTGAGGTCCCTGGCAATATTTCAAACTACAGAGCAGTCAGAGGAATAGAAATCCCTACTATGATGAAATAACCTCTGTGTTTAGCAACAGATTGTGCTCACCTTCAACTCTTGTGTTTAAAGGTAGCATTGCCATCCACATGCTCATCTTGTGAGTGGGACTTGTACTTTGGTGTGTTCTCATACCCTAATCTCTGTGTCATCTACACCTGTGACATGTCCAGCAGATATCACAGTCATGGTCTGCAAGTCCATGCATATGTGTTGTATTTGGGAGCTTATTTAATTTCTTCTTCATATGCGCAATTTTCGGAGGACTTTTAGGAGAGGGATTCTTCAGAGCTGATTAAAGTGATACAGAGTCTTGTACTTCAACCTGAGCATCTTGCATCTTTCTGCAAGCACTATATTAAGAACCCCTCTCTGAAATGAGAGAGCTGAAATGAGAGAGCTGTCTTAAAACCAGACTCAATGCAGCCTAGTGTTAATGAAACCATCAGTTTAATTTAACCTGGCTGTGCCTGTGTGATAAAGCAGATAGAAGATAACTTACCTCAGTAGGTCCTGTACTTTGATGTGTCTGGTTTACCATGATGCACGCACTGCCTACAGATCATTAGCTTTAATGGTGACTAAAGCTGGAGTTAGCAAGCATTCCTCTGTGGCTCTCTCTCCTTCTGCTGCATATGCTGTCATTTATTATTAACCTGTGTCAGCAGCCCTTCCAGTAATTTATAAGTCTCATTACACTGTTCTTTTCACCTGATGCTATTAAAAGTAACATTTTCAGAAAGCTTTTATGAAATACTGCATTGATGACAGCACTTAGACTTTTATGTGCTGTCTTTTCTTTTTCGTATTTTTGAGCTTTTGGAAATGGAATCACATTTAGAAGTATGTCCTTGTAGGTGTTTTTCTGCAGTTATTTAATGCCAGAGAGGTCAGCCAAAAATCTGCAGTTGTCATCAGTGAGAATTTTGACATGAAACTCTTTGAGAAGTCTGTGATTCTTTTGATGTTGTTATTCATTCTGACATTTAATGTATTTCTTCATGTGTTATACCATCACCCTAAAAATATGATTGCAAGTTTTGAAACTTATAGTACCCAGGTCTTTTTTTAACTAAAAAAACCCCCAGCCAAATCCAAAATGAAAAGAAGTGAAGATTTTGAGTGTATCTGTATGCTTTATTACTGGTAACAAAATCTAGACTCACATCTCTCATCATATCACTTCAGTTAACCTGTCACTTTGACCACCATAATAGTTCACATCTTTACATAAACTCCAGTTTCTCAGAGACTGCAATAGTGATTTTTTTAAGTTAAAAATTGGCCAGACACTATCAAATAATAATCAGTACAATACAATGAATAGTTTTATTTGCAGGGATTTATTAGTCTAGCCAAAGACATACATGGCTAACCTTGCTAAGTCATCTACTTTAGGCACAGAGTTGAATGAGACATGTTAACAGTTAAAATAGTCACAGTCTGCAGACAGTTATATCTTTTCTCATTTTTCCACTAAGCTATTTTAAAAAATAGCATATGCTTCTGCCTGAAGAAGGGATTGAATGTCTTTGTATAAAAAGGAGCCACAGGTGTTTAGTGTAAAGAAATCAGAGAATTTTTCTCCACAGATTGTAGACATTATTATTGAACTTTGGCTAATTTCTTAGATTTGGTCAAACTATTTAATTAACCTCATAGGAACACCTTTTTGTATTTTCTGAGCCATATGCAATAGGTTTTGTTAGACTAGGAATAATAGATATAGTGATACTTAGAAATGGTATTCCATTCTCTATTGAAATAGAGACATTCTGTCTATCGGGAACCCTTTAAGACAAGTTTCCATTAAAAGCAAAATGACAGCAAGATGATTAAAATTTCCCAGGTTTTTTTGGACAGGGAGATCTGCCACCTGAAGAGAATATGCAAACCTACATATGCAGATTTGTTTAAAGTGAGATTACATGATTTTAAAATACTTTGTTCCAGTGTTTGGAATGAAGCTACTTGGCAACTTTGATTGTTTTCTACTATTTCATGCATTTCCTAGTTTTAGAAAACAAGGTGTCATCTTTGTTCATTTTCTCTGGATTTCAGATGATGGTTTTAGCCTCGTGCCAAACACAACTTGTTTTGGTTTAGGCTAACCAGTCACTTCTCACCACAGTTTGTCACTACTTTGACACTTCTGTAGCTGGTAGATGCTGGAATTTGGCTAAGGCTCTCTTAGTTATAGTGCTTTGCTGGACAGATTGACAGTCTGTGATAAATGTAAGACAGCCAGAGCCTCACACCCGTATTTAAAACCTTTCATTTTTAAGCAGTTGAGGTGCATGCTAGCTCAAACCTATACAAACAGGTTTTTCAGTCCAGGCTGGGCTTGAGTGGGCTTGAAATGTCTTCTAATGCTTTGCAGGGGAATTACTGGCTCCAGCCTAAGTGCCAAGTACCTGAATCCAGCTATATACTGGGTGACTTTCTAAGTAGCTGTCAGCTGATAGAGCTCTGCTGAGCTCAGCACTGAAGTTTGAGGTGGTTAAGCTGAGTACAGAACATTGACTCCACTGCAAGGTTCAATCATTTGAGGCAGTCTAACTCAAAGATAGCTATCAGTATGTCCATGTGAAAAGACAAAATATTTTTACAAAAAATCGGATCCTGCTGGACTCCTGCTTTCCCATGTGCTGCCATGATTTACTTACATCTCTGTTAAGGATTGAAGGAGACACAGAGGCTGCTGTATTTGGGCTGAGCAGGAATGATGCAGCCTCATCTTGGTTTTGATTGCAGGATTTCTTTATAAAAAATCCACTCTGGTAAGAAACCATATTAATTATAAAATCCCAATCTATGGATTATGTCATTTTACCTCTATCCTTTGGTAAGACTTTTTAGTCTCACCATTCTCAGTTTCAAAGCAGGAAAAATGGATCTATAAATTTTCTGTAATGTTTCCCAGTTGAACTGATGTGGAAGTAAAGTATGATTGATAACAAAGTGTAATAAGATTTATTGTGCATATTGGGCATACACAAATATTTCTGTTTACTTTTATATATCATTAAATGTACAGAACTAAAGATTCTTTACCAAGTGAACTAAGGCTGGCTGTGAAAGACGCAAACAGAGAAATCTCTTTTACCTTCCTGTGTTTCTTGGGAGTAATGCTCAAGTGTCTCTGCTCTGAGACACTTGACAGTAAAGTATATTTTGCTTTAGCCTCTCTCTGAAAACTAGTATGCCCTGTATATGAAACTGAATGTGAATAGTCCATTGAGATTATCTTTAATGTCTTCTGTCAGCTTGGATGAAAGTAATTTCAAAAGTGCAGCCCTCTTCATATCTTCTTGTAAATTTATTTCACAGTCTACATCTCCAGAGACCATTGTGGCCCACAAGCTGGTAGGGTCTCAAAAACTTAACAGCAGATCCAGAAGACACAGCTGCACAATACTGCCCTGTTCTTCAGGCTTAGCAATAAAGCTCAAAAGTCCCCAGCAAAAGTAGAGTCACAGATACAATCTTTCATTACTAACCAGCCTTAGTTTCTCACGACTTTCAAAATGGAGTGAATTTTTCCTAACCCAGAACTTCTGTGATCTTGCTTAAGTTAAATGATTTCCTTAATAACACTTCCTCTGTGTTAAGTGGCCAGTAGTTAGTTCCCTTTCTCTGCTTTTAACCTTCTTTACACTTCCCTCCATGTATACCTCACACTTTTCTCTTCTATGTGTATCTCATGTACTGCTTCTTAATTCTCATACACTTCTCGTTTCTCTTTTCCCATCTAGCAGACTCTTCTCCTGTCTGTCTCTTCATCGGTATCTGAGACGTGTAAAATCAGAGTTCTCCTAGAAAGATATCAGTCTATCCTGGAAGGGATCTGCTTATTGATGCAGAGATGGTAAGAAAGGAGAGAAATTCTTCATTCTTCCTAGTCAAAGGCTAAATGTAGGGTTAGAAGCCCTCTTTTAGTCTGAATTGAAAAGGAGTTGCATTTTAACTGCTGATTTGATTCCACAGGTACCTTTCCCAAATGTGGCTTCATTGCACAATGTATCAAATGGAGTTTTCTTGCAGGACTCCCATTTGGTGCTGCCTCAGACTAGCCCTGCATTACAAGCAATGGTCTGGTCTTCTCCAGTGGGTTGCCAGCTGCAGTGGAGAAGCAAATGGGCAGTAGCAAAGGCTGTAAAACCTGTTTGCTAGAGAATGCCTCCCTTTCTAGTGGTCCGTATGATGGTCTCCAGAATCTAAATATTCCTGTCAATATGTTCTAACAAATTGTATGTTAGAAATTAATATGTATGTGACAAGTCCTTTCACCCTTTCAGAACTCAGTGGTTTGCTTTTGTGTTTAGAATTTGTCAGGTTGAATTTTTGAAGGCATGGACTGTAGTCACAGGAGGAATTTAGAGCTGCCTACAGCATTTTCCACTCAGATTAAGATCATGTCACTATTTCTGCCGTGTCTTGTTTGAAAAGATGAAGGAAAATGATGCTCTGTATGTAGAATTCTCAAACAAGGTTTTGGGCCAATAGCATTTTTTTTTCTTCATCTTAAACCAAAAATTGACTAAAGATACTTTCAAGTGCTTTGTAAAACATTCTGCTTATTTTTATGCAGAATAAATGAATATAAGTCCAAAAATGTCAAGGAAACATACTTGTTTTGATTACATTAAAAATTTAGATAGCTTAACCCTGAAGAATTTATACATCTTTCTCATACCACACTCTTGCTCTGATGTCACAGCTTACATGTGAGTCAGGAGTTTCTGAAAGTTCCAGTGGTGTATGGCTTTTGTCTCCATAGACAGACCAAAATGTAGCAAGCCAGTAGCATGCTGACAGAGTGACCTGATGTATTTTGGAACATGTCTAGACTGGATTTCTGTTCTGGTGGCAGAACTCTTGACATATGTTTACACAAGAGATGGATTGCGTTGAGGGTAGTCGGGAAAACTTTTTCAGAATTTGTGCTGTGTGTTTACAAAGCAGCTGGGTCTGAATTAGTGCCTGCAGATAAAAAATTATTTTCCTCTGATGAGTAAGACCCACATCACAAGGGAATTGCAACCATGACTTTCAGTTTTAGGAATTTTACAAGCTGGGGTGTCTTCCCTAAAAAGGCTTTTCCTTAGGTAACCTCACAGATATGGAGCTAAATGCAATCCACTTAATGTCTGGAAAAGTGTTTTATCCACTAGAGTCCTAAAAAAAGATCCATAATCAATCATGAGGTGCTAACAAGAAAGATCACTGTCTACAGAGATAGAGCAAACACTAGATAAGGAGGAGGAAAGTGTTTTGGAGAGGATTTCGCACTCAACTGGACGTAGCAATGAGGAGCCGTTGTGTTCAAAGCCATTAATTGGTGCAGATAAAGAAGGAACCTGTAGCAAAATAATTATGGAAAAAGGATGGAGAAAAGACTGGAAGTGAATGTCTTGATAAGAGTTTGCTTCAGGGAGAGAAAGAAAGGCACTTATTTAAGGTGTGGGGTTTTTTAGGATGAGGTTAGGAGTGAAAAATAACCCTCAGTTACAGCTTTGCATAACAGATGAAAATGGTCACGTGCCAACTCTAAAAAGCTGAAATTCAAATATTTTAATTTCTTCTTTGACTTTCTTTCAGACTTGTAGGGAAGGGTACTAGGTAAAAATTTATTTCATTAGGTCCACAACATTTATCTGCAGGACTAGACTGGTTTAATTTGGAATACTGTTTTGTAAGATGAGATTGAAGTTCAGTTGTAAAACTGATTACTCTCACCTTTAAACTAGCTTCTTCTTAGAGGTTATGGCACATTTTGGTCTGTGTCTGCTAGGCTGCTGATTACTGGGGTTTTTTTGTCTATAAACAAGGTGGCTGCCACTTGCTGAGATGCTTCAGATCTCTGGAGCTCTTAGCACCTCTTTTAGGCTGATTGTTCCTCTTTCCATGATTCAAACACTTTCAATAAACAGTCTCTTTGAAATTGCTTGCTCTAAGCTCGGCTTCTGGATGTTTCAAAAGTCAGTCACTTTCTTCTTCTGGCTGCAATAAAGACCTTGAAATTTTTTTCTAGGATATTGAATTTCAGTGTTTTATCATTTTTTCCCAAAGGAAGGTATGAATGTGAACTACAGAGAAGTTGTCATTCTGGATTTTGGCCGGAAAGAATGCTTTTCTGACTGAATTTAGATATCTGTTTAGATACATTTCTGAATTCAGGCCAAGATTTGTAGCCTGGTTTGGGAGTTCAGTGAACAATAAGTGAAAATCATGCATGAAAATTGGTTTTTAAAATGTTTTTCTAAATGTGGGAACAATATTTGCCAACAAATTATTCAGTCATTTCCAAGAAAGATTGAGCTTGATGAGGTAGCCTTTCGTTTAAAAAGAAACAAAGGACAAAATCCATTCCTATTATTTGGCCTGCTTAGATTTTAATTTCTTAAAAATTTATTTAAAAAGAGTTCCTGTGGAACAGTGTTCACAAATGACACTATTTCTTTGTAATAGGGCAATGAAGTGAAGAAGAGTTTATATTTATAAGCTTTTTGTTTAAGTATGTGAGAATATGTACACATCTGTCAACTAACAAGCTCTTGAAAATTATAACTGACAATGATTTTTTAGAAGTGTGGATAATTGCTGTGGGAATTATTATGGTAACATACACTTAGTTTTGAAAATGTATTGTCTGGTGAAGTGATGGAAACAGGCTATCAAAATTGATACTGATGGTGTGTTGTTCTTTATAAATTAGCTTTTTTATTGATGATAGTTCAGTGGCTGCGGACAAGTGGCAAAGATGACGTGCTTCCCTGCAGAGCTCTATAATTACAAGGTCTCTGAAGAAGTATGTTAACAGGTTGAGATGTACTGTCTGCGCAAGCTGACTGTTTCTCATAATGCCATTGGAATTATGAGGTACATAATTCATAATCATTTTGATTGTGAATCAGTGGGACAGGAAAGCACTACATTTCTCTATGAAAACATCACTGTGAAAAGTATTATTTTAGGTTAGTGTTTCACTTTGAACTACACTCATTGACTGGCCACAGTAAGTTTGGAATATTAATGAGATGAAGACCATCATCTTTAATTCAGAGGAAATAGCAGGTAGTGTGAAAACATAGTCAAGTTGACATTAAAAACTTTAAATGTATTTTTATCCTGATTTTTTGTATGTAGATACCTGCAGTATCAGTCTAGTTTTGAGTCTGAACTACTCAAATGTTACTAAAGGTAACCTACATTTCCTTTAAACAGTAGGATTTTACATTTCCTGGTTCTCACTTCTTCAGTATCTCTATTATTTACTTCCACCAAGACTTTCGAATATAAAATTTGCATCTCTAGGCATACTTGTTTTGACTCAAACCTTCAAAGATTCATATCACTGCATATGATTTGCATGGAGTTTGGTCTTCTAATTCTTCTTTGATGGAAGTGAGGAACATTTTTATATTCAGTGAATTTCATTAAGACTGCCTTTATATAAGGCTGAATTCAAATTGTGGTAGGACCTAGAGCATAGCAAATCGAGGCTTTCACACACCCAGATTTCAATCTGATGTAGGATCCAGCCCAGTCTGTGTACTCAGGTAGGAGTGTTGGGAAGTGGTCGCACGACCCAGTTTAGTGGTTTCACTACAATGGGACTTTAGTGATCGTCATTAAGAAAGCATTTTTGGGAAATACCTTTTTATTATTTTATACCAGAATTTTATAGATTTTCAGATTTTTAAATTTTGTTTTGAGGACAATATGCTAATTTAAACATGTCTTAGTACTAAGATAGAGCCTGAGGCTGTTTGCTTTTCCTTGCATTTGTATTCTCATCTTGTTGGGGCAAGCAGTGATCCAGAAATGTAAAGACAGACTGTATAACCTATGAGAGCAGCTGAACACAGAAAAATTGGCCAGATACAGCCTAAGATAAGTCACTACATTTGAAACTTCAACTCTGCTTCTCAGATCAGCCTGAAGTACAAGTTAAGGCCTATTCTCTGCCAGCTACATGAACAAATTAGGATTCTTCTGAGTTGTAGTGCCTTTTACTGCTCTTTTCTTCTCGTACTGATGCTGGAGATGTTTCTGCTTCATTCAGGGGATCACAGTGTTTATGCATCAGACCAGGGATTCATCATAGAATCATTGAGGTTGGAAAAGACCTTTAAGATGCTTGAGTCCCAACTGTAGCACTGCCAAGTCCATCACTAAACCATGTCCCCAGGTGCCACATTTGCATGTCTTAAATACCTCCAGAGGTGGTGACTCCACACTTTGCTGAGCAGCCTATTCCAATACCTAACCACCCTTTCAGTGAACCAATCTTAATGAACAGCCAACATAAGGCTTCCCTGGCACAGCTTGAGCCCATTTCCTCTTGTCCTGTCTCTGGTTGCTTAGGAGGACAACCCCCACCTGGCTACAACCTCCTTTCAATGGGTTGTAGAGAGCAATTAGTTCCCCCTGAGCCTTTTTTTCTTCAGACCAAACAACCTCAGCTCTCTCAGTCTCCTGTCATCCTACCTGTGCTCCAGACCCCTCACCAGCTCCATTGCCCTTCTCTGGACACACTCCAGCACCTCAGTGTCTTTCTTTTCACACAGTGACTTCATAGAGATAAATTTAAATGTCAGTGCAAGCACTAGTGAAAGCACTGCAGGAACCTGCTGCTCTTCTGTGTTTGGTGTTTTGTGATAGAGATGTCTCTTCTAAGAAGTCTCATACCCCTTGTTTGTAAGAAACTGCATGGAAAAATAGCAATAAAGAAGAGGTAATAATAGTAAATAATTTTAAAAAAAACAACTTTAAAAGGAAGATCTTTATGGTTATATTTCAGGTCCTTAGCCATCTATTCTGTTCCTCCAGATTAGGGAGAAACCTCTGAGAACTCAGTTACCACAGAACTGCTGCCCTCCTTTCTGCTGAGCCATAGCTGGTTAGGGGGACAGAAGTACGATGGGGCAAGAACAGTGACTCACAAGTGAAGTTTTACCTCACCCCACAGTGAATTCGTTTTGGGGAGTAGGACAGCCAGTCGTACCAGTGCCAGAGCTCTACAAGCAGCATGCAGCATCTGATCAACAGAAGTTTGCCAGATGCTATTGTGATACACGTTTTGGCTGACTTTTGACTATTCTGGGGCCTCCTCCATTTGCAAGTCGGCATTCAGGGTAAGGTCAGGATTTGCCTACAAATCCTGGCAAACCTTTCCTCCATCACCATTAGAAGCACACAGAAGCTTGCTTTGCCTGATAGCTAGTAGGTATCCACAACTGCCAAGTTAAACTTTCCACTTTGTTGTACCTACCTGGAGGTGTTTGGTGCAGGCCTCTAGCAGAATGAGTGTGGAGATAGACCACAGTTTTATCCAGGATATCACTTTAAATCTCCCTTGGTACACCTTGGTGCCAGCATGAGTGTGCCTGAGTTTGAGGTTTTCCTCTTTTTTTCGGTTTCCATTGGATGTACAACCTTGTCAGACAGAAGAAAGGAATTCTTTAGTAACTCCACAGTTAAATATAGTTCATATGAATTGAGAAATAAGTGCACCAATACGTGGTTCTAATAACCTTCGTAGTCAGTAACCCACATATTACACAGTCCTGCACCTTTCTGCTATGAGTCTCATCTCATAGCAGAAAAACTGTTCTGCAAATATATAGTAGCATCCAGATTTCTCTTCTGCAAGATTCTTCCAATGATATTACAGCTGACAGCTAAGAGTTTTTCTTTTTCTTTCTCTTTCTCTTTCTCTTTCTCTCTCTTTCTCTTTCTCTTTCTCTTTCTCTTTCTTTCTTTCTCTTTCTTTCTTTCTTTCTCTTTCTTTCTTTCTTTCTTTCTTTCTTTCTTTCTTTCTTTCTTTCTTTCTTTCTCTCTTTCTCTCTTTCTCTCTTTCTCTCTTTCTCTCTTTCTCTCTTTCTCTCTTTCTCTTTTTCTTTTTCTTTTTCTTTTCTCTCTTTCTTTTCTCTCTTTCTTTTTTATTTTTTTATCAATACTAGTTCTTTAAGCAGTTTAGTTTTGTGTGGCACTGTGATAGCAAAGTCTGGTGTATGGGCTAAAGCTAATTTCTGGAATTGCTGCCAGAGGAAACTCTGAGGCAACAATATGGAAAACATAATCTCAGTTGTTCTGAATGTAAGCATTGCACCCCAGAACCCAATGAGATCTCAGCTGCTACTCAGTATTTTTCCTGCCCTCAACTTGTACTTTAGATTGCCCAGATGGAAACAGATGAGAACATCCAAATGAGGTGGATGTAATGGATGGATGTCGCCCAGACAAGAACAGAATTGGAGGGAAGATGTAGGACTTAATAGTTTTAAGAGGACCTGGAGAAAGCTGAACACTTACATACAGTCTGGGATGTTGGGTTTGCCTGTTAAATGTGAAAATGATGAATTCTTAATGTTCTTGTTAACATGAAATAGCCAAACTATATTAACTTCTAGAGTGTTTTATTGCAATGATTAGATGAAGTGTGGCCTTCAGAGTTTTAAAGGAGATGTATGGCACAGTTGCATACAGAAAAACAGTCTCTCCAACTGAGTATAAGTGAACAACTCCATCAGGACTGTGCATGTGATTAGCATTGATAGAAATTCTTTCCGTTTTTATATGTTTATTTGAAAGAACTGGACTATTTTTTTCAAATAAAAACAGTTGCACTTCTTAAGAAGTTTTTTTCTTTACAAGCTCTTTACAAATGGCTTTTTGAGTATACACAGTGAGTATATTAATGCTTTTTTAATGTCCTGGATCAAGTTGTACTGAGATCAAGTGAGGCAGATGTGCAGAACAAGAGGAATGAGAAGGAGTACAATTTCCATTGAAGTGTCTGGAACTCCTAAAGAATGGGATTTTCTTCAGTAACTGTGCAGGTCCATGCTTAATTTACCTTTTAAAATGCACCTTTAAGATACGAATAGCTCCCTAGGAATGGTCATCTGATTGCACTGCCTTAAATGTAGTGGGGGAACACCAAAAGGAGGATTTAGTCCACCAGATTTGTTCATCTATCTTGCACCTGAATTTTAGGTACTCAGAAAGTGTTCCTAAGTCTCCTCAAACCAGTAATTATTGGTTTAGAGGACAAGGACTCTGGAAAGCTCTTACACGGAGCTCATGTCTTACCAAAATTTGGCACCTAAATTCTCCCTAGGAAGAATTCCTGATTTTTCTTGAATTTTTTAGGCAGCAGGCAGATTCAGGAGGTTTGTGTCATTAGTTATCTACTATTTCAGTGGGTTCCCTTCAGCAGGGCATTATTTCTTCTGTGTTTTCAGAGCACTGAGCTGAGATGAATCTTTTTGCAGTGTCTTGGAGCAGCATTTTAAGGGAAATATTCAATGTTAATGCCTGTGATGGTTCTGAAAATCAGGATGAGAATCTTACCTGGCTGTGAGCCAGGTTGCATCCAGGCTATTCTTCCACTTCCACCTCCTTGTGTGATACCATTTAGAAAGACTCAGTAGTAACCATGATCTATCTGTCCTGCTATATATAAAGCAACTGATATTCTTCTCTCTTAATGTATTTGTTTGCTGGAAGAATGATAGGACTATTTTAGCATTTTTGGCAGCAAACATAAGAGGTTGCGAATCATATCACTTAACAGAAAGCCTAATGTTAGATGTCTCTCTGGAACAGTCTTGTTTTCAAATCAAGCTCTAGAAAACAGCTTTTTCTCTCTTCAGTTTGTATAAAGTTTCATTACATGTTCTGCTTTTGTGTTTCATGTTGTTATCACAACAAGTTTCTTGGCTGAAAAATCATTTATTCCGGGTAGTAAATGTTTCATTATAGTTAACAATAGTGAGGTTTCTTTCAACATGAGGTGTAATGGAGATAACACTGCCAAGAGAAGTTAAATTACTATTTCCACATTATAAGCCTGAATCGTTGAGGTTTTCTGGGTACCTTTTCATAGCAAGTTTCACTAGTAGCAGAAAAATTAGCAGTTTTCAGAAAGTATGAATTTGATAAAAGGCACCTTTATGTCTCATCATCACTATATAAGCAGATTTGCTTCTAGCAACTGTAACATACATTTGCACATGCTAATCCTCCAAAAAATAAATAAAATAAAAAAACCACCCCTAAAATAACGTGAAGATTATGGAGTCCAGAAACTTCAGTTGTGGAGAGATTTCATTCTCTTCAGTGTTTCTCAAAAACATACTCTACTAATCTGGTTTGTCTGATTAGTTTCAGAGTCTCTTTGTGATTTATTTTCATAGAAACAGATGTTATCATTTGTGGTGGAATGGAGACATATTCTGGGCATTATGTAAGCTCCTTTGGCATTAACTTATGGTACATGTTTTTCCTTCATTTTGCCATGACATTGTAATTGTACCCAAATGGTTCTCAACGTGTTTCCATAGATACTTGACGTGTTCAGACTTTGTGCAGTGTATGCCTTGGTCTCACAGATAGCTCTTGTTTTTAAACTCTGAGATCCACTACACCCATAGTTTTCAAATCGTAATTGACACTGGTTATAACATAGCAGTTATGTTCACATATTTCAGTGGTGTCCACCAGCTCTTATTTTGTAGCTTGTGATGAATTTTGCAACGTCTCTGCTTACCACTGAAGTGTTCATAGAGTGCTCTGGGCTCCCTTAGTGGGAACCCTCTCCAGCATCTCTTGGGAGGAGAGGTGGGGGACTGAAGGTGAAGGCTTCAGACCAGGCAAGAGAAAGAACAGATGATTTGGGAAAACTGTATGAACAGAAAAGACCTATGGAGAAACAGATAGATGCTGGAGCCTCCCTAAAGATAGTCTGGCCTGATATGACTCTTCTGTCTTTGCATTAGTTTGAGGTTCTCCTTCAGAAGTTGCTGCTCTGTTTGGGCCCTGCTAATTAGCTCCCAAGTTTTTTTAGTTAGCTTGTACCTAACCAGAAGATTTGACACAGCACTTGTATGCAATTGATTGGAACATATTTTAAATCACTGGGAGCTGATTTAAAGAGATGTACCTGAATCATTCTTTTGTACTACCCCAATCTATTTCTACCCCCTGAGATGAAAAGGAAGGACCTGGCTGACATCAAGAACAGATACAAAGTATGCTTTGTACATGCACAACAGCTCTTTGACCATCTTTTGTGGAGGGACTTTCGTCTTCCACAGACTTAATTATGTTTTTGCTGTTTCTTTAAAGTCTTACTGGCCAACCTCAGCTGGCAGGGAACACAAAGGAGTCAGATTTCATTTGAAGTAAAGATGATTGTTACTTCAAAAGCAGGTCAGCGGGTGGGCTTGGACTGGGAAAGGACATTTTATCTGGATGTTTTGAGAGGCTTGAAAACCTCGAGGTTGCAGCTGGAATGTGTGTAGGAAAGGGCATGCTCTATAAGCCAGGTCAAACAGGCTGAACACCCCAAAAAGTACAAGAGAACATCTTCCAATCTTCTGGTACATGTATTTTACAAGCCCTGCTGAGGTGAAAGTAGGCGCCTGTGCTGGGACTAAGCTAGGGCAGTGCTACATAGGAGCACGGATGCCCCAGCCACTGGCTCTGATCTCTTTATCTTAAGTTGTTATTATTATATACATGCATATATGTTATCTTAAGTAATTTTAATAATTTCTTGTTGTGCCAAAAAAAGTTAAAATACATTCAAAAGAAGTAAACAATTATTTTTGTGATTTTATAATGGAGACAGTTTGAAAATCTTCAGCCTTTTGTAGATATCAAGTGGCGTCTACATGTCAAGAAAGCAAATTATGAATATGATCTTTGTCAGCTCATGTTGCAAAGGAGACCAGAAGAAGAAAAAGCATAACTAACATGAAAAGAGAATGTAATTTATGAGTTTCTGTGTTTCTAGATTAGAAACTGATTCTTTTTTTTTTAAATCATCAATAGTTTTGGTTTGTCCAGTTTTTGCTGAACAAAGTAGCAGTTTTGCTGCTAACCAAAGTCATTCTCAAATTTGGCACTCACCTGCAGGCTGTTCTGCTTCGAAACACAGCATTGGCCAAATACATGTAGTAGACTAATGGTAGACTAATACAAATTTTTAATATCAAAGAAAGTAATTTTCTTTGTGTTCATACACAGATGTTTCAGACTCTTTGTGTGTATTTTCAAGAGCAGATATGCTAGGATAATGGCACTTTACTGTTGCATTTTGACTCCTGCCACAGCCGTGTTTGGTATTGGCTAACAAAACTGTTGATGTCAATGCAGCTGTATCAGCTGATTTTTCAGCTATTCATCTTTATATTTGTGTCAATGTTTACCTGTAACAATATGCTCAGAAAAGTGAAAGCACTGGGAAGTTCTACTTCCAATTGTGTCAGAGATGAGCGTGGAGATTTACATGGCTGTGGGTTTAAGCCACAGCTGACAGATAAATTCTTTGCGTGCAAGTGTATTGATAAAGATTATGTTGTGTGCAGGAGGATGCACGTTTTTAATTTTTGAGCTCAACAGAACATGTTACAGTAGCTGGGCATAGCTGTCTGAAATTAATAGTTCATCATTGTGATTTAACTAGAGAATAACAACAGTATCTATTCCTTCTGCAGGATGGCATTAGTTCATGGCAGCATATTGATTTGTAGGACTTTTATCTCCAAGCTTGAACGATTTAGTATCTCTGACCTCCTCCTGTGGTTCATCATGGTTTGCAGCATTCATTTCTTGTAGCATCAGCCTTAAGTATATTGTAGGTAATAAAATGTATCTTCTGGCTAGTGATAAATGAGGGCAGGTAGAACTAGAGTTGTGGGGTGTTGGCTCCTGGGCTAGATATGCATGTCACAGTTTCCTGTGACCATTGTAGGGGACTGGACTCAATGAGATGCTGTGTCTCATTCCTGTGTTCCTGCCAGAATTCTTTGAACCTTTCCACAAAATATTCCGGGAGATTTGATGATGTTTAAGTAAACTTGCCAAAAGTGCCTTGCAAACAGTGCCTGCAGCTGCCACAAAATTAGTAGTTCAGGCCACTTCAAGAGTAACAATCAAAGGTATTACCAAAAGTGGGTTTTACTATAAATTTGCGAAAGCATGACTTTAAAGAGTTTGATGACAAGGTTCACTCTGTTACTACAAAGATGAAGCATACAGGGAAAGTAGAATTATAATGAATTTTGCATGATTTACGCAAGGGCCAGGGTAAGGATGCATGGGATAAGGGAGATTTCCCTGTTGAGTCATGAATTATTATTTAGAAGTTTATTTCTAAACTTCTGATGGAGCCTAAGTGCAACTCAGTCCAAACTTCCTCTCACGCTTCATCCATGGGATGTCTGAAGGATTAACTAGGGAAATCCTGCTGCTGGGCCACAACATTGAGAATGGACTCCCTTGCTTTCTAAACTTCAGATGCAGCTTAGGTGTGGCTGAGTTCAGTCTTAGCCTCAGACCTGGGCAGTGGTTTATGTCTGAAGGATTTAGCAGCACTCAATAATTGACTAATTTAATATTTACAAAATGATTAAATAGGACTAATCTTAATCAAAATAGTAACTAATTATCTGTGGGTGGTTTAACCAATTCACACGTGCAGGCACACAGACACAAAGATGTGTCTATATTTATCTATATGCACAAAGGTACTTGTTAAAAGTTCCAGTTTGTTTCACTGGAGTGTCAGTGAATTACTCACATTGAATGGCGAGTACTTCTCAGTCAGAGAGGCTTGAGTCTCAAGGACTGGGGATGTCAGCCCAGGCCAACTCATCAGCTTTTGGTGACAGTCCTCTGAGTACTGCAAGTTGACAGTTTGCAAGCTCTGACTGGCATCCCACTGTGAGGGACATGCTGGTACAACCTGCTGTGGTTTGGCAGAACTCAAAGGGCCTCACTTAAGACCACTGTTTATAGGGTCACAAGATGACTGGCATTTTTTTCGTTAGTCCATTTCCATCCTGACTGTAACCCAAGTGTATAAGTACTGAAGTTATTCAAAAGCCCAGTTTCACTGGGGTTATGATTCAGGTGGGTAATGTTCCAAGGCTATTAGGGGATGACTGATTATTTCTCATTGCCCTGTTTGGTCGGACAGCACATGTCCCTGATATCAACAGTGCCACTACAACCTTAACCATGCAGGGGCTCCTGGTATGGTCAAGGGACATTTCACCGCCCAACTCATTACACAAAAACCAAGGCCTGATGAGAATTACTGAAATTGTAGAACAGGCTTGAGGAGGTAGAGCAGACCCCCGGAGGGGCAGGGAATGTACCACCACAGCAGCCCTGTACTGAGACTGCAGAGGACTGCCATCCTTTTGGGCTCCTTCTCTTTTAGAAAGTCTGGCTCTTCTAACTCTCTACATTATATATTTTCACTGGCATAATATAACATCAAGAATAAACAATTAGTAGGTAATATAAAACTTGGACAACACAGTCCTGTCTCTGCAGAATCAATGGAAAAAGCTTAACCTGATCAATGGGGTCACTTGGTGTGTTTGTACTGGCTGCAGAATATGATGGCTATTTCGAGGTGAGCTAACCTGCGTGTTCAGAGGACTAGGGTGAACATGTTAAAGGAAAGCTACATAGGGTCTGATGTATTCATGATCCAGATAGTTTCTGAACCACCCCATGTGAAGACAGTATCATGCCATATTCTGCAGAGAAGGCTTGCAGTTACCACTTACTGGCTGCAGTGAGACAAGTCTCAGTTCAGACCTCTGCTAGAGGACACAGAGCAACCCAGTCTAAAGAGGATTAGGAAGTAATTTTCCATGAAGACAGTAATTTTCCATCCACTATTGACCCTTGTTAGTAAAGAGCTGATCAAGTGGAATATGGGGCCAAATTGTTCCCGTGTGCCTAATGAAGGGGGCTGTGCCCTGGGGCCTTGGTGCATGTCCAAGAAGTCTAACATTCATAGATTTATTGAATCGTAGAATGCTTTGGCTTGGTAAGGACCTTTAAAGATCGCTTAGTCCAATACTCCTGCCAGGAGCAGGGACACTCTTCAATATATCAGGTCGCTCGAAGCCCTATTTTTAACACTTCCAGGGATGGGGGATCCGCAGCTTCACTGGGCAACCTGTTCCAGTGTCCCAACAACCTTACCATAAGAAATTTCTCCCTTATGTTTTATTTAAACCTATCCCTTTTCAGTTGAAAACCATTACTCCTTTTCCTGTGGCTATTGGCACTGGTAATAATTGTCTTGGTTTCAAGTCCCCTTCATATATTGAAAGACCACAACAAGGTCTCCCTGCAACCTTCTCTTTTCCAGGCTGAACAACTTCATTTATTCCAGCAGAGCCGTTTGGCCTTGTGTTGCTTGATATCCACCCTTCCTGCCACCGTGTGTATAGTTGTGGCAGTTGCTAAGCATGTAAGGGATGAGGAAATGCTAAAATAGCAACGCTTTCCAAACAATAGAAATTAAATAAAAAATAGTAGTGCTTATAGCATAGTATGGTAAACTTGCTATTTTTATCCTGATCATGCTCTTATACTGCTGCTCCTTGTACATGCATTTGTACATCGCTCAGTTTCACAGTTAAGTTAAATTAAGAAGGATGAAGAACAACAGACACATGTAAAGGGATTTGGAGTTACAGATTGCAGAGCTAACAAACCCTTCAGATCTGCAGTGCGGTAATTTGTACTGTATTATGGCACACTGGGTTTCAAAGCAATTCATACTCATTGGCACAAAAAAGTTAAATATTTGTTTCAGCCTGATTATGAAGAAAATGCATAATTTCAGCACTACACTTAGTAGGTGTATTACCTGCCTGTGTTAGATTATCACGTTTTGCACTTGGTTTGTACTAATCCTTTTCAGGTTTTATCAAAATAGAAATCACAGCCTTTTTTTCATTTTCATTTTCATTCTTTTTTTCATTTTCATTTTTTTCATTTTCATTCTTCCTCTTATAAACTGGGTGTTATTAAAAGACAGTGAAGAAATTCTGGGGGATAAATCCTGATCTGATACTTTATTGTTCCCTTATTGCAACCCTTTATTGTTCAGGATTTTTCCTAAATACGTGAAAAAAGCCAGTTAAGTTACTAATTCCTTTTACACCAGTGAGGGCGTAACTATCAGTAACTCCAAAGTAACAACATTCCTTGTTTCCACTTTGTTTCAAATCTATTCACATTACTGCTGAAAGTGATGTTTTTTAAAATAATATACTTTAAACAACATAAAACAGCTGCTCCCACCTCTCTCCACCCCTCATCAGAGTCCCATTCTGTCAATTAAAGTGCTGTCCCAGGAGACAGTCTCTGGTGACAGTGCCAGCACTGACAATTGTTCTGGTCCTCACAGAGCAGAAGCCCTTCTAATGGCTTAGAAAAGTGTCAGCATATTAGCTTCCCATTTTCAGGAGGTATTTTAACAAGTCAATATTGGAGCCGTTCTGAAATTGATTTCTGTCCAAGTCACAACAGAATAAATCACTTTCCACAGATGCCAAGAAAGCACATGAGTCTGTGCCTGCTGTAAAACTAAAATCTGAAATTAACTAAATTAATTAAGCAGTCACCTGTTCCTTTTTCCTCTTTCTCTCAAGAAAAAGTTAAAAACTAAAAAAAGTAGCAAACTAGTATGACCTTTAAAACTAGAGAGGTTTAGTGCTTGTACTCCAAAAATGAAAGGTTCAGGGAATCAGCTGTGTAAAAGACAGCATTCTGGCTAGAATGGGAATGGAGTAGAAATACTTAAAAGAATTTAGTGGCCTTTCCCAGGAGTAGTTAGGATTGCATTTTACCATACAACATGTCCTTGTAGTTTTAGGTTTAGTGATGAATAGTGGAAATTCCACTCAGTTAGGGAGTTTGTCCCTGTTAGAAAAAGGCTACAAGGGCAAGCTGTGTGAGGGTGCATCAGAGGGTGGCACGTGAGGGAGAACATTCAGGAGCCATTCCAAGCAGGTGTCCTGCACCCAAACCTGTTCTCATTTTCTCTCTTTCTCTAAAAGTGACTCCTTTTCACACAATATGGGCACCGGCCCTCTCTACTTCTTGGGGTCATATGGGTGGCTGAGAGCATAGAGGGAGAGAAAGGAGAATGTGTGAAGCTCCTGTTTATTGTGCTTCATCAAGTCTGATATCAACATGTTTTCCTCTGGATATTAGAAGGCAGTCGTGGTAACTCAGACCTGGTTCTAAGTCACAGGGAAATGGCTTCTTGGCACTCTGCACTAACTTTTCCCAGAGTAACTTGAGAGTTCCTGAAGAACTTCCAAAGGCACTCCTGTAAGAGGTACTGCTTTTACAAATCAAACCAGATTTATCAGAAGCACCTCAGTCTGTGCAATTTTTACATTAAAAGTCTTGTGTATGTCTTTTTTTTTTCCTTTCAGAAATGAGAAGAAATATATAAGCAGGTACTGGAAAGAGGTGAAAGTTGGAGACTTTGTGCAGCTTCGCTGTAATGAAATTATACCTGCTGACATATTGCTGCTGTCCTCAAGTGATCCCGATGGGCTGTGCCACATAGAAACAGCCAACCTGGATGGTGAAACTAACTTAAAACAAAGACAGGTGGTGAGGAGGTTCTTAGAGCTGGTAAGTCTCCATTCCTAACTCACATTTAAGATAAGAATTTCTTTCAAGTAAGTGGCTGGTTACCAATGCACTCCACACCAGCTAAATCTGCTTGATTTAATAGTGCTAATGAACTACTGTTATGGTTGTCATTAAAATGCTAGCACTTGCCAACAGCTGACCTCATCATAGTATCAGATGTTTTACCATCATTTTTCCCTGCATCTGAATAGGAATTATTTGGGGCAATTGTGTGTGGTTGGAAAATGTTGGAGGATTTTAATGGCTTGTATTGTAGCTTGGTTCTTGAAAACACATTTTAACTGCCCAAAGAGAAGATGCTTAAATATAAACATGTACTTTTCCTGCCTGCAAACCAGATCAGTTTCAATTAGTAATCTGCCTCAAACTCTGTACTGCAGAATATCCCTCCAGCATTTGAAGCATTAAAGCTTCTAAGATTTAAAGGGACAGCAAGCATTCATTCTGGAGGTATCTGTGCTCAAAAACTCTTACTGCTCTCTCACTGTGCTTATCTCTCCCCAACAGCACTATTTTGAAACAAAACATAATCCAGATCAGTTACTGTCAGCAGAATTAGAGGAAATTACCTGAAGTTTTACTTGCTTTAATGATCTTATTGAAATAGTATTTATTTGTATGCCCTCCTCTCCCATCCCTCTTGCCAGCTAACTCCAGCTTCCTGTATTTGTCAGGAAAAATAGTATTTTAGAACTCAGCCACATCAGTTCTCCTACTAGCACTTCTAATTTGAAGGATTTTGTAAACAATGGGAGCTGTTGCCCTTACCACTGTCATCAAAGGTAACTACAGAAGCCTGTGGTTGTACTGAGAAAGATCAGCATTAGTGAATTTATTATCCAGCCAACAGGATAAAAGTCGATGTGCCTTCCAAATAATTGTTTGTGGTAGGTAGACCTTTTCTCTAAATAGCTTGTAAAAATGTGAGGTAAGGACTTGTTTAATGATAGTGATTTCCACAGAGGATTTAGACATGACATAGCACCTACCACTGTGGCAACAAGCTCAATCAGCTACAGGCCAAATGTTTCAAAAACTCTCATTGTTTCAAAGTTAATTGAATTGCTGCTCAAACCTCCCATCCTGTTCCTGCTGAGAGGAAATCTCTCCCAGTGGATAGAGCTTCAGGGAGGTACTCAGATGATGTATCACAATTTTCTGCCAACACAGACTTCTTATGTGACTTCATGTACATTATGTAGGACAAGAACTGTAGATTTCATTTAGGCAACTGAACACAAGTGTGTTTTTGCATTTGTGAGTACAGTTATTAGCTAAGGGCACATTCCAGTTCTGTCTCAAAGGGAAGGCACCAGGTCCTCCACTCATCCACAGCAGGTGGTTGGATTTCTGTGATCCAAGACCTCTGCACACACATCATTAGGTGTTGGTAAACATGGGGAAAGGAATCGATATGTCCAACTACAAATTATCAGAAAACTGGCTTGTCAGACCCTTGCTGCCTGAAGGAGTCCCTTATACTGTCTTGGGATCCCCAGCTCCCTGGCAGCAGAGCAGTGATTCAGCATTCCTGGAAGCTGTCAGGCTGAGAGGACACCTGCCAACCCTACAGACTGTCCTGCTGTGGTGAGCTGTGGTACCTAGATGTGTACCTGAGCCCATCAGTTGTGGAGTCACTTTGTGTCTTCAACCAGTGATCCCATGCATGCATTAACACAGCAGGAAAACCAGGAGGGAGTACCCCAGCAACATTATCTTTGGCATACTCAGTGAGGTTTAAATTGCTTATCCAAACCAGGCAGCTAAAGACTTCAGCTCTGGGGTTTGTACAGTTTGGCAAGGCCTGTAACCTTTAGGCTGTTGTGTGGAAGTGAGTGGCAGTGCCATTTCCTCCTCAAACAGGTTAAAGACTATCAAACACTGAATTGGGCCTCATGTAGGAATAAGGCTGAGGAAACTGTTCCTGCCTAGGGAAGCATAGCTAGCTCTGTGTGCCAAGCACTTCACAGCATATGTGGCATGGCTAGCTCAGCATACCCTGCTTTGCTGAGGGGGTTAGTTATCATGTAGATACTTGCAGTCACCTAGCACACTTGGGATTTCCAGCCCATGCTCCTTCCATATCTTAGTTCTCTGTATCATAAGATGATTATGGAACTTTTCTGTCTCAGAAGTGTGCTCAGAAAAATGTGGACAAATATTTTTATAAAATAAATTTCAGATCACAAGGTGCCAAGCTACAATAGCTTTGAGGTCCATAGTAAATTGTCAGGGGTTAAACTGAGGTCAGTGACAAAAAGCTCATTCATTCCAATGAAAACAGGATTGGTCCTCAAGGAGTCAAGTATTGAAAGAGAACTTGTAAGAAAACCACATGTGATTACCTCCCCTCTCTTAAAATAGCTGAGAAAGCAGGAAATATCAAATCCTGGGTTCCTACGTCAACTAAGTTGTAGGCAAAGCGCACACTTGCAAGTAAGAAGTCTTCAGCAGCTGCAGCATCACAGAACCTCTCTGTAACAGCACCCCATACGTTATCCAGCAGAATACTTGCCATCCTCATTAAAATCCCGGCCAAAACCTCTCTAAGCATACTGTTAATTCATGCAGCAGCATTAGCTTTCACACTCAGTACTAGTAGGGATAGGCTCTTACTGATTCTTGAAGGTGTTGTCTTGCCTAGTGACACATCAGTGGGGTAGAGGGAGGTGCTTGGAAAATGTTGGATGAATGGTAGGACCACAGCCAAGCAGCATGGAATAAGAAAAGGGTGATGCTTGTCTGTTGGACTGAAGTTCAGTTCCTATCTGGATATGTCTTAAGTTGTCACAACTGGAGAGAACTTATTGTTAGATCTCGTAAAATACTTCAGATGACCAAAATTTTCTTGCACCTAGTGCTAACCTTCCTATTGCTGAGCCTCAGAGAAGCTTGTTCCCAAGTCTCTTACAAGACCTGCATCCCAGCCTGTTCATGCATTGGCTGAGAACGCTTTTACATTTTTGTATTAACACTCTGCTCAGGAGAACAACTCTCCGTTATGTCTATAGCTGTTTGATTCTGTGTCATTCTGCAGCCCTGTTGTTCAAGCAGGAAATCAAACAAATAAATTATGTAATCCTGACCTTCTCTTTCCCATACTGCTAAACACTTTCCCCACCTCCCTTACAGAATGATATGCCTTGTCATGTGGCTTATCACAGGACAAAATCCAGATTTTTCGGAAGGTTCTTTTCAAAGTATCAGCTGTTAACAGTTGTCTTTGAATAATGTCTCTGTATCAGTATCTCGTTTTTAAAAGAAACTTTTACAAAGGTTGGCTTGTCTGTGCTTCATATACGAGCTAACTGATAACTTTGGAGCACATGCCTGTGAAGCAGGTCAATGGAGGATAGCTATTTCTATACCAGTCACTCAGCTGGGCATAGGAATAGAGTGGGGGCGGCAGCAGGAGCTGTTGTTTTAAGCTACTGCTAGGCTTTCTTGATTCTGTTCCTGCCCTGTGTGCACCCACACAATTTCCAGCCCCGCAGGTCTGTACTGAGCTCTCAGAGAGAGCCTGGTAGCCAATTTGGGGTCACTGAAGTGGCATGTGCACTGGGCAGTCCTCTTGCAGCCACTACATTTTCTCCAAAGGCCAGCAAGGCCAGCATTGTTATGTTGGGTACAACTGTCCTCTGGAAAGGCCACTGTTCCTCCAGCATCCTCTGAAGGATCTTTGTGTGTTTCTTTTCAGCGGTAACAGCATATAAGGTCCATAGTTTCAGAGAAGAGGAGGCCTTACAGTCTCCTTCTTCCAAACCTCGGTTCAGAAAAATAGCGTTCTGATACCTTTTTAGCCTGACTCTTGAAGAAGGAATAAGAAAGTATAGAAGCTTTTCTATATCCTTGTCTCTGATGCTTTGCAGGCATTATTTTACTCTGAACATATGCTCAGAAGGTCTAGGATCAGCATTTGTGGGCTTGCATTGCATCTCCCTACTTGTGAATTCCAGGAAACTGTTTTCCTTTATAGTACAAGTGACCATAAATACTACTTATTTTAGTGCTGCTTTGAATTGTCTGAGTTGTTTATAGTAGACTGGGAACATACTGCTTGTTAGCTCTGCATGTTTGTTAATGAATGCAATCTGTCAGACATAAACCTGTACTTTGTGTACATGATTCTACACCTTATCAATGCACAAGCTGTGAGAAGAGTCACTGATATATTCCTCTGGCTTCCATGTCTGAAGACACCAGTTTGAATTATACCTTGTTGTTGTAGACTCAAAATAGTCAAGAAAAAAGAAAATCGCTCAGTGAGGAGATTAAAAAAAGAAAAAACCTGGAGGTTTTACAAAGGCCTTGACATTTTTTCCTCTGACACTTTAAATACTGTGTTCTTGCTATTCTGCTACTACAGCAACAGGACGTGTTAGAAATGTTTAAAATAGCCAGAAACATACTTCTGCATGCTGTGTCTTTAAAACAAACAGGATAGTGGACTGTCTTCACCCCGAAATACAGATCAGGTTCATGTGTGCAGCAATGACTCACTGGCGAGTGCAGCTAGGAGACAGCACTGTGCTAAACCCTACTGTTTGTTGTCTAACAGTGTTAGCCGTGACCAGTAAACATCTCTTGGAAAAAAAACCAACCAAACCAACTCTTAGTAGGTATTCTGCCCATTTCCTTCTAATTTCAAACCCACCCTCACTGCTGCCAAGTCACAGCAGCCATTTCTGGTGCACTGGATGAAATAGGAGACAGAGTAGGCAGGAGGAATCAATGTGTTTTCTGTGCTACGCTGCAAGCTGCCGTGCCACCACACCCTCTGCAGTTGCTTATGGAATGTTTTCCATCCATCTGAGACGTCATGTCAGTCGCTCTTCAGAGAATGGATAAGCAGATACAGCTCAGGCTGCAAGAACTCAAAACTCCCTTTCAGATTTCATAAACTCGATTTAGGATATTTTGATAGTATGGATCTAGACTCATGAAAAACATTTACATTTCCGTGCTCCACTGTTTTTACTCAGTATGCCTTTTAACAAAATCCACAAAGACTCACTGTGGATTCTGGAGCAGCTTATGGTTTATTAACCACTGCCCCTGTCCTGGATGTTTATGTGGAAAGCTTCAGCTCAGCCGAAAGCTAAGCTAAATGTAGCAGCTGCCCTCCCCTGTGAGAAGGTGCCTGTATCCCTGTGGGGGCTGGTGGGGGTAGGAGATGCATTTTTTTTCCTTCTGATTTTCTTCTAAGAGTAGAACTTCATTCAAAACAAACTTATTACTAGCATGATTAAACAGGTTTAGATAAGCCTTGCAAATTACTTTGTGACTGCTTATTTACTTTGTCAGAAAAGCTCATCTGAATTCGGTGTCTGCCTGTTTGGGAGGTTCATTTGCATGCAGACTAGCACCAAAATAACTGATGAATCTGATTTCCTCACAAGTCAGTTTGTGAACACTTCTGGAATATGTATAAATGCAGAGCCTATGCTTACTGCAGGGATATTTTTTTCATCGGTCCCAGCCTGGAAGTTGGGCTAAATTGACAGATCCAGCTTTCATTCCAGTCCTTCCTGGTCCTGCATTGTGCTGGAAATACAGCACAATGTATTTCCATGTGGCACTTGGAGAAACACTCCCACAGCTCCCTGTTCCAAGTATTGAGCCATTTATACCATTTCTTTTTTCTCTGGGAATCCCAGGCAGAAGCTGCCCCAGAAGAGAAGATTTTCTAGAAGGGCTGCACTGTAAGCCTGACTTGGTGGCTCCAGGCTGCTCTATGTATGAGGTATTTTGGCAAGGGCAACTCATGCTGATTGTGTGTAAACAGCTCACAGGGCAGCCTTGGTACCTCAGTGTAAATGTTGCTTTGCATTCAGTTTTTACTCACTCAAAGAAAAAAATTTAAAATAAAGAGGAAATAATGCAATTTTCAAATGTTAGTTTAGCCTAAACTGGGCTAAGATTTCTTATGCAGCAATCTGCATTGTCTAAACTAGCCCAGCTGGAGACAACAGTTGAAGTTAAACCAGCTCAACTTCTAGGCAGACTAGTTTTCAACTTACATGTTGGTATGAGCTTCTTATCTCAAAGAGTCTGAATGGGTCTTCTAAAGTAAGACAAGAGAGTTACAGCTATATTCTCCCTGTTGCTTCTTGTCTTACTAGTACCTTCAGACAATCATCCACCTGCAATTAGTAGGAATAGAAGACTATTATAATCAAGTAGATGAGAGTTAATCAACATGCTCACTGTTGTTTGACTCAGTGTTGTTTTGACTGTGAGTACTTTAATAAGGTAGAATCAGGCCACAATAATAGCAACTGGCTTTAGCATCTTTTGGGGGGTTATCCCTTACGCCTTTCTTTTTTGCAGTATTTTGAGAAGGTTCAGAAGGTGATGAAAATTGGCTTTCCAATTTCCAATGAAATTCCGGATATGCAATTGTTAAAACATCAGATTAGTGTTCCATCCTACAGGTGTCGCCAAAATTAATTTTCCCAAGAGAAAAGAAAGTTTAAATACACAAACCAAACAAGCAAAAGTAAACTATGGTTTTTGCTAAGCACTACCAGAATATTAAATTAAAATCTCTTGCTTTTTAGATTTACAGTTTAGCTGAAGATTTTAGAGAAACAAGTCTTGTAAAAAGACTTGTATTTGTCAGTGCAAAACGCAAGCATGTCACACCCCGAGAAAGACTTTTGTTTGAGGTAATGCCTTGAACATTCAGTAGGTTTCTTTGATAAGGGTGAATTGTTACGAAGATCTCTACCCCTATATTGTTGTATCTTTTTTTTGGATAGTATCTTGTTCAGAGATGACTTATGTGGAAACTGTGGACATATCTAGTTAAAAAGGAAGCAACTGCTGTCTCTCTAACAGAGAAGCAAACATTTAACAGATGTGTGCAGAACGACCTGGTGCAGAGAATGACCCAAGTCGGTGCTGTGGCAAACTCTGTCTGAGCTAAACGTGCTAAAGGAAGGCTGAGAACAACTTTTCACTCCACGCCTAACCATGGCACTTAGGTCAGCAGTGCCACACTGGGAGGCATGGGGAAATAAAAGAACTCAAGAATGATGGTTCACTTCCTCCTTGGTCTGCTTTGGGCATGGTTATCATCTCCTTCTAGTTTCCATTGCACAGGTGTCCAGGCCACAAATTTGCATTGTGAGAGAGCTTCATTAGAGAGACAAAGAATTTGAATAACTGTAAGAGAAAATTTTGGATATAGTAATGTAAACAATAGCAAGGAGGGGGAGAGTGGAGGAAGAATCTTGAGAATCTGAAGAGTGCTGAGTAGTTGACTTCTGCCATTGGCACTACTTGTTTGGTTTTGTGTTTAAATATAGGTTAAAGGAGCTAAATTGATGATTCTAAGTTTGAGTGTCATGGCTGTGAAGGACCTCTCATCCCTAGGGTAATCCTTCCAGCACTGGTGAAACAGTGGTAAATCCATGTAAAGAAATGTATTATGCCAGTGCTTGTGCTATTTCAAAGCTCTGTAGAGGCAGGAAATTTCATTCTCTGTATCAATAACCCAGGATTTCTCCATTTTGCTATTTCTCTGAAAAAGTATTAGGAAACAAGAGAGAATTTCAGGTCCATAGAGAAATAAAATGCTATTCTGCTTTCCTGTTACAGAAAAGTAAACATTTACATTGAAAACAAATTAGGAAGAGATTTTCCTTTTCTTTTTTTTTTCTTTTTTTTTTCTTTTTTTTTTTTTTCTTTTGTCTTGACTTTTCTGATACAGCCTAATTCAATTTTGCTAAATAAATGTTTATTTCTAGAATTGTTTATTCCTTAGCCATTCATTGGCCTGAGAACAGGAAATACCTGGAATACATGTTCTTGGAAATGAGTTTTTGTAATATAACACTGAGAACTCACGATTTTAGGGCCAGGATTTTTGAGCTGGAAACATGTCATGATACACTGGTCGCTGAAACCACAACCCCAGATGGCAGTATCAGTGGTTAGGGAAGGATGGAAAGACCTTGTTTTCCAGAGCAGAAGGGTTCACAGTATTGAGCCATATATAACCCAAATTAAGATGGGCTGGTCTCACTTTCCTTTGAAAGTACTGAGGTGGAGAAGGGGTCTGATTTTCTGCCAGAAAAGACAGAGGAACAGTATGAGGAACTCCTGTATTTATTTCAGCATTGAGGATGTGAACTCTCATCCCACTTCTCTTTTCTCCACCTGCTGCTACCCTCCAAGTCTTTTACACAATTTAGTAGTGATAAGCCATGGTGGTCATTAGAAATTTGCATTGAAATGCTACTTACATGAGAAGTGGCTGGCTGTATGTCTCAAAACTGCTATTTCAATGAAATCATGAACATTTCTGTTTATTGGTTATACTTGGGTTCATACTTTCAAGCTCTGCTATGACTCAGTGATGGTCAGATATTTTCCATTACGTGTGTGTGCTCATAAGAGAGAGAGCTGTGGCTGTCCCACAGGTACGTGGCTGGACAAGATACTGTTCTCCACACAGCACTATAATGCTTACACTTCTATTTGGTATATGCTTTCTATTCTATTTGAATTAAAAACATCAGTAGTGCATGGAGATTTATAGACAGCAGAGCTAACACCCTAATTCAGCTTTCTTAATGGTATAGAAAATAGAATGGTTTACATCAAAGCAAGGAACACAGCGTTCTGGCTTCCAAGAGAATTTGATTAACATGCAACATGGTTCAAAAATGCATATAAGTTGTCTTAAGCATTTTCCCTTCCTGTAATTAACTTTTCCAAGCTTCTCTACTTACTATATTTTTGGTATGACGTGATTTAATGCCAGATTGGAAACTATACCCCAAATGGCCTCATATACCTGTAGAGAAATGTGGCCTGTATGGCTGAGATCGTGGGAGTCTGACATACAGGCTGCTGCAGTGTAATAGGAGTGGGGTAAAAATGACTTTGTCCTGCTACTAGCTGCATGGAGATGGGTCATGTCAGCTACTGAGAAACAAAAAGCAATGGACTCTCTCCTGGTGCTTCACAGGAAGTTTTGATCTTTAGGTTAGATAATTGATCATGACATGAAAGAAAAATGAAACAAACTATTTAATCAATTGATATTCTCCCTGTTGGTCTTTTGTCTGACATTTGTGCTCATTGGTTGCCCTTCAACATCTCACATTTTTTGAATGCTTATAATAATGAATATATGCATAAAAATTATATAATGATGGAATAATTCAAGTTCTAAGGGAACCTTTAAAGACTGTTTAATCCAACACTTCTGCCAAGGCAGGGACATCTTTGATTATATCAGTGTTCTCACAGCCCTGTTTAACTTGAATCTGAACACTTCAGTGATGGGATATCCACGGCTTCTCTAGGCAACCTGTTCCAGTATCTTACCATCTATTTTGTAAAAAAATATATATTTTTGTCTAGTCTAAATCTACTCTCAGTTTAAAAAATGTTGCCCCTTATCCTGTCACTGCAAGCCTTGCTAAAAAGTCTATGTTGGTCTTAAAAGCTGCTTTTGTATATTGAAAGGTCTCGATGCTGTCTCCCTGGAGCCTTCTCCAGGCTCAACCACAATTCTCTCAATTCTTTCTTCATGGGAGAAGTGTTCCAGCCCTCAGATCCTTTTTGTGGCTCTCCTCTGAAACCACTCTCACCTGTTACATGACTTACTCATACCAGAGCTGGACACAACACTCCAGCTGGGGTCTCATGAGAGTGGAGTAGAGGGGAAGAATCACCTCCTTCAAGCTGCTGGCCACACTTTTTTGATGCAACCCAGAATACAGCTGGCTTTCTGGGTTGCCAACACACAATTGCAGCTCACATCCAATTTTTCATCCATTGGTATCTCCAGCGCTACTCACCAGGGCTGCTGTCAATCCATTCATCCCCCAGTCTTTATTGATATTGGTAATTGTCCCAACTCACATGCACATGGCCTTTTTGAACTGAGGTTTGCATAGACTCACCTCTCAATCCTGTTAAGGCCTTTCTGGATGGCATCCCTTCCCTCCCATATCAAACACAGGTTGGTGTCATCTGCAAACTTCTGAGAGTGCATTCAATCCCACCATCTGTCACTGATGAATAGTACTGGTCCCCAGTACAAGCCCTTGAGGGTCACTATTCATTACTGGTTTCTGGACACCAAACCATTGACTATAACTCTTTGGGTATGGCCATCCAGCCAATTCCTTACCCATGTAACAGGCCAAATCAAAGCAGAAGACCGTATCAAATCAGAAGTCCAAGTAGTTGACTTCTACACAGAGGGTAAGACAGGTGGTGAGGAAGGCCTGCACAAGAGTAGTAGACTCTGCTGTGCTGCTGTGATTTAATTCAACGGGTCATATTCATAATACATGCACATATTCATGTATGTTTGATTTACACAGTTATCTGAACAAAACATACCACTACTGAAGACAAGACTGCAGGAACATTGTAGCCATTGTGCTTGCCTGAAGTAGGAGGCTATCTAGAGAGTTAAAAGGGGAAGCAAACCTCAGTCTCTGCCATAATGATACATCTTCATTCCCCTCAGCTCATTTGCCAGTTTTGGAGCTGACCAGGCCATTGTGAGTTTCCTTTCACAAGATTCATGCAATCAGCTGGTTTCTGAAAAATGAAACACTCTTGAATTCCTTTAGAAGGTTTCTTCATTTTGCTGGTGGTGGCTTTAACACGTTGATTGCAGAGGAGCTTGTTCAGTAGAAGAGATAGCAGATGAAAATAGACCAGAGGGGAAGCTGCTAACCAAAGTATTCTGCAGCCATCCCAACTTCCCCCCTGTTCTGTGTATGCCAACCACAGCCTGCTGGCCTCAGACAGACTGTTAATCTTCACAACTGCATCTCCACCCTCTCCACAGAGCTAAGAGGCAAGAACACAAACAGCTGGGATTAAGTGGAGAAGGTTTGCTCTGAATGCCATGTTTGCAGTAGGGTGAGCATGCAATGGTAGAAGTTGATAAAGATATGAATCCAAGCGAAGACAGCATGCTGGTGTCCAGCTTGGGGATTTTTTACTTGATTGTAACACCTCCTCACACTGGAGATGCTTGTGGAAAGGCTGACAAAACTGTGATAGTGCTTATATAAATACTGCCCTGTAGTATTTGGAATTAAAGGTGTCTTTTCGTTACGATTGCTTGTTTCCCTCTGTGCTCCCCTGCAGTTGTTCAGGTGCTGGAGTCTCAGTTCCTGAGGCAATTGCTGTATGTTACAGGTTTCCCTCACATCCTAGAGACATTTCTTAAACATGGTACTTTGTAAGGTAAAGCTGCTTTTGTCCAGATTCCCTGTCTTCAGGCTGAGGTAGGGTCATCAAGCTTTGGTGTGTTTATCTGCATCCTGACCTTGCAGCTGCTACTGTTAGGTTTTACTGTTCACAAGAAAACCCCTGCATTACCAACCACTCTCTTTCCTGTCAAGACTACAGTGTTTTGGGTTTTATTTGTGGAATGATGTCAGAGCAGTGCTTGGCATGTCCCTCTTCTGGGTGAAGGATCTTAGTCCTTCCATATAGCCATTTCTTCTGGCAGAACTTCATCCCACAAGAAATCAGACTGTCCAGCAGTCTGGACTAGAGCAGGAGTAGGACAAGGTATATTCAGAAGCTGACCTGAGCTGTTGTGCTACTACTTTAAAATGACTGGGCAATGTTTTGTCATTAATCAACTGAAGTTTTCTTCCAGCACTTAAGAAGTGGAGCAGAAGGACTGCTAGAATTTTTTTTTTTTTCAGAAAGGAGAAAGCACTGGAAAGTGGGGGGAGTTACATCTGTCTGTGAGCATGAAGCGAAAAGCCTCTGCAGGAGCAGTATGTGTTGTACACAGAGTTTTGGGAGCCCTTGAGAGGCTTGGTTTGTGGTTTAGTTGAAGCACTGAGCTAATACTGAGGTTGGCTCTTACAGATTGTGCACCCATTCATTTATTTCAGTGACTGGCTTTTGAAGCAGACATATGCCACTTTCTTAATTGTCTAGGTCTGTATTTCAGCCATGACATGCACTGTCCCCTTACCACTCTCCAGCACTACTATAGTCCATAAATGAATTTATTCACACCACCATAATTTTCAGTGCATTGCTAAGTCCATCATCCTGAGGGACGTTAAAACTTGCATGTGTGTATTTTCAATGTTGTTGACATATCTTCTGGTACTTTCATTCCTTGATTGACTAACAGCAGTTTCTTCATCTGGCTGTTAGAGAATTATTGAGATCTTCCTAGGCCTTGCAAGCAATACATTTTTCTTTCCTGCAGCCTGGATATTGCACTGTTCCCTCATATTATTTTCTACAAAGAGGAAAACTTTGGTCAGCCAGAGGAAGATCAGCCCCCTAAAATGTATTTGACTTGCTCAGTTGTTCCAGTGTTTCTGAATACTGAACATGTGTTACTTTTAAACAAACAATACTGAAAAAAGTCTAATTATAGTAGTTTTAAGTGTGAAAAATGGAATAGTTAAATTCCAATGTACGGCTGGATCTTCTTAGTTCCTAAACAGCATAGATCCGACTGTTTCTTCCTTTTCTTGCAAATTAGTGGCACAGACAAATTTTGCCATAGAGACTAATGCAGTTTAGACATGAAAACATTTCACTCTTTCAGTATATAAACTGTTCATATGCTTTGGATTTGTAACATCAGTATGTAATTCCAGTTGCACATTAATAAAAGGTCAGATTAATTTTATATGGTAAAGGCAGGATACTGCTATATAAAGTAGTAACAGGATGAACCAATGCATTAACAGGATGAATTCTTAGTGCACTTAAAAGCTTTTAAACTGGAAAAGCTATTTTTCTGGCTGAGGCAGATTTTTGTGTATTAAATATTTTTTTTAGTTGTCCCCATGACTCCATTTCTCCCTTTTTTGCTTCCTCCAGACATACACGCCAAAACAAATCCCAGAGCCTTCAGCAGCCCTGCACTGCAGGGAGAAGTCTGGATAAGATCTCCAGCATAGCCAATAAACACAATGTGATAAGTGGGTAACTGTCACTGTCACCCAAGGGCACCCGGGATACCCATTGCTGTCCTATTGGAAGGAAGGACTGAACATCAAAGTCAGGTTTCTGCAGCAGTAAAGTAGGGCAGATGAATAAAGGAAAACATTTTAATAACTATGCATTATTAATACCACTAGCAGGCTATTAAATCACCCATACAACAGGAATTTAATGAAGGGAAATATGTTGTTTGAACATTGTGTAATTGTCAAACTGACTCATCTGGCATACTTTGCTTCTTGAGCTGTGACAGTTTCGTGAGGTTGCCAGCAGAACTGAAAAGGTTGGCATTTCACTGTGGAGATTCAGAAGCATCTTACAGCTGAAGCTACAAAAGCATGTTGGAGACAGCTAAATTCAGTCTGCTTTTTTTGTGACAAATCTTTATACTGTTTTCATCTGTCTACCTGTTGGTTTCCCACTCTCTAAAGGCATTGCAATTTTCTTCCCCTCAACACTTCATCTTTTTAGGGTATAAGACACAGCTCAATTATTGCAGACGTAAGATATTGTTTTAAATGGAACCTTTGCTCAGATTTAATAGCTAGTGCATTGTGAAAAGACTAGTCACAAAACCCTTTGCATCTGCAATTTAATTTGAAATTCAACTTCAAAGGAGTCAATATTTAGCAGTTTTTTGCAGTTTGACTAGGTCTGCTTATGTAAGGAAAACAAGCTGTTCTGTTGCTGCATTTAGACTAAGAATGAATTTCCCAAGGTTTTAAGAAAGTGAAAGAAATAGGATTTATATATAGGATGTTAAACATTTTCCTAGCAAGAGGAGTTCTGAAGAAATTAAATACATTCCGTGGAACCCCTGACTACATAAAATACCCAGTGTGTCACCATGTGTACTCTTGACAAGTTCCAAACTTTCAGAAATACCTATGAAGGTATTCTGACTTCCTAAGAAGTCAGCAGTTTTTTTCCAAGAAAAGCAGTGAACTAAAGCTATCTTGGCAAAATCAAAAAGTAGAGTCAGGGATTTGATGAAAGTCAGTTTCTTATTGAATCAAAGCCTTTCTTTTCTTTTTTTTTTTTTTTTTCCTTTTCCTGTTTTGTTTTTTTTTTTAAAATACATTTTGATATGACATAATATGGCAGAAGAGTTGAGCAATAAGTGGATTTTACTCCTCCAGTGTATCTCAAGCATAATTTAATACTCTCCTGAAGCATAATAAATTATTAGAGCATGGGTCTGGGCTCCAAGTTAAACACTACCTAGTGGCAAAACATCTGCCTTGAGTGAAAGCAGTAAGTTTCGCTTTACTTTATTTTACAGGGGCTTATCCTTAAAAATAGTCATGGCAAGTAAAATGTACATTGTAGCAAAAGTAGAACTGGTTGTTCAACAGAAATAATGTGACTGACGTGAACAGAATTTCGCCCTGGCCTTTGCTACCCAACAGTTTTGTAAAATACTCTGGGGAGCTTATGTGCAATCAGTGAAATCTCTCCCCTGTTTTTATCAGCCAGAGTCAGTCGTTCAGATCAGTGGTGCACAAGGCACAGGTTTGAGACACCTGCCAAGGTACCAGATAAAAAATGATACACGCCTTCTGAAAATTTAAAAAATGTTCCCCACTGCTTTTGTGTATGACCAGGCCTTGTTGATGTGCATAGAAGGATGATGAAAACACCACAGAAGTCAAGATTTCAGGGAGGTTGGGCACTGGAAAGCCTCATCTCAGATTGCAGTCTGTCTAGGCATGGAGCTTTTCATCTCTCTTGGTCATGGGACAGCTTCAATGCCCAGCAGTTCTGTAAGTGGGAAGTAAGATACACAAAATCAAGCCCGTCAGATAATGACTCCACAAAGGTCTGGGCCAGTTCAGTGTTTGACCATATTTTGATCTAATTTCTTGTGTCTTAATGGTGATGCAGAAATTCAGTGTAAAGGAAAAATTAAAGGTAATGGTGGGGAATTTTCTTTTTCATGGACTTTTACCAAGAAAAAAGAACAAATCTGTGCACTGTAAAAGCAACACTTTTGGCTTTAACTTCTGTCTAACTGCAGCTTCTCTTAGCTGCTAATACACAAGAACATCATCACAGTTTCTGTTTCAATTGCTGCCAAAGTGTGAGTATCAGCATTAAAAAGAGCAAAACTTTGATCATCATGAAATCTGACATATTTGTGCTTCTTTGTAACCACTGAAAGCAGTCACACCAGAGTCTGTGTTTAACATATTTGTTCTTTCATTTACCAAAAGGTATTTTCACATCAAAACAGTGTCATCACCTGTGATATACAGTGTATATCTTCCCTTCCATTTCACAGGGAAGAGAGGGAACAGTTTGATTTATTAATAAACCAAAGAGCTTTTGCCATAAATCAGAATTCATCAGCTTTTTTTCCTTACGTAAACTACTATTCTAATTGGATTTTCATTCCCAGATATTATCTGAGTAAAGACTATAATCACATATTGCAAGTTAATTGTAACAGAACACAAATATACAGACAGATTTAAAGATAAAGGACTTTTAGTTCCAAAACTGAGTCATAAATGAAAAGAAATCAACAAACAGAGGGAGAAAGACAATATTGCACAGTACCGATAGGGAGAACGGGTACATTTAGTCCTCTCTGATCTTGACAAGATCTTTCTTTTTTATTGAAGACTTTAGAATTCTCTAGATTTAAGTACCTTTGTTTAATGTTTATTTGTGAAATACAAACCTTGATGGTAGGTTTTCTTTGCAGAAAGGGAATTCAGCTGTCCAACTGCTCTAGAAGATAATGTGTCCAACTACACTTTGCAGAGTTCAGCAGCCATACAAAACCTTCATTTGATTACATTGGGTTTTATTATTAGGTGTCTGTAGGATTCCCTCACAGACATTCATCAAAGATGTTAGGATTTATTTCTTTTCTTTTTTAAGACCATTGAATGAAAATTTGTACTAAATTAAGTGTATTATACATATTATGTTATAATAAGGAGAAATGTTTCCCATTCCATCCAATTAATAAATGCAGTTTAAGGTACAGTGGTGAATGTTTGTGATTATTTTTTCCTATAGCTTTCATTTTTTTCTTCTGCCAAGGAACATACTGGGGCAAGAAGGAAAAGATCATCTTCTGGGACAGCAGAGCAGGTGTTATTTCTTGCTAGGGCTCAGGTTCTTCACTGCCAACCTTG
Source organism: Brachypodius melanocephalos (assembly GCA_013398615.1). Classification (NCBI taxonomy): domain Eukaryota; kingdom Metazoa; phylum Chordata; class Aves; order Passeriformes; family Pycnonotidae; genus Brachypodius; species Brachypodius melanocephalos. Next base: position 52,803,349 of record VZSR01003803.1, read on the forward strand.
ATGTAATTTGGGGAGTCTGATTCTCAGCAAAGCAGCCTCTACTCAGAGCTGTCCTTTGTTTTTTCTTTCCCCTTGTTTACAAGCTGAATTCTGCACGTCAAAATTTTTCTTTCCTCCAGTGGGCTGTAGCTGTCTCTAAGTGACAGCCCATTTTCACAGTTCTCTTTATCATCTCGTGTTTCTTGAAAATACAGAAAAGGTTTTCAAAAGTCTCAAGTGTGGGTGGTTTAAATTGTCACCTATATAGTTAAGTCTGTCTTTCTTCCAGGTGGAACCAGTAGAAAAATGGAGGGTGTTGGTTTTGATGCTGACATATCCTCTAGTTTCTTTTATCTCTTATTCAACTCTGGTTTCTTTCACCTGAGTAGAGTCAACAAAAAATCCCAGAAGCACCTGTGTGTTTCAGAGAAACTGGCAATAAGATTGTGTCTGTCCTGTGCTTGCTGATTCTCAATCAACCATTCTCACCAGTTTACTCTTAAAAGTAGTGGTTGGGTCTCCAGCAGCTCAGCAAAGCCATTATGAAACATAACATATGAAGTGCTGTCATTACTGAAATCTTAATAACATGATAATTCACAATTAGTTCTTTTATTCAAATGGTATGTAAAGAGGCTTTATAAAAGTAGTCCTCATTGATGGAGATAAACAACCTTCTGTGCAGCACCAGGATCAGATATGTCTGCTTTCAATGTGTAGTTTGATCTAGCAAAGAAAGGAGAACTTTGACTTTTATTTAATAAAATAAAGTAAGTCTGCTGTGATATGATGTTTTTCCTCAAACACAACAAGGTGCTAACTACAGATAAACTTAAATAGTCAGCAACAATACCAGTTTCAGAGTAGTGAGCTAGACAATCAAGAAGGTTTTTAATTGATAATTATGAAAAAGTTATTCTGCAATATGTGTGTAATTTACTGTAGTAGATTAATTATCTCTTAGTTGCCATAAAGCAATTAAGAAGCCTTGCTAATATTTCAAAAGCTCATATTAATTTTTGGATAATTGGCAGTGTATTGACTCATGTTGTCCTAAATTTTTACTGGCTTTACTGAACATGAAGGATAATGATAATGTTTAAGATTTTGAGATTTTCCAGGTAAATTTTGTTTTTCCACTGCAAAACAAATTCATTTGGCATCTTCCAGTTGCGGAACAGAAGTCATCTTTGTAAGTGAGATTTTGGGAGGCATCTTTGGAATTTTTTTTTCCCAGGTCCCTTTGATTTTCAGTGCTAGTGGTCTGCATCTTTGCTTTCACCACTTTTGGGAGAAAAAATGGACTTTATTATATCACAGAAAACTAGAAAAGAAAGTGATTTTGGATATAATTTTCAAGTCTTTGCTCTAAATAATGAACACTCTTATTATTCCAGGACTCAGAATTTGACCCCTTGAAGTTCACCAGTGTGATTGAATGTGAGAAGCCAAACAATGACTTAAGTAGGTTTCGAGGTTACATGTGAGTATTTCATATAGTATCCTTCAGTATACACTCCTTTTCTCTAATATGGAATAAAATAAATGCTTGCTAGCTTTGGGCTGTCTTCTGTACCTTGAATCATCATCACATCTAAATAGGGCTGCATATTTGAGGCTCTTTCAGAGGATCCTCACTTCAAGGTGAGATGGGAACTTCATGTTTCCATTCCTTAGGATGGGTTTATTTGCTAACTTCAATCAGCTTACTACAGAAATGAATGTATGAAGCACTACAGTTATGGGCCCTCTTCTCCTTTTCCTCCATGGATCAAAAAAACCCCCATCTGGAAATGGAAAGAAAATGAAAACAAGTCCAAGAGAGGCAACAAACAAATGCAGTCTGTGATACACTTTCATGAAGATGGGTCTGTTGGATGTTTATGTATGTGTCATTGAGGAAAGTCAGAAGGCAAAAGTGGTATTTCTCCAGCTATGGCGCTGTTCCTTTCTTCTCATTCAGATAAAATGAAATTACTGACTCACACAATGGGTATGCTTGTGCATTACCACATCACCTATGTCCACTTAATTCTAAACAAACAGAACTACATTAACAGGGTGCTCGTCTCTGGCCAATCAGTCCTGCTCAGAAACAAATGTTTTAGGATGTGCAGAGCACTTTGCTTCTTATGTAGCCTGGTCTGTAGTATAAAGGTATGTTGGTTGTGGTGGCTGAGGAGATGCACTCTTGCATGACTTAGTTTTCTACAGTCTGTTAACCACATGGAGAGTGAGAGCCCAGGATACGTAATTTTTGCCCAAATTTTAATGGCGAGAGTTAAACTGACACTAATTCTGTTTCAAATACAGTGATTTACCACCCGTGTTGATTAGCAGTGATAAGCAGTATTAAATTGTGTAACTGTCACAAGGTAAATTGCTGGATCTGGGGGAGTTTTTTTATAGTGATGCCATTTATCACCACAGTTACTACTCTCAGATGTCACGAGATTGTGGAGGACCTACTGTCAACTGGTGTAAATCAGGACAGTTTCTTTGAAACTACATCAAGTCGTAGTGTGGGAAAATTCATTCCTTTATTTAGCAGCACAAAGCTCTACAGTTCATGTGAAAAAAAAGTTTAGTATTAGACATTACTGCATGAGGGTGTGTAATAGAGAGCCTGCTCTACTGCAGGCATGCCATTTCCAGATATGGAAATGAAAAGTTTGGCATCATTTTTAGCACACTTTATGTGCAAATCCTCAAAATATTGAGCAGAGTAGTGTAGAAAATATGCATAAATTTTTCTTACATTATATATTTACTTATTTACTCCATGTGGAAAAGGCGTGTGGCATGTAAGTTACAGAATCCTTTGAATTACATAGCTGAAAACGTAATATCTTTTTGATGACCATTGTTTAGTATTGGTTATATTTAATCTCCTTTATATTTTATAGTTTCACAAATGATGTGAATATGTTTTGACACAAATTTTGAATCTGGCAGAAAGCATCAGGCAATTTCCAGCTCTTATCAGCTGTGTTCCAAGAGATTTACAGCTAAAAGACCATGGGCCATTAAAATTAGAGAGTGGGGACCAACCCCTCAACAAATAAATTCTCAGTCCCCTAATTTATCAGAGATAAGGGCTTTTTCCCCTGTACTTTTTAGAGTTCTTTCATTAGTATAATGGAATCAATCTATTCCAAATCATATATTAACAAGATGAATAGCAATTAACACATCTGCATTGAAACATGTCATTGTCACATCAAACTCAGATCTTAATTCTTGTTCAAAATTTTACCAGTAGTTGCTGCTTCAAATAATGGATCAGATAGCTACCAGCCAATAATAATAGCTTGACTGAAAAGAAATTATACCAAAATATTTAAATAGGAATCCCATGAAATAATAGACTTACAGCAGATCCATATGTAAAAGCCATGCTGAAACATTACTACCAAAGTTTCTTAGACATTCTGACCACTTTGTAGGTTTCCAGTTTTGATTCAGATTTTTTTTTTGCTGTATGAAATGTGGTCTTTGGTTTTAATGTCTATGCTGACAAATCTTTAATGAAGTAGAATTATTTGTGTGTGTATGCTGTAAACATACAAAAAATTCTGTTCCCCACAGCTTTCCTGAAACAAAATCTACTATAGGTAGCCAATGTAGCACAGCAGGCCAGGATAAAAGAAGACGTGACATTTAAAAAAAAAAAAAAAGGTACTGCAGAATGCATTGAGATGGACCCAGTCCTGTCCTATATCTGAAAAGGTGTAGCATGCACATAACTGAATTCTTCAGCTATGTTGCCATAATCTGCATTCAACACACTTGGGATGTGCAGATGCACAGGCAGACTACCAGTTCTATTCAGGTGCTTCCTTTACTTCTCTTTTGCCGTCTCTGCACCCTCAAATAACCCAAGTACATTCCCTCACTTTTATTTCCCCTATAAACATACTTTGTGTAAGAAGAATAGAACAAAACCTAACATGCCCCCTGCCCATATGTGTCTAGCCAAATTATGTACAGTATGCATGGCAAACATTCAAAAATCCAATTCCAGGTTCCAAAAATAGCAATATTTGCTTTAAAATCTTGTTTGTACCTTTTTGTGTGTATATGGGCAAGGGAAAAAGAGAAGTAGTAATTGGGATTCTGACTTTTGAGCTTTTTGCAAATAATAATTTTATTCTTAGACAAGAACATAAAATTTTATCTGCTCATACCAAAATAAGTACAGCTTGGAACTGTAAGAAGAAGGAGATGAATGCATGTGTGTATTTCTATCTCGAAGGTTGTCATAAGGTAACACAAATTAATATAAAATCATGTTACAAATTTTTTAAGAAAAAACATTTATAAATCTATAGTGATGTCTCTTCAGTATGCTATAGTAACAGCTCCACTCCTGGAATGAAAAACCAAAGCAATTTTCATCAATTGAAAGTCAGGAAGTTTTTGACTGATAATGTTCACTGAGACCGTGTTTAAGATTGTTGAATATTTTCTTTGGGAGTGTCAAGCCTTGGAAAGTAATGCCAGCTCTACCATTTCCTTTGTAAGACACTTGGTAAACCAAAAAGTGGAAGAAAATACTCTCTTTTGAATACAGTTATCATTGGTTATCTTGTTATTTAATGCTGGGAAACACATAACAAGTTAAAACATAACAGCTGAAGTGAGCTACAATCAGAGTAGTTTTTGCATTGCTGTATTAAACCAGAGGTTTACTTCTGTATAAACACTTTCAGAATGCTGTAGCATGGTAGTAGTTAGCTCCAAATGATCTGCCTACTTCTCCTAATTTGTAGTGCATTTGTATTTTAGACGTGAAGATAACACATTTTTGAGGTGTCGTCCATGTGAGAAATTGCAAGGAAAAAGAGCATTGCACCTGCACTTGCCAGCGCATTTCCTCATGGCTTAGCATTTGCATTCCAGGCATCTGAGTTGCTTCAGCCAGACACTGTTTTAAAGAATGACAAAGAAAATTTTCCTTTTTTGCCTGTAACTTATACTGGCCAGAAAGCAGAAAGGGGAAAAAACAAACTGTTCTGCCTTTGTAACAAGCTTAGGTTTTATAACTCTGCAGGGCTAGAAATGGGAACTAGGCTGTCTCTCAACCCAGACTCAAAGTTTACGATTGGCAGGTTTGTTATCAAAGTGAGCGGTTTTATCTAACTCTAGTTTTAATTATTTTTCAATCCAGACCTTTATGTCTGGTTCATTTCTTTCTCTTATCATCAGTGCCCAACTATTTTATGTGTATGTTGTGTTACTGAGTCACTGGGAGCGACTGTAGAAAAGAGGCAGATGATGAGTCTCCTCCAGTCTCTGCTGGCTTCTTTCTTCCAGATTTTGATTTCATCCATGTTTTCCAAAGGTCTGGTGAGCAACAGTTGAGTTCTCTGACTTCATAGGGTATGGAAAAATTAAAAGCCGTACCACATGCATGTAAGGATGATATGTGGTAAGAAAGCTCAGCCTGTGGGTGAGGGCAGTAGATTGGGGTTTTAACACCTATGGGTTAACTTCAGATGTTGCACAATTGTTCTGGAGTTGTTTTGTAAGCTAAGATAGTAATAACAAATACATAATTGTATAGAACAAATATGCAAGTAATTGTATAGGAAGTTTCCCATTTGCAATATACCTGGCACAGTCCACTGTTACGGTGAAGTGTAAAAAATTGATGAAGGTTATAAAACTATAAGCCAGAGCAAGTACCACTTAAGTAGGTTTATCTCTAAAAAGTCTCATTTATTAACAGGAATCATAACTATAATTTGGAGATTTTATTGGAAATTCAAACATTCCCATGATTTATAAGAAAGCCTAATGTAGAATTTAGCCTTAAAAATCAGAGGAATGACAGCATCCTGGTAGCAATTTTGACGGTATGGAATCACTAAGAAATTATTTCCCATAGTTTAAACACAGACAAATTGACACCTACAGACATTCTACCAGAGGGATATTGGGCAGCCCCCCAGCTGATGCTGCTTTGGCAAAATGTGAGACAGTGGGTTAAGGAGGTTTGCTGGAAAGAACAGAAGTAAAAGCTCTGTTCTTCAGTCTAAGACTGGCAGGGAGGATGGGCTGAGCAGGGGAAATTCTCTCCCGACTAAAAAACCACCTTTGACTTTCGTGTCAGAATTGCAAATTTGATGTTATCTACTTCTTTATTTCTCTGTTTCCAGTCTCTAGGCAGATGTTATCACTGCTGCTGCTACCTCAACAGTCAAACCCAAAGCTTTTTTGCCATCCCTGCATAGAAAAGATAAGCATACTTTCTGAAACACCAATACTTGTAATATATATGTATATATTTTGAGCAGAGGGTGGGTATAATATATTGTGCTGAACTAAAAAAGGTTGTATATGTGTGTGTATATATACACAAGTATATTCTGCTCACTAAAAGCATTGACTGTTGAGGTTTCCTAGCATAACCAGCATTACGGAATAATTTGTAAGTAGTCCTACTAAACTAGGACAAGTACAATGAACTCACCAATGTGAACTTTTTCTTCTCACAAATCTCAGGGTATTTGGTATAGTTCTTAGGCCTGAGATCCTAATAGTATGTACTTAAATTACAATTTTGGTCCTCATTTAGAAAAAGAGAAGGATATAACAGGGAAAAGCATGACTGTATAATCCAGATGTGAAGGCCTAGAAAATAGGAAGCAAATAATAAGAACTCCACCTTTACATGAAAAGGACAGTTTTAAGCCAGTTTGCAGGTTTCAGAAGACAGAGGCTTTTAAGTGCTCAAATTCAGGTAGACATAAAATTTGGTATTGCAGCAGCACAGTGTTAATTTTAGTGTAGCATATTGAAAGGATGATGGTTTTGGTGGTTTGAAAGTGAGGACAGCATTTAAACAATCCAGACTTGCTTTACTCTTTTCTGAGGCATCGGGATACTTCAGTTGATAAAATGAGATTTTATTCATTTGAAAGTGGTTTTAAATTATTATTTGGTTTGTCTTTTTTACATCATAAAAATTGTAATACCATTTTTAAATTGCTATTATTGTTTAGAATTTCCCTGTTAATTCTCATAAGGCTATTTTTTGTATTTCTCTGTCAGCTGAAATTTCAGTCAGTCTGTGCATAGCAGATAAGAAGTTGTACAAATGTGACTTCATTCCATCTTTCTCCTGTGTTTTGGTGTTAGTCAAAAAGAATCTTTGGGGTGCAGGCCATTCTTAGTTGATGAGACGGTTCTGAAAAGAATTCCTCTTGTTCTCACTGATGAATACATGGAATATTTTTCCTTTTCACTGAACTGATGTGTCCTGTCCCTGGCACATCTTCCTTAGTATCACTGTTTCTGAAGCACAGTCATTTCCCAGTTTCACCATATCTCTTTCTAGGATTTCTTTAGTGAGCGCTAAGTATGTGAATAGTGGGTTAATTATATCCACTACACAGCTGCTTTTAGGTGGACTGGATTAACTGTGATTGCTCAGTCAGTTTACACATGCACAGGAAGTCCAGTGCATTTTCCAAGCATTAGCTAGGCTACACACATGCTGTCGATTTGGCCCACGTATCTCTAGTGAGCATTTGTCCAGGACATTTGTATATCCAACAGCAACTGGTCCTGCTCCAGCTGGGCTGCTGCATGTTGGAGATCCTTGGGTAAGTAATCTCAAAGTCCAACAGAAAACCTTCCCAGGAGGAAGATCTAATATTTTGCCATCAAATTGAAAAAACTTCTTAAACTCTGAAGATGTTTCCTGGGCTTGTTACATTACAAGTATGATTTAACAAGCTTAATGTTTTGACCTGCTGTGTTTTGTTCCGTTTTTAAATTTTCCGTAGCATTCATAAAAGTGGAAAAAAGGATGGACTCTTCAAAGAGAATCTTTTGTTACGTGGATGTACCATTAGAAATACAGAAGAAGTTGCAGGAATAGTAATCTATGCAGGTAAGAGCTGTTTTTCTGTCTTATGGGGCATACCACCTTTGTATAGTTTTCTTAAAATAATAGCAGAGTTCTGTATGACACGTTTGGTGCAATTCTTTCTGCAGGGCATGAGACCAAAGCTTTGTTAAATAATAATGGACCCCGTTACAAGCGCAGTAAGCTTGAAAGACAGATGAATGCCGATGTCCTTTGGTGTGTCCTCATACTTCTAATCATGTGTCTGTTTTCTGCCATTGGTAAGTGCTCTTTACTAATAGAAATTTAAGTATTACACTGTCTTGGGATTCATGGACTTAGCTTTATCAAAAACATATATGTCTGCTAAAACATATAATCCATAAAGCTGTCTCTATACTTATTTCTGTCAAAAATCAAAATGTCTTGATACACAAGCTGATCTAAATACCTTCTTAATCTCAAATATATGCTATTAGTACCAGAGATCTGGAGGCTTAGATTATACTACCCTGATAGCATCCAAAAATGTCAAGCCCAAAAAAGCCCCCAGTTTATATGTAGCTCCCCAAAATTACAGGTAGAGTGTAACATGTCAATAATCAGTCAGTAGAGTAGTTTACAAGCAGTGAATAAACATAATCAGCATGGTAGTATTCCCTAGTCCTACTTATTAAATTGAAGGCACGGTGCACAACCTGGACTCCCTGCCCTCAAGGCTGCAGCTTTAACATAGAAGAAATAAGCAAAAGTCTGCACAAATCCAAGGAGAATACTGTCTAGACTTCTGGGAGTGTTTAAGGAAATTCTACAGTTCAGGTTATGTCTCTTCAGTCCTTTTTTCTGTCCATTTGTGAGAAAGAATTGAGTTTTACATTTGGCACCAAAAATGATTTTTTTATATATGGCATGTGAATTCCATATCCTTAATATTTGTGTGTTCTGTAATGTTTGCATGTGAGTCATATGGCATAAACACCACAATGTTTCTTAACAACCGTGGTGTAATTTAATAAACAATATTGTCCCACTTTAATACATCTCTGTGTGCCTTTTCCCAGGTATTCTTAAACGCTCAAAAGATGAGTATTTCCAGCTGTGATTTAGCCAGTTTATTTGTTTCCACTGAGTTCATGACAGGCTTTTGTATTGTTTCAGTGTTGGGGAGCCCAGTCCTCAGGGCTGAAGTGTGGTGGTGAGGCTTCGTAGCAGGGAGCTACTGCCTGCAGCCGTCCCATCTGCCACTGCCCCGCGGTGTCCCCAGAGCAGCCGCAGCGGGTTGTGCCCTGTGGGTGGCTTCAGTGTAGCTGGGGCTCTCCAGAGGTGGGGACGTGAACGGGAGGAGGTGGCACTCAGTAGGTGACAGGTGCACTTCCCCTTCTGTCCAGTCTTCTACAAGGCTGGAAGCTGCCAGCAGAGGGCCAACAGCCACAAACAGCTGGAAAGGAATTCGCTGGAGCCCTTTGAGTTGCCTGGTGCTCTGTAGAAGTGGGGCATTTTCACACCTTCTGTCAACAAAGTATAACTGGAGATATGACACTTAATTCTTTTGAAAATCTAAGGGTGTTTATAAAACAATCCTTAATGTAGGTCATTCTCAATGGGAAGCTTTCTATTTTTGCTCTTAAGAATAAAAATATGTGCGTCAATAAAGACATCATGAGTGTGATCTCATACTGGTAGTATAGGGACAAAATGATGTGCTCACTTATGTGTTTTTATAACTTGGTTTGCATATCAACATGTAAAGGATCTTGTCAAAGGTGGTTTAAGAAGGCTACTTTTAAAGAAGACCTTTGTCCTTTTTCTGATTTTAGACATATAGTGATAGTTTGAAGGCTTTTTGTTGTGGAAGAATTCTTCCTTGTTTTTTATGCCTTAAAAACATCAGGCATGCCATTCTAGGGATTTTAGGGTTTTAAATCTTAGTGCTGTACTTAAAAAGGCAGCATTCTGTCTCCCTAGCAAAAATGTCATTTTCCCAAAACAATAACAATCGTATCTTTATTTAGTTATCAGCACAATATTTTTTTAAAGAAAAAATTTTGAGCAAGACCTAAAATTTCTTTTGTTCTTCATTCCTCAGCTTCCGTGCTGTTGACTCTGTTGATACTGTTATTTCATAGTTCTGTGCATGTGGTGGATATGATTCACACAGTAAAACTGAAGTCTCTGCTAAACCTAGTTTATTGATAGCTGACCTTACTGGTGATCTATCTAGTACAGTTAGTGGAGCTTTTTCATTTTGACACAGAGCATATAATTGAAATTATTAATTTTCTGAAAAAGTGTAGTTTTCTTTGGTGATTACAGAAACAGAATAAATTACTGATTTAGACTAGCTAGCTCACTTTATTTAAACAAGGTTATGTGAAATGAGTCTTGCATGGCTTGAGGACAGCCAAAGCCCTTTATCAAACTCCAAATCCCAAGGCAAAAAAGACTATGGGTTTGGGGCATTTTTCAGAAGTCATGCAGAATATTTGAAAACAAATACCAATTTCCCACATAACTCTTACCAGCAAAGTCATACCATAAGCATTTTTTTCTTGGAGTTAATTTGCTTTTTTTTTCTCTCTTCCAATTCTCCTGCAGGTCATGGTCTATGGGTATGGCAGTATGGTGAGAAGAAGAAACCAATCTTTGATGTTCCAGGGCCAGATGGCAAATATTTGTCACCTGTTTTAGCTTCAGTGTATTTATTTCTGACAGTGATCATAGTATTCCAGGTAATCAAGTTGTATATGCTGTCACCTCTGTTTCTAGTTGGCTGCAATAAAATTATATATGTGCAATATGTGTAATACTTGTTTTACCACTAAGGCATATAAAAAGCTAATCAAGCACTAAAAAGATCCCAGAGGGTTGTAATCAGTAGCACAGGTTCTATTTGGAGGCCTGTCACTAGTGATGACCCCCAAGGTTCAATAATGGGCCCAGTGTTGTTTAATTTATTCACCAATAACTTGTATGAAGGGGCAGATGCCTCCTCAGCAAGTTCACTGACACCAAGCTGGGAGGAGTGGCCAATACCCCAGAGGGCTTTGCAGCTCTTCAGAAGAACCTGGGCAGGTTGGAGAGATGCTCAGAGGAGGAGTGCCTGAAATTCAGGAAAGGCAAGTGCAGGGTCCTGCACCTGGGGAGGAACAACCCCATGAACCAGAAAACAAGCTTTACTCTTCCTATCTACCACTGTGAAACAACGCCCGAAAGACTGAGGATGCCACTTTGGCTACAGCGTTCTGGTATGAAAATAAATTTTAGACTTTTTAACAGCTTTTCAGATATGTTCCTCTTAGCAAAACCGTATGTCAGCCAGGTAACAAACTATGCTAAAAGTTTCTTGGTCTTGAGGAGAGATATCTTGAATGGTGAAGGTGGTTAAGTTCAGAGAAGTAAAAGAACCTCACGTCACTGAGATATATGGGAGTTTGCCTAGTGCGACACTGGAGGAGGTTGCTTGACTGGGGGCAGCAACTTGTTTATAAGAGAGAATGAAAAAGACTGTAAAAATAATTTTTACCCTGAGGGATTGGTTATGATATTGGTTAAGAGAATTCACCACAGAATTCTTTGAACACCTACATTTCACTGTAGTTTGTGTTTAAATGACCACATTCACCACTTACAGACATGCTAAAATTTCTCCCTCATATCTAATTCAGAAAACTAAACAATGTATGCAGTCAGGAATTTCTATCTTGAAAAAAAATCTGCAGAGAAAAAGCTCAGATATGAATAAGGGATTACTCAGGTACAAATAACTGTATTTTATGCAGTTTTGACAATCCTCAAGAAACAGTTGAAAGTCTTTTCATATTTCCTTCTTCAGCACTTATAAAATGTGATCTTCATTCAAATAATTTGTAGTACAAAAGCCAAGGCCAAAGATACTGTTCTTATGGAGAGATTAACATTTCTCATTTTGTTTCTTGTATTCCTGCAAAGTGAATTTGTAAACAGTCTGTTATTTATGCAGAACGAATCTATTCAATCCTTTCACATCTACAGTATTCTGATTGTATGGTTTAGGCTGGGATTTTTTTGTTTTTTCCTTTCCCAGGTAGTTTAAAGCTCAGTTTATTAGCCTAAGAAGTATTTGCTTCTATCCATGTTTTGATAATCAGTTTTCTAGACATAATAATGCATTCCAGCTCTGCAATTCACCATAGGTTTTCCTCATCTAACACAGTAAATAAACTCTTTAAACACAATAATAACTTTAGAGTAGATGTTTAAAGTACATAGCCTCTTTATGTTCCAGTCTAGTTCAAGTAAACTAGCTTTAATAATTCATTGTGTTCTTGCTTCTGTTGTCTCCTAATCCTCTTTCCTTTTGTGTATCCTAGGTTCTGATTCCAATTTCTTTGTATGTGTCTATTGAAATAGTTAAAATCTGCCAAGTGTACTTTATTCATCAAGATAAAGATTTATATGATGAAGAAACAGACTCTCAACTGCAGTGCCGTGCTTTAAATATCACAGAAGACTTGGGTCAGGTGCAGTTTATCTTTTCAGACAAGACTGGGACACTTACTGAAAACAAGATGGTTTTCCGAAGATGTACTGTTTCTGGAATAGAGTATTCCCATGATGATAACGGTGAGCTCATGGTCACGTTTTCTATCTAACAGTTGTACTTTGGGCAAACTGAAGTAGTCATAAAAGTTGCTGTACTCTTAAATCAAAAAGGAAAACAAAAGAAATTTAACAGCTGTTTTCAGATCAGTGTAATTCAATGGCTGTGTTCAGCTGGCAATGACAATCTTACCAGAGTGTTCTGTAATATCTGTGGTATGTTGTCAAGACATTTAAAGCTTTTGACTTTAGCTTCTGATACAATAAAGCACTTGAGTGCATGGTGCTGTAAGAAAATTGAATAGTGCTGCTGGTATCACACTTGCTTGATATGCTTGAAGTATACATTGTAAAATACCGCTTTTAAGCATACAGCCAGATGAGTGTTGGATTGAATACGTGCAATGAGATAATCCTTTTGTAATGAGAAATAAATGCAGACAAAGATGGCAGTTTTCATATTAACAATAAACATAATCTAATAGAATTGCATATTTTATGTTACTTTTGTCAGATTCTTTTCAGTGCTCCTGTGTGAAAAGTGTCTGTGTCAGGTATGTTTGCTCTATGAACACTGCAGTTGAGAGAATATCCACGAGTATCAGCCTCTTAAAACAGTAAAAAATTACTAATTACTGTTTTTCACAAGGCAGTGTGAGAGTTATCATCCCAGTGTTATTTCTTTGTCCTTTTAAAATTAGGAAGTGATTTCCTATTTTATGATGTAGTTTGCGTTATTTTTTTCTAACGTACTATTGTTATCATTTTTGAAAGAACAGATCTTAACTCTTCAAATCATATTCTGTATGCAGGAAAATACTGATAGCAACAATATTCCTGTTCGCAAAAAATAAGTTTCTTATTCTACACAACACATAAAGATCTCTGATTAGGACGTTTTCTCGAAGAGCACTACAGAATTTCAGCTTTCAAATAAGATACAGAATAAGATAAAGAATCAAAACAGATTGGGAACTCTAAAACATGCTTTAGAAAGATGACAAGATCTTAAATTGGAAAGATACTTTGAAGTAATGGATTGTTCTTTCTTTCCTCCTACTTTAAAGTAGTACTGATACCTTAAATTTAATGCACTCTTTTTCAAGGAACTAGATCTTTGGGTAGTGTTATAAGTGTTACAGAAAAAACTTAAGGAGAACCTGTGACTTCCTACCTCTGTACAGTAGGTAAGAAAAAGAGTTAGAACTTAGAGTATGTTGCTGGAATCCTAAATCTGCTTGTGACACTCTGATTATTCATTCTTTTTTGCTTCTTCTCTGCCATTGATTGTTTATATTAATTTCAGAGTGTATTCTCTTCCTCACAAGAATGATGTTATTGCCAATTAAAACAGTGCAGAAGAGGTATTTTTTATGAGCTTGGTATCATCAGATGATATGTCAGCTGAACTCAGGCCCCTGAGTTTGAGTGTAGAACGTTCAGATCTTTTTTCCTCAGGTGTAGTGAATTTAACAGAAATCTAAGTTTGTGCATGGTTTCCTCCTATGATTTCATATTACACTATAAAAGTTAGTGAAAACAGAGTGAATGTCACTACAAACAAGAGTGTCAGATACATAAACTGATTGTTTTTTTAGTCATTCTTTTCACCTGTGGCTTTATTTGGGCTTCATTGTAACTCCAGTCAATATAAAATTTCTGACAAATATAACTTTTAAATTGATACAGAATATTTACACAGCATTTTATTCTTTCAGTTTTTTCCCTCTAGGGAAAAACAGGTCTTCCTCTATAATTCTTTATATAAATTGTGAGAATTTCTATTTATTTTGTTCTCTATAATCAAGATAAATAACACAATAAATAGTGTTCTTCATTCAAGTATTTTGTTAGCTCTGTTCTGCAGTTTGATTTTATAACATCTGTTATCTTTTCTGCTGCTGAAGCCTTCTTGTTTAGATATGATAAAACGTCTATCACAGCTCTTTCTGGTTTTAGGGTGTGCATCAACAACATTTCATTGCTGTGTGCTTACTTGCAAATGATTTGTCAGCCACTTTTCTGTGTCTTATACCAGAGTATCTGAATTTGCTGCATATGTTATAACTGATGCCATCCTACTCTGAATATCAGGTTTTGTTGAAGATTTCATGAAATAGAAAATTCTAAAACCTTTCACTTAGAGGGTGATCTGAGTCTGCCATGTATGCTAGAAAATCAAGTAAAATGCATTTGCCTTTTTTGATCTGTTTCAAAGATAACACTGTATCTTCACATATCCAAGTATTTTTTTTCATGCATAATGGTTTATTACTTGGAATCAAATTTGAGTAGCACTTTACATGAAGAAATTAATTTAAAATTATCGTACATGAGTCATGATGCAAAAGCTGAAGATAACAGGTCATTTTCCACTGTAAACCTAGATGTCTAAGGATGGAAATAACCCTGCTCTGAGCCCTTTGACTTAAGTTTGTTATTCTGCTGTGGTGTGGTAGCAGTACCTGTCATTCCAGTTGCTTGACCCTGCTCATAACATCCTGTCTTCAGTTTTGGATAGCTGTACAAAACTTTTAACTATTTGGTTCAAATTTATCATGCCAGATGTTTGCCTCAGGCATAAATTTTAGGAGAGAAATTTCAGTTATAAGAGCACCATTCAGCCATATCCAAGAACAAGGCTAAGATGTAGCAGACTTTTTTCCCATGGCGAGATTTTCTGACAAGTTTTCCACTGCAGTCAGTTGGAGGCCCTATATTCTTGGGCTAAGCCATGCAGACACACACAGCAGAAGAGTTATGTCTACACTGGCAAATTGAGATCTGAAATTTCCTAACTTTTGAACTTTAATTTTCTTTGAAAGCATTTTTTTTGGGCACAGTCTAGGACTACTGCTTGTCTGTTAATTACTCAACTAACAGATTGTGAATAGCCATCACAAATTTTCTCTATGCTGCTTTATAAGCTCTTCTCCCTAAAATTTATTCAGTTATAAGAAATTATCCCATTCTTTTCTGTTCTACAGGGATTGTTACTATACTGCATTTGACATTGTAGTATCTCAGTTCCTTGCACTCAGGGAGTGCATTAAGCAATGCACATGAGTTCCCTGATATGTAGATTGGTCTTTGCCCTTCTTCTTCTCCCTATACATGCAGTGCACAATTTTGGGGGATTGGGAGCTACTTTAAAGGTGTATGCTATGCTGTGTTCAGTTTGGCATATTTGAGGCAGCATGTTTTTTTCTTGAGTGCTGGGAGTATCCTTTTTTTCTGTTGGAAATTCATACCACAAAGCTGTATAAATTCCCCCTGTGAAAGGTGAGCTTTATGATTATGAGGGAGAGTTCTGTTTTGCATCAGATATGGATGTGTTAATTATGATTTTCATCACAGAGGTTTATGCAGACCTTATACAGGGTTGAAGCAATTATTACATGATTTAACATAAAAACCGAAACCCTGATCAAGACTTAATACATTTTTAGGTATGTAAAACAAATTTTCATAAATGTTCTGGAGAAAACATTTTCCCCCAGAATTCTCTATAAGCTCTCAGTTTCTTATGATGAGGATGGCGCTTTGCCCAGGAGTACTGCATTGTTTTAGTCTAGACAAGAGGTGAAAAAAACATGAGTAATAGAGGGCAATAAATTCCACTAGTGTGGGACAGAAGCAGCTGGAGGTAGTACGAAATATGCATGGGTACTGCTATGCAAAAGCCTAGCACTGAAGAGGAATCCAGGAATGTAGGGGAAATTGTGAGCATACTCAATAATAGTTCCATGATGGAAGCACTATGAAATATTCATCACTGTTGAGGTCACTTGCGGTATTTCGGTGGTGGATTATGCACTGATTTGGATCAAACTATGGGAATTTGCACTGCACATTTGTCTCCTGTGAAGACTGTATTGGCAAGGATCAGATGCTAGTTACCTAATTGCTGATGTTTGCATGGAGGATAGTAATCTAATAAGTTTATAGTGACTGGAAAAATTAAACATTTGTGGGATGTAATTTATCAGATTTTTTTTTGACATCTATGATGGTTCTGTAACACATGCCTGTTTCTCTGTTGTGTGGAATGCTCTGTACAGACAAAGAGAATTCCCACCTCATGTCTGTATGACTATTATCTTCAAAGGCTAGCAGAGTGTTAGTTCAGGAGCAGGGTATGTCATGGACCACTTCATGTCCCATTCATAAATGTCCTGGGTATTTACAGAATACCCATTGGCACTGTACTCTGGTTAATACTTCCCAGAATTATTCTTCCAATCAGTACTACCTTCTAGCCCAAAAGAATGTTAGCACAAAAGCAAACTAAAAATTTATCGTTTTCCTATATGTCAAATTGCATGGCCATAGCGGCGCTCTTCCATTCAGGTTAGGAGACAGCTTCTAACAATTCTTAGAACTGGCTTGCTAATCCCAGAGACAGTAGGTGCCCAAAACCAACTGTGCTTCTGAAAGTCCTTACATGATTTAGCTACAACCAGATGGTCTTGGCCTGACATTTGTCGTAGTTGTTTTCCAAATGCTGCATTAATCACCCTCTTGCCTATGGGATGTGATCTCTGTTTTTCTAGTTTTAGCTACCCATTGTATGAAGCTGTTGACAAAACACGAATTGCATCTCCATGAATACAACCACACAAACCTGAAAAATCTGAATTTTTCGTTCTTTGAATTCCTCCCCTTTCCTTCCAATGGCTGAAAAAAACTATAGACAACATAAGAATAATAGAAGTTCATGGAAGTGAATGTAGATGATAAAAACCTCAGTGATTTTCTCTTGTTTAACGAAGTTTTTCATTCACTAAAGCTGAGAGAGAATAAGTTTCTTTCTGCTGTCCAGTTTTTCTTGATGAAGGTTGGCTAGCAGCTAATTTTCTTAGGAAAATACATTATCTTTAAAAAAAAAACCTTTCCTTGTTTGAGGGGCTGTTTTGTAGTGGAATTTTCTTACACTTTTTATGTGTAGTCATGAGAATATAGCCTACATAGTCCAATCATATTAGAGATTTTTTTTTTTAAGGCATAGAAATCAAAAAACCTTTTCCATAAATGCAGCAGTTGCTTCCAAAGGGATTTCTCATCCTCCACTTTTAAAATCAGACAAGCTTCAGAAACCAGGATAGTCCGTCTAACCTTTCCTGGAAAGCTTAAAACCTTTAGCAGAACTGGGTGCTTCAGCCATTCTGTGTAGCTTTTTTGTAGTTTCTCTTTACCTTTCTTACTGCTTTTTGAAAGTTTTCAATTGGTAACTAAGGAGAAAAACAGTATGAGCAGATGTAGAACTCAGTACATAGGGAGTGCCCCATTTTAAATCCTATAAAAGACAGAATAACTCATACCTAGAGACAAGTATTGCTTTTCTCTAAGCATATATCTACACTGACAATTTCTCTGAAAAATCTCAAGGAAAAAGGAACTATCTCAGTTTCTGAGTAGAGAGTTCTTAATAAGGGATTTAAGGTTATTGAGCACCTTGGGGATATCAGGAGGTTAGAGGAAGGGAAATCTTGGTGTTCACTTATCTCAAGACTTGCTCTTATGGGCAGAGTTCTCACAAAGTAAATTAAGATTATGTCAGCACACTTGTACAAATTTATAGCATTCTAGCTGCTTGACTGAATCTTTATGTAGACACTGGAGTGCACTTCAAAGTGAAATAAACTTGCACTTATAAAGTAATAAGGAAATAAGGTGGTGTGATGGTGTAAGTGCTGCACATCTAGATTTACTTTGTGACAGTTCAGTAGCAGCCTTATTGAATGGTTTGAGGCAAAATGGAATTTTTCCATGGTGAAGTAGTGCACACTGACAGCTTAAGTATTCTGGTTTAGGGGGTCTGCTGTTTTATGCTGCTTGAAAGGAAATTCTTTACAAGTTCCTAATCCCACATTTTAAGTTAGTGGAGCATCTGGCTGTGTGGCAACAGTGTCTTTGTCAGCCTGCAAATCAGAGTGTCCTTGTCATAGAATATATATGGCATGCAAGGTAAAACAGAAAAAAAATCAAAATTAAATTAAATTAAAGAATTTTTTAAATAAAAAATTATCTCCAAGAAGATAAAGAATTTATCTTCTCAATACTTGGCAGCTGCTACAGGACTTTTATTTATAGCTTCCTGCTGTCTTCTGAAAGATAAAAGAGGGTTAATGGAATAAGTACTAATCGTTGTTTCTTCTTTGTGGCATAAATATAAAGTGAAGTACAGGATAGTGAAATTTGACTTTCATAAATTGCTTTGCTGTGTTACTAGAGTTGTTCATGTCTTTGCCGTTAATAAGAAACTGGATTAAAAAAAAAGATCAAGGCCATCAATTTTCAGTGCTGAAACTGAAAAGTATCCCACAACAATGTCTTTCAGGTTACAATGTTCACAGGAAAAGGTTCTCAATTGGAGGGAGCTGAGTGGGTGGGGAGAACAGCATGTTCCCAGAGAAGCACGCACTGCACAGCTGAAGCAATGTGAACCTTAGCCATAGCATAATGATTGAACTGGGTTTCGTTATTTCTTTAAACTCCTTAATTCTTGTTGCATAATGTGTAAGACTGCACTTGAGAAAATGTTGAAAGGTGCTCAGGCTTGTTTTTTGTTGTTGTTGTCAAGTTTCCTTTGGTATAAACTGAAATAACACGATTTGTATCAAAAGAATTGCATTTGATTTGGTTAAATGAGATTCTAGTCTTGTTCCTACTTTCCCTTTTCCTCGGTTTTCTCGGTGGCAAGGACAATTAAATGGATGTGCTACAATAAAACATAATAAAAATATAGGGAGCAAGAGATAGCTGTTATTGCATAGACTAAAAAGCACCATGCTGTCAGTGTAAAGCTAATAAATAAACTGAGTGCTGCATTAGGAAACAGCTTTTGCTATGTTGAATAAACAAAATATGTTTAGATGTAATGCAAGAAAGAAGAAAGAGCAATGAGGAGTCCAGAGATACGGTATGCAGGCATAACTCTGTATTGTACATGAAATGCATTCTCTGCTTAACTATAGAGGTTTTTATACAGGGAATAAAATTATATTCAGTTCAGAATCTTTGAGATCTTATATCTCAAGACATATTTTCAGAGCAGAAGCATAAAGTATGATTATTAAAGAAAATGTATCCTTTAAAAAAAACTCTGCTTGGAAGAGAGTTGGAACAACCGAGTAGCACATTTTGCAAAGCTGAAATAATTGTAGCCAGTCCTTTCTTTTCCCTGTCAAGGGATGTTACCCTGTTATTAGAAGAAGCAACACACATTTCTGTCAACCTACAATTCAAATGTCCAGCATCTGTGGTGAACATACTATCCCTATGGCAAATCCAAACTTTTCTTACAGTTTTCCTGAGAGTGGCTGTGTCCACATGCCACACCAGCTCTGCTTGAGACTGGTTTTGTTGCTGAGGAATCTAGTGAAAATGAGGCACAAAAAAAGTTTTCTTATGATGGATTTAAATCTTAAATGTTGGTAAAGTGCAGAAAACCTTACCGCTGTGTCATCTTGAGCAATCTTGGTTTTTTTCAGCCTGGGGTTAGCAGCGTGTAACAAGGAGCCTGCAGAAGATAATGAAGGCAGAGGTTGCACTGTCTGACTGGGCACTGCCCTCACACAGGCCTCATCCTAGCATGTGCACTCCATCATACCTCCCCAGGGAAGAGAAGGACAAAAGCCCTTCAGTGTGCTCCTCCATTCTGGTTCTTGAGGCACCATCTTAAATTAACATACTGTGATATCCACGTGGCTCCTTCCTGCCTTCCTCCCTGCCTCCCTGCCTCCCTCCCTTCCTCCATCCATCCATCCATCCATCCGTTTCCCTTGAAAGGAACCTGTTCTGTTGGGGGACCAGTCTGGCTCTCCTCTTGATCCAGGGCCTGGATCTCTGCTTAGTGGGTGCTGCAGTTCAGTTTGGGCCCTCAGTGCAGACTGCTTCATATAGACAAAGCTATAATCAGTTGAATTAAATTCACACTGGGGATCTGCATTTCCACTGGGAAAATGCGCAGAAGCTTACAGAGCAGAAGAAAGTGGGAATTAGCAGTCAAGAATGATGGGAGAGGTTAGAACTGCACTGGCCCAAAGCACATGCATGAAATTGCAGGAAGCTGCCTTTAGAGGTGAAATGAACTTCATTTACTTGCAGCTCATTACCATGCAACAGAAGGACCAGGGAGAAGAGCGACCTCCCTGATTCTTCCTGTAGATTCTGTAATAAAAATCAGGCAGGTACTGAAAGGATAAGGCAACAGTGCTGTGCTGTTTGTTTGGAAGCTGTGTGGCTCAAGGAGCAGCTGCCTACATGGTAGTGAACATGCTGTTGCTCAACCTCTTTCTCACCACGTAATATAGAGGAACATGTATCCCACCAGATAATGCTGATGAAGGAAACTCCCCAGTCATTCGCCATTTGTCTACAGCAGCCTCAGACCTGGGCTGCAGGGCTCTATTCAAGCTGTGGGGTAGAAGAGAGCTGCAGTGTGTCCTGCAGTCTTTGTGTCTCCAAATGTGCTATGGTCCTTTCTACATCCATGGTCTGATTTTTTTTTGCCAGGAGGAGCCAGAGTGCAGTGGAGGATATTGCATACTTGAGCACAGAGTTAGAGCAGTGACCAGGTGTGCAGTCACAGCCAGGACTGGGAAACTCCAATTTCCCACATTTCAGACAAAGCCTATACACATTTCATATGGAGTTGAAAAAACCTCTGATGCAGGATACTGTAGTGATAAAGCTATCACCACATACTGTGTGTGGTCTGGTTTCAACTCCTCCAGCTGCTTTCTAGCAGCTAAAACATGTTTGGAAATTGCAGTGGATTGTGAGGGTGGGTTTTCCTTTGTAAAGCTAGCTACATTAAAAGTGGTCATGTGCCAAGCTCACCATATATTGTGCAAGATTTTTCTCAGGAAGTATTTTGAAATAATTTTTTATTTGTTTGTTAAAGGCCTGAATAATTAACTTACTTAATCTTGCTAGTGATTTATCATTTGCTATTAGGAAAATCTAATTTGTTACACTGGAGAAGCAAAGCAAACAGCCACAAGTATGGAACTTGTACTGTGTAGTGTGGATTATTTTAAAAGCATAATGAAAAGCTTTTCAATGAATACATAATGGAGGAATAAATAGATACCCGTTAGAGTGGTATTTGCCTGCCTAATGAATCACCCAGATTACTAAATGCCCATGGTCTTTAGGAATGAAAAAATACGTTGTACGTCAGGTAGAGCTAAACAGCCTGTCATTAGAGGGGCAGAATTCCACGGCTATTTCACACCCTCTGCTTTCCGTTTCCTTTTTGATTGATGTATATCCAACTGTCAGGATTGTTTTCTAGCATTGATTGGCTTAGTTGGATTCTTCACTGAGGAAGCATTCATCTAAAATACATCATTTGGAAAAACTCTTTCATTCTGTGTAAACCAGGAATTGGTCACTGCAGCAGATGGAGATAGGAACAAGTGTTGCAGCAGATGAGGGTACCCTGGTTTTCCTACTGCATGCTGCAGTGTCCTGTCTTTCATGCAGAGAAGGGACAGGCTCCACAGTGGTTTCAACACTAGGCTAGCAGTGAAGAATCTGGGTTCATGTCTCCACTCTGGAGCAAATGGCCCTGACCTTAAGCAAGGCTTTATGCTCTCTGTACCTCATCTCTTTGTGTAAAACAAAGACAGTAGTGCTCTGTAGGTGTGTTGTTCTGGGTGCATTTCAGGTGTCAGTAACAGGTACTGATTAGATGTGACATTTTTGCTGGAAAATCCTTTGTTTGAAATTTGTGTTGGAAATTACAGGAAAAAAAATCTGTATTGTTTATTTCCTATTCAGATTTCAAGTGAAGACCAAATTATGTGGTTGATTTCATCAGGCAGAGCTGGAGAATAGTCTTCAGGGATGCATTGAATTACTGCAGATTCTAACTGCCTTTCAGAGAGAATGTGATGATAAGGGAGGCAGTGCATTGTGTTACATTTCTAATTATGTTATCTGCATCCTCCATTAGATCCTCCATTCAATTAATAGTACACTATATCTCCTGGAAATGGAATCATTCATTATTACTGAGAAAGCACAGCATAATATTAAAATCAGATCATATGAAAAAAAGTCACCATGTCCCTCTACCTCTTTCTAAACCACTTTCAACAATGCAACATTTGTCCCTCTTTATTTTTACTGATAGCCAAACGCTTAGCGATGTACCAAGAACCTGATTCTGAAGAGGAAGAGGCAGCCCCGAAAGGAGGAACTCTGTCCCAGCGTGACAGTATCTGCAGCCATCAGAGCATCAAAGTGGTACACAGGAGCCAGAGCACCAAAACCCACCGGCGCACGGGTAGCAGGGCTGAAGCAAAAAGAGCAAGCATACTCTCAAAGCACACTGCATTCAGTAGCCCAATGGTAAGTCATGAGAACTAAATGCACAGTGTCCTGTATCTTGTAATAGAACCATGTCTGGAAAGAAAAAGGTAAAGAAATCTGTAGCACATTGCGTGACTTTATAGATTTCATTTTGGTGTTTTTACTTCTGTAGTCACAGCTGTTTGTACAAAAACTATGAAGTGTTGGCATAGATCTTACCTAAATGCCTTGTCTTTGGGAACAAGCTGAAGGTAAAGACAATTTAAAATGTTTGTTTCAGTTATAGTTTGATTTTGGTAAGAAAATGTATGTCTTCATTTTATCTACAGAAGCTGAGAATAGCATTCAAGTCCAGGATTTGAATTGTTCTGCAGATGCCTCTTCTTTTCTCTTTCGTCAGAGAATTTTAAAACTATCGAGTGCTGGGGTGGTCACCACATATTCCAATTCTTAGACACTGTTGACATACACCATAGCATAGTTTCTAGTGTGTTTCAGTGGTTATCAGTCAACTGCATGTGTTGTATTTTAAAAAGTAAGCATCTTTACATTTCAAAATGTTAGTGGCTTTATGTCCTTACAACTCCATTTGGTTTATTTTATACTGTTGTAATTTTGTGTAAGTTTTACATGAGCTGAATGGTAATAAGGGGAGAGGAGCCAAGTCGTGTCTATTCAGGGGATTTGCATTGTTGCACTGTTGACACAAACTCACCCTTAAAGCAAAGTATGAATACAATGGAAGGTGCTGTTTGCACTTCTTGATTTCAGTCAAGAGTGAGCTCTTTTGATAAAATTCCAAGCTCCAGCTTTTATACATGGAGTTCTGTGGTTGCTCATATTTATCAGCTGCTGAGCATCAAGAGATAAAATTCTACTAAGAAAAGAGGCTTAGATCAGTTTATCTTTTAATCTTCTGTATCCTTGCCTCCCTCTGTGTTACAAAATACTAGAGTTTGCTCTGACAAAAATTATATTAAATGGATGGAAAATACTGATGAAATAGAGTTGAAAGGGCTCAATGTTTCAATATAAAAAATCCTCATGAATTAACTTCAAATGTATGGATGATTGTTGTTCTCTAAGAAACAATTGAAGATGGTTTCATCTTCTTGTGCTGATGTAAAGCCAAACTTTAAATGTCATTGCTGTCTATTTTTCCCACACTTCTGGTCTCTGCAGTGTACCATACTTTAGTATTAGATAATAAATGTCTTGAATTAAACAGGAAAGAGGGAGGAAAATTAGTATGTAACTCTCCTCCTTTCCACTACCTCCAAAGTAGATAAATATTGCTGCTATAAATATTTCACATCATTTCTACCAGAAGGCTCATTGTTAACTGTTTATTGTCTAGAATGGGTGTGTTACAGTTCTCTCCACTTCTACTCTGTGGTGCAAGGCCACCCCAAAACTCTTGATACTGACACTGTTTTGGATGCTTTAATTGCTTGTTGCTGCTTTGGAAATGTGTAGAAACACAGATATTAATCACTGGTATTTGTTACTAGGAAAAGGACATCACACCTGACCCCAGGTTGTTAGAAAAGGTGAATGAGTGTGCAAAGCATCTGGAGGTCATGAGGAGCCACGAACAGCCATTAACCCATCTGAGTCCAGAACTGTGTGACGTTTTTGACTTCTTCATAGCTCTGACTATATGTAACACAGTGGTGGTTACTGCCCCAAATCAGCCCCGACAGAAGGTAAGTTAGAGAAAAAGGAAAAGAGCGCTCAGGCTTCTTTTGCCTTGACACAACATTGTCTTGTAAACTAGGGAAATGCAAACCTCCTGTTCTACTGAGAAACAACTAGAGCGAGTTGTGATGACTTGTAGAACCACCATGTGAGTTTAATAGTGCATCAGCTGAATGGAGTGTGTCAGCTATTCCACTTGCCTCCATGGCAAGATAGGCTTTCATCAACCATTTCAAGATACTTCTCAAACTCTCCTGATTTATTGTACTGTAACTTATTCATTTAATAAGCATAAATATATAAGCATGTGTGGAAACTAATTTGTGAATGTGCAAAACTTACCAGAAAAGAATATAAGCTGTCAGTGAATAAATATTTCATATGTATGAATTAAATTAAGAAAAGGCTGAGACATTTTTTTTAAAGTTTAAAAAGAGAAATACACTTGAAAAACATCACTTAAAACTTTCCAATTATGTAAAAGATGCATCTTAAGCTCATTATGAAAAATAATGATCGTTAGTGCTTAAATTGGCCTTTAACTAGTGTCATTGATGAATGAGAATTTCAAGAATGCAATCCCAAGATGATCTGTAAGACAAAACTATAATGGAATGTAATATTAAAGCTCGCCAGCAGCTGGAATTTCCATTCTGGAGAAAATTCTGCACTTTGCTTCTGTTCCAGATTGGAATAAAAAGTGAACTAGTCTGCAAAATGATGTGGTTTTGTGCCAAGGAAACATTTGGAGAATGCTCAGTTCTGCTATTTCAGGAATGCTACAGTGTTACACAATAATATAATATATATTACTGTGAATATGCTATTACTAGTAATGCTACTATGTCTTTAGGACAGATTTGTGTGAACTGAGATGAATGATAAATCTGAAGCAAAATGCTTCACTACTGAAAGAGACTGGAAATTACTTATGGCAACGTGTGTCTCTTGAAAATATTTTCAACATTGGCATATTCTGATTAAACTTTACTTTTACAAGATACCACACTTCTCAATAGAAAAATACTGCATTAACTTTTTTTTTCCACCACCTTCACTGAATATGCACAAAGGATGACAAGGTTTCACACTACTGGTAGCTTTTAGTATGCTGTGCTGATGGTGGTGGTGGTGCAACATTGATAGACTATGCATTAGTCATGTCTCAGGAGGTGAAAGAAGAAAAAAACTGTTTTAATCAAACATAAGTGCTTTCATACACAGGTATGAAGTTCTAGTGAGTTTTTTGTTGTTGTTGAGTCAGTGTTGTCCACTTACTTTCTTTTCTCAAAATACAAATACCATTACTTTTTGCCCTCAAAAAAAGTTACTCTTTAGTTAGAGATGCTTAGACTAACAGTGTCAGAATTCTTGTACAGCTTTTTGTTGACATTTGTTCATTGGTGGGTTTTGTTCTTCTCAAGGTTAGAGACCGATTTGAACTAAAATCTCCAGTAAAAACCATTGAAGACTTCATACGAAGATTCACTCCGAGTCGCTTGACCTCTGGATCCAACAGCAGCAGTTCCTCTAGTCTAGCTACAAGCAGATCGATGCACAGATTTGGTTTGAGCGTGCTTTCATCTACATCTACGGATAGCACTTTATTAAAACTGGAAGAGAAGCTGGCATACTCTGCACAGATGAATAACAATGGCTACAGCTCCCAGCAAGGCGGGACGGCCGTGGGAGGTGCACCTGAGGAAGGAGAACTCCGTTATGAAGCAGAGAGTCCAGATGAAGCTGCTCTCGTCTATGCAGCAAGGGCATATAACTGTTCTCTGGTTGGAAGGCTGTCTGACCAGGTATCAGTGGAGCTACCTCACCTGGGAACCTTAAGCTTTGAAGTATTACATACATTGGGCTTTGATTCCGTCAGGAAGAGGATGTCAGTAGTGGTCAGGCATCCTCTCACAGATGAAATAAATGTTTACACTAAAGGAGCAGATTCAGTTATTATGGATCTTCTTCTCCCCTGCTCTTCAGGTATACCTCTTACTTACCTTTGGCGGGTTGGGAGGCAATTAGTTGCTGAAGATCTCATCCTATCTTACTGCCTTGTCTAGCAAGTGGACTTGCCTGCTTATCATTTTGTAGAATGCCAACCATTACCTTCTTTTATAATACTTCATAATTATTGCAAATTTTCTGTAACAAATTACTGGTTCCTTAATTCACATGAACGAGTGAAGATAATTTCTGTAGAAGATCTTCTACTAGCAAGCTTTATTTTAAAGGAATTTCTTGCAACTTGGCCAAAGCAATTTACATTTCTTTAGAAAAACCTGCCTAGCAGTGCTTGGACAGTTGAGTATTTTATATGAAACTGAAATATTTTGTATTTTATATGAAATACTTATTGCTGCTTCCCCCTATTTCATTTTTAAGTCCTTACATCATTTTGCTGAAATATGTTGCATTAATCAGCACATTTTTTCATGTTTAACTATGATGCTAAAGGGCAATGTGAATCAATCAGGCATCAAAACCGAAAAGTTACGGGAAAAGATGGAGAGATGCTGTTCAGACAAGAAATCTTGGCTTCAGATACATAGTTGACTAGCAAATAATTGACATGTAGCTGTGAACATGGAATTTCCCTAAAGCATGGAGAATTCTCCAGCACCCAAAGGTCCTAGGAAGCAGGGACAACATTAAATAGCTAATTATAATCAGTTGGCTTCAAGAAGAATCCTGTAGGTTTTCAGAAGTTAGAGGAGACTCCTGGGTTTCAGTTCGCATTAATCAGTTTGCATCTAATTTACTGTATTTTCAACACTGAATTTCATCCAGTGTTTAAAGACTACCCCAATATGAATGGACAGAGCCCCAAAGTGCTAGAGGTACTTCCCATGTTTCACTAATGCATTGACTTTGTGGTTACTTTGACATTAGTTGGAGTAAACAATTGTGAAAGGCTCATACTGTGTAATTTTAGTTTAACGAAACACAGAAAAATGTTGTTAATTTTCTGGTTTCAGCCATATAAATCAAAGCTGAGCCAAAAAAATTAGGAACAACTTGTCCTTAACTAACAAAAAAGTATTCATGAATAATTTTCTAGCAAAGGTCTGATATCACAGAAGGCACATAGAGCATCTATGGAAACTTCTTTCCTTCAAACTACTAATAGAGCATTTCTAGCACTGAAAATTTCTGATACTCAGAAAATAATGATAATGAAAATTATTGTAAATGAGTTCTCAGAATGAGAACTAAACATTTAGAAAAGAAAAAAATATTTTATGCCAGGTCTTAATTTTTTTGCCACCATATAACAGACTGTGTTCAAAGCGGCAATGTACATTCACAGTAGACTCCATGGATCAAGGAATCTTCTGGGAAATTTCAGGCAGGTCTAGAACTCACCTAGGTAAAAACAGTAAGGGAAGTTAGAAAATTTTAAAATGGTGACATTATCAAAGGTGATATATGTCAGAGAAGTAGAATCCCTGAAGGCCACTGTGGGAATGAGCAACATCTGTAGCAGGGCAGATAGAGATTCCACCATCATTACAGACAAGCACATTGAAAGTGGTTCTGAAATTGTGCGTGAAGTTTTTTGTTTTGGTTTGGGTTTTGTGTTTGTTTGGGGTCTTTTTGGCCCAAATTGAACTATGAGTTCTGGTGCTTTGCTTTTGCAAGCAACGTAAAGTGCAGCCACTAGAACGTCATAGGCCGTTCTCCTTGTTTTTTCTAGTCCTCTTAAGCCCCTGCTGGCTTCAGTAATTCTGAATGTTTCAGCAGATCTGTGTGAAAAACATTTGACATTTCTCTTGAGTGTCTTTCACTCCTGGAGCTGAATTGGCTGTCTCTGCCTACAGTATCCTAGTGTCAATGGATGTAGAGGGAGCCTCAAAAGACTAATATTGTGGCTATTATCTATATTGTGGGATCTGTCGTTGGTGTTATCCAGTTCACTGGTGATGGTGGAACGTGTGTGTGAGAGGAGATGTAATGCTACAAGAATTCAGTCATGTATCATTTTCCAGAAATGACTAAAAAGTGAATGGACACAACAGCTAATCCCACAGCTTGGTCTTTGCTCCCTTAGTGCTTCAAGGACATGTGAACTGTATGCTACTCAAGCGTGTGTCTTGAGCCTTGTGCCCTTAGACTGAAGGACCAAGGCAGCACGATGTCTATAATCTCCCAGCTCAAACACCGCATGCCATGAAACAAAGATTCCTTTTTGGGAGGAAGAGTATTGTAGAATATGACAAGAGAAACAGCCTGAAATCAGTAGCAGAAGTATTATGTTTTAGCTTCTTTGTGTCTTATAGAAAAATATAAATCGTCATGAGCTTCAAAATTTAAAAAGATTATGAATTGACTACATTTGCTCTGCCTGTATATCTAGTTAAGACTGTGGAACCTAGCGTATTCTGATAGCAAACAGATATTTCCAAAAGCCTTGAAATGATTCCCAAGAGTGTATTGTTTTTACTTTATCTCAACAGTCACCATGTTCATAAATAAGAAAGTTACTGTTTGAGTCAATACCCAGCTCGCACAGGAACTGTGAACATAAATCATTGAGAAAACAATGACTGCGCTGGCTTTCTGCAGCTGGAGATTATGGAAGGAAATGAAGAAGCAGAAGGCCACTAGCTGTCTATCATTCTTCTGGAGGAGTCTTCCTTGCTGTTTTTCACTGATACGGTGCATGTGGCCATATTGCTCAGAGCAGACACTTCATCCCAGCTAAAAACAATCTCCACTACTGGGTTTTGTCTGCAAGAGATTCCTTCCCCCTTCTAACTTCTGAACACAAGATGAATCTCAGGGTAGGACTGATGAGGCACATAAACAGCTGTAAGAGGCTGTCATTGATATGCTGGAAACGAGAACTTGCACAGAAAATAGTATACACATCTCTACTTGTAGAGATGTTGTTGTTCATTGAACAACATCAATGAACAACATCAAGTTCATTGAACAACATCAAGTTCAACTCTTCAAGTTCATTGAACTTGTATAGATGTTGTTTGTTCATTGAAGGAGGTGTGAGCATTTGGCATTTGACATTATGATCACTGCATACACACGGCACCAGTGCTATTCAGACAGATCTGAAGTGCTGAACCTTAAAGGGATAGAAAAAACTTAACCTTAAAGGGATAGAAACAGCTTTTGATGTGTTTAAGCACCTATTGAAGTTTGCATCATTTGAAGTCAGTGAGACATTGAAATAGCCACTCCCATAAGATGTGCATATGCAAAAAAATGACGTTTTTCTCTAGAATGTTAATGTATCACAATAAATTTGGAAGAATGCTTGCCTGCTTTATTGTTCTAAAGTTAAAAAAAAATCTCACCAATACAGGAAGCCTCAAAGAGGGTTTGCTGCAGTACTTCTCCCAGGGAAAAAAAAATTCTTATCTTATACAGCAAAGTCACATGTGCAAAAAAGGTTATAATGCACTAATAGAAAAGTAGCAGCATGAAATTGTGTTAGGCTGCCGGTTACTTGTATGCATATTTCCATATACATTCTAAGAAAGGGCTTTCCAATTGCAAATAATACTTGTAGGAATGTCCTTCTGGGATAATATATCTGTATTGTCCCTTTGAGACAATCAATGGTGATAGCATAGGTAGTATTAATAGGTAGATGGACCGGCCCACGAGAATATTCCTACCAGTCAGTATTCACCACATGATCTTAATCAGATGGAACTGAAATGAACATATGCAGGAAATACCACAATCTTCACAGAGTCCCTTCAAAACAACTGTGTATGTATGCTCCCAGCTTTGCAGACCTGGAGAGGATAGAAAATTCTTTAAAGGTGAGAAAATAGCTGTACAGTGAGTAAAATGTTCTGATACATGGTTAGGTGAAATGGAACAAAACCCAGAATATTTGGATTCTGAACTCACAATTCCCTTATTTCTACTAAATCAATACATGTATGTGTTTGTGCTGGAGCATCTGAATGCCTAATTACACACTGCTGCTGTATAAATGTGAAAGTGCTGACTACTATGTAACTTTATAGACAAACAGATACGTGTATGCAGTCGACATACAGCAAGATCAAATTCAGTATGAGTGCACACTGGGTAAATGGGCACTGAAAAGTATAAACAGTAAGATACTTATGCCATCTAATTTGTATACCTGTATTAAGTGCTCAGTATAATGGCATAGTGCCCATAGGCTCTCAGTATGAGAGGTGAGCCCATTCAGTGCTGAACTGAGTATGTAGTAGGTCTCTTAAAGTGCCCAGACTTGTGGTGAGGAGTGGCCTCCTGACTCAGTGACTGGTTACTGTGCAAGTACCAGTAACTCAAATACTGCACTTAGGAACAGCTCCAGTTACAGAATTATATCCTGAAATGATTCTACATCCCCCCAAAATACTCAGTCTTTAGAAGAAAAAGTATATCACATCAGGGAGTAGAAAAACCTGCCAGAAGGTACCAGTCACTCAATGGTTCCAATCTAAAAATATACCCCCTTGTACGTTTACTTAAGTGCTGACCTTGACATTCATATTATTAAAGATTACTACTACAGTACCTTTTTCATCAACTTGTGTTGATGGTAGATGATAAAAAAGATGCATTATCGCTTGGTTTTAATTTTTGGAGACATCATTTCACGTAATAAGATGGAACAAAATGTGCTGCCATCATATTTATTACTCTGTGTTGATCACAGAGTGAGCCACACTGCACCAGTCCCAGCTAAAGAGAGAAAAACACATGCTCAGTCCACATTTTGAGTAGTTACACATGGCTTTAAGTGAAGGGTAAAGCTAAGTGGAAGTTTTGCTGATGCATCCAAGGTAGAAGCTAGCTGTGAGGTCTGCAAGTGCAAATTCTCTTCTAAATGAAGTCACAGTCATACCCAGAATTTGTTGCGTTGATTCACGCTGATAGGAAGTATCAGTACAGCACTAACAGACAAAAGGACCTTCATGCACTTAGATATACAAAACAAGAGCACTGTTTCCACTTCTTTCGAGATACTAGCCTTGGTGGAAGACTGAGTGCTATTTTTAAGTGTTGTTTTTCTGCACATGATGAGCTGCGGAGAAGTGAAAAAACATTTGCTTGTAGTGTATATGAAATCATGCTTCTATTTCTGACAGTATTGTTTGCTGTGAAGACTATCATAATTTCTTAAAATATTCAGGCAAAACTTAAGAAGCAAAACAAAAGGTTTTTCTCACTTGCATTCACAGTGACTTTTTGAAGAAGGAGAACAGAAAAGAGAACAAAAAGAGGGTTTTTTATTTTTTTTTTAATGGAATGTTTTACTTGAGTTTTCCAGGATATCAACACCTCTTTAAAAGTATCAGTTATAAAGTACAGTGAGTACTGTATACAAGTTTTTATGCTCTGAGGCAATTCAGCTGCTGTTATTTTTCAACGAGTAATTTATGGTTTTATTCTTATCTAGATGATCCTCGGGGCAAACATCAAAAAAAAATCCGAAGCAAAACCCAGAATTACCTTAATCTTTATGCTGTAGATGGGCTGCGGACCCTCTGTATTGCAAAAAGAGTAAGTAAATACAGGCTTTTAGTTTGCTTTTAAGGAGAATCTTGACAAAGATTACTGAAGGTATTTATTATTTTATTGTTCTTGATTCATAACTTCTTTTTCATTTTATTCAGTAAAGTAGGAATGCCTTTTCATCATATTGACTGTGCCCTCACATACTCTTTGTAATAGGTTCTCAGCAAGGAAGAGTATGGCTGTTGGTTAAAAACTCATTTAGAAGCAGAATCCTCTATTGAAAATCGCGAAGAACTGCTGTTTCAGTCAGCACTGCGGATAGAGAAGAATCTACATCTTCTAGGTAATGAAATGAGAGCTGGACATGAAATTAAAATGTGATAAAAATTCTGAAAGCTTGGCTATGTAATCTGTTCTTTCCCTTGAATTGTTTCTGACAGTATAAAAATTGGCTTCTGTGGGACTTGCAATGGCTGTCATGTGCAGCAGCACAAAGGAATAGGATATAATTAATATAAAAGACATACCCTGTTTTCCTTGCTCCTGCCAGCATTTCATCACTAGTGAAATAAGTGGAGTAAAACCAGGGATGAATTTGACACAATATCATAAATTGGAACTGCTGCTCTAAACAAGAGTAGGATTGGCCCTAGCTGTCTACAGAATTCCATTAGTTCAGTGCTGCTTCAACAAGTCAGAGACTTCCCTGATTCCAGGGACACCAGAGACACACCTAAAGTAAAGCTCACAAACTACACATTTTAGAGGCATCACTTTTCATGTACATCCGGTTCAGCACACTCAGGGCCTGTGTATTCTGTGGCAAGGGGTTGCAGTTAAAATCAGTGTATGTAAAAAGTATTGCAAGAGCTAAGTCATACTCTTTTGAGTTGAGATGTTGAAAGCACTGAGATTCTAAAATGTATTTATATGCACTGGTACTCCATGCATCCAACTGCTTTCTCTGGCAAAGAAAATAGGACAGCCATAACACTATGGGAGAAACTGACCTTCACTAATTGCAATCGTGCCTGTCTCTGGGAGACAGATCCACCTCACTCAACCTTTAATGCATCTACTACAGGTCTTTAAGGCTGGACATATAACCAATGGGAAGACAAAAAAAAAAGTGTCATTCACCTGGTCTGACTTCAGATATTTGCTTTAGGATTAGATGAATCATGTCCTTGAAGTGTCTGGTTCTCTTCCCTGACTTAAAAGGGGACATGGTTGCCTAATTCGGACCAGAGTAATCAAGATCCCACCATGGGTATACCTGTTGGCTCTGGCTTCAGTCTGGGATGAAGAAAAAAAAAGTGAAATTGAGCTGCTAGACAAATAAGAGAGCTCTGGCCAGTAGTAAACTATCAGTTCAGTCATTCCCCAAGAACCTCATACTGTGGTTTGTAGCCTGCAATGATCAGTCATCATTAGGTTGTGGGAATAAAAATTCAGTCTGGAATATATTTTTCTTTGTTTGGGTAGCAATAGCTTTCCCAAAATTGCTCTAAGAATTTGTTTTTCATATAAATGACTGGTGCTCAGACTTAAGGGAACTTCTATTGTTAATTGTTTTTTTTTTCAAGGAAAAACCATAGAAGAAACAATTAGCTTAGAAAATTAATTTTGTTTTTCCTGTTGTTCCAGGTAACTTGCATGCTTGTCACTTCCTCATTTGCTAGTGGCAGGGCTTGCATTTCCTCACATTGAAGTCTCTCTGACACTCAGTGGAGCACTAATATACCAGTGGTGACACTGAGCTTGGTCCTGAGTGGTTTTTTGCCACTTTTCGCATATATATGAAAATCTTGTCCCAGTCAATTATTTATGTAAGCATAAAAGAGATACCCAGTCTCTTATAACAGGTAGAAACATGCATTGAAAGCATGAAAATACATATTTTACTCTTACATCGTGGTCAACAGATTTATGATTTATTCTCTGCTATATCTTATTTGGACACCAGTGTCTTTCTGCAAGAGCAAAGAGCAGCAACAAGGCACAAAAAGGTTTATGTTTGTAGTCTAATCTTATGTTGCCAAGCTGCAGTCCCGCTGTTATTCCCCTTCAAAAGAAGAGTTTCTAGTCACTCTCTTCTTGTTGAGAAAAGGCAGTTAAGTCCTTTAGGAACTGAAATGATCTCCAAGAACCAATAGCTTCTCTAGCAACATTCAGCAGAAATGACATAGATATAGAGCATAGAGACAATAAGCCTTGTGAACCACTGGGACTAGAAGTGGTGTCTGGTTGCTTTTGACATTTTAAATTCTGGATTTGTTGTTTATTGTTGATGCAGCTGTTTACCACAGCTACTTCCCTTTCTTCCTCCTCAATACCCCCAAAAAGCTGCCCAAATCTTGCAACCCTTGGTAGTTTAGCTGTCTCCCAGTAAAAGTGGCTGCTGGTTGTTTTGGGTTTTGTTTTGGGTTTTGTTTTGTTTTGGTTTTTTTTAATCTAAGCTTAAAATTTAAGGGCAATCTTAGGTTTTCATTTAATGTGGAATATTTTGCTTTTTTTATGTGCTTAGGTGCAACTGGCATAGAGGACCGTTTGCAGGATGGTGTTCCAGAAACCATTGCAAGCTTGCGCAAAGCTGGGTTGCAGATTTGGGTTCTTACTGGAGACAAGCAAGAAACAGCTGTTAATATTGCATATGCCTGCAAGCTACTAGATCACGATGAAGAAATCATCACTTTGAATGCTGAATCACCAGTAAGCACATCCAATATACAAGTTGACTAATGAACTAGTTTTGCTTTACTTT
Source organism: Brachypodius melanocephalos (assembly GCA_013398615.1). Taxonomy (NCBI): domain Eukaryota; kingdom Metazoa; phylum Chordata; class Aves; order Passeriformes; family Pycnonotidae; genus Brachypodius; species Brachypodius melanocephalos. The sequence goes on from VZSR01003803.1 coordinate 52,838,016, forward strand.
CAACTTGCACAATTAAAAGTTTGATGGCTTTTTTCCTTTTCCTCTTTTTTTTTTTTTTTTTGCTTCTTTTCCTGCTTCATCTGTAATTTTCAGGTAGGATATGTCTTTGAATACTTTTCAGTGAATCATGCTTCCAAACCATAGCCTCATGTATCATAACCTTATTGAAAACATGTACACGGTGTGTAATGAACTCCACCATGAATAACAATATGCCATAGCAGCATAAATCACTTTCTTCAGTATGCATTCTCAAAACATCCCTATTTATGTTTATTGGCACAAATGGGTCTAAAAAGCAGCCTGTTTTTAAATACATATTGAGAAAGAAAGCAATTGATAACCTGTTAAGAATTTGTGCTTTATTTTATGCCACTGAAATGTAGTATTTAGGTAACTCAGTCATTCATGTTTTCTCAGGTGGCTTTTTCTCTGGAGATAGAAGGAATATTTAAATTTTTATGTTAACAGTGAGAGGCAGAAAACCACATCTACAGTAATGCCTTGCTTCCTAACAGACCTTTTCTAATCCTTCTGAATTACTGGTCTTTCCTGTGCTCAACTTGTTGCTAGCAGTCACAAAGTGTTTACTGATACGGTCTAACATGCAAGGAACCAGACTGATAGTGCTGTAATCCTTTTATGGGGTCATAAAATTGGACTTCAGATCAGCAGAGGAGAGGTAGGCCATCAGTATTCAGCTCCAATTTCTTTCAGAAGAAAAGGAAGAAAAGATAACAGCATTTTCTGTTCTTGGGTGTATCAACCGAATTGGTAAATTAATTTTCCATGTTTTTTCTTTTTAGTCATACTTTGCTGTAAGACCAATAGCATTTCTTTTAAATGTTCGTATATTCTCAATAACATCTTCTAGTTGAGTATAGCTAGGAGAGAGATTTCAGCTTAAATAACCTTTAATTGGCCTTTAACAATGCATAACTCTTTGATCTGAGTTGTGGGCGTATACATGATGTTCATCACCATAATGGTGTTCATCACCATACTTAACTTGGTACCAATTATATATCATTTCCCAGAACTGTTATTCTGAGAAGGAGCTAAAAGAAATTAATTTAGCATACAAAAGTGCATGTTAAAGAAGAATTAGCTTTTAAGCCTTTCTAATCTTTACTGTTGTCATACCTTCTGTAAGAATTAAGTGTGTTCAGAAGAAGTAGATTATTAGAAATTAAAACTTTTAACAGTGCAGCAAATAATACATTCCCCATATTACTTATGCCTAAACATACAGCAAACAGAAGCCTTGGAATACATGTTCTTTTCTTTCAAGCATTTTTATTTTGAATCTTTTTTTCAGGAGACATGTGCTGTCTTGCTGGAACAGTGTCTGCAATGCGTAGAGTCTAAATTTTCAAACACAACAGATGGAGCCACTGGAAACATGACTGTTGGGTTCACCCCTCTCTATCCACCCTCTTCCTCTGTGCTTTCCAGCTTGGGCCTAGTCATTGATGGAAGGACTCTAGCTTATGCCCTGGAACCTGCGCTAGAAGATAAATTTCTTGCACTAGCCAAGCGATGCCGTTCAGTACTGTGTTGTCGCTCTACCCCACTCCAAAAGAGCATGGTAGTGAAACTAGTCAGAGACAAACTGAAAGCAATGACCTTGGCAATAGGTAAATATCTCAGTTTATACTAGCCTGCCTTGATGTATACTGTGTCTTGAAAATTTTGGTTTTTTTGATATGCAATGGGACCCTCCCAGCTGTGTCACAACTGAAACAGCCTTCCAGTTTTGTCTGAAAACGTTGGACAATTCTAATATATCTATTCTAACATATTTACTCAAATCCAGGATAGAACTCTGGAGCAGTATTAGGGATTTCTTCCTACAGAAGTTAGGTGATCAGGACCCACTTATGCTAAGAGGTTTTGACATGTCTGAACACAGCCATAAAGAACTGGATTATCTTATGCTGTGCAAAACACCATTTTGCAATCACTGTGTTACACCCCAAAAAATTGTGCTCAGTTCTGCTTCATCCAATCGTGCTTAAACTCAAGGCTCTGTGTTTATCATCACAAGCCAGCCATACAGCACAGGCTGTGACTTGGCCTTGTCATTACAGGGTGTGATTACAATTGGTATCATGCCAACACTTACACTTCCTCCCACCTAATCACTCAGCTGGCAAAGGGGAGACTTTGGCAGTCCATCTATCTTAAGTTTGACAGGATCTTCCATGTTTCTATGATTTCTACATGAGTCAACCAGCTCTTCTTTCTCTGTCTCAAGTTTAGGTGCATGTTTCCTTAGAAGATATGATTTCAGCACATACTGTCACCAATATACTTGCTTTCATCTACCTGTGTTGGCTTATTATAGCTGGAACACACGTGGGTGGGACCTGCCCATGAGAAACCCTAAGTACATGTAATAATTGCCAGACTTGTGTGACATCAACATCACCAAGTATTTGCTGATTTTCACAAATTCATGCTCAATATATTATATCTTTCTCAAATATGCCTGTCTCCTACTGAATTTATATCTTTGGCTAACTGACTGTGGGCATAATCATTTGCATATGTTGTGAGAAACATCTGGCTCCTTAACTTGAATTACCCAGAATGCTTAAAAACACTAGTAGAGACTGGGCAGCTTCCATTTTCATTCTTTCTGAGCATCCTGAGCCTATGAGCTGAGCTTAAGCTCTTGCTCTGGCTTAAAGCCTAGCTGTATGCATCCTCCCTTTTAACCAACATGAGCTAACTTGGGTTGTGTCACACAGTCACAAAGGCAACAGCTATGTCTGGTGAGCGGGTACCAGTCTTACACGTGCCAACAGCAGGGAAACTGGTGACATGTGGTGTGCACTTCAGCCACTGAAGTTTAAAATCAAATGTCTTGTCATAAGCTTATACAGTATCATTTTTCATTAGTACACTGGCTGTAAATTTAAGAGGTCAAGTACTAGATAAATATCTCATTCTGGTATCCTGTCTATGGCACCTATCACTTGTGGTATCATGATGGGAAGCAGAGTAGGGGGTGGTGGCTCTGCACCCGTACCAATTAAATCTACCAGTCTTGGGTGTATTAAAGATCTTGAACTGGTCAACCCTACTCTCTTGACTTTTTATTTCATTCATCTACTTTTTGACTTGCATAAGTATTTTTACAGTGTAGACATTTTCATTGGCTTTAGGGCTTCTTGCACATTTAATTCTTAGTCATACCTTATTGCAGGCAGACTCTTAATCAGGAAGCAGAAGTATTGGGGATGCTGATTCTCAACCTTCTACTCTTTTACTATTGGGGCAGTTCAGGCCTGACACCTAAATTTCAGATATTATTGAAAAGAGATGGATTTATTTAATTGTTACTTTCCTGTGACAAAAAGGTCTAAAAAGATCAGAATGTCTTGGAAACTTTGCAGTCTTTGAACCTTATTTTCTAAAAGTGTATCCTTTTCTACCGTGTATCTCCCTTACTATACCCAACCAACACTTAGTAAATTTTTCACTATACTCAACCAACACTCAATAACAACTGTTTTTTCTTTGTTTTGTTTCTGCCAACTGTTGTTGGTCTGCTAGTGACAACAAAACTGCATTTTGTCATCTTTAGGTGATGGTGCTAATGATGTCAGCATGATCCAGGTGGCAGATGTTGGTGTGGGGATCTCTGGTCAAGAAGGCATGCAGGTAATGTTGCTCATCCAGTGGAAAGCACTCCCATGAGGGCACAAAACAGCCACTTTCTATAGGTCAGATTGTTCAGACTGCCTCTGGACAGTGAGCACAACTGAAGGAAAAGCAGCAAGTTGTGCTGAGGAGTGCCAGTTATGTCTAATAAGGGTTCTCTTGGCTTGAGTTTGAGCTCACACTTGTTCTGAGATCTGTGATGAGTTTACACACAATCTGCCTTCTCAGAAAACTGAACTTGCCAGATCCCTCTAAGCAATATGATTAAAGAAATAATTAGCTAAATAATTAAAGGAGAAAATAAGCTCAGCTGTGTATTATTTAGGAAATAAAGGTTCATCTTGTTCTGGCTTTTATTCTCCTCTCTCCCATAGTGCTTGGGTATACTCCTGTGGAGTGGCTGCACAGGCCTGTACAACAGATGTAGCTTATTTGCCTGGTGTGGTGATGACCCTTGTCCCAGACACCCACACATCTCACTCACTCAGCTTATTCAGACAGCAAAACAGTAAAGAAAGTAAAAATTGTGGCCCTTTGCAGAACCACTGCTCCTTACACCTTATAGCAAGTCTTGGTTTGGCTACATTTCCAGTCACAGGGAATAGCAGCATGAGGGTGCTTGCCTTGTAGTCTTCTGGATGTGTTCCACTTATTGCATTTACCACTGTGTAAGAGGCACTTCTCTCATTCCCAGAAGAGAGGAAGTATATGTATAGGATGTATGTATTATCTCAGCCTCCTCTACTGCTAGTGCAGGTCAGTTGCAGTGTTAGGACCAGATGTGGCAGTAAGACACAGAGAATGAGGAGGACACCTCATTTCCACAACCTGCCTTGTGTTTGGGCAGGCTGATTGCATGAGAAAACAGAGTAGCTGTGTATATGTCAAATAGCTCTACAGGGGAAGTGGGAAGTGTTTCCATCCTGAGGACCTGAGCAGATGAGCATGCTCCTTAACTTAGTTACCAGTGGGTGGTTCTCTGACCCAAATTGCATTTTTTGCAACATTGGCTAGATGTTTTGCTCAAAAGGGAAGAGAGGCCTCCTTCACACAGTGCACAAGTTAGGTATAGAGTTTTATTTCATAGGATTTCATGAATGCTCTAATTTATTTGGGTCAACACACAAACTTATGAAACAAAAATTTAGTGAGCTATGAACTTGGGTATCAACTTTATGTATTTTCTGACTCCAGATCAGCAGAAGCTAGAACAGGTCACTGGAGAAAAGTCAGTAGATATTTTTCTTATTTATCATACACTTTTCAATGTGTATGCATCTTCAAATCCTGCAAAACTTCTGCAGTATCAATCTGCAGGCAGTCCAAACTCCAGAGAGCTCAGAGAAGGCTGGTTTTGTGGGCTCCCCTCCAAACCTATCAACTCAAAAAGGTCTGCTGCAAACTTTTTTCTTGTGTCTTACTACCTCTTGTGAACTTACTAATAAGCTCCGTCATCTATATATTAATTCAGATCACTGTTTTTCCTAATGCAGACATAGACTGCTCATAGCATTTTTTTTTTACTCCTTGCCCCTTTATGCCACTTTCAGTTGAACTCATACACTTAAAATAACCAGTCCTCAAATCCCCCTGGCTTTTGCAGTGTATCCAGGTCTGAAAGCTATTTTCTCATTACCTCATTAAACTACCTGGTTTTATTTCTAAATGAAAGTTCAGCAGAGTGGAAAATGTTTATAGATCCCTTCCCTTACTGCAAGTCCTAAGGAACTGCACAGACCTCTTTACTATAAACAACTGTCACAATTGTACACACGCAGGTACTCAGAAGGCGTTGAGCATTTAGATGCCTAAGACAGCAATACTGTCTGCTTTATTTTCTTTCCACATTCTGTGGAAGCATGTGGAGCTGGAAGAAAAAAAAATTAAAATGTGAAAATCAAGTGGGTATTTTCAGCCTAAGTAAACATGCAAATGTAATTGGATAGCATATCTTTCTCTCTGTGTTCCTCACTATAATAAAAATGGAATAAAAAAAGAAAAAAATCATGACACTTCTCAGTCTGCTGAAAAGTACTGTGTTAGAAGCAGAAATGAAGCTAACAGTTTTGTTTTGACATTGGGATAGGCTGAGATGGGGTGGAGGACAAGGAAGCAGACACAGCATAGCTGTGTTCTCCTCAAACTGCAGGATAGCTGTACGTCTGCAAGACAGATCAGACTTCTGTGAAGGGAAGTAATAACCAGTGTGTCTCAGTACCTGAAAAATCCTAGGATGTGTCAACATATTAAAGAGTTTCACTCCTTATATATATATATATCTACTGCTTAAAATTGCAATGCATTCTTACACCTTCTCTTGCATACTCTTTTAAAGTTTATTTTAATAGCTTCTACAAACACCTACTTGGGAAAACTGAGCCCTTTTGATATTTCACAAAGAAAGAATTAGGAAAACTTAAAAGGAAATATGTCTCTCATTTAAAAATACAGCCAAAATATACCCAGCAGAGTGTAAGGAAGACACTACTCCTTTGGAGGTTTTCACCTTTCCTCCTGTTTTTGCTGAACTGAATTATGAGAAAAAAAAAGGTGATGCCAAAATAGAAAATGAAATGTAAAATAATATTAAATTAAATCTTAGTGTGATCCTAGGAATAAGGAAAATCATGAAACAACCATGATAACACAAGTAGGTCTCATCTAGATGTACAGTACCCAGAAATTTAGTCAGAATTAGAGGAAAGCTGTGATTCATTTTGTCAGTGCCATCTGACAGTCTGCACAGTCCCAGAGGATTCTCATGTAATGTGATTTTTTCTCATACATAGTTACAGAAAATGTGTAATTTAAAAAATCTCTCAAAATACAGATATCTCAGGACAGCCAAGTAAACTCTATAAACCAGACATGCAAATGAAATTGAAACTAATATTTTTATTGTTTTGGGTTTTAAAGTCAAATCATTATGATGCAATCACTTAATGGTGCTGTTTTTATCTTATTCTCTGGAAATTCCTTTTGCTGTGTAAGTACACTATAGTTTTTACAGAGAAAGATAAAGCCACCAAGGTCTTCACACATGAACCCTGAGCCTTCATGCTCATGCAACTGCAACTGCCAGCCATTCTCCCACCTCTTGCTTTTTGTTGTTGCTTGTCACCATCTTCAATGTAGGCTGTAATCTCCTCTGGGTGAGGACAGCATTGCCTTGCGTGTCCTGCTGCATTTGCTCATGGGTATTTCAAATCCATGCAGCAGTAGCTGCATTTCATAAGCACTGTCATGAATTCCATTCTTCATGAATACACCTTCCACTGAGCGTAGGAGTCAAGAAGATGACTAGATTCATTGTTAGTGTTGAAGGTGGTTTTGTTAGTGTTGAAAGCTTTACAATAATGATTCCAACCTGTGTTTCATTAAAGGCGGTGATGGCAAGCGACTTTGCAATCCCGAGGTTCAGGCATTTGGAGAAGCTTTTGCTTGTTCATGGCCACTGGTGTTATTCCCGACTCGCCAACATGGTGCTGTATTTCTTCTACAAAAATGCAGTAAGTGTTTGACTTGGCAGCTTTATGGCACCACATGTTTCCAGGGTTTATTTTGTGCTAAGTGAGCATTAGGTCAGCCTTCAAATGGTTTATAAATAAGCTGCAAAGAAATTTGCAGAGCTGAAAGACAGCTGGCTGCCATTTGCAGAAATACGGGACCCACTCCATAACAGCTACAGTGTGCTGCTGAATGTGCAAATGAGGTAACACAAATAACAAACACTGCTGAAGAAAAGTTTCTTTACAGTTTTGCAGGATTTAGCTGGCTGGATACAGGAGTCTTCAATGCCAAAGCCATCCAGCATTGGTCCCAAGTCCTGGCTGTATCTCATCATTGTTTATGAATCACTGTACATATTTCCTTGTGACTTGAGATAATTTGAATCCTCTCTGTGTCTCAGATATGGAGACTGGGAAGGTTTTTTCCTTGATTTATCTTATTTCCAACTAATCAAAAGAGTTCATTAGAAAGGAAGCACACGGTGGTAAAGAACAGACGACGGGTCTGTGTTTCCTCCCTGGTGTATGAAACAGAACTCAATCCAGTACTGGGCATCGAGCCAGAAGCAGCTCAACTCCTTGGCCTCAACAAAGGCCCTTTGCATTGATCTTGGAGTACAAAGATGATTGATTGAAAACAGCCTAACAAGGAAACCAAGAATACCACCAGCTGGGTGGGAGTCACTGGCAGACATATATTTGCTCACTTGCTGCTGCTACAAATCACCTTGGGAGCAATGCATATGAAGAAGCAAGAAAAAGAGGAGAGCTAGAGCTCTCATACCTCTGTTTGCTTCAGAGGGCAAGGTATGAATTGTGTGCAGGAGACTGGATTTTGTCCTCAGTATCAGAAAAAAAGTGGCTTTCAGCTTTGTAAAAGTTGCTTTCTTATTTTAATCTAATCCTCAATTTTTATCAGAAGAAAACCATCATTTGCTCAAATTTTTGAACATCACTGGAATACCTAAGAGTGCTAAAGGATTAATTGTCTTCTTGTTAAAACCAGTGTGTTAAAATACATTCTGGGGTCAGAGCAGGGACTGCATGCAAGTGCCCTTTCAGACACAGAAGAATGAAGGGACTTTGTGATCTGAGCTACTGCTTGAGTCAGAAATAGCAAGCAGATTTAAGTAATGCTGAGTGGAGAGCCACCTGTTGCAGTACAGCAGTGAAATATGTGATGATGTTCAGATGCATCAGTTTTAAGGCTTGATCCTAAATGATGCTGAACATCTGTACTCCCACCCCCATTTCTGGATGTTTCCAATATACCCATTGACAGTATCAAATCTGAACTTCCAAGAGGTGTATGCATAACCATCTTATATTAAAAATTAAAACAGAAGTAATGCACATAAGACACTGCAGCAATCAGAAGCCAGAGATGCTGTTTATACATTAACACTTTTGTTCAGCTTGGGTAAAATCTTCCATTTTCTTTGGTACAAGTGCCCTTGATTACAGGTATTATTTCTCATGCCATTTTTAATAAGACATTTTCAGAAGCTACTGCCTCAAGGCTAGAAAATAACTGGAGACATCTCTTTTTGTTGGCTGTGTTTTGGCAGCCTTCAGAGCTTTCTGAGAAATACTTGTTGCTTCTGACTCTAAAGTGTAGTTGAATATCCAGCATATAGGCATGAATATGTCTGACACAGTGCCTGCCCTTAAGGAGAGATTGTTGAAAATGGAAAGATAGGAGCACCTGAACCTTTTGCAAGGAGACTATTCTGGATGACTCTCCACAGAGAGCCAAGATAGCTACACTGCAGGTGTTCTGCAAGTTTTCTATTTCCTCAAGTGGGTTTTTTTCCCCATTTGTTCATACTATGAAATTTTCTGTTCTCCACTAGAACCTATCTAATTTAAAATTTCAACTTCACATTGCTGCAAAAGCCATTTGGAAACTTAAATGACTTATCCAAGAAGATGTTTGGCTTCATGGAGATGGTAAAAATACAAGTATATATGGTATAAATTACAATATAGTATGACTGGAAATATCTGAGCTTGATGAAAAGGGATTTCATATAAACAAAATTTTACCTGCACAAGCATGCACATCTTCTTTCCATTTATACATTGTCTCTGCAAGACAGCACTGAAAGTTTTTTTACATACATTTCATTCACTGAGAAATTCTCTCTGGGACCACATTCATAAAACAGTGTCAGCTGGCAGGGGAAAAAAGAGACCTTTTTTGTTTAAAATCTTTATGTAAATTTGTTTTGACTTTTTCATAGGTAATACAGTGAGGCAAGTGAGAACATTTGAAATAAAATTAAAATCTTGTCTAATACAAAATAAAATTCCAGGAGAAAAAATCTGATTTAAGCCTCATTTATTTGTATAGCTTTCTTCAACAACACTATTAAGACCCCCCATAGTAGAGGTGGTAGGAAGATTTTCAGCTGACTGTATTTTCATCAAACTGACTATTTTTGTCAGAGCCAAACTGTTTTCAAGACAGGTTAGCAAGGCTCTGGAGAGAAAATTTGCTGTGTCCAGGATTAGCTGCATTCTGTTTTAAAACAGTAAGAAAAAAAGTACATAAATTCACATGTTTACTGTCATTTCTTTTGGAGAAATTACTCAAGAAATTTTGTTTGGTTTTGAATGTGGAAAAAAAAAATCAAAATATGTTCAATTTTGGAATTAAACTGCCATGTCCCAGACAAATGTACTGAAGAGGGTAAGCTTTGGTAACTCTGTCTTGTTTGGGCCATAGGAAGATACTTTTCTTGAAATACATTTACGGAAACATTTCTGGAACATTACAAAAATACTACCATTTAACTTTTCCTAGGTTAATTTATAGAATGGGCTCACTAAGAGCGAAATGTATTTGCTGCTCATATACAAGCCGCTTCAATGTAGTATGTAAACTTTGCCTAAGCATTTATCTACTTATATGTATAGATGTGTGTACATATATATATACATACATGTATGTACATTTGTGTCCTGTAGGACTGACCCCTTATTCTGTGGCAATTCCCCTTTACAAGACAGATTTACTCTCCTTAAAGCAGCTTTCACTGACTAAGCACGCCATAGCCTTTGTTCTTTCTTCCTATGTTTAATTTTCAACCACGTTTGGGCACAGATCTATATTGTCATCTGTATATCTAAAATTCATGAAGGGTTAACATTCTCCATCTGATTGAAACCTTTTGAGAACAAAATACAAAAAAAAAGAGAAAGTGAAAGGAGAGCTCATGTCATTTCCCATCTTCATTGTTAAAAGGAGGAAAACCCTCAACAGTTTCCAACATTTTTCTGGTCTTAATAACTTTGGAAAGAATAGTAAAAATTTTACTTTTAGGAGAACCAAGCCTGGGAATTTATTTCCTTCCCTAGGAAGCTGGCCATCTTTTTCTAGGCCCCAAATCCTTCATCAGCATCTGAAATCAGCACCTTTCCTGAGCCCTCTGGATTCTCCAAGCTGAAGAGATTGTAAAAAAACCAAGTTGTGTGGTGTGGGGATTTTTTGGGTACCTTCCACCCAAGCAGATGAACAACCCCTCTGCAGCTGTGTATGCAGCTGATTTCTTCATAGAGCTGAAGAAGAAGGGAGGCTGAAGAATCTTTACAGCACTGCTAATTTGCTGAATGTCAACTTTTCTGGACCTTACGGTTTCACCTTCCTTTCTGCTGCTGATCTCATGTTGGTCTTGCACAAAAGCTCTGCATTTATCTGTTGTAGACCGCAAAAGTCTCCCAAAACATCTCCAGCCAGCAGAGGATATTAGTGTGGAAATTCTTGTTCTTACTGTAGTTGTGTAAGTGCTCTGACATCAGTACACATTTACCTAGAGGTCAGTGGTGGTTGGGAGAGCTTTTTACAGTTAGTTAAATTGCACCTCAGTGTTTCACTTGAACTGAAAGTTAATTTTGTGCAATGCCCGAGATCTGAGGTTCCAGCAGCACAAAGACTTGCAGGTGTGCCAGATGTTTGCAGCTTAGCCAAGTGGTCTATGCTTCAGAGTTAAAGAGTAGGTATCCTCACAAGGATTGCTCACGTGTTCAGCTGGAATCAGAATGGTTTCAGAGCACAGTGGGATGATGATGGTCCTCCTTATCTTGCTATATTTACAGCATTGCTTGTTCTGTTTCAGATGTTTGTGGCCCTTCTCTTCTGGTACCAGTTCTACTGCGGGTTCTCTGGCTCATCAATGATTGATCAGTGGTATCTGATCTTCTTTAATTTATTCTTCTCTTCTCTTCCACAACTGATTACTGGTGTGCTGGATAAGGATGTGCCAGCTGAAGTGTTAATTGCTATACCTCAGCTTTATAAAAGCGGACAGAATATGGAGGTAAAAACTTCTTGATTACTATAATTTCTTTCCTGAACATCTTTAGGTTCAACTCAAAACCAGCCCTGCTCCCAAAGGATAAGATGGCTGGTAAATACAGTCTCAGAAGTCAGTGTTATTACTTTGTGATATTTCTGATCTGAGTCAAAATGCCAAAAGTACACCTAAACAAAAAACACACAAACAAACAAACAAAGCCTCAACCAGCCATATTTTTAATACATGACAGGAGAGAAGGCTGAATGATTTAATTCAACCTAAACTGAACACCTCCTTCATGGTCCAGGCTCACAAATAACTACAAAAATAAAACAGATTGCATCTTGTAGATAGTGCAGGCTTTTAATGAATAACCTCACAGTACTTACTTAGAACTTCAGTTCCTAGCCCTGTACAAAAAGAAGAGAAAGATGGCCTTGGTAGTAAGCATGATAAACTTAGTCTCTGAAGGAGGTAGTCACAGATGACAGATTCAGCTGAAATATCTGTTTAAAACACCTAGTCCCTATCTGCTTGAATTGCACAATGAAAACAGAAGGAATTGCAGGAGGAATTTGAGCCAAACCATTCCTGGTAATTACAGGTACAGTATACTGTAGGAAAATCTTGCTGTTTGGCAAAACTCTCTATATGGGGACATTGTTTTGAAGGCAAAAGCCTTCTTAAAAGTGTCTTACAAAGTTGTCCTCTGAGAGGACACAGTAAGTGGTTTTTGCCTCCAAGTGTACACCTGTATTTGGCACCCCGCACATGTTGTGGCATTGCTAGATACTCTCCTGGAAACATGAAAGGGGAATTTGAGTGTAACTTATTTTAGTCCATTAGTCCAAACTCTGTCCTTTTCGTCTGTTGTTTTCTGTTTTCTGCATTTCTTCCGTTTCAGTATCACACTTGAAAGATCTGTACTATTAATACCTTCCTCTTGCACATTTTTAGGATGATAGAAATCTTGTAATGCCTTAAGGCTTGTTGGGAGGTTATGTCTGCCTGTCTTCAGCTAGCAAACTGAGAAGTCTCCCAGGTTCACAGAACAGTTATTTCTCATAGAGAAGCCCAGAGAGCATTCTAAGGTGTTGCTGCTTTCTTCTAAATCTATTGATTGTATTCTCTGTATAGTCACCTAAAAAGGCATTTTAAAAACTTTAAAATCTGTTCCAGGTGGGATCTCTTTCAAAAAGGGCCTATGGCTCTGGAGGCCATCTGATCCAGATCCCTGGTCAAAACAGCTTCAGACCTGGATTAGGTTACTCAAGTCTTTAACTAGTTCAGTTTGGAATGTCTCCAGCACTGGAGATTCCACAATCCCTGTGAGCAACCTGATGCAGTAATTAACCATGTTAGTTCAGGGGGCCACATAACACCATAATTCTTTCTAAGCATCTTTCCATTCCCATTTTTTATTCTGCAATGATATTTTCCACAAAAGGAAGAAGACATGATGGATCCAGTTGTTGGAGATGTAGAATATATACCAAAATTATATAAACATTTTGCCATTTATAAACTATTTTTCCTTATATCTAGGTCCCTTATATGGCCATATATACCCCTGCAATTGTATATTTCTGTAAACCAAAATGTTAATTTAATATTGGTTTTAGCAAGCAATTTTATGCACATAGTTAGAGATATGTGTGTGTATATATATCTCTATGTTTTATGTACATATTTATAGCATATATTGCAGCATCAATTGCCACTAAAGACCTTTGTTATGGATGTTTTCTAAGTACATGTGCATTTTCTGTTTTCTCTTCTGCCAATAAATACCCTGTGCTTGTGCTTATGTGATGTGGAACCCATTAATTCATGTTCATTAGTGGTCTGACTGTAGTGCATAAAATAGGGCACCTTCATAAATGTTTCCTGGCCTGAGCACCAGATTCAAATTATACCTTCTGCCAGAACAAAAGAAAAAAAAAAAGAAAAAAAGAAAAAAAAAGAGGCAAAATACTTTCATTCCAGAACAGAGTGACTTGCGTGTAGACTGTTAATGCTTCATCCCCCAGGGTAGTTAAATGATTTGCAAAGTTATGAAGCTGTTTTCCCAAGCTCTTAAAACTGCCCTAGAAATATGCCCCTTGAAATACCTTTCCTGGCAGACAGGATCTTCATTGTGATCTGATTTTCTTAACTTTTTTTTTTTTTTTTTTAAATGACACAGGAGTACCAACCACACATGTTTTGGATGAACATGATTGATGCTATGTATCAAAGCCTGGTTTGCTTCTTCATCCCCTATTTTGTAAGTGTTTGGTTTAAGCCATTCTGTTTCAAGCATTTGGAGGACAACTTGGCAACACAGCTTGGGCTAAATTCTGTCTTCTTTCTTACAGACTTACTATGATTCAGAGGTGGATATCTTCTCTTGGGGAACTCCCATAACCACAATAGCTCTTTTCACCATCATCCTGCATTTGGCTATTGAAACCAAAACTTGGGTAAGGTACCTACAGCCTACATAGAAACTCAGTAGCATAGACATAATTCTTCTCTTAGAATTATTATCTTAGAAGTGCCGCCTTTCAAAAACATAAGAGGTTGCTTCTTTGCCTCAGCACATTCTATTTTTAGCAGGCATTTTTTTAAATGCATAGAAAAGGTTTTAAAATATGATCTGGAAACAGCTTTGTAGTGTTGTATTTATAATAAGAATTTTTAAGTATACAAGGCTCTAAACTCTTTACTATGCATGGATTTAACTCTAGAAATTAAGAAGTTTTAATTTAATTAAGTCACAGTAAATTTCTCAGAATATAAAGAGTCATTATACTTATGTTGTTCAGGATTTTTTTTTGGTTGTTGTTCTAGACTTTTCTCCACTGGTCATCTTGCATCTTCAGTATCATTTTATTTTTCTTTGTGGCTCTGGTTTACAATGCTTCCTGCCCAGTCTGCCATCCTCCATCCAATCCCTACTGGACCATGGAAAGGCTGATGGGAGACCCTATGTTCTATCTCACTTGCCTTATATCACCAGTTGTTGCATTGCTGCCCAGGTATTGTGTCTTCTCATATCTTTTCTTGTATGCAGAGGCACTTTATGCATATGATTGGGAGAGCAAGAACATTTTCCATTCCCCATCTTTTGTTTTGCCTACAGCAACTCAGTTTCTCTCAGCAGCTGATTATTTGAAGTCAGGTTGTCTAACCTCTGGTGTGCTCCTGACCACAGGAACAGACCACAGCTCCTGGCCAAGGACCACAGGAATGGGATAATTGTAGCCTGTTGGTCAAACCTGCTGGCCTTGCAGAGGTTTGCTACCCTGTGAGGTTTTCTGTGATGCTTCTGGATTCAGTCCATTCTTGCATAAAATGCACAGTACCCAAATTCTGATAGTATGTTGTGGATCTACTTGGCTATTTGTAGATGTAAGAGGCTTGCTCTGCAGGCTTATCCTCATTGCCTTTCCTCATCAGGAAAGATGAAAGACTGTGTGTAATCACAAGGTGGATCACTGGCTAAAGATACAGATGTATTACACTACTTAATTAAGTTATTAATCAAAATATTAGCACAGCATTCAGAGCTGTCCATCTGCAAGCTTTCTTCTGTAGAGCGTTATTTTTCTATGTTGTGCTTTTGTCTTGGACATTTTCCCTTAATAACGTATTGGGTGTTTCCTTCTTTCGTTTCTTTTCACGTGCTCATTCTCCTCTTGCAGGTTCCTGTACAGAACCCTTCAGGGAACACTATTCCCAACCCAGCTTCAGCTTGGGCGCCAGTTGAGTAAACTGTCCCCGGAGACTCGCACCCAGCTTCTCACCGAGTTGAATGTAAACGAGACAATATGTCAGACACGGCTCTTTGCAGACAGCTTCTCCCCGAGCCTTGGCTCAAGTGCTAGTGATTGTTACAAGGCTAATAACCAAAGCACTCCTTTGCCAACCTCTCCTCAAACAAAGGAGTCACTTTTCCGAGAGCACGCGAAGGCAGAACAGAAAACAGATCAGACTGCGGCTGCCTGTCCCCAGGGTGCTGTGTTGTATGAGGAAAACAAGCTCCCCTCATCAGCAGGTAGTCTGGAAAGGTCCATGGGCTTTCATGAAGTTCGATGTGGCACTTCAGAGGTGGAGTCATTGCCTGTGGGAACAGCATTCCCATGGAGCTCAGCAGTGGACCAAGCAGACTTCAGTTTGTTGAAGTGGATCACATCAACTCCACTGTTCAGTCACATTGGGACTGTTTTACAGGTGTCATCAAGCAGTTTACAAAATGAAGCACAGGACAGTATGTGTGTGCTTGGCTCTTCTTTGCATGTGGACTTCAAAGGCTTAAAAGAAGAGAGCTCAAATAACTTGCAGGACAAAATGAAAGGAACCCCAACTGATCATTCTAAAAATGACAATTCTGAGACCACCTTTTTATGACGTGGGCCATAAATATATTTATATATTTTCTATTTGCACACATTTATAGTGAGATTACTCTATTTGTTTCCAAAGGTGAAACAGAAAATCAAAGGTACAGAATGATTATTTAAGAATGTTTAAATACAGTTTATTGAAATAAGAGCTTTAAATATAAAAAGAAACACTTGAAAGTTACATTTATATTGTTTTATTTTTTCATCTCATTTTGTAAGGAAATGCCTTTTCTTTATTTTTCAGATGTTTCTCTTTTATTCTGACACATACTGTAAAAGCAAAGGCTCTATCTACCATATTTGAAAGGATTAGATTCAGCAACAATTATTGGTATCATTATAGGCCATTCAGTAATCAAGGAGGAAAACCCATTATAATAAAGAGTCACTATATTCCATCTATCATCTGCTTGCCAGTGTATTTTGTCACTGAGGCAAAGCTGTGGAATTATTATATTTACCTCTCTGTAAATGTTAACAGTATCTTACCACCACATTAATAATACTGATATTTTATAAATGACACCATGTTCTGATATTGCAGCCATAACATTTGATGATAAAACAGTAAATAAATGACCATCCATATTGCAAAGTGATTTCCCAGTCTGGCATTAATTGTAAGTCAGCCCTTCTTCTCTTGGAGTAGCTGGTGTTTGGCTGGGCATAGCCTTACATCGTGCTGTACAAAAAGCTTGCTGCTTGTTTGTAAGGAAGGATTTCATGGCAAAGAACTTGTGCCTCATGTCTGCTGTAGGGTTTGAGCTGGGAAGCTTGTGATCTTGGATGCTGGGAGCACTACCACAGCCACTGTTACTGAAGAGGTCTGTTCTGCTTGCTACTGAGGTGGAGGACTGGCAGAGTGGAATTTTGTGAGATGCCTTTGCTGTTGTTTCAGCCAGGTTAAATTGAGTCCTTGGGGATGATGAAGCTGAATGACCAGCTGTGAGGGTACGTGCTAAGCAGAGGTATTTGAGCCTGGTCTAAAGCAGGCTATCTCCAGCCCCAAAAGCAGGAAGCTGCATTGCTTCTGAGGTTATCTCTGAGCTGACCTCACCTGGCTCTAAACCCCAGACTGCCGCTGGTACACCGGTGTGCAGCTGCCCTGTGCCAGCCTGATGAATCCCAGGGGCTTTAGCCTGTAATGTTGCCTGGTTCTTTCACACCTGGTCATCATGACCACATATGAACTATCTGCTGCAGTTCTTTTCCTCGTTGCAGGTTTTCATGGGCTTTGGATTGCTTGCCATCAGTTTTTGTAAGGCCACAACATTTCGTGCCATGCTCAGTGCCTGGCAACCTGCCTGCCCTGTGGATTGCCTCAGCGTGGTAAGACACAGTACCTACCATCTGTCACTTGCTAATCCACTCAGGATCCTTTTTTTTCAAAGATTTGTGTACACTGGCCTCTTTCCCAAAGGCTGAATTGATAATATGATACTGTTAAATGCCAATGAAAGGAAGGAATGAAAGCAATGTAAATAGGAGCAGTCAGCCTGTAAATGTGTTACCCTCATGAAACATGACACATCTGCAAGTAACTAAACTGCATCTGGGATTAGAATTGACTAGGGACAGGGGAAAGGCACTAAGGGACTCACTACTGCAGTCTCCCATGAACAGCTTTTAGCATATGATTGATTTGAAAAAAATGAACCCAAAGCAGAGCTTCTTCCTTTTGCCCTTGAGTTAAAGAGGAATGTTAGTTTATACATATGAGATTTAGTGGAGGAAAGCACACCTGCTGACTCATTTGTTACTGGCTGAAAACATGCTGGCATTCCTCTGCTATATTAGTTGTGATAGGAATGGGGCAGTTCAAGTGGCCGCTCAGCTTCCACAAGGGCAGGTGGGCATCTGCCCTGTCAGTGCCAACACGAGCCAGCAGTGTGGGTCTTGGCACAGCCCTCTGAAGCAGGGCAGATGCAATGTCCTCAGAGCACTCTCCACTCACTGGCAAAGGAGCCTGCAGAGCTCAGCTCAGCTGTAGAAACCTCCTTTGCAAAGGTCTCTAGCTGGGGGAGGCAGCTCCCTGTTCAGGTATCTGCTTGCTCTGCCAGCCTGCTCGGTCTTGATAGTAACTGTTGGGGTGACTTCACAGGTGATTTTTTTGCAAGGTTAGCTGGCAGTATTTAACACATCCTGTGCAGCGATTGCCATTGTAAATAACTTGTCTGTGTGGAGATACAGTGTCTTAATGTCAGAGAAGTCAAATGACACTTTGAAATGTGTAAATCCATCTGGTTAGAAATCATCTGCTTGTAAAACAGGATCTCCCAGAAGGACGTGGTGTCAGATACCAGGTGGGCAGAGTTCATAGGTTTGCAGGATGTTCAATTCATTCTAAGAAGGTCACAGGGTCATAGCAGGAGCTAGCCAGAGATGTTGCAGGTGTGTGCCCTCTCAGTTACTGCAGCAACCCTAACAGCCAGGTGAGGATCTCCTGAGTTTATTGACTCCTCTGCATCAGGAGTCACCTCCTTTTCACAGCAGGATTAATGTCCCACAGGCTTTCATGGGATCTGCTGGCAGCAGAAAGGGCTGGAGCATCACTGGGCTTTGGCTCAGAGCTGTGTTTCATGATACGCTTTTCAAAAAGAACCTAAACTCCTCTCTGGCCATGCCTTTGCAGTACAAGACTGGGTTTAGTTGTTGTGCTTTCAGTGTTTCGAAGATTATTTCTGTAGGCAAGGGATAGAAGGGTTCCTTTGGGACTGAGACTCATGCAGTGCCAGATAGGTGTGTTAAGTTGCCATGGTGGGTGTGAGTTGTACATCTTCATCATATATTTAGGGAAACTGTAGATCTCAATCCTCAGCTGCTGTACCCATCATAGCATCTCTAATATCTGCAAGCTGACTTACCCCAGCTGGGCATCAGGCCTCCATAACTGCTCTATTTTGCTGAAAAATAAAATTTTTTTTGAAAAATCCTTAGAGATTTATTTTGAAATACCTAAGGTGTAAATTAATCCCTTTGTACTAAAAGATAAAATATCTTTATTGTGGCAGCAATCCTTCAAAAATGCGTTAATTTAACCTTAAATAAACCAAACAATCCTGCTGACCTGAATGGAGCAGTGGCCTCTGCAGGGTTGCTGGTGTGCCTACGGATGGGTAGGGAGATGTGCCACACTGAGGCCAACGTGCCAAACCCACACAGCGAGTTACCTGAAGGCAAGAGCCACATCAGTGGGATGTCAGCAAGCAAGATGTCTCCATTTTCTTTTGGGAGATACTTTGTAAAATAATAGCTAAAATGTAATTTAAACCATAGTTTGGAGGGAGAAAAAAAGCCCAAACAGATTTCTCATTTGGAAAGAAAATATTAAGCAAACTAATTATTTACATTTTAAATCAGTTCTCTCTTCAGCTGCCAGAAGACAAACATATCAAAGCATGTTACTTGCTGGGCTTTAGGACTTGTCAACATTTTGAAGCTGCTATTAATATTGAAACATTTTAGCTAAATAAATACTAATTGCTTTCTGAAGCTGTATACATGGATTTTAATAAAACAGAATAAACTTTAAAGTTATTCCTGTTGGTGCAGTTGAGCAGTTGTTATATCAGGCAAAACAAAGCTTTAAATGCGTGAGGCTAATCTGCAAAAAGTATGCAACTTTTTGAAAATATGAAAACTTTATGAAAATATTCCACAGGGCAATTAAAACAATACCCATATTTGGTCTTTTCCCAACAACAGCCCCCTGTACACTGTTTGAAATATTTGCACTGAATTCTGCAAGCACTTCTATGTCTGCTTGACATTGCTGGCTGAAGTAGTCTGGATGAAATTAATGGCTGAGGAGAAGAGAGTTGTGAATTAAGCATCACAGTGTTCCATACTTCTTAGTCTTATTTATGTGAACTAACTTCTCAGTGATTTATCCATTTGAAAAATTCCTTCTGGATGTATAAAGATCTTTTAGAAACAGACAGAAGTGTTCTATCAGGATGGCTCTCTAATCTCAGAAATTGTATCTCACACATATGCCAGGGCACTAGAACTGGGCATATAAATGTCAAAACAGGAACAAAACAACCTTCCAGGTTTTTTTCCAGGCTTTTCCAGCTATACATCACTGTTCTGCATGCCCAGTCATGAATCTGCTTGCCACCCTCCTGTACTGAAATCACAGCCATACACCCTGATTAAAATTTCCTCAGACCTTTTCAGATTATTCAAAGACTGCTGTTTCTTCTATTACATTACTTCCTCAATGATCTTGCATTGAACTCTGATTTACCATTTATTCACACCCAATTCACTGCTCAGGGCAGCAGTCTGTGCTTGCTCCCAGTACACCTCCTGAAGGCTCTACCCACTTAATCAACAAGCATTGCTTTGTTGTGCCTTGAGCCACCTTTCTGAGTGTCACGCTCACTTTTTGCTCCACTCCAGGCTTATACATGCTAAACATCATTGTCTGCCTGATCTACACACAAAGATATGGAGGATTTGAGGAGGTTTACTCATTCAAGTTGCCATATAAAAGGGTTCTGCATGAATACTGGTTTCAGTAAATGGAGATGTTCAGCTTAAAATAAACTGTCAGAACTGTGTGTGCTTGAATCATCTGGGAGTGGCAATTTATAAAACATAAACATAAATCTGCATCAAAACTTGAACTAAATAAATAAGTTTTCTAAAGTCTCATGGTTTTGCAGCAGCTGGTTCTTGATCCAGACTGATCTAAGCCTTGGGCATTTTTCAGTCCAGCATTAAATGCAGCCATGTGCTTTTGTAAGGGAGCACACACAATGCTGATTAAGCCATGCACTGTGATGGTGCAGTAACAGGTATGTGTCAAAGGCACTGCAGAAACCACGAGAAGCCAGGCATGCAGGTGTAGCAAAGGGGAAGGAAAGGCACTGTTGGATGCTATTCAGAAGTCCCATGGCTGGTAAGGGGATCTTCAGAGCTTCCCAACTGCCTCTTTTTGCCTTTGAAAAGGTTCTGCACATCGCCCTCTCTGCCTGCTTGACCCCATTCAGCTTAAATTTTACTGGAGCTGTACCACAAGTGAATTTGGTTTGTTACTTGCAGCTGAGAATGGATAAGGGGTTGGAACTGAACTAATGCTGACTCGGATGGAGGGAGGTCAGCATTTGCTTTGCAAGGAACGTGCTGGCTGTTCACTGGTCAGGAGCTCTCCCAAGCCAGGGACCAGGGCAGGTCCCACTACTGATCCCACAGTTCCTCCCTGTGTTGAAAACCAGGGCAGGAGCCGTAGCAAAGGGACCCCGGTGCTCTCCCAGTGCAAGCAGCCCTCCACTGCTCATTAGGCTGAGACCACGAATTTGTCTGCAGTGTCCTGGTATGGACCAGGAAGGGAAGCAACAGATAACATGGCTGAGAAACTTCCTGCTCCATGAGGAACTTCCTGTGCCATTGCATAAAAGCCTCCATGTTTCTCTCCCATGTGCTCCAGTATGCATCCTGGCCATCAGAAAGCCCCTGGGATGGTTGCACTTCCTGCAATGGAAGATGCTGTGGGGAGCCCTCTGCTGCCTCCTGAAGGGGCCCCTGGAGCACCTGCACTGAGGCCACTGCCCCAGGGATGACAGGCACCTTTGCCAGTAGCCACAGCTCCATTGGTCACCCCATGTGCCTGTCACTGAGGGTCCTTTCTGCCAAAGGAGGCTCTGTGTGGTCACAGCCCATGTATCTTCAGCTGAAAAATACAACAACAAATTGTTTTCCCAAGGCTTAAGAGGTTCAACAGGTAAAGGTTTACAAATGTCTCTGGGTCTGGACACCCATATACAGACAAGGGTTTTCCAGCTGTCCTGGGCTGTGAAACCCTGTAGTGTATCGCACACTCAAAGGGATCATGGTGCTTTGTATGCTTTAAAATTTCTTGTGGTTTCCCAGGAGCCTGGCCACCCCTAAATATCAAAATCCAGAATTAGAAGCCACTGTTGAAAATGGCAACAGTGCCATGTGGAATATGCTTTATTTACATGGAAGAAGAGCAATTAAAAGAAAATACTAACTTTTAAGCAATATTTTTCTATATAGCTGCATGAGGAATTATCTCTATTTTGATCAGCAGCTTCCATGGGGCTTTAAGTACAGGTGTTTGCTCTGTGCAGTAATGTCTCCCTGATACATGAAGTGCTGTGCTACATAAATCCTTTCAAGATGAGGTTTAGCATATCCTTGCCAGGGTGGGCAAAGACGGCCAGGTCCTGCAGCCAGCTCTGCTGCTGGAAGGATTTTAGCTGGGTCAGCTCTCAAAGTCCTGTTTCATCAGCTCATCTTGCATAGCACCTATCTGCCATGCAGCCCTGTGCAAGGTATGACTAAACAAGAACCTTAAAAGCAGGTTAAAGGCATCAGCATTTAGCTCACTCATGGCTGTTGCTGCAGCATGGAAATACACAATGCATGGAAATATTCTGTTAGTGAACAAAAAATTCTTGAAAGAGCCTTCTGAGAGGCTTGGAAAAGTGTCAGTGAAGAGCTGGCCAAGGTGAATAAAAGCTGCTCAGACTGGGTGGAATGCCCATTCCCCCTGCAGGAAGACATGCTGGGACTTTATTTCCTCTTCATTATCTGGGCAGTTCCCCTAGTCAGGACAGGGTGCAGATTTCCAGAGGTGGTGTTGACTCAGAGCTGGACCAAGGGGCCTCTCACTTTGGCGTCACAACCCCTAAACACAGCACTGCTGTAGCTAAAGTTAGCATTTAATGGCCCAAAATTCCCCGTGGTATATTGCTGGTGCTTGTTCATCACATTTTCCAAAAGCTGCAAGTTTTAAAGTCTTCAGTTTATTCCTGGACCACCCATTTTACGTGCATGAAGGCACTGAATTGTCCCTGCAGCCAGACTTGCTTGAATGTGCTTCCTACCTTTCCACCCTTCCTCACTTTCCTTCCCAAAAACAATGCCCACAAAAATCTACTTGGACTTTCAGAAACCCAAACCACAACAGAGATATTGCTCACCATTTGCACGCCTAGAAACAAAGCAGAATTGTGCTAATGAAATCAGCAGAGATGCCTCTTGTTTAAGTAGTATTTTCACTGACACATCCTTCACGCCCCCCCAGATGCCCACTGAAGGGCCTGACGTTGCTTCTTATCCTTTTCTTTATGTGCAAATGCTCCAAAGCTTGAGAGCAAGAAGGCAGATATTGAGCTTTTCACTTTAAAAACCTGAAAATGCAAAGCTCTTCCTTCTTTTTTTAATCAAATTGCTGATGGAAATGTGGGGGTTATATTTACTAAAAACCCAAATTACCAACAAACTCTCAATCAACCGTGTGTACTGTTAGAGCTGCATGAACCATTTTTATCCCGAGTGGGCTGGGTGTTTGCAGTTTATAAGATCCCTGTCATTTTGCAGACACAATTAACTTCATAGCTGAATTGTTTTGCTTAACACTCAAGAACTCAATAAAACCATTATAGCTAAAAGCTCCTTGGAAGATGATGTAAATAGAAAGTTTGAGTTGGCATCATCTGGAAACAGAGGGCAAATGATGACATAATGGAAGGCATTGCAGGCAAAGACTCCTCTCCCCTGGGGGCCCATGGAAATTATCTGTCAGTTTTAGGTACCTGAAGTTTTCTGAGTTTTGAAGCTTAAGAGTGAATTAATTCATTTATATCCAAACGTACTGGTGGTGTCTACAACCACCAAAAACAGGCGACAGCATTTCCTGCCCATTGAGTGTTGTTTTGAGCAAGACCCACAGTGCAAGGAAGCCAGGATTATTCAGAGCTAAAGAGAGAAAGAAAGATGTCAGCTTTTCCAAAAATACCCCATGTGGTTTGATGGCACTCAGTTGGCTGCTGTTGTAGCCCACCAGCAACCGCCCCCTTGCCAGATGGCTCCTGCTCATCCGGGACGGAAGTTCAGCGGTGGTTCCTCTCATGAGGTTTTGGGGACACATCACATGCTGAGAGGGCTCAGTGGACACCTCTGCCCCTCTTCCTGTCCCCAGGAAGGGGTCACAGTGGGAAAGGGGGACTGTTCCAGCCCTCTCCCAGCCCCTGGCAAATCTGCACCTTCTGTACTGCATGGAGCACCTTCTGGCTTCTGCACCTTCCACACATTCCCTTCCAGAGGCAGCAGCACAAGCAGAGGAAAATCATGTACAAATACATTTCCAAACAAGGATCCATGGACCGTTCTCCTCCCCATAGCTCCCTGTTCTCATCCTAGTTTGATATAAACATTCCCTGGGATCTTGCTTCAGCCAATTTTACTTCTCCACATAGCATTACCACAATTTCATCCCATGTACTGCAGCCAGGACTTGTTCTTTGTCCTGAGGGCCCCTTAGAAAAATAATATACAAAATATCCCATTTTTGGGAAGGGTGACTGACAAGGGACAACTCTGGGACACAAGTCCTAAGTCTGTGTGCACCAGGTGGTGCTTTACCACGTAAACAATTATACAGGTATAGATGCACCACCAGTATTTTCCATTCTGTGGAATGTGCAGAGAAAAACTGCTTAAGAAAGCATTAGGATTCATGCCATCTCCTTCTTTTCTCCA
>VZSR01003803.1:52862493-52913695 GCA_013398615.1 Brachypodius melanocephalos
AGCTCTGAGTCTCCTTTTTTCCAGGCTAAACAATCCCAGCTCATTCAGCTCATCATCCTCGTCCATCCTCAAGGGTGGCTCCACAGCTGGCACCTCTGGCACAGTCTGGAGGTCACTGCCTCTGGCTGAGCCAGGCCAGGGGTAACTCTGTGCTCAGGAGCTGTCACAGCCCACTGCTGTGTTTTGAAGAGAATGCTTTTGTTTTTCAAAGAAAGCAGAAGGAAACATGCAGACTTTGTCATGTTTAAATAACAGACATTTGAGCACTACTTAGAGGTAATTCAGTGTTGTCTGAATAGAGAAGCAATTACATTATCTTTGTTTGGTGTTTGTTTGGAGGAGGAAAAAAACCCAAGAAATATAAGTGACTATATTACCACACTGTGGCTTTTTTCTTTTTAATCACCTGCTTGAAGCCCAAAAAGTCCTTGTATTCTTCTATGCTCACCCTTGGCTTTCATTTCCAGCCACTTGTTATCTACAAAGAGAAAGTGCTTCTGCATAGAGGGAGGGAAAAAATAATAAAAAAAAAAGTTAGTTTAAAAAACTCTGTATATTTATTTGAAAGCGATGTGGAGATTTTAAACCTGTAACTAGGTGCCTTGAGACAAAAGCTTAGCAGGGTCTCCAAGCAGGAAAACCACATTTTGCTGCTTACACAGTCAAAAAAGAAAGTGTTAACTAAAATCTGTAATATTTTCAATTATATTTGCTTCAGATTTAAGTGAGGCTTATCCTTAAGAAACTTGTTCAAGACAGGTTTGTGAAGGCTATTTAAAAGGTCAGGATATTTTTACACCACTGTTCATCTGGGAAAAAAAAGTCATATTACATTGAAAATTGAGCTTCCCAAAATAGCACACACACTGCTAACTAACCCTATACCTAATGACTGCTTTTGTCCCTTCCCCCATTTTTTGAGGGTGTGGGGTTTTTGGGAGAGCCCCGAGGGTCCCTGGGCTCTGCACGGGGCACACCCAGGGCTGGGTGGTGCCCGGGCACAGCAAGTGCCTGTCTGTGTCAGGCTGTGACAAACCTCCAAAACAAACCAGCACACAAAGGCAGGCTTGTCTGCTGCCCCACACCACTCACTAAGAGTTTCCCATGCAGGGCTGCTCCGTTCTACAGCTTATCCTTGGCAGTGCAGGACAAGCAGACGGGCTTTAGACCCAATAAAGAAATAACACGCAAGCCAGGAGAAAAAGAGTAATAGGGGAGAGAATTGAGAGACATCTCATTTCTTATTCTAGCATTAAAAAAAGAAAAAAGATGCCACAATGCTGCTGAGTTTTAGTAAGTTGTTTTCTTTCTTTTAATCTCCTTGATAAACATGTGGCTCTGTAAATTTTGGGGCTGAACTTTGCTTTCTGCAGTCCTTTGTAACCAAAGAGGAGACATGTTTATACACTGGCTGAGGAGTGAGGCATCTCCCTGCACTAAATTACCCCAGTACATCTATTCAGGCAAAGGCCAAAACTGAGTAAACCACTCCATTCACATTTTGCTGCCATCTCTAGATGAGCCAGGGAGGGCTGGTTGGGAAGGCAGCACCTTTCCCCTGCACCCACACAGCCAGAGAGAGTAAATGAATTCTGCTGCAGTGACAGGGCAGTGGGCTGTAGACAGACGAGATGGGATTCAGCAGGATGCTGCAGGATGCTGTGGAGTGCCACGGGATGCAGCAGAACCTGGTGGAGTACAAGATGTGCTCTTTGCCACAGATGCTGCCGTGGGCTCTCCAGGCTACTGGCAGGGACAGGATGTCACCCCTGCAGAGGCAGCTGCCATCAGCCCTGTGTGAGTCCCCGATGTGTAGATGAAGGTGCAGGTGCAGAGGAGCTGGGCACACAGGCCTGTTTCAGCCTGCTCACTGTACAGATGCCAGGTTTACTCCCTTATACAAAAAGCTGAGGGGTCTGCAGGCAACCCCCTGAGATGAATGCATTCGTGTCCAAGGCATATTTCTCATCTCACTGAAAAGGGCAGCGCAACTTGACATCTCATTTTGGCACCCAGCGTGGCTGTATCTTGTATTTGCAGGACAGAGCAAATTGCCTCAAGGCCCACGTAAGAATTATAGACTGAACTGATCATCTATCAGAGCACCAGGATGGAGGCTCCCTGCTTGTTTCAGCCCCTGGGCCAGGAGGAAAACTGACTGATGACTCTCACTCAAACCATGAAATGAGACCCAGCAGGCACAGAGCAGCTGTCCTGACTCTCGTGCCACCTCCAACCTCACAGCCAAAAAGTCCCAACCACCTCTGCAGACAGAAATTCTCCTTTGGGAAGCACCCAACAGAAACAACAGCAACAACAGCAACCCCTTCTTGTTTATTCCACGTGTGCTTGCTCCAAGAAGGTAACAAGCTTGATATCAAAGCAGGGTTTGATTGTTGATTGCCATTGATTGTCAACTTGGGATGTGGCCCAGCTAAAAAAATGGAAAAAAAAAGCTGAACTAGACACACAGACTGACACTACCCTAAAAATGAAGATTTTATGCTCAGCATCCAGCTTCTGTGTCTGTGGAGACACACACACACCCACCCTGCCTCTTTTTACACCCCTCTTCATAATCATCCATCTCTTTCCACCAGCCTGAGAAGGCACATTGATTAAACAATGAAGCTATAGTTAGCTGGGGAAAGCTTGATCCTTTTTCTCCTGTTACCCCACAGGCTACCTTAACTTGGGAACCATCTAGAATTTTTTTCCACAACTCATAAAAATCTGTATGATTTTTTTATTATTATTAACCTACCAGCACTTCAGTTTGCGTTCTCTCAAGTTTATTGATTAATTTGAGCTTGTCTAGGAATGTCAGGTTTCTTTTTTATTTTACATTGGGTTTTTCATGGTGAGGTTTTGTCAATGGGGGATTACAGGGGTTGTTTCTGTGAGAAGGTGCCAGGCACTTCCCCTGTGCCCAATGAGGTCAACGCCATCCAGCTCCTGTAAAGACCTGGTGCTGTCCAAGCCCATATCCACTGGTGACAGTGGGATAACAGAATTAAGAACGGACAAAAAACCTGTGCAACAGCAGCTGAAACAGAGGAGTGAGAATGTGTGAGAGCAACAGCCCTGCAGAAGCTGAGGTCAGTGAAGCAGGACAGGGAGGAGGTGCTCCAGGCACTGGAGCTGAGATGCCCCTGCAGCCTGTGACAAAGACCATGGTGGGACAGCTGTGCACCTGCAGCCCATGGAGGACCTCCTGCCAGAGCAGGATACCCAAAGGAGGTTGTGATCCCATGGGATTCCCTGGAGCAGGCCCTTGGCAGGACCTGTGATGTGGGTCCCCCATTGGGTCACAGGTCCTGCCAGCAAAGCTGCTCCAGCATGGGACCCACTCTGGAGCAACCTGCTCCTGAGGGACTGCATGCCATGGAAGGGACCCATGCTGGAGCAGTTTGTGTGGAAGGACTTGTGCTGGAGAAGTTCATGGAAGACTGAGGTTGAGCCTGGGAAGAAGAAAGAGGTGAGGGGAAGGTGTTTTAAAATTTGGGTTTGTTCCCCAGTACCCTACTCTTATTTGATGATAATAAATTATAATAAATTAAATTAATTTCCTCAAGTAGAGTCTGTTTTGCTTGTGATGATAAATGGTGAGTGATTTCTTCCTGCCTTTGTTTGCTTCCTTTGCTTCCCTTGCTCTATTTTTCATTCTTTCACCCCCATGTCCATGTCCCCACTCCTGAGGAGGAGTGATGGAGCAGCTTTGGTGGGTACCTGGTATCCAGTCAGGATCAGCTCACCAGATACCTCTTCATCTACTCAGTAAAATACCATCAGGTTTTTTATAGTGCTTGTTTCCCTAAAAAATATCAAAAAGCAAATAAAACCAAGTACTTTTTTTTTTTCACTTTGATTGCTGTAAGCTGTATTGATTTAGGAAGGTGCCAGCTGATTCTGTGCATTTTTCAAATCATTATTTTCTGAGGTATTTCTAGAGTTACTGACCACAACACACCCCTGAGGTAGATCAAAAACCCAGAACAGGGCAGTGCATGACTACAAAGCATCCCAATCCAAATATTGCTTTTAAGCCTGGCCAGTCCCTTTGTTTTTCCCCCCCCCTTTTTTTTTTTTTTTTTGAGGGGGTGGGGGGCTGTATTCATACTTGGTTATTGAGGGCAAACTTCTGCCTGAGGAGTGGATCCTTCCTCATGCTCTTGAAAAATGAGAGCCCTGTTTTATTCTTGCCTCTCATGGTAGGAATCTACAGTCCAAACCTTGCTCCATGAGAAAATTCTGATCCATCTGGGCAGCACTCTGCATATAATGAAATCTGGGATCATGTTTGCATTCCCTCACCAGAGCTTCCATTACTCTTATGAGCCTGTCATCCTCCTGGGCAATGTCCCTGCTGGGGATACCCTGGCAGCATGAAAAAGGCCAGCATGGCCTGATTCAGGGTAGATTAAAGAGGGATTTTACTATCACAAATTTTGACAAGAAGGGTTTTTCAAAGTATGGTCACTCGAGGCTGTCAGATCATCTGACAAAAGAGAAAGGATTTAGGGAGCTTGAGCTGAAGCACTGCCCCTCCTTTTGTCTGGGTTTGTCCTATTTCCTTCAGCCACTGACTGAAAAGGATTCTTTGCGCCAATAAAACTCCCTTAATTAGCTGGTGTGCTTACTTGAAGCTCTGAAAATGCTGCCCTGGGTATTTAGATCACAGCTACCTCATGCAGCTGGGGAGGTCTGTGGGAAACACTGCATTTTGCTTCCTTTGGTTTTTTTTTTTTTTTTCTTTTTAGGTATGGCTGTGGCAGCACAGCCAAGAATTCTGCTTGCTAGGATGGTGAGATGTGCTTGGTCCAGAGCTATGAGAGGGTGTCTTTGTCCCCTGCAGAGATACCACGGGCCATAACATCAGAGGAGCTTCCGAGCCTTAGAGAAAATTCCAAAGGATCTCCTTATCTCCTTCCTGGGGAATGATCAGGGTCTGAGCACCCTGGCCAGATGCAGAATGAAGGGTGCCAAGACTCCCACATCCAGACTGAAAAGTCTCTTTCCTTTTCTCCCCTTCTCCTGAACACAAAGTGCCTAAAAAAAATTTAAAAAAAAAAATTAAAAAAAAATCTACACCATTTGAGTATCATAATTTGTTACTTTTCTTCCATGCAAGTAGCAGCCTTAGATGGGGTTCCTGAAAGGGTAGGGGATGCACCAGGCTGTGGAGTGCAAAAGCATGCCCTGCATTAGGGACCCTGGGAGGGTGTCTGCTCCACACCCAAGGGAGAGTCCTGCAGTGACCAGCAGGAACAACTTGGAGGAAGTTATGGCCAGTGGTGAGAAACTTGCTGGATCCCTGGGCTTCACTCAGGTTGCTCCTGCCCTGAAGATCTATTTGGGTAGTGTCTCAGGAAAGAGTCAGCTGCTGAGGAGACCAACAGTGGCATAAAAAAAATTGTATAATAATTGCCCAGAAACTGAATACAGTGTTTTTCCTTTCCACCTTCCCTCAACCCCATGCTCTCCCAATCTCTCCTTGGGAAAATATCTCCAACAGGGCTTTAATGTATTTTCTTTCCTGGGAATCACTTTCTTCTTGCTGGCAAAAGGTGGGAAAATGGAGCTGTCCTTACTGAAAGTGAAAGATTTTTAATCCAAAACACCACCCAGGGGGTGTTTCAGCAGCTGTGTCTGAGCACAGGGCTGAGGGTGCTCCCCAGAGCCCTCTGAGAATGTAATTATTTCAGTTTAGTCCATGAGAAAGGTACAGGATGAGGTCAGAAGCCAAACACTGGGCAGAAATCCTTCAGCTTAACCAAGAAACAAAACTCTGCTTTCTGTGGAGCAGCACCTCACAGCCCCAAAATGAAGAGGAATTCATGGCAGAAATTGTCCCGGGTTTCTGTTCATGAAAGAGTACAGACAGCACTAATCTTGAGATTTGCAACAGAAACAATCCTGCACTTTAATTTGTGCTAAAAAATTAGATTTTTTTCCCAGTCTCACCAGTTTCTGGTTGAAGTTTTGGACAGAGCCCATCACTCAGATGTGAGGAGGCAGAGCTGAACCCATGCTGCTGGGTACCACAGAGCAGCTGCCCTGTGAGGAGGCTGCCATGCCCTGAAATGGCTGGAGTGCCTGTGAAATGCCAACCCACACAACCCCTGTGCTCTTTGTGTCAACCAGCAGCACAATCTCCACTCCTGCACGCAGAGAGAGGCAGAGACTGGCTCCACACCTGCAGGTTTCTTTCCTGCTCATCCAAAATGCATCCATCCTGTGCCACATTTCCTGGAGCAGAAATATGATGTCCCTTGCTCTTACCTCTCAACCCTCCTCAAAAAGCTGCTAAGGGAGTACAATAGAAAACCTCTGTATTCTCTTTTTTCCTTTTAGCATTAAATAGAACACCAACAAGAAAACAGATTAAATAACATGCCTTTCAGGGCATATGTTGCATAATACTATAGAGAGTACGAGCTTTTAAAGCAAATCTCTCCACTCAAATTAAAACAAACTGCTCTAAAAAGCATTTTCTAGGCTCAGCGGGGGCAGGGGGATGCCGATTTCCACACTGCTCCTCTACAGCTTGTTAGCAGGCACTGCAAAACATATGCACTTTCCTTAAAAAGTGCAGTTAGGCAGTTATTATCCAGCCTTCAAATCATCTGACAACCTGTGCACTTGCACTTGCATCACCATGGCAAGGGTATTCTGCACCCTCTTGCGTGCAGGTGTACAGAAAACAAATAAATCAGTTTTATACTTTTTTTGTTTTGTTTTGTTTTTTGTTTTTGTCCCAGCTCTGAGCATCTGGCCCTCAGCCTGAGGTACAGATGGCGAGGTTGGTCCAGAAGCTGCATGTCTGTGGTGTGTGTAGTTATTTGTCAGTGGGGCTTGTTTTCATCCCTGCAGGGGCAATAATATAAAAAGCTGCATCAAGACTGAGATGAGATAAGAAACTGCAGAGGGCCTGGAATCTTAGGGAGGCAGATGGGACATTAACAGTTGGAAATGACGTGGGGTTTTTCCAATATCCACATGTTCCTACTAGATTTTTGCTAACCATGCACTCTTTCAGAATAAACCTTCCTGGGGAAAAAAAGAAAAAAAAAAAAAAAAAGCTTAAAAGTTTACAGTGTTAAAGCATTAAACAGTTCCATTTTTTAATTTTTGAAATGTTGATAGTAACAGAAATCCAAGTACAATTATCCCAAGGAGAGAAGAAAATCATAATTAATGAATGTTATTTTCAAAAAACAATCTGATTTTAGAGCTCAATAACATCTTTATAGCCCTGTGTCTTGCAACTTACCAGGACCTGTAGCAAATACTTTGCCTGACTTCCTTTGCCTTATATCCCTTGGCCAGAAAACACTAAAGAAAAGCTGAAGGACTTTCAGAGGTAGCCCAGTACCCTCAGCATCAGCATTTCTCTAACCTCTCCCTCAGTTTGAGAGCAAACAAAGCCCAATGTGAAATCCTAGACAGGGTCATTTTTATTTCAGTTGTCTTCCAGCAAAGACCCTGTGTGATTTCAAAGAGCAATATTGATCCATATACATCTTGATAACAAAAGTATGGACTGTGTTTGCCCAACTAAAGCACTTTTGAAACATGGCTGCTTTAAATTGTATTTTGGCTGCTTTAAATTGTATTTTGACTGCATGGGGAGACCCAGGTTTTCCACATTTAACTACTGTATTTTCACACAGAGGGGCATTTTGTTCTATAGCAATCTTTTAATACTTTTAGCAACATTTAACTCAGCATGGAGCACAATCATAAAAACCATCTATTTACTTGATGGAAATGGTAAACTGGAAGAAACACATGCACAAAAGGAAGGAGAAGAAAGGGGCTGAGCCTAGAGAGGTACAAGAGCTACCAGCTGCAGTCTGAAACTACAGATTTCCACTGGTAAATGGTAAAAAGCAGAGTACTGGATTTCAGGGACAAAAATATGACTGAGAGATTTGATTCTTGATCTTTGAGGCTACAAGTCCTGCAAAGATGTACAGATTGCCTTTAGCAACAAGCAGCAGAAAGCTTCCATGTAAGAGTGGAGCAGGAATTCTTTTTGGTACCTGTTTGGTTTGTAGACATAATCCAGAGGCTTTTTACATGGTTAAACTGAAGATACTTGCTCTAAAAATGATTAAATCTGGACCTGAATATCATCTGGTGCTCTGGGGACCATCCAGACTTCCCCAACCTGCCTTGTTTGCAGACCAGGCTCAATTAAATTTTCCTTCACCTCATTATCTTTAAGGTGGAGAAGGCAGCCCTCTGTCAAGGGGATGAGTGCTGTTGGTCAGCACAGTGGTTCTCAGCCCTAAATTCCCTGCAGGGATGTAAATTCCTGACCTCCAGGACACTGCTGGCTGGGCCTCCCCTGAGCCACCAGGAACACACCCAAGGTAAGCACTCAATGGGAGCAAGGTTTCTTACTTCAAGTGCATCCACCCCAGTCCCAAAGCTCTTCATCCTTTTCAAGAGGATCTAAATGATGGGTATTACTCCACATTGTCAGACCAGAGGCCTTACTGGAGAGGGTTTCCTTGTCAGATTGTCACAGGCTCCAGACCTGCAGGCATCCCTTGGGCTGGTTGTGAAGTGCTTCCAGGGCCTGCCCCAGGGGGCTATCCAGAGTGCTTGAAGGGATTTCAAGGAAAATCCTGCACCCCCAGGAGACCACCACAGCAGCAGTTTGGCTCCCACCTACTCTTGGATGAGCAAATTGCTCCATGCAGCTATTTCCAGCAGAGCTGTGGTTTGCTCTTGGGCAGTGCAGGTACTGGAAAGAGGAACAGGGTTCTCCAGTCACTGTAAAGGAAACCTTGGCTGGTCCTGTACAATGATAATGTGAAGCTTAAAGGAAAAACTCTGTATTTTCTGAGGATCCTTCTTTTCACTTAAAAAGTTAGTGATGTGAGGGCCAGCAGCCCAGAGCCATCTGGTTATACTTGGGAAATGCAGGGGTCAGCATCTCCATCCTGGAGCATCCGAATGTCTGTGGAAGCTCAGGAAAAGGACACTCAGAAACACCTGGATTTTTGAGATAGCTGCATGTGCCCCAGTGTGGTGACTGCCATACCCTGGAGGGGTGCTCCAAGGCAGAGGCAGCTCCAGGGCAGGTGCAGCTGCCCCAGGCCAGGAGGTGGGTGGCCTCTCTCTTAGGGATTGATTGCTCCCACTGCTCAGTTTGTGCCTACAGATGTAAGGGCTGCAACAACCTCCAGGACATATTTAGGCTTTCTGGAACTCACTCTTACTTTTGTCCTGCCACTGCATTTGCCAAGGCATGATATCCTGCTGCTCTTTTTGATGTTGCTGCTGTGATCAGACCTAGGTTCTCCATCCATCCAGACTGCCACGTGCCCCCTGTTTGCTGGTTCTAATACAGGTTTTCCAAAGTACTGGAGAGGGTTATCACTATATAATGTACTCAGCCTAATCAGAGGAACTTGGTAGAGCTGAAGAGGGGTTGATGGATCTTCCCCAGGGGAAAGTCACCTGCTTGGACCTGGCCTTACCAGCAAGGAGTGATATTTATTGACTCTATTACAAGAAAAGAATAAGCTCTCTGGAGCAGATCCAAGATGACCTGCCTCACTACTAAAGAAAATACATCAAATCAAACTGTTGCACGTGCCTGTGCTCTCAACCATTAGTGGGAGTTAGTATTTCTCATGCAGCCTCCTCCTGTCATTTTGTGTTCAGACACTGGCACTGGGCTGGTGGGCTGATCCTGCAAGCTGACCTTAAGGTTGCATCCCCTGGCTTGTTTTACACCAGGAGAGTGCTCTGCTGCAAATGTGGGAAGTGGGGACCACTCCCTAATTGCAGAGGGAACTAACCAAGGCATGCAGATAGAAAGTGCACTGCAACACCTGCTCTCTGCCTTTCCAAAGAAAAGAACCCTTCCCCTCTCCAAATGTCCCACCTTGGAGCAGTCCCAGTCTCCCACATATGGGAGAAAAGCAGGTAGTGTGGATTTCGTAACTTACACCTCTGATTCTGTTACAGGAGAGAAAAGTGCTTTCATTGCCCAATTCTCACTAGTCTGGCACCTGGATTTCTTCCTGTTGTTTTCACCAAACACATTTTTTCAGTGTGCTGGATCTCACCTGCCTCAAAGCATAAATACTGTTAAAGTATGTTTCACAAAATCTGCTTTCCCTATTGCTCACAAAAAAATGGGAAGAGGATACTTTTGTCCTCGTATATAATAAAAGGTCAATATTCTTCTTCAAACAATGCAAATCAAACTTGTTTTCCAGTCAACCCTCCTTTCTGAAAATCAAAAGCCTTCCTCTTCCATAAGAGATTCAAGACCACAAAACCCTGAAATATTTTAAACAGAAAACAGTATTTCCCATGAGGACTGGATAGCTAGTCACAAGGCATACAGCCCTCTTTCTTCTGTGGTATTCATAGACCTATGAACAACATGCATTTTAGGAGCAGGTAACCAGAAAACTACACTGCATAACTCACATTTGTGGACATGTCTGTGACAACACAGATGGACTGCACTTGTAATTTCCCTCTGAGCTTTTCTGAGCTGCAGGAGGCTTGAGCCCATGTAGGACTGTCTGGGGCAAGGATCCTACAGCTGCTTTGCATGGCCAAGTCAGAGCCCTTGATATATGATTTAATTTCAAACCTAGGAATAAATCTAGGGGGGGGGGGGTGTCCATTTCACACATTCATTTCTCTGTATTTTTTCAGTGATAGATATCATCCAGCTCTGGGAATATCTGGGATATGACCCAACACATAAAAGACATCAACCTGTTAGAGTGAGTCCACAGAAGGGTTACCATGTTGATTAGAACATCCCTCTCAAGCTGATGGAGCACCCCTCCTGCAGGAAAAGGCTGAGAGATTTGAAATTGTTCAGCCTGGAAAAGAGAAGTCTGAGGTCTTCCAGTACCTGAAGGGAACCTACAAGAAAGACAGAGAGAGGAGCTTTTTACAGGAGTGACAGTACCAGGCTTCAAACTGAAAAAGAGTAGGATTAGATCAGATCTAATGAAGAAATTCTTTACTATAAGATTGGTGAGGCACTGGAACAGGCTGCCCAGAGAAGCTGTGGGTGCCCCATCCCTGGAGGTGTTCAAGGCCAGGTTGGATGGAGCTCTGATCAACCTCGTCTAGTGGAAGGTGCCCCTGCCCATGGAACAAGGGTTGGAACAAGATGACCTCTAAGGTCATTCTGTAATTCCATGCCGTAGGTGCAGGTGCAGGTATAGATGTAAATAAACTTCTTAAATAGTAAGATACACTTTTTCTCTTAGGAGATAAATAAATGTATCCAGGGATGCCTGACTGTACCAGCCCCCAGAAAAATAGACATGTATTCACACATGCACTCACACATGTTGTCTATGTGTAGCATTATAGGAAGATTAGTTTCAAGCTTCCTCTGTTTCATAAGTGCCTCAGCAGAACTGCATAAACAAGCACAATACAAGGATATAAAGGCTGTGGCAGCCATTTTTTATAAAAGACAATAACACAAGTAGCTGATAACAGCAATAAATAAGTGATTGCTTCAGAAACTGGAAGTCTCTGTGGCTGAATGGTGCATTTTCTCCTTTTGACCTCAAGAGCATTCAGGAGTAAAAGGTGATTGTCCTGCTTTGCTGTCTCACTGAATTCTGGTGCTGCAGCTGAATTTGAGCGCTGAATGTGTGCTCAAGGATGCATTTCTCTCCCATTTCTGCTCTTGTTTGCACACAGCCAGAGAGTATTAAATATTACCAAAAAAGGATGCCAAAATTAGATTCTCAGAAGAAGGCATTTTTTCAAAGATTCCTCATCATTGCTAATAATTTCATCTAGTAATATTCAGGGAAAAAAAATCAGAAGTGTTTCAGCTGGCGCCTGAGTTCCACGAATGCTCAAATTAAGGAAGCTCAGGAGTGAAGGGTACATTATCAATAGCATCCTGTTAATAGATGTGATTGCTGATGGATATGGCTGATGGCCTTGCAAATATTGAGTACAATGCCCTTCTTTTCCCTTTTTTTTTTAATGTATTGCTTGGCACAGCTATTGCTCTCATTTTTCTGCATGGGTTTCAGGGCAATGTGGTCTCTGTGACATTGATGTGGTGTAATAAGGCCAATGTAGCTTCAACAGACCACGCTGCCTCTCAGTAAGGCACCTCCCACAGCACATCTTGCTGTGCTGCTCCCTAGTAATGACTGATCCACTCCAAGAGAGCTGCCCACCAGATGGTATCTGCTGCTGACACAGCCTATGCTAAGCCAGTTACAGGACTTGGGTCTGTTCTCGCACTTCACAATGTCACAAAAACATAGGTAGCAAATGTTCAGGGGATGAGAAACTGCCCCTTTGCCTATGTGATGGGGCAGTGCAAACAGCAGCATTTGGATAACTAGGAACAAAAAGCAAGGTCAGCTCCACATTCCAGCAGACATGCAATGAGCTGAGTCTGTTTGTTGTCTGCTAGAGGGACTCTAGATGACTGTGCAAGATCTGAACTTAATGAGATAAATCCCACCCTTGGGAAATCCATTGCTTTTTCTGTATTGCAATCACTTGGGCTTATGACTCGGGGAATTTAAGCTGCAAGTGCAACATACTCCACAGTATCGTATGGTTCCCCACGTTCCGCCATGGGTGCTCCACCTGCAAGCAGCATATCCCTCTCAAATCTGTCTTGTTTAAATATTTTGTATAATAGTTTATCAAAGTGCCATTTACAAACAACTTGCTATTGACAAGACCTTATTTTGAGGCCATTTTAAGATATAACTAAACATATCTTTCTTTTTCCCCAGAAAATACACGCTTACAGAAATAATTATTCCTCCCCAGCTCTGAAGTGTGATAACACAAATTGCAACATTGCAAACTAAAATAATTTCATTAGGAAGATAAGCCATATCCATCTCTCTTCTTTCGGCACTCTGAACGACTTTAGCACAGCAAGGAGGTATTTCTCTCCCTCCTTCCTCCACTCCAGTCACCAAGTATTCAACACACTTGCAGCTAGATCAAAGGCAGCCAGATGATTCAAAGATTTATAGTATTACTTAGTAAGGGCAAGTGCGAAAGTCAAATGGTAACTTCCCAAGAGACTGATTGCTCTGAACTGCAGCTAATACAATTCACTGACAGAGAGTTATGAAGACATTAGTTCACACCAGGGCAAAGTAAAACTGCCTTGTGGGCTCTGGTGTTATTACCGAACCCCTACCAACACTGCTGGCAAGTTACCATTCAGAAATCTGGCTGTTTTCAGCACCCATGGACCCCAGTATAGTCCACCTAAAGTTTCTAGGAAATTGTGGGTTTCGCTGTATTTTTCATTGGTGCTGGATTTTCATAACTTGAAATGGTGAAGGGCTCTGTTTGGCATTGCATGGCCATTTTACCCCTTCAAAGCCCTTCTGCAGTTCCATTGTTTAAAACTCCATTTAATCACTGCAGAGGCAAACCTACTGTGTGTTTCCACGAAGCCAATGTATCTCTGTGGCATTTCACTGCATCACGCCATGGCTGGTGCCAATCTGAGTCCAACTACTGTCATTAAATGGCCAACTTAAGCTGCTGCTGGGCACACTGTCTGCACATAGGTCTTCACCTGGGGCTGTGCTTTGAAGAGGAGATGCATGCCTCATTCCTGTTGTGCACCAGCTTATTGTGGGGCTCAGCATCCCTGCACCCACTTCTGAGGCTGCTTCTCCTTTCTTGCTCAGTCGCAGTTAAAGGCTGGGTGGATGGTCTCGCTGTTTGCACCAGGGCTCAGCTTAGCCTTTCTCTTTAGTGAGCAAAACAGGAAACTCCTACCTTTTTCTATTTCAGTTTTAGGATTTTTTTTAAACGGGCCAGATGGAGAGGGAAATAACAGGGAAGGGTTGAACATTTGTTTTCATTTAATGAGTTTTGCACTTGCCCTAAGAGTCTGCTCAGGAGAAAAACCCTTGCAAGCTTTAATTTATACAGCAGCAATAAGGGAAGTTATGGGGAGTGGGGGAAGGGTGAATAATTCTGTTGTAGCCTTTCTTCCACTTACAGAAATAAGATGTATTGCGATCGTGGGAATGGCTGTTGTCTTCTGGGAGCGTTAATTCTCTGCAGTATCACTCAGCCCAGGGAAGACTAATAGCTGAAGAAGTCTTCCACTGATCACCTCATTACCCTTCAAAGACCATCGAGGGAATAAGAACCTCTGGAGGAATGTGAACCACCATTTCTAGGGAGACATGGGGAGTTTCATTTCACTGCAATACAGGTTTTCTATTTTCTTACAATAAAAAATAAAGTACCTTGATTTGCAGAGACTTCCCCGTAGTTCTGTTCACAAGAACTGCAGGTGCTCCTCTCAACACAAACCCATCCTTGTCTGTGTTCATGTCTCTTCATTTATTTTGGCCACTTCTTGCTGTGCATCAAATTCTTCCTGCTCAAGCTTAGAGCAGTGATTTTTACACCCAGCAATGAGACAAAAAAAGGAGCCTTATCACTGAATATGTTTGCTCTAGCCCTGTCTCCCTGGATAACAGCTATGCAAAACAGAAACCTATTTATTCCCTGTTGCTGCTATACAAGTAGTCTTTACCCTACTTTGCATTTTGCCTGAGAGAGTGAGTCACAAAGATAGCACCTCCCATTCTTTCCCAAATGCCCTCACAAATCAGACCCCATTTTCTGAAGCAGAAGCAGATTTCCACCTTGGCAACCCAGAAAATTTAGTGTCCTGAGGTGATGGTTTGCATCTACACGGGGCTGGCACAAGAACAAAGGGGCCTCCTAAGCCTTCAGAATGGCCTTAAGAGGGACTCAAACTGTTGGAAGAAAAAGCTGTCAGAAATAAGTGCTGGGACTTCTTCCTCACATCCAAGACATCAAGCTTGTGAGAATCCAATCTCACAAGTCCTTTTGCCAGAGAAGAGGAATAAACCCTGAGGAGTTCAGTTAAGGAAACCCTTACATTTTATCCTGACCTTACTGACCAGAGTTAGACCATATGGGAACACCTTTCAATTTGCACCTCATTGATGGATTGGGTGACACTGATAAAGGGAAGATCTACAGCTCTTTTCATGGTCTTCCAAGGTTACCTGGGTTGTTTCACATACAGGATCAGTCACAGTGAGACAGAGCCCTGTACCTGTGGCAATCATGCTGAAAGACAGCAGCATTTCATAGGGACATTCATACAGCAAGGGATAGCCTTGCAAAAAGAAATGGGAAAAATAAATAAATGTCCAAAGCACAAGCAAAAATTAAGGAATAGTTTTGAAGCACCAGGCTGTGTACCATTTATTCTGTTAAACATTCAGCAGTGACTTCTCAATGTGACCTCAGCCAAAGACATACATTGCAAAACACGGGCAAGATTACCAATTTTTCAGAGCCTACCCTTCCTGACAGGTTAAACCATAATTTCACTGTAATTCATTCCATCGCTGAAGTTGCTGACATTTATGACTGCGCTTGGAAACATTGATATACCCAAGGATTTCGCAACATTAGCTTTGACATGCTGAATTAGTCCATTGGCTCCTTCCAAAGTGAATCTCTGGTGCAGTGGATGAGGACACAGCAGCTGAGGGCTGTGTGATGTCAGACAAAAGATGTACTAAAAATCAGCCACTCAGACCCTCACATTCTCTTAGCAGTGTATTGGGAACCCCCTCTTTAGCAGTTTCCCACGCATTAAGGAAGAAAAGTCTTGCCTACTGTTCATCAAAAATGACATTTAACTGTAACACAGCAGAGATATGGCAAATGTAAGTGTGATATTTGCATTAATTCGACTATAGATGTTAACAGGAGGAGGAGACCTCAAGGAATTTCCACCTGTGTAGATGATGTTCTGTATCATTCCTATGGTAGCTGAGAGAAAAATAAAAGGCCAAGGACTAAGTAGAGAGTGTTTTTTGTAAGAAAACAGGGAACAGAAGAGGCATGGGCCCTCTGGAAGGTCTCACAGGGAGAGCAGCAGAGACCCTTACCTGTCCATCTGGCCGTGGTCAGAGAAAGCCATTTCCAGCAACCACTCTGAGCGCACAGTCTGGCTGCACCTCTCTTTCCTCTTCCAAAAGAAAGAGACTGAAAAACATGTTAAGGCTGGATTAGACCTGCTGGCCTTATGCCAGAGAGCAGCCCCAGGTGTGTTTAATTCAGGTATAACATCAATGTCCTACCCTGTTATGAATATCACATCGTGCATAGCAGTGACTTGCTATGTTGAGTCTGATTAGCGGGAATTTATCCTGACATGCCTCTGCTGAATGAAGAGGTCTTTAGAAAAAATAAACTACGGGCCACGCTGCAAACTCTTTCTACACTTTCACTGTAGCTTTAATAGGGTATTTTGAAACATCATGAGTGATGGTTTATTTGCCCTGAATCTCGTTTTGCACTTCTTAATCGGCAGCTGGAATTCTACATTTCTCTGATGAGCCTGGCACTCGGGTGAACTGTAATGCTGCTAGGTATTGTCATTGATAAAGTCTTTTATTGGGCCTGCAATTAGCCCTTGAGTGAAAATGAACGTTTCCCAGTGTTCCCTCGCTATAAATTACAAAGTTACGTTTTATTCAGGACAGAAGAAAACACACAGGATTACACTGGTAAATTCATCTCGCTTTATCAGCAGCAAATTTGTTGTTCAAGCCACTTAGGCCTGGTTACTGGAAATTCCTGTTTGATTATAATCCAGGTGTTCTCAAGGCCCTCTTACCCTCTGGCACAACTTGACAAGTGCTTCACAGAGGAAATGTGGCTCTGCAGTTTTCAGGGTTAAGATGCTCTTTGGAGAGCGCACTAGGAGAGCTGCTCGGCGCAGAGGGAGGGTGGCGTGGATCTTAGGTCATCATGGGGGTCACTTTAATCAAGGCAAGCTGTAATCCTGAGCCAAGAAGTAGTTTCCAGAAACAGAGGAATAAACAACTTCTCAGCCCCTCACTGGGGTTTGCCATATGAGCTGCTGCTGTCTCCTGAAATGCTGCTGCAGCACAGCACCTGCCAGTACACGTGGAGATTCGTGGTTCACGGAAATGCAAGTGGCATCCCCAACCCTTCCAGAGATGTCAACAGGACTTCTGTTTTATTTGCACTCATACTGCCCTGTCTACCTTCTCTTTTACTTTTTCTAGGCCATCATATGTATTTTGTTGCGGAGAAAGTGACTCAAATGCATATTTCAGTTTCTATCAGTCTAAATGATAATTTGTCTCTTTTAAGCTAAAATCCCTTCAACAAAAAGCTTAGAATTCATAAATTACATACTCTGTACAAAACATATAATGATGCTATTGAACTCACTGCCACAGAATTCTGCAGAAGTCATAGGTACAAAGTGGATGTTTTGTGCACTGAAACAACTTAGTTTATGACACACCTTGTTTTTTTTCTTATCTGTCCACATACTTTTTGTTTTCTTTATAAAGGCCAAATATGGGGAATTTTTTTCACTTGAACATTTTAAAAAGTTCTCTCAAAAGAAGGATTGCCGAGTGCCGTGAGATTTATTTTGAAGGTTATTCAAATCTCTACAAAAATCTTCACATGGATATGCCCATGGAAGTAGAACTCAAAGTTTTAGATTCTTAACAATACTCAAACCTGCTTAATGGTCTCTGCTAATAGAAACTAATAGTCTCTGCTTGATAGAAACCAATTCCAAGCCCTCTGAGGTTAAGGATGATGTCTGTCTTCCCACTTGGCAAGGATAAACTCTTAACTCATTTCAATATTCTCCTTTTTCTCAGGCATGGTCTAACGAAGCTTCTCAGTGTATAATATAAGTAAAAGAAGCAATGATGAATAAATAATTTTATTTTTCCCTGTTTAAAAGTAACTCCTGAAAAGTTCCAAGATTTAAAAATACCACATTCTCTCTATAGATACTGTACATATATTTTTTCTTTTATAATATTTCCATTGATAGTCCAATCACTATATTACTTAAAGTTTAGCACCTGTACTTACTATTATTTGTGGTTTTGAGAGGATATAATATTAACAACTGCAAGTTCTTCCTAAACACATCTCCCGAGTATGTAGTGATTTCCCTGATTCAGACACTTAATTGTGGCACAATATGGAGTTCAAGGGAAAAAAATATTCAGTGTAGACATAAACACCATGTTGACAAGGTGGCTAATGTTGTGGGACACTGACAAATCTTCAGAAGAGCAAGTGCCCAGTAATTCATGTGAACAGGACAGATATTGAAAGGTCAGGTCTTATAGGCAGAAAGGAGTTTCTAAAATATATAACTTCTGCCTCTGGAATTACATTTACAGTAGATCCTTCCACTTTGATCAGACACTGGATTGATTATGACAGATCCAATTTCTCTTTAATTTTAGCAAATTGTTCTGCCATTAGATTGTTAGACCAGAGGAAGATTCTGCCATCCAGTGGTGAAAAATTG
Source organism: Brachypodius melanocephalos (assembly GCA_013398615.1). Taxonomy (NCBI): domain Eukaryota; kingdom Metazoa; phylum Chordata; class Aves; order Passeriformes; family Pycnonotidae; genus Brachypodius; species Brachypodius melanocephalos. The sequence continues at coordinate 52,880,879 of VZSR01003803.1, forward strand.
CTCTTTTAAGGTCACAGTTTGTATTAAAAACATATTCTACCTTTAATAAAATGAACATGTTTGGGCAGCTGTAAAAACCTTTTCTTTTGTTCCTGGAAGAACAAAACAATTGAGATAACATTTTACAGGGCAGTAAACACACACTGGTAAAACTGGTGGGGATATACCCAGACTCTTGTTGATAACTTGGGTTTGTTCTCTCTTGTTACATGGCACAGCTCAGGACACTTGTGTGCCATGCTTTTACAACCCTTGTATGAGCAGTTCTGGGTGTCACAGTGCTGTCACCATGTGTGCCACAGGCCCCAGGACAGACAGGGTGTCAGGTATGGAAATGTGTTCTCCCCAGAGAGGGAAGGAGGAGGACACATGCTGGGCCTGCATCACCTCTGCCATTTGCTGGCTGACCACACTCACAGTCTTGCTACAACAGCAGGCAATGTCAGGAATCAGTCTTGGACCATTTAACAACATGCAAATCCATATCACAGTTTCCCAATAGCTATAATACCATTGCATCCCCGTTTAGTAACCTTCACAGGTTACCAAAATGTAGTGGGACCTTCCCTGCCTGTGGCACTGGTGGGGTGGAGGTGTGGTGCCTCCCCTCTTCTCAGCCTTTTCACCCCCTACCCCTCTCCTGTGCCCTTCTCAGAGCGGTACAGCCCTGCACGGGGAGGGCAGCGTGCCCTGTTGTACCCTGTGCTGGAGGGCATGGAGCCTCCACTGTTCAGACTGCAGTAATGAAGCAGATAACCATCCTCAGAAAGCAGTCAGCAGCATTTCTGGAGGTGGGCACTGACACCCTGTGGTGCCCAGCAGAGCACTAAATCAGCCCTTAGGAGTCATGGGCTGGCAAAACACTTCCCAAGACCGCAGCTACCACAGATCCCTCCATGGAGCTGACCATGGCTGGGCAGGGCTCGTTTTTTATTTGAGAGAGATGGAGACTTTCTTGCAGAGCAGGTGATTCCTGAAGTAGGCCAAGCAGGTGAAATGGAGGAGATGAGCTGGAAGGATCAATGCATGAGGTGACAAGAGCATCAATCAGAGCTGCCATTGTACACAGTACCAGGAGAAGGTCCAGATCTCAGCTTCATCCTGCCAGCAGAAGCAAAGCAGAAGAGCGGTGCTATCCCACCCCACAGGCACAGCACAGCCCTGCCAGGGACTGCTGTGCATGCTTTCCTGGGCAGCAAACACCATCAACACTCCTTCAATTAACTTCTACAAGTCTACAGCCCAAGGGGAGCTGTCAGAGCAGCTGGAGCTGTCTTTGAGCTTTGGAGCAGACAGGGACTGCCCAAACCATTCCAGGACATGGCTGAGGGACACACAGAAGACCAGGGAGACCATGTTATGACAGCACTGGCCAGGAACTTGATTGTCTATCTGACCAGAACTGTCATGGGCCTAAAAACACTTCCCAGGCCTGGAAAACCATTTTGTTTTACTAGATCTGGCCTACCAGGCTGACTTGTTTGGGATATTCCCAAGGATCTGCTGAACTAGCTCCGGGTCTAAAGTTTTTGAGCAAAGGATTGACAGGAAAATGCATTTAATACCCTAAATGTATGAACCCTTAATATTTTGAATACTTCATTTGCTTATCTTTTGTTTCACATCCTAAGAGCAATGACAAGGCAGCTGCATCATTCCACCTCAAAAAAGCTTTGAGTATCACCATAATTATGCTGGAAAAATACTCAGAGGCATTTTGAGGTGGAAAACACCAGCAACCAGGAGTATGGACTGCTCAAAAATTTTGTTCCTTCAGGGGAAACAGGGGCCTGCACCAGTTCTTGTGTGAAGGAAGAGTCCTGGTGTCCCAGGTGAACCGTGAGCAGGACTGATAGCAGCAACTTGCCTTCTACCATCTCCAACACAGCCGCTTACCTCACAGATTGGGACACCTAAATTTGAGGGTTTTCATACATATTTGAAGAGCAGGTGCACTGACCAGACCAGATGGAGGTGTCTCTTTTAGGGTGTGCTGGACAGTCCTCAGACTGCCCTGAGGAGAACTCTATTGCCAAAAATTAAGTTTGTTAATCAGGACTTTCCCCCCTCATGAACAGCCAGCACAGGTTCATGAGGGTTAACAAACTCAATTTCCTTTTATGACAAGGTTACCTAATTGATCAAGAGAAGCCACTTGATATAATTTTTTTGGATTCTAGTCAAACTTTCAACGGTGTCTGTCACAGAATTCTCCATTTTAGGATCAATGCTCTTCAATACCTTTCCCTAAGGGGGAAGCCATGCATAAATTCATCAAACATTTCAACTGCAGGGGTCCAGGGGACAAACCCACCAAGAGAATGAGACATAAGTGATACAGAACTGCTGAGCCTTTCCAAGGCAGGTCTGAAATGCAGTGCCTGTGGACTTGTTAAACCTCCATGTTAAGATCCTGTGCTGCACTTTGCAACAGCTTTCTGAGGCTTTCTTTTGACACGAAACCTCTCAAAACATTGCTTGGGGGAGTGCTGGATTTGCTCACCTGTCAGCAGGAGAGCTGTAGGTGGGTGGACTGAAGGCTGCCTGGCACTCTGAGGCAATACCTGTCAAACAATTTTTCAAGCCCAAATCGAACATTCATGTTGACTTTTACATGGACTAAATTTGGCTTTAGAGATGGTGAAGTGTCCTGCCAGAAAACTGATAGCATTTCAATTGAAAGAATGAGATTGCCTAACTTCAGCGTGGCACAGCTGTTCTCCTTCTGATGTATCGGATCCAAGGGTTTGGCTTGGTTTTATTTTGTATCCAGAGTTCAGCCTCTGTCTTCACTACAGGAAGAAAAAAAAGGACTATGAACAAAGATGTAACTAAGCAAAGAGAAAACACAGTTGGACGATCTTTCCTATCCATTATCCAGGTAGATGGACAATAAATTTATGAAGGAACTATTTTTTAGATAGATGAAATTCTTGCCTCTACCATGCTAACTTGGGAGACAGTTTCATTTACCAAAAGAGAGACAAGCACAATCTCTTCCTCTGCCCAGAAGCAAATCTTCCTGAAGGAGAAAATGGTTTAAAAGTGAACTGCATCTCCCAAAGACATTTTTGGCTGTGGGATTCATATTTTCCACAAGGTGCTGTTCTTACTGAGGCTTATTCCCACAACTTTATGCTCACAAGACAGGTTCTTTTGACTAAAGTTTTACACGTGCTTGATCAAGTATAGAATAAGACAGCGTTTATTCACTATTTTTATAAAGCAATTATGAATGACTCACTTGCATGTGATTTGTTCAGTAAGAATTAGGAGACTTTTACTTCTGTTCTGGTAATGTGAGAGAGCTTTGCTTTTCGATTTATATTCATTACCATGGGAGGATTTGTCCCCTAGGAAAATGGTCATATACTTGTGTACTTCGATATTTCCAAATATTTTCGAGGGAAAAGTGCCTTCTCCCTCAGATGAGAGTGGTGACCCCACTAACCAGAGCAGCCCAGGCACTGTCAGACCAGCATCAGATCTGCCTGAGTGCTGAGCACAGCCTGAGAAAAGCACAGCAAAAGATACTCATGGCTGGGTTTGGACCTGCTTCATGCAGCTTTCCTTATCAAGCAAAAGGCAGTGCAGCTCACATAAGAAACTGCAGAAGCAGAGTTTCTGCTGGCGGATGCCATCAATGTCAGCAGAATTACACCCCCAGGGAACTTAAAACTTTCACAGCGGTAGATATTTTCAAGGCTATTTTGAGAAGGTTTCAAAGGGGAACATTATTCAGAACACTTGATACTCTCTTTTTCCAAGAAGTCAGGAAAATCTAAATTCCAGAAGTGGGTTATTTCCTCTTTAAGGGAAAATGAGCTGGCAGAGGTGCTGGATATCAGCAAGGGAAAGCAGACAAAATTTGGTATTATTTTGTCTGAATAGTATTCATGCCCCAAGGAATTGCTTTATTTCTGGACTACTAGCAGTGGAGTTAGATCAAATGGAATTTTTTAAGGATCCAAGTAGGAAATATGAAATAATGGCCTGCTGAACACTCCAACAAAAGTTCAAGCCCTCATCCTGCTATATTTGGTGACGTTGCTGTTTTACCAAGGGTGAGATGCTGGAGATCAAAGGGTCCTCATTCATTCTAAATACTGTTTTGCCAGGAGCAAGTAGGAGGCTGATACCATCATGAGGCCTCTCTCAATGATTTTTCAGTCTTGGGAATTGGGATCCTGGGAATCTGGAGAGGTCCCGGTTGACTGGAAGCTGGCTAACATTGTCCCACTTTTCAAGAAGGGCAAAAGAGATGACCCTGGAAGCTACAGGCCTCTCAGTCTCATTTCAGTGCCTGGTAAAATTATGGAGAAGATTATTCTGGGAGTTACTGAAAAACACCTGAAGGACACTTCAGTCATCTGTCACAGCCAGCATGGGTTGATGTCAAACTTAATTTCTTTTTATGACAAGGTAACCCATCTAGTTGATCAAGGGAAGCCAGCTGGTGTCACCTTTCTGGATTTCCATAAAGCTTTCAGTGCTGTACTGCAAATCCATGTCACTCAAAGAGGTTATTGATAGCACTAGTGACCATAAAGGAAAGGCCCTTTCTTGCATGAGACCCTGCACATCCTTGTTTTGTTATTTATCCACCCCAAATTTTCACTGATTGAAGGACTTACTTCTATACAGGAGGCAGATCTGCTGTCCAACATCAGTAATCTCAAGCATGGACTGGCCCACAAAACGTGCTCTACTTGCTTTTCCACCATTTGAACTAAAAGGAAAGAACACTTTCTCTGTAAATGAAGAAGATCCTGACACATCAGCTAAACACTAAAAAAGCTCCAAAAAAAAAAGCATTCCTCAAAAAAACAAAAACAAAAAAAACCCCAAAAAACACAAAAAAACCAACAACCACTACACGACAACGAGAATATAAAATTTAGCTCTTTCACCATGAAAGAGTTCTTTCTGATTAATCTGCAGCATAAAGGGAGGAAATTATTTGTTTCTGCATACGAGCTGATCAGCTGTGAGAAGAGTTTGCATGTGAGAAGATTCTCTCCAGAGCAGACAGATGTGTATTACAGTTAGGATAAACTCACAACAGAAGTGGGCAAAATATTGTGAAAGTGAAAGAAATTAACAAAACAAAAGAGAACAAAACAAACAATGACAAAATCTCGGGCTATGTATTTTAATCTTGAATTGTTGAAATGAGGCCATCTATATTTTCAATATTATTTGGTTTAGCTAAGGTTGGTGAAGATTTTTAAGTCTACGAATTATGTTATTCAAGAGGCCATATTATGTGTTCCCAATGTCCTTTCTGGATTTTAAATCTATAAATTTCTATTAGGATCATTGGTTTTCACAGGCTAACTTTAGGATAAACTCCCTGACGGGCCTCAAATTCTTCATGTTTTGTCTCAGGGGATAACATTGTCCATATATTAATTTCGAAAGAAAACTTTCAGCTGACTAGAAATTAAAGAAATAAAAAAAAAATAATTAAACAACAACAAAAAACCTACCACACACACACAAAACAGTAATTCAGTTTCCTCTCTTGAGACCACTGTTCAGTCAAAAAGATAAGGAACAAAAAATGGCTAATTCGTGTAGCAGAGACTGTGCTAGCGCAGAGAGTCAGACTATTCCTTTCTGGAAGAGAAGATACCTCAAACAAGGAAGCTAGGGAGAGCTAGGCAGGCACATGGGGTGTTATCCAGAGTATCCAGGTCAGCTACAGTACACAGCCTGTCTTGGGACCCCAGCTCTCTAACTCTTATCCTGATTTTCACACAGTTGCATCAATTGCAGCCCTTGACCAAAAATACAAGGTCACTGGTGGTATTATCCACCAGCATCTTTGAGCATACAGAGAGAATGGGGAAAGCCAAGCCAGAAAACAGATCTCTGCCCTGGCTGTGTCCCTGTTCTCAGGATGTAAGAATGGTTGGCCCCAGCAGGAAAAATACCCAAGGAAAGGGGATGCTGAAGCCATGGAGAAAACCTGGCAGTAGTGCACCCCTTTGGCCAGAACAGAGCTATGAGGGATCTGAAATGCTGAAGAATTGTGATTTGTGACCAGACTGCACCCACCTTTGCAGTGAACAAGGGAACACAATCCACCCTTCTCTTCAGACGCATTGCAGCAGCTAAAACATAAAAAAGCATTGGTTTGTAAAACCATCTACATTGCTAAAATAGTAATGCCAAACACAGTGCAGCAGAGCCTGCTCTAACCTTCTCTTCCCAAATGTTCTTCATTTATTAGGTCTTTGCTTTTTCATCTTCATGAGAAATATCCCCATCTGCTTTGTGCAATAATTCTAGGTTTCAGTGTTTCGCTCCAAGGTGAAGGAAAAAAGCAAACTACTATTCTGTTCACTGAAGACTAGAAAAATGGCAAATCTTGTAACAAACTCTAAGATTGAGATGGGACAAAATCAGTTTCCCTCTACATAAAAGATCGATTGGAAAAATAATCTTCTTAAAAGACCATGTCTGACACTTGCTTTTTTGATTTTCTGCAGTTCTCTTCAGAGACTTATTGTGACTGTGGTTGTTTAAGGTACAAGGGCAATGTCATTTGCCACAGAGTAGCAACCCCTTATTCTGTAGAGCAAATTCAGTCTGCATAAATATTTTATCTTTTTTTTTATATTTTTTTCCTGGTACCAGCATGCCTGCTTACTGCAGGATTACACTTCATGCTTTGTCTTTACGAGACCACTTCTTGACTGATTGAGTAGGAATTTACATACATGTTAAAAAACCATTTCACTTTATATGGGCTAACAGGAAATGTCCAGATGGGAGTGAAACTCCTCCTTAGCCATCACCTACTGGCAGCATCTTTTTTTAAATTTTCTCTCAACTTTGTTGCCCACTTCTTTTAACATCAAAAATGACTTCCCATTTCACCAAGCACTCTACAAATAGATAGAAAGTCCTTATGTGCACTATTTCCATGGGATTTATAAGGCCAAGAAAATGCACAGGGGGGTGAAGAACCTTCTCCAGCACAACATGGCCTGCAAACGCACTCAGTGGTGCATCTTCCTGGCCTTGCTCCCTTGTCCTCTTGCTCCACAGCCAAAGTGAACTTTGGAGGGCTTCTGCATCAGTCTCCTGGTTAGGTTCTTCGAGTCTTGACTGCAGTGGAAGATGGACTGTTTCATGTGATTTGAGGAAGATTTATTCAGGATTAGAGATGTTTCACCACCCTATGTGTCTGGAACCATTTATGTGTTTGTTGGAAGCATTAAATGGAAATATGGACTCGGTGTTCCAGGAGTAGGGAGGCCCTAATAGACACAGGCTGAGAAATTGAATTGTAGCAATAGCCTTGTTGTCCATCACATTCGGTGTCCATTACCCATAATTTGTAAATATAAGATAAATATAAGGAAGATGCAGACATTTTATAAATAATGACAGCAGTTCTTCTGAAGCCAGACAAGTGCAGATAATTCTTCTTGACCCAGGAAAAAGAAAATGAGAGGTGATCAGTATGAATACTAAAACACAATATGTGCTGTATCTCACAACAGTACATATTTAAACACTAACTATAATTTGGAGCCAAGTTTGGGTTTGGTTTTTTTACATAGAAGACTTTCCTTTCCAAAATCTAGGACAGAATAATAATTTGAAATTAAAGTTACCAATGTGGTACCTCAAAACTATTCTGAAAAGGGGAAAATAATATTTACCGGTGTAAGGGATCATTCTTATTTCTATATGTCCTCTGATAAGCACAATATTAGCAGTTACATATTTGCAGTGTATAAAGTTAAAAAGAGAAATTGTTTCTGTTCCTTTTGTTCTAGTTCAGCCAGAAATTATCTCTTTTTTTCCCCTTTAATTTCTTTACTAGATTTTCTCAAAGTGGCTTCTGTTTTGCCTTTTAAAAATTAACTGTGCAAGTACAACAAAATCAGAGAGATGTCAAAGCTGTGGAATTTTCCCTTGCAGCCACACAATGCCAAGTTTTGGATGACTCTGTTGTGAGACGATGAATCATCTCAAGTTATGGGATTTGGGTTCAGGTTCTCTAAGGTAGCTATTATGAAGCTCAGCAAATCTATATCCACCTCTGATCTGTTGTTGTTGTGCTCTTCAGGTTTTGGAGGGGGAGGAACTTCTAAAATCACTATCAAAATGCAAACTTCACCAATTACATATTTTGAAGCCTTCCTTAAATGAGCCAAAAGTCCTGTCCTAAACTTCTGACAACTCTGATCAACAAATTCAAACACAGCAAACCAAATAACTTAGGAAAAAAATGTTCCACAGACATTTGCAGTCAGCGAAAGAGCTCTTAGATACAGTTCTCTGGGTAAATCCTGGCAGATGAACTTAATTAAGAGACAAAAACAATTAACCAGCAATGTGTGACAAAAATTGGCTAAACTAAAATTCTCTGTGAAAACTCCTTATTAGGAAACAGGAGAATTATCGTTCTGCTGTTTTCCACAGAGGGAAGGATGACCTCGTTCTGTCTGTGTTTGTGGGGCGATATCAGCCTCTATTCATAGTGGTCCAGCTGGCAGCCCACAGATATGAGATATTTCCATGTGGCCCCAGCCTTCCCCAAGAGCCTGACAGCGTTCAGGAGGAAAGCAATGCTTCAGCAGCCAACTCATCCCCTTGTACACGCAGCGCCAGGAACGGAGCTGGCCAGGAGAGATCACCCTGGCTCCTGGGGGAAGGGGGGCAGGATGCCCTGAGCATGGCTCAGCACAGAGACAGTCATTAGCTGCTGCTGTCAGTCCTGAGCATGAAAAACAGCATCTCAAAAGCAGCTCCAGCCACCACATCCCATCAGCTTTTGACCAGCTCATGACTCAGTGGCTGAAAGGCAGATGTGCAGCAAGAAACAAACCCCCAATGTAATTCTCTCAATTTTTCTCCAGTACAGCTGCACCAGAGAAATCAAGAAATATGCTTCTGTTCTAATCCACCTTATGCAATGATTCTTGGATTCCTTTTGGAAAGGATACTATCTTTTAAAGATGAATTAGATGGAAGAGGCGTCCAGAAAACTTCAAGTATGAGGTCTTTAGAGGATTGCTCAGCCTAGGGCAGTCCTGAGCCATGTCCTCCTCAGAAAGCTGGTGACCAAGAAGAAGCAATGCTAGGAAACATCCCTGCAGGAAACCTCTCAGCTGTGAAAGCTCAAAGATCAGATAAAATATCCTATATATCCTGGTCCTCCTCCCCAGTCATCCAGGATTAACCACTGTTGGGGAATAATTGCAGTCCATGAAAGTCTGTCACAAAATAGTCAGTTTTTAAAATAATTTTTAAATTTATAAAGCAATAAGTGGCCAGTGGTCACTAAAATGGCTTACTTAAATGGGCAATAGAATTTAAAAACTTGGATAGCCTTCTGTGAATATGGAATGGTCTTACAAATTTTTTTTGCATTTATCATTCCAGTTTTATCAAGATAAGAAAACATGTTTTAAAATCAGAGAATTTTAAAGCTCCAGAAATAGAAATTAAAAGTATCCTTGAAAAAATAAATTATTAGTTTTCAAATACCATAATTTTCAAATCTGGCAACGTATTCAGGACACAGTATCTAATACACCAATATAGAACCAAAAAAACCTCAGAATCTGCAAGAATATAAAACCTTTGAGGTATTAATGTTTAAAAGAAGATAACAAATATACCAACTCTCTCCACATGCCCTCCCTGTCTTGCCCCCCCCCAAAAAAAAAATTAAAGCGGGTGCCAAGCAATCTCTTTGGCTTTCAAATCTTCCATATAGCATGTATAATAAGATTAACTTTAATTGCTTCCAGCCTATATCCAAATATGAAGAACAGGATACCAACAGGAAGAGCTACTTCACCAGTCATTATCTATTAAAAAAACTGCCTCACACAACAGTTGTACATAAATCAGGGGCTTCTTGAGGTCCACTTTTTTACCTCATCAGCTGTCCTAGCATTTCATACACCTCTGTTATACCCAGGAGATGTGCTCAGGTTATTTCTTCTTGTTGTTTGGGCCTGTGTCCTGCAGGATCTGGGGTGTTTTGCTCTTGCATTGTCCAAAGGAACTGCTTGACAATACACACACAGTTAGATTTGCAGTTTTCAAACTGGGGGCCATGATGGGTCAGTGCCAGACTAATAAGTATCTCTCAGGACTGAACCTTTTGTTGGAGCTCTGCCACTTTTTCACTGAATTATCTCTTTCTCCACAAAGGAGACTGTTTCAGCTGGGCTGCTCTTGTAGTTGAACACTGCTCGGATTTAGCAGACAGCAAAACTATACTTTTGCCTCTACATAGTGGGCTAACCAAAGAGAAAAGTAAATCTAGTGAATGGGTTCTCTTAGCCTGAAACCATTTTCTTTGCTAGAAAATATTTAAAAGAAGAAAAAACTGTGGAATGTAAATGAGTAACATTTTCTACTGCTGCAAATGTTTCATATGACCTTATAAAAGGTCCTTTTTCCTACTGGATGAACACCAACCTTACATATGCAATAGAATATTCATCCTTCTTAGAGTAATTTCATTCTTAAAGAAATTTATCTTTTAATATTGCACTACAGATTCCTTTTCAGTAATAGAATTGCTGGGTTTTTTTCTGAAACTAGAAATAGTTTGCAATCTATCCCTCTGCTTGTATTTTTTCCCTTTTGTCCAAAAGTTTTTTAGACTACAGCTGCTTTATCATTTAAAAAAAAAAAAAAAAAAACCAAACCACCAAAAGAGAGAACCCAAAACAAAACAACAAATAAGTACTAAGAAACATGGGAAGAGACTGGAGGATCAGAAAAGCAAGTCGCACGTCAAAAGCTCATACACGATATTACAGTGAAAAAAGTTAAACAAGTCTTGTAACTTCAAGTGCCCTTGGAAGGGGCATCTCACCCCATGCTTTCCTGTGTCTTCTAATTTTGACATTTGGGGAAGAGAGGGTGTTAGCACAGGATTTCTCTGGATCAGCCTGTCCCTTTTCCATGCAGAGTGAGTTAATGTATTGCTCAGTTTGTGGGATCACTGTGCAGTCCAGCAAGCTACTGCAGTGGATATTTAAGCAGAGCCTTTCTAGGCAATGATGTCTTTGCTCAGTTGGCACAGCAGCAATGGATTCTGCCTTCTCCTCTCTGCAGCTCTGAAAGATGGAAATCGTTGCCTCCCATTAGCATGATGGTTTGACAGCATTCTGCACCACTCAGACGTCTCATAGCAGGGTGAAACAACCCGGCTTCCCAGTTGCCACTGAAGGGGAAAGAAACATTTCAGGACTTGCAGAGATCCTCAGGGATCTTCATGAGCAGAAATCATCATATCTTTGCACAGCATGATGCATCTTATGATTGCCTTTTTACCCCACCTGCAAAGCAGCTCTTCAGGAGCAAGCAAATTCACACACCACAACAGAGTTGTGGTCTGGCTCCAGAATTTCTGCAGGAGGGAAAGAATTCCTATGGATCTCCATCAGGAATTTGCCCCAGGCAGCTCTCACCCCAATACTTTATCAATGCAAAACCAAGAGATTACTGCTGTCTGGAACAGAGCTTGCCTCTGCTACCCAGGTAAATGGTGGAGTGATGCAAGATACAATTTGAGGCGATGCTAGGAGAATTTGGCAATGGTACTACAGAACTAATACATCTACTGGTAATCAGCATTGCAGGTATATTTGAAATTCTAGCAAGGTTCAAGAAAATGGGATTCTCAGCTTGTGCTGAGAACTGGAATGGCACACACAGACCTCTCTCATGCCCTCTTGCAGGTATCAGTAGATGAACTCTCCAGAAGGATGCTCCTCTTGTGTTCTGCAGAAGTCACTTGAGGCTGATCTCATGCAGAATGTGACTTTAAAATATGGCTCCTTCTCACTAAACTGCATTTGTTGTATTCTTCCTGTTTAACTTGAGGAAAGGAGGGTGTTCAACTACCACCTGACTGGGTTTCATCTGCACACCATGAAAACATGGAGACAGAAGCAAAGTAGGAGCATAAGGCAGCCAGCCCTAGGAAAATGCAAATGTTTTACTCAGGTTGCAGACATTCACAAGGCACAGAGATGTTATGCTGTCCTGCTCATTCCCTGGCAGTACTTGAGGAAATAGCTGCAGAATGATGGGGAGATGTAGGAACAAAGCATTGAGAGATAAGTCTCAAAGGACTTAATCAGTAAGCCATGGCAAAGCACTGACCGGAACACAAACTGCATATGTGAAAAAGCTGAAGCAAAAACTATATATTCAGAGCCTAAGAGGAGATATTGTGATCTGGATTGATTCTAGGGCAGAAGGGAAGAGAGGTGTGGAGATATTGCTGCACAATTTAGTAAACCTAGCTGCCTCAAGAGAAAAAAAAAATAAGAAAGAAAAGGAACGGCTCTAGAGCATGATTCACTTTATTCTAAAACAGATGTTAAATATGTCAGATGAGTCACAGCATAAAATTGCCTATTTCCCTCTATTATAAAAGGGAGTCCAGAGTGATTAGTTCAGATGAAGACACCTACAATTATGAATATGCTAGATGAGCTGAATCTCCCCAAAAAGGTTCTCGATAAGGCTGCAGGCATGGACACAGGCTGTGATAGACAGCATTTAAATGCTGAGTCCTAAACCTACCTTATCAATTATTGGAAGAACTTTAATATCTGAGAGGAAATGTGATTTCTGAGTGAAAAATGCACCTGACATTAGTCATGTAGGCTTATGGATCACAGTTTCTACTTAAGGCTTTGTGGGGTCTCCTATTTGAACATCTAAGTCAGAACTCGGATATGCAAACTGGATTTCTACAGCAAACTGAGCCAATGCAGAAGTAGGAGTGCTAGCTCTTTCTGTTACATAGAAACTTGAAATTTGGCCTATTACTAGTAATACAACAGAGTTTGTGAGAATAGGAGTGATCCAATTGGTATTCTCTAGTGGAATGTGCTTAGTGGAAGAGTGGAGCTGGAAAAGCTCAAACCTGGCAGAGGATCAGAGGGAAGGCAGAGCACTGGGGTGAGCAGTAGGGCCATTGCTGCAGAGAAAAAGTTGTGTCTGTGTCTATACCAGGACCTCCTCTGATGTGAGGTGCCTTTTCTGACCTCTGCAGACAGAGTGCTTTGGGAGAAACTGCTTCCATACCCTGCAGGAAGAAATGGCAGGAGAGTAGGCACCTTGCCAATGGGACCAAAGTACGACAAAATTTTCTCTTTAATTCTTTAACTACAAATTTAACTATATTATTTTCACAGCTAGATCTCCCTAATCCCAGGTAGCTTATGTCGCTTACAAGGTAACAACACCAAGGAATACCCATCCTGCTGCCCTCAATAGTCACTCCCATGTCTGGCAATATATTCTTATTTTTATGCTGCACCTATTCAAAGATAATTCCATGGATTTACATGGGCCTGCCACAACCAGTATGTATCCTAAATCTGGGAGCTTGGTGCAGAATCTCCCTGAGCAGCACTGAGGGAAACAGCTGAGGGGCAGTAGTATCATCCTGGAAGTAAACTGCTGCTTCCTGGCCCATCATTCCTGATGGTGATGAGCTGACTGCAGGGACAAAGAGCTGTCTACAGCACCGATGTGATGCAAGTCTGTGGTAGATTAATTTGCATACTCCAAAGGAGTGCTTTGTGCAGAGAAAGTCCAGCCTTTGGGTCCTTGCAAAGCCAAGGTTACAGATCTGCTTTTGGGACTTTGTGCCCTCGTTATGTTTACATGGGGAGAGCTGTAGCCATCAACAAGAAGTAATTAATACCTGAAAGTTCTTCAGCATGAATTTTTTTTCACATTTCCAACTAACTGGAGATAATCATATAAGTTCCCTCCACCCCCTGTTTATCAGAGTGCTGACATTTCCATGTCTGGCACTTGGTAGCCTTATGGGGCTTGACATCTGTGCATGGCAAAAGCATTTAGCTTCAGAGCTGTGTTCCCAGGGAGTGCTATCAGTGTGGAACAAATTCTGTTCACTTAATAAACATGCTGTGTAGTCTTGTGGGCTCTATAACATTTGAAGACGAGGGGGAGCAAGGCTACTCTTAGAAGCATCAGGACAGCAGTCAAAATGGTACCCAGCACAGATGGCTCCTACAACTGTGAACCACACGTTGGTTAATATGGAGCAGCTGTGCAGATGCTCTTCTGCATGGGTGAAATGAAAGCATTTGGCCAATAAGCCATGGGCCTGGGACACAGAGACTGCTGAGACACCCTGCAGTGGGAGGAGGTAACAGCACAGCTCTCTGAAGGAAGGCAGCAGCTCGACAGAGGATGTTAATGCACACTTCTCAGCCCTGTGCTGCAAGTGCCAGGCTTATTCCCCCACTGCTCCTTCTGCACCTCGCCCTTCAGTAGAGGAATGTGTGTCTCAAGGGTGTTAGCTGGCTTGGTTCAGGATATGACCCTTCATCCTGGTAGGATTTCTACTGTTTCATGCTCTGGGGCATGACACTGCCTTTATTTAGGGGGAACCATAACAGAGGATTTTATTTTTCTCAGTGAAAAGGTAGCTCAGAAGTAGTATCCAATAGCAAAATAATATCTTTCTTGGTCTTTCATGTTTCCTCTGTAGCTCACTTTTAAGAAGTAGGTAGAACAGAGGGAGAGATCAGGAAGTATTTAATAACCTCCTGGTTATTTAATCTGTAAATACCAAGCTTTGAGGGGACTTTGATGTGAAAGTACATCAAAAGATAGGGTTGGAATTCAAAATTATCTCAACAAACAGGAGATGTAGGCTGAAAAAAACCCAAAAAACTCAGTAAGATAAATGCAAATTAGTTCAGGTATACAAAAATTTTCAACTAGGGACCTATTGGATTGGGAAAAACTCAATGAGAATTATGCAGGAAAGGATGTAGGGGTTGTGATGCATCCATAGTAGGCTGCGCACAAGGCAGAACTGTTATATGAATATAATTCTGAAGTGTATGAACAGGATTATAAAGCATCCAAAATAACTTTTGTTCAAAGCCAAAATGTGGTTCAACATCTGTGTGTGTACACTGTGTTTCAGGAAAGATGGAAACTGTCTGGGGAGAATCCCCCCCTCAGAGAAAGAGAGATTAACTGGGAAATTTAGCTTGAAGGGGACTTGTGGAGGTCATCTAGTCCAAATTTATGCTCCAAACAAGGTTAACTTCAAAACATTATTCAAGGTCTTGCCCAGATCACTTTTGAAAATTTCCAATTCTACTGTCTCTCTGGAACATGAGAAAGACTTAAGAAATGGGATTTTATCTCTGAAGGACTCAAGTTCAGGGCATTAATTTGGATTTTTAGGACTTAGATTAAATATTAGGAGAAACTGGATCTTCAATGAAGGCAGACCAACATCCTCATAATCTTCAGACATTTGCATTCCCTCACCCAAAGGAAAAATACCTGGTAGGGAATTTTTCCATTCTGTCTCTACCTCAGGAGTAGTTAATTTGCTTTTGTAGCCAGTCCATGTCATTGAAAAGTTCTGAAGCAGCCTGGTCCTGACTTGCTCAAGAATTCGGTTCTAAAGATATATTTGATAGAATCTCTAGGAGAAAAAAAGTTTATGAATACCTGTATTTTTACTTATCGTATAATCGAATCATATTTAAATTAAAAAATAACCGTAAATCCTAAGAATTGCTTATAAGGGCAAAAGGATTGTTTTAGAATCCTTCTCTACCTCTGTCCTGATCATCTCTCTTCACTGCAGGTTCAGCCTAGATGACAACAACAAGCCTTGCTAGAGTCTGGGCTGTAGCACTGCAAGTTCTGTGTCTTCATTTCAGTCATGCACCCAGCTGTGTGCACTTGGGTCCTTCCTGCAAGGACCTTGACCCTTTCCCGGACAGAGCTGACAGAGCTCACCTGCCCAGGATGAATGGTGGTCAGAACACAGAGGACCACCAACACTTGACTGGGTTTTAACTACTTATAGATCAGAGGCTTTCCACTTCAGTTTGGAAAACAGTTGAACTAGTAGAGTGAAGATATACTTTCTTTAATGGCTAGTAAATGCTAATGCCCTGCACACACATAAACACACCCACACCTCATTTTGTTTTGAAGTGATGAACTCACCATCATATAGCAATTATCCAATTTGAAAATGAGTCATATTAACTACCAGAAGAGTGAAATCTGTCCACGCAGTAACTTTTGGCATTACAGATCTCTTTCAAGAATTTCTTATTAGATTATTTCTTTCTGCCTTTTAGGTGAACATGGAGTGACCGCTTTAATTTGCCAACATAAAATTTGGCCGTGCAAGGACAAGCAAGAGGCAGGTGATCCAGGCAGAACCAAACTCAAGTGAGGTCTGAAAACCTGTTGTTAACAAAAATTTCAACTCAGTGCTGGAATCCAGTGAAACCTTCAAGCTTATTGTTATTCATTAAGCAGATTGAAGGAGTGAAATGAAAGTCAGCAAATTGTCCGCCTCTGCAAAGTACAATATGTTCATTTTCAAGGGAAACTGGTGTATGGATGGGAGATGAAGCACAAGCCATAACTCTTACCTTGGGGTGGCACAGGGGGGATCTTGGGGGTCAAATGTTTTTTAAAAAGCCACATCCCTCTCTCAGTGCACTTGCACCTCCCTTGCTGGCCTGCCTGACCCCTTCAATATGCCCTGGTGAAAAAGTCCAGCTGTCCATTCTCACCTGCTGCATGTGCTGATGCCAGGGCACCAAATGTTCATAGGTGGCAGCCACACTGAGCCCCACCCAAACTCTTCACCGATCCTTTTTTTTAAGACTAACCTCTGCTTCAGCCCTGCTCCTGTAGCATTTTCTGGGAGATAAAGCAAAGCTGAGTGGCCTGACTGATCGAAACACAGCTCAAGATGAGAAGGGAAGACCTTTCCTTCAGCCACTGCACATTACCTTCTTCCTGCCATTCAAGTGATTGCTTTTGTCGTAATTACCCAGACAGATCAGTTTATTATTTGCCCTGTGATAGATTCCATGAGAGACTAGAGGAATTTTTGTTGTGGAGACACAGAGAAAGAGACAGTGTTCCATGAAGTGCTGTGTTAATTGGCAAGACCAACAAGCAGAAACAGAACCAAAGAAACGTTTTCTCCTGTGTTAAGGGGGAGCTGGGATAGCTTGCTGGGGTAATCAGAGCTCAGCACCCTCTGTCCCCACTTACTCCTTTTGTTTATCTCATGCTATACTACCACAAAGATTCAAGCACAACTTCTTTCAAAGGAAACAGAGTGAGCGTGGCTGGGCTTTGGTGCCTGTCTGCAATGCTGCCTTCTGCTGACCTCGACAGTGAGACCTGTCATCTAAGCTTAGAAATGCCACGTATTTGAGCTTAGAAATGCCCAGTGCAGATGATGCACAACCCCACTTGTGGCACCAGCTCCACCTGGGAATCAGGGAGGGGAACAGGCACTCGTCAGGTTCATCAGATTGGGGCTGGATGTCTGCCTCGAGGGTAATGACTCTGTTTCTCTGCTAACTACAGAAGGAATTTGAATATGAACATGCAGTAGCTGAAATGAGCATGTTGAGTGAGATGTAGAGACTGGCATGACTCTAAGCCAAGGTAACTAGATTTTAACAGAGTTAGGAGAACATACTTTAAAGCAGTAGTCTTTTTCCATCATCTGGTTTTTTATTATTTTTTGAAGTAGAAATTGTAAGAAAGCCAATTCTTCAAGGTCCTAGAGGCTAAAGATTGTAGCATGCTGCTTCAGAGCTTGCTTGATTAGTATTTAATTCAGTCAGTCATTTCTCCTAATGAAATGTCTCCCCTATAACATTTCTCTGAGCTTTGGGGTTTATTTTCCATAGAAAATTATCTTTTAAAAAGAATAGCACTGTGCAACTGAGTGCACAGCACTCTGTAGTTGTCAGCTGGACTTCTTACCACATTATAACCCTCTCTTGTTGGCAGAAGTACACTGATAAACGGGGGTTTCTCTCGAGGCCAAGTCTCTCTTGATGTATGCCATGCCTGGCAGGATGGGGCACCAATCAATGATTAAGGTCAGTGTGTCATATCCTCCTGTGTGGTGCTCTCAAAGAAAAGCAGCAGCTGAGCCAAGAAGGAGCTCTGGGTGCTCATTACACCACACACTCCCTAACTTGTTAATTGTGTTTGAACAATGGAAAGTCCTTCGGGAATTAAGTTTGGTGTGGAAGTCCTCGGCCCAAATATGCATTTGCTTGGGACATTTGGGAAATGAGATGTTTGGAGGAAATTGCCTGCTGATGGTCTCGTGGCCCCTGGGCACTTCGGGGTAGATTTGCACCTGCAAGGGTACCTTGTGAATATTTAGGCACCGGTGAAGGAATTCAGGAGAATTATGAGGAATGCTTTAAAAAGCCTACAGCTGTGTAACCATGAGCAGCAGGGTGGGCTGGCAGAGCCCTGAAGGCACGCTCAGCTCCTGCAGACCAGAGCATTCAGAGCCACAGGCAAGCAGCCCAAACACAATCTGCTGGCACGAAAATTCCCAGCCAGCATCATTTGCTCAATTGAAATTCCTTCCAAAATTGTTTAAAAAGTTAAATTACCCTTCTATTGAATGGGGAAACGGCCAGGCAAAATCCCAGGCCACCTGGCAGCCTCCAGCAGAGCACCCTCTGTGCTGTGTTTGCTCTGCACCTACTCCTGGGGCTTTGCTCCTCCAGCATAAGTGCGAGGTTCAATTGCCATGGCAACAGCATCTGGCAGGTGTGAAACACTATTCTTTCTGCTGGATGTAAGGGAAAACCTTTCTGCTCCAGGGAAGGGAACTGTCAGTTGTAATAAAGATTGTCCTCTCTTCTCTTACCTGGAAAAATAGCTAAGAAAACTCTTCATTGATCTTTTTGTGAGAGGACTGGGCCTCCAGGATTAATAATCTCCTACTGTTTTTCTTTGCTACACAATAGGTATCCATATAGATAGAGGCAGTAAGTGTCTGGGCTATATATAGCACATCCACAAGGCAGCCAGGGGAATTCTTTCCACAGAGGCAATGAGAAGGAGGTGAAGTTGCATGGAAAATGATTCTGCTTTTCCTGGTGTCCCCATGATTGTCCTCACTGGCCAGAACACAGGTCATCTTTATCAAGACAGAGGTGGCCCAGAGAGCTTCCTCTCTCCCTTTAAAGTACTTTGCTCTGGTACTTTAGGCCAGATGTGTAGGACAAGCCTCCCTTCTTGATATAGACACAATTTTGCCCACACTGTGCCCCAGGAGCAGGTTTTTTCCCACAGCCATAGTGTTGGGATGCACCCAGGACTTGGGGCTGGGCCAGCAGGAGGTAGCACTGCATCTCCTGAGACATCCACCATCCCCTTGCCTTTAAACCTTGCACACCATGGGAAAGGCGTGCAAAGCCCAGAAGCAGGTATATTTTCATTATTTTACTCATCTTTCACTCACGGCTGATGGGGTCACCCAGCACAGGGAGACTGTGCTCTGAAGAGGAAGAGAGGAAGGTGTTTGGCCACATGTGTCAACATAACCATCAGTTAGGATATTTTTTCATTTGTCATTCAATTTAAATATTTGATGGCTGTCCCTCACTGTTTTGCATTGGTCCCCATTCCACAAAAATGCTCTATTTTGCTACTGAAATTAGGAAGTAAGGAGCACACTTTTATGGTCAACAAAGCCAGCAGAACAGGGGAGGGAGTGGTATACAGGTCACAATCACAATCAGAGCTCTGTCCCACTAAGTTGCAGAAGAATATTAAGGAAACAGGCTCTCTATAAAAGCTTCTCAATTCTCTCCACTTTTTAGTTTCCTGTACAAATGTAACCCCAAATTAATTTTGATTGGAAGAGTGATGTCCATTAAGGAGTTGGCATCACAGCTTGGCAGGCACATCTCGTATTGTAACATTATCACTCAAGTAAGAAAATGTACAGGCAAGCCATGAGGCAGGTGAGCAGTGTCGGGGTGTGCTCTGACAGTGAGTGTCTCTGTGACGCTGCATAATAAGTACTAATTACTAAGCATCTATTGCCATGTTACGCATTATTTCTTTCTGTTTTAGAGCTATTCAAATCTAGGGTAATCATTCTGTTTATTTAGCAATGTCATAAACAGTATCAAATACATTACAAACCAGAAGTGGCCAAACTATTTTGTTGATGGATAAAAACTTCCATCTGCCAAGTGAGTCCATAAAAGAGCACGGAAAGAGCAGCAAGGCCATCCCCTTCAAAGGTGCTGAAGGCTGCAGTTATTTGTATTCTGAAACACAAAAAGCACAAACTCAAAGTAACACATGTTAACAGCCCTCTCTGTTGCAACCTTCTAGCTAGAAACAATACATCTAAAAATACATCTGCTGATGAGGTCAGTAGGTTTATCCCTGGT
Organism: Brachypodius melanocephalos; assembly: GCA_013398615.1. Taxonomy (NCBI): domain Eukaryota; kingdom Metazoa; phylum Chordata; class Aves; order Passeriformes; family Pycnonotidae; genus Brachypodius; species Brachypodius melanocephalos. Next base: position 52,901,143 of record VZSR01003803.1, read on the forward strand.
GAGAGGCAGAAGGGCAGGGACTATGCAAAATCAGGAAAAAAGCCTACAGCAGTGGGAAAAGATCAAGCTCTTTGTTTGTATTTTCAGCTTTCCTGGCCAGGTCCAATATGGGATCTCTTCCATGCTGTTGAAATTTCAAATTATCACTGCTCAGAGTGCAACATAATTATTAAATTTTTTTAAAGTGTTAAAAAACAACACAAACAGCTACTTAATAAAAAAAAAAACAATTTGCAGTACAATAGTCCCCCATTCCACAACCTTGTATACCTTCATATGTAAAGATACATATTCAGTGTCTTTGTGACTGATGGTGGCTAATTTACTCATCACTAGACAACAGTGTCCACTAGACTCTATGTGTGTAGCCAAAGATGGTCAAACTATACTCATAGAATCCTCTTCTCATTCTATTATGGGTTTTCTGAGAGCCTGGTTCATATGTGGCACATGAGATACTCCCCTGCTCCCACAGAAACCTAATGTGAAGAAGAAAATGTGGTGGCTTTTAATCCTGTGAGCACACTCTTCAAGCCAGAACCAAGAATCACAATCAAGCTGCCTGGAACTTCCAGAAATATCCAGAGGTTGCAGAGTTTTAGGGCAGTCAAGGTTTATCCCAGTGAGTGAATAAAAGACAAAAGTTAAAAACTGCAACTTTGAGGATAAGCAAAAGAGTTTCATGAAGAGCCTGGCACAGGACTACTAGGTCCACCACAGGACAGTAAGCAGAGGCGGAAAAAAGCTTTGGTCAGTCCAGTAGTTTCAGACATTCACAGTGTAATGCCTTCCTGTGAAGAAGCACAAACTATTTGTTCTTAAAAGCAGTAGCCAGTTTTAAAAGATTCATGGGAAGAAGAAGGAAACCAAAGAAAGAGAAAAAAAATTAAAATAAAAAATCTTGGCTTTATACTTGTGCCACACTCTGTGCTTGCTGCTCAGGCACAACCTGCAGATGTGTGCCAAGCTTGCAAATCACACTAAAGCATCTGTGCCTGGGAACCAGTCCTGCTCCTCAGTCAGCATTTTCTCACCCGATGTCCCAGAACAACCAGAGCTGACCTTACTGACATTGCTGCTCTAAAAGAAATAGAAGGCACCATTTGTGTCTCTAAAGTAACTCCACCAAGGCAAAAGCACCACAGCAGCCAAGGCAAGCCCTGCTGAACTGTCCCCAAACAGAGCCCTCTGCAGCTCTGCATCTGCTCCATTGCAATGAGCGCCAAAGATGCCCTTGACTTCAGCTACAGCAGGATCAGGTTCTCTCTTGTGGGAAAAAACAGAGGCATCCTAACAGAGAAAATCAGCTTTTATCAAATAGGATAATTACAGAATTTGTGAAGGAATTTTTCAGTAGGATTTTTTTTTTGGGGGGGGAACCCCTATATTTCTGTTATTCTTACTGGAATCCTTTGATGAGACATGGGTGGCTACGAAATTCCAACTCTTCCCCTGTAACAACAGGGCTGGCAGGTTAAGATCCCCCAGTTACTTTATAGCCAGAGTTGTGGTTCTGGTTTTCAAGCTCCCTGAATTTCTTTGGATAGCAGAATAAAACTGACAAGATTAATAAAATCCAGGCAGTTCAGAGGTAGCTCTGACACTGCTATTTGTGGGGAATCAAACCAAGAGGTCACTCACACTGATTTCAGCCATGTGGCACTTGGGACAAATGGGACACATGAGAATTTTGCTCCAGTCACAACTGCAAAACCATTAAAAGCTCAGGGGCTCTTAGCCTTGGTACCTTCCCCATGTGAACACAGTCCTGCACTGCTTTCAGTGTAGTATACTTTGAGGCCCAGCAGCATCCAGGCACTGCCTCAGGCTTCTCTTTCCAGGCTCATCCAGAGGTGCACTGGGCTATGTCATATCCTGACAAGGACTCCAGCAACACTGCCCAGGTCCCAGGAACATCCCTTCCAACCTCCACCACACCTTAGGGCCATCTCTTCCTGTGCCACAGCCCTTGTGGGACTGCCAGAGAGATTCATGGCTTATCCCTCCTTGTACTTGCACCCTACAGCCCATAATACACAACTCCTGCCAGAGCAGGGGTTTTGGCGTTTTGGGGTTTTTTTTTGTTTTTTGGTGTTTTGGGGTTTTTTTTATTGGGGGGGTGGGGGGTGGGGTGGTTGGGTTTTTTTTTTTGTCATTTGCTTTATATCACAGTACAAATGCACAGATCCAGCTCAAAGAAGAAACTATTATATGCTGTGCCATCCTTGCTGTGCCTCACCACCCTAACTGTCTTCTTGAAATTGAGGGAAATTCGTCTCAGGAGAGAAGTGGCTGTTTGCTCTCCAGGCATCAGGAGCACGGCTGACCTTTGTAGGATGGAAGCTCTCTGACTCTGCTGTCTGTGTCTTTGAAATGTGCCCATGAGACATTTACACTCTTTTTCTTTCTACCATGAGGTAACTCTGTCTGCTTTTGTCAGGTGATCAAGTTCCCTCACAGCACAAGCCAATTCTTAGGGAATAAAATCTCTTTTCCAAATAATCACATACGACATCAACAAAATAAAGCTTATTTAAAGCACACACTAGCAAATTGCTATTCACCCTTGGAATTGTTTTCACAGGCAGAAAGTAAATTTTATTTGAAGCAATCATTACTGTAGATAAGGGATACGAGGCTGTATTTGTTAGGGGGAAAAATTGCACTGTGGAGCTATAAACAGTAATTTGAAGCCATGAACACAGAGGAAATCTCCTGATTGATAAAACCAAAATTAAATAAGCTTTAAAATTTAAAGTTTAAAATATTTTAAAGTTTTAATATTTTAAAGTTTAAAAATATTTTTGGCATGTATCTTATTCTAATCTTAAGACTTGGCCATGTGTAATATATGGTATTCTGGTTTAAGCCTAAATATTATCAGCTGTTTAAAAGAAACTGCAAAGCTCACCTCTCACAGACAGACCACCCTTTGTAGAGCAAAGAGCAAATATGTACCAGGTTCTGCAAATTCCTTCTCCTCTGCTTATCATTAGATACAAAAACTCTCATCAAGTGTACAGCATTAACCATACACAAAAGTATCTGTAGAACAGAGACACCATTTGCTTCAGCTGCACTGCCCAAGATAGGCAGTATTAGAGCCAGGAAACAAATCACAAAGCCAGGGCATCCTCTTTCAGTTGTATCTACTCAGTAAAAAGCTCTGCTTGGAAATGGCTGCAGTCCTGCCTAATTAGGCAGACTGGACCAGCTATGCTATCCAGTGAGTCTTTTCAGGGAATATGGATCTGGGGAGGAGTTGTTTCTGACATTGGCTGCTGCTGGAGAGAGAATACCAGATGAGCTGTACTGCTCTAGCCAGTGCTAAGTTCTTAATTCAGGCATTTAGTGGAAATTGTTGAAAAACATTCTAATTGGAAGGAACTTCTGCTTCTCCAGCATACAATTTTCCCCATTTTTTAGCACTGAGGCATTTGCATGAAAACAAGCTCTTTGTTTTTAAAATTCCACTGCACTTGTTGTTTATTCCCCACTGGAATTCATAATCCTGTGTTTGCACAAAGCACTATAATTGGTTGCTGTGGAAGTGTTTCTATCAAAAGGAAATGATTATTAATAATCAAGAACAAACAGTTGCATAATAGAGATTAGTAAAATAAGCACCATTCTAATAATAATGCTAATCTCCATGAAACCAATCTCTTCAAATGCTTTGAAATAAACACATCCCAACGATAAAAATCATCTTTGAACATGAAGAACAGTAAGAATCACAGGAACAAGTATAGGTGGAGGTTGACTCCATCAACAAGAGTGGTGCATTTTGCAGCTGGCAAGTACAAAATTCTGCCACAGGAATTGGGTTTGCATGGCCAGGTTTTGTTGTGGGGGGCTACAGGGGTGAATTCTGTCAGAAGCTGCTGAAAGCTTCCCCCATGTCCAGTAGAGCCAATGCCAGCCAGCTCCAGGACAGACCCACCACTGAATGGCACTGGCACCAGCATGTAATTGGCACCAGGAAACAGTGGAGTGAGAACATGTGAGAAGAACAACTCTGCAGACACCAAGGTCAGTGGAGAAGGAGGAGGAAGAGGTGCTCCAGGTGCCAGAGCAGGGATTCCTCTGCAGACCATGGTGCAGACCATAGTTTAGCTGCTGTGCCCCTGCAGCCTGTGGAGGGCCACAAGGAATGCAGAGATCCACGTGCAGCCCATGGAGGAGACCCACTCTGGAGGAGGAAGATGCCTGAAAGAAGGCTGTGAACCCATAGGAAACCCATGCTAGAAGAGAGTCCTGGCAGGGTCCTATAAACCTATGCAGGGAGGAGCCCACGCTGGAGGTTTCCTAGTAGGACTTGTGACCGACCCTGTGGGGTCCCACGCTGGAGCGGGCTCTCCTTGAAGGACTGCACTGTGTGGAATAGACTCACACTGAAGCAGTCCAGGGAGAACTGTTGTCTGCAGGATGGGTTCACACTGGAGAAGTTCATGAAGAGCTGAATCCCGTGGGAGGGAACCCACACTGGAGCAGGAGAAAGACTCCTCTCCCTGAGCAGTGGAAGAAATAACATGTGATGAACTGTCTGTAACCCCCCTTTCCCATTTCCCTGCACTGCTGTGGGGGAGGAGGTAGAGCCCAGGAAGGAGGGATGGGTGGGAGGAAAATGTTTTTAAGATTTGTTTTACTTCTCACTATCCTGCTCTGATTTTGTTAGTCATAAATTTAATAATTATCTCCAAGCTGAGGTTGTTCTGGCCATGACAGTGTTTGGTGAGTGTTGTCTCACGGTCCTTGTCTCAAATCATGATTCTTTTGTTATAGTTTCTCTTCTCTGTCCAGTCGTGGAGATAATGAGAGAATAGCTTTGGTGAGTGCCTGGAATTCAGCCAAGGGTCAACCCACTACACTGCCCCAGACTAAAATTTTTAAGACTCAACCAACAATTAATTACTTAATACAGGCCATTCCTGTTGGCCCAAAATACATGTAATAGGGAACTAATACAAATGACAAGTTTCTCCATTTTTAAAATTCTCAAGAGAAGGAGAGGTTTGCTGGTAGTTTACATTATTTTTTATATTCTTACTGCAGACATAGAAAGCTTTTTTTTTTTTTTTTCCTTGTTCCTGAGACTCAGAAGTCTGAGTATTCTGTTTTTAAATGTTCTGGCATGGGTATTCTTTTTTTAAATATTCTGGAAATCAGCATGCAAAGAGCTTTTGACCTGATCACCATCTTGATCTCTGTGAGATTCTGCTGGTATATTACTAACTCCCTGTAGACCTTCACGGTTAAAGCATCTTCCTCCTTAGTACAGAACTTCCTAATTTTCCCTTGTAAGACACATTCCTTCTTTTCCAGCTCACAGATTTCATCTTTTAATCCAGACCCATTCTATTTCAATGGCAGCAGGAACAACCCTTGTTTTGGAGCCATGCACAAGGATTTGGATGCTTATTTAGGGCTCCTGGTCCCTGGGTTTGCCTGCACTAGACCTCCAGAGGAGTCATCTGCTGCCAGCCAAGTCACTCAGAACCAGGTTTAGCACAAATCAGGATCTGAGAAAAAATGTTTACTTTAAATTTATAGGCAATCATGGAATGACATTATAAAAGACAAAATATGTTTCCTGAACAAGGGCATATTTAACAATATAGATCCTCCTCCATAGCAGCTGGTGGAGGAGCTACTTCTTTTTTCTGTCAAGCAATATATAACAATAATATCAAACAATAATAATCATATTCTTTTTTCTTGTGAGATTATTTTTGATTTCCCTTGCACCTTTTCCTCAATCATCCACCTGCCCTCTCTCTGGAAGTGTGGAGATCATCCCTTCATGCCAGTCCCAGCCAAGATGTTCAAAGCTTGCTTCCTTCTCCCTTGTGAAACCTCCCTCAGTGTTGCCTGTGTCTGGCACTAGACACCACTTCATGCTCCATGTCCAATAAAGAGATGAAAAAGTCACTTTATTTTCCTTTCCTTTTCTTCTACAGGTGTTGTTACAAACATTTCAACAGCCAAAGTCAAATCCCATGGTTTTGGCTTTCAGGTCATGTGTCTGTCACAACATCTTGAAGAAACAATGATAAAACTTACACATGATACTGTGATAAGTATTAACATTTTGTCTTCTTCCTCTGTTCATATCTAGGTTTATTATGTGAGTCTTCATAACAGCAGTCAGCCACAATTGCCTTCTTGACAGGCTCTTGCAGACCAAAGGTTGTTTGGGTTTTACAGGTAAGGCACAGAGGTATTTCCAAAGCAAACATCATTCTAAGACGTGGAGACGAAAATATAGTCCTTAATATGGACTCTAAATTACTTTATGCATGCACGACAAAGACAAAACTGAAATATTTATATTTTTGCCTTTTGTTACAAGGTTTGCCAAAGCCTGCAGTCTGCCCTTTTATAAAAAGAAAGGACTGTGTCTTGTCTGCTGATAATGGCATCTTTGGCATGGACTGGAGGTGATTATTTTTCTGGTTTGACAGATGGAGTGTTTAGGGTCCAGGTACCACTTCTCTGGGCACAGTCTTTGTCACTAAGTGAATTGTTCAGTGGTAATATGACCAGGAGGGGCTAGAAATATCCTTGGTCTGATCTCTTCATCAAACACATATTATCAGGCAACGAAGAAGAAGAGTTTCTCTCCCCTCAGTCAAATAAACTGCAATGATACAATCAACTAAGTTCAAAGCCAACTGATGTGGATTAACGTAAACTTATTCAGTAAACAGACATGTAGCTGCAGCTGCTCTTTGGCAGTGATCTTCTCTGGCATTTATACATGAGTAACAGCCCTCAAACCCTATGCAGACATGCAGGAAAACCCTTCTAGTGTTCGCATAAAATGAGATATCTCTACTTCAAACCAAAGAAATGAGACATTAGTATGCAAGCAAATGGATGGTATCTTGGAGGTGTACACGTTTTGATTTTCAAAAGGCTTTGAACAAGCTCCTCGCCAAAGACTAACAGTATAAAGCATCTGAGTTGTCAGGATACATGTGAAAATACACCCTTCTGAATCAGTGACTAATGACAAGATATAACACAAAGGACACAGATATGGTCCAAGTGCACAGTGAAGCAAATTTCACAGCAGGATCCAGTGAGGATTTGAGAAATCTATATTAAATAGCATATCCATGTATGACCTGGAAAGGAAAAGGGGGATAAGTGAAGTGATGAGTTCACAGGAGGTGCAGAGGGATTCAGAGCAGCCAGGTCCAATTGTGGGGGAAAGCTGGAGGCAAGCTGATGCTGCAGAGCTGCAGAGGGATCATACAACATGGAGATAATGGCAGGCAAATCTCAGTGTCTGTGACTGCGAAAAAATGCACATGGGAAAAACCCGAAACCTTGAACAATATCTAATGGAGTCTGAAGAAGGTTTAATCAGTCAGGAAAGAAATCTTGAAACCATGTGTTACTTCTATGGGAGTAACTCCATGTTCAGCAGTGGTTAAAAACCCACTGGAGGAATTACCAGCAAAAGAATAGAGAAAAAAAAAAAAAACCCAGACAATACTATCATGCCAATGCTCATGGAATATTGAGTACCACTCTGGTTGTGCCATCTTAAAAGGAATACAATACAGTTGGAAGCAGTGCTGGCGGACAGCAGAATGGTATGACTTCCAAATGAAACAATGATTAAAGAGACTAGGAGTTCACTTTGGAAATTGTATGCTTGAAGGGGTACATAGCACAGGGCTCCAAAGTCAACACGCTGTTGCTAAAACAAATAGGGAAAGTTGTTTCCTATTTGCTGTTTTCCTGGGAAGAGTGGCATGGTCTGGTATCAGGTTAAAAACAAAGATTAGGAAGAACTTTTTCATTCAGCACATAATTGTATCACTGAACTCAGTGGCAGAGGAAAATGCAAAGTGAAGAAATGGTAATAATTTCAAAAGGGTATTAGAACAGGTCATTAAACACCACCAAAGACTATTAACATGATGGTCTATCTGTAGTTACCTACTGAGGAAGAGCCCTGAGCCACAGAGAGTGAGTCTGTAAAAGCCTGCCAGGTAATACCACATACATCCTCTCTACAGGAACTTCATAGGAATACTGCACCCCATATTTTGCTGAGAAAAGATATAAAGGACAAAGCCATCCCAGGTCTGTTTCTCTCCAGCACACAGAGTTCTCTTGTACTACCCCAGCTGCCTTTGTGCCTGCAAGCTCTTGTGCTGAGCCAGAGCCTGCAACACAGACACAAATTTCACACCCTCAAAGCATCACTCTGGTGGGCTTTAGCACGGCTTCTGCTTCCCTGGAAACTGCAAAAGCAAGATGGACACTCACACACCCCTACACAGGCACAGCCACAGGAGTACCCCAGGTGACTGAAGGAAAACCCAAGGCCAAGAGCTGCATACTGAGAACAGAAGCAGCCTGCTCTCAGGGGGATCAGCGCTGAGCTGGGCTGGCACGCGCCGGTTTTGCACCGCTGGCAAATTGATCCCGAGGTCTCTCAGCTGAAAGCTGGGGAATCCAAGGGGACAAAATGAAAGAGTGTGTGATGAGAAGGATGCTGAGAAACAGAGAGGTGAAGGCTTTAGGCCATCCTGTGGGATGCTCTGCCTATGGGAAGTTCAGTGAAAGGCTGTGAAGCTTCGGAAAAGTTCAGGGAGCTTTGGGACCAAAGAAACCACTACCAGCAACTACCCTCACCAGAAGTTTCCCTGCAAACCCTTCCATGTCTCTGATGGCCAAAGATTTCTACTTTGCAGCTTCAGCTTATCTGGGAGACCTCGCCCCAGCCAATCCACTTATATTATTTTTAGCATACACAGTAAAATTCCATTTTGTTTCCGAAACATCCAGTTCTCCCAGATTTCACTACTGTGCTTTTGCTGAGGCCACACTGTTTTACAGGCTTATAACCTCTGCAGTTTAGCAGAGTCAGATTTATCAGATACAATGATGAGTAAAACTGCAGAGTCCAAAAGAAATTATGAAAATCTCAGTTGAAATACTGCAGTTAACAGAGGAATTCTTTTTTTTCCCAGCTTAAGCAATCCTGATAAGCACCTGAGCATTTTGGCTTTAGAGGCTGTAGAAGCCCAGCTTACCACTGAGCTTGACAGTGCATAATTAAACTGAAAGAGGCAGATTTAGATCAGATGTTAGAAAGAAATCCTTCACTGCCAGGGTGGTGAGGCACTGCAAGAGATTGCCCAGAGAACTTGTGGATGGCCCATCCCTGGAAGGATTAAATACAGGCTGGATGGTGGGCTGAGCAGCCTGCTCTAGTGGAAGGTGTCCCTGCCCGTGGCAGGGGGTTGCAACAGTGTGATCTTCGAGGTTCTTTCCAAACAAACCATTGCACAGTTCTATGGTTCTATGGTTCTGTGATCACTATGACTATGGGAGTAACTGAGTTAATAAATCCCAAAAGGCACCTGGGGGTATCTTGAGATTCCTAAACAACATTATTAGTCAGATCAACGAGTAAGGATGGCTTGCTGTCTGTACAAGTAACACTAAAAGAATGGTGTCTACCATGCTAAGCATTACTGAGTGTTCCTTGTCCTATCATCTGAAATGCCCAACAGGAAAACCTGACAGACACAGGCTCACCCAGCCAATTCCAGCTACCTCTGGTCTTGTCCTGGAAAGGGACAAGGAAAACCAGCTTTCTGATGTCAAACACAAGTGCTGTTGGAGGAGGAAAATTTTCAGGTGAGTCACTGAGATTCTGTAAAAACTAAGAAAGGGAAAAAAAAAAAAAGTAACAGCAAATCCCTGCAAGAAGAGGTTTAATGATCTTGTTTCTCAGGCTATTCATAGATGGTCATCAAAAAACCCAGCTTGAGGCTCTTTTCCTCAGCCCTCTCCTGGAGGATCTCCTCTGATTTCTGGTTTTTGTGTACGAAGTATATATTTTGGTCAAGGATAGCGCTGACACAGTGGCACCCGCCAGCTGTCCAAATTCTGGCATGGGCAGCTGGGCAAGCCCAGAGCCCTCGAGCTGCTCATCTTCACCTGGGGGTCTGGCACAGGTATGCAGAGTAACTAACACTGGTTAAAAAGAGGAAAAAGTTTTTCTGAATTGATCCCCTGTTGTTTTTAATCACAAACAGCATTTGCCTTTGTTTTTGCTTTCCCTGCCTTATACCATTTTCAGGCCTATCCTTCTTTTACTCTCATGATGGTCCCCTCTGAGGCTCAGCACAGTTCACAGTAAAACTTTACCTTTCTATTTGTCACTAGCAATACAGAAATTAAAATCTCAAACATCCAACTGTGAAGTCACACAAAGGCTGAAGGCTTCTGAAGTTGTTGGCAGAAGGCTGTGCTGGCAGGATGTGGTGGGTTCACCTTGGCTGGCTGCCAGACACCCACCCAGACACTCTCACTCCTTCTCCTCAGCAGAGTGGGGGGAGAAAATGAGATTAAAAAGCTCATGGGTTGAGTAAGAAGACCAAAAGCTGTGCAGGGAAGCAAAATGAAAGGAGAAATTTATTCCCTGCTTCCCATCAGCAGGCACTTCCTAAGAAGCAGGGCCTCATACATATAGCAATTGCTTGGGAACACAAACATCACAACCATGATGTCTCCTCATTCTTCCATTTCTCTCTGCTTTTATCACTGACTAAAACATCATGTAGTATGGGATATTCCTTTGGCCACTTCTCTCTCCCAGCCTCCTGCCCACTCCCAGACTGGTCTTTTTTGGGGTGAGAGGATTGGCAAGATAGTGACAATAGCTGACAGTCACTGCTCAGCAGCAGCCAAAACACTGGTGTCTCCTCAGTACTGTTTTAGCCACAAATGCAAAGCCCAGCACCACAGAGGCTGGTAAAAAGAAACTAAATGCACCCCAGCCAGACCTTGAAAGTATCTAAATGTCTATATTATGAATGAAAAAGGGAAAAAACCCCAACCCAACAAAACAACCAAACAAACCAAATCCTGCCTCTTCTACAGACAAGCCTACTACAGACAACTACAGTTCTACAACCGATCCAACTTCATAGGTGGCTACACCTCCAGCACCAAGTAGTTCACTTGTAGCAAAGAAGAATAAGCTCCATAACTTGGATTTATACATCCTCTGTCATGCATGCATGGAAGGTCAAAAAGATCTTTGTCTCTAGGATGATGGTTCTTCTAGGCTCATGTAATACATTCAAAAAACAGGTGGACAGTTTTCACGTCATTTCTTTGTGCAACAATTATGAGATGATGATTCTTTCATTTTGCAAAGCGTGTTCAATTGGAGAAAGGATATGAAAAGAATTAAACCCTACAGACTGCCTCTGATTCCTTTTTCACTCTGGACCCACGAGTCCCTGCAGAGTTGGATGAGCTTTAAAGGCAATCAGATGCTGGGCATTGGCTTTAATCTCAATGAGACGTCAGGAGCACTAACTCTGCTCTGACGTGATTTTGTACTGGGAAGCTGTAGGTGGGACAAAATCCAGTACCTTTCCATGGAAAGAGAGAAAACTAAAATCTCCTTTTAGATATAGTAAGCACTGGGGAGTTTGGTCTTAGTATAAACTTAGCAAAGACTGTCTCTAGTTTCTAAACAGCAGTGTCTAGCTGAAGCCAGGTGGAGTACTAACAACAAGGAAAAAAAGGATGAACAGGGCAAGCAAGGCAAGGTTTCACCTCACTTAGCTCCATCATGCTGAGCACACAGCGTGCCCAGGTCCCACTGCAGCCACCACAGAGGCACTTCTGAAAGCCATCAAACACCACATTGGCTGATTTCCCTTTGGGTTTGCCTGTCACTCTCCATGGATGATGGAAATGGTCCAGCAGGGCAGCAGAGCTGCCCGTGGAGTCCGTCTCACTCTGGCATCTAAATTTAAGCCATGCAGAGCTGGAGCCAATCCTCTGAGCATTTTTTTTCACTTAGACCTAATTTCATCTTGATAACTAACAAGTGAAAGCATAAGAGCCTTAAATTATCACTACTCTCCTTTGAACTTGGCTGATACTGGGCTCTGTATGGAGCAAAGAAATGACAAATGGATGGGCAGAGGCAAAGCAGCCGCTCAAATTGAGGGCACTGCACCGAGGGCACACTGCATTGCTACAACATTCACACACTGGAAGCTAATAATTAAAATTCATCTTAATCATGTATCTTTTGTGGTCCTTTCAAAGCTGAATAAATGTTCATTCACTACCTGGTAATAGCTGACAAAGTCCGGGATACTGGAACAAAGCATTCAGCCCTATTTAGTCATATTCTGTAAAGTCATCTTCAGGGTTTTTTCCTAATTATTATTAACACTGCACCATTAAGAATCAGGATCATAATTTTCAAACTAAAGAAGTAGTAAATGTCTGGGTGCAAAATTTATTAGTCAAAAGCTATTGCCTGATGTGAGAGAGAGCACTGTAATTCCTAATTTTTCACACAAAATCTCACTTCCAATAGGGAATTGTTGAAAATTGTTGATAAATCATTGCTATGATATGTTTAAAGTGAACACTGCAAGACATAAATCACAGAGGGTGGCATTTTAAACTAGTAAATAAAAAGTAAATGAAAATATCATCACATAGATTTATGGAGTGCTTGACAAGGACCTCTGAGTGTTTGGGGGGGGGG
>VZSR01003803.1:52913705-52929182 GCA_013398615.1 Brachypodius melanocephalos
TTTAAGAGCTCTAAATGGGAAACAACAAATACTGGAAGTCCACATTATGACCCTGCATTTCTAAGGCAGCACCCTGTCACCAAAACTTGAATTATAACCATCTCCAACTGAGAAGAATACCAGAATGTGGCCCATAGTGTGTATCAACATCCACTCTGCTCAACTGTAAAAGAGTCTGGAGGACAAAGCACAAAGTGGTTTGGAGGGATGGGATCAGACAGACCCATTCAGAGAGCTTAGAAATCTATCCTAAGCAAAGCAGAAATCTTACCCTTGTGTGGACAAAAGAAAACAAAGCCAATGAAAACCAAGCTGGGGATATTCTGGCTGGAAAGCACCGGGACACAAATAACAAGAAGCTCAAATTTTCCACTCTCATTTAGTAGTGCCTACATTATTTTTGGGTGTGCAGGGTGAGAAATACCTAATGTGGAATTTCCCCTCCTACCAGTAAAATGCAGATAGCACTCCACACACACAACTCTCAGGATGAGCTGTGGCTTTTTTGCACGTGCTGCAAACTGTGAGGTAGCAGCCCAGGGAGAAGGTGCCCAAAGGTGACCATCTAGGACCTCCCTTTCCTTTCTGCTGCTGGTGTTAAATGCTGCAGAGACTCCCCTCTGCAGGCCCCCTCTAACACAACTCCTCCCAGGGCATGGTACTGTTGGGAGAGGAGGACACAAACCACGTTTTCCTGCCATATCTCCACCTGCACATATGACTGCAGGAGGACTGGTCACAGTCAGTGTGCAGTCAAAACCTAGCAAGGAAGACAGAAATTTCTGCTCTCTAAAGAGATGCAGGGCAGCTTTTTTGGATCATGTGCAATATTTACAGTTTCTCACACATCACAGAGTTCTGCTGGAGTTTAGCCAACCTGCAGAAGAAACTTCATGAACATCTTTGCCATATGGACTATTTAAGTTGTTAAGAAACTAATTTGAAATATTAAGGTTTTTCTATCTTAAAGTTTGTTCTGGGGTCTGGTACTTCCTACATCAAGCATGATGCTTTTCACTAGCAGGATCATCAGTGAGCCTCTTTATGGAAGAGGAGCTACCTAGAGCAGCTTAGCCTTCTAGTTCAGTAGTCCCATAAGCATTAGAGTAAGCCTAGGTTTTCCACCATAAACATTCTTATCTGAGATATATGTGCATCTTGAAACATATATTGTGTTCTAGAGCCTAGAGTGAAAGGGAAGGTTTTCCCCTCTCGGTGGAAGAAGGTGAATTCCAGGCAAATTTGTTGCACTTATGAAAGGGTCATACTCCCACTTTTCCTACTGCCATGCATTGAATTTAACAGCTTTTGTGTTTCAAAATCAAATTCTTCACATGGACTGGTGAAGAACTGTATGAGTGTGGATTCCCCTGGATGGGAAAACTAATGAATCCCACATTTTCAGTAAATCAATCTAGATTTTTACTGCACAGTCCTTTAAGAGCATCAAGGAAGGATATAAGGCAGTAGAGCTCTGTCTTCAGTTCTGTTTTCTTCATTTGGTTGAAATGATGTTGCCAACATCTCCATTTTGAAAATGAACACAGATAGGCCTTTTTATTAGCACCAAGTTTCTAGCTGAGGGAAAGGATGGGGGAAGTTAAATTGAGCTTAGAGAACGTTGTTTGCATAATTACTGAGATTATGCAGCTGTTACTATCTGCAGGTGTTAAGTGCTGGGCAAGACTTTTGTGTCACTTTGAAAATTTTAAGAAGCAAATTTTTAGTAACAACCCTGTGCATTTTGAAGTATTTTAGGTAAGCCTCTGTTTCTGATTTTTTTTGGTCCAGTTATGGATTCACATGTTTGTGAAACTGAGTATCACACGCCAAAAATACTTCTGGTACTGTGATGCCACGGTCACAGCAGGACAAGAAGAAGGATTAACTCCCTCAATCTGCCCCTGAACAATGCATGACCTTTCTCTGTCTCTCCACATTCTTTGTAAAAGAGACGTTTCAACGATCACCTTGAGAAGCTGTCACCTTGTTTTTGGCTTCTTAGCGTTGACCACATGAGTTGTAGTCCATCCAAGTCCAGTGGTAGGCTCAGCAGGGCCAACAATTCATGTGTACACTACAGGTTTGCTATTAGCCTGTGCCTTGAAGGAAACAAGCCTAATGTGATTTTACTGTATGTCTATTTTTTCCTTAGCAGCTCTGAACACTTTGGCCAATTTCCTCTGGATCGAGGCAGGAGCAGTCTCTGCTGTGTTTCACAGATATTTCATCAAGATGGGTGGTAAGAAACAGGACAGAAGTCCTATTAGTGAGCCTACAGAGGAATGGCAGGAGGAGTACAGCTGGTTTTTGTTTCACCTGGTAGCTTTGCCTTGATTTTTTGTCTCCTTCACACCTCTACCTTTTTTTAAAAGTGTATATGCTGAAAGAAAGTTTCTTTGTGAACCGTGTAATTCACTTGTCTAAGCCTCTCTTTCAAATGCCATTTCTCCCAGCATTAGTATGTTTTAGCTCTGCTCAGAGCCACCTCTTAATAGGTGCTATCTTGCCTGTCCTGTGAGGGCAATCTCTGGGCTTCTCCTTCTGCCTGGTGTTCATAAACCCCTCCTGTAACTCCAGGTTGGATGTTGATGACTGCTGCCATCTGAAACACACTGCTGTTTCTGTCTTCTGCCTTGCTGAACACCCCTGAGCTGGAGTCCTGGCCTCTCTCCCAGGATGGTCCTCCCTAGAGCTGGTCAGAAAGCAAACTATTTTCACAACCAAAATGTAAATAAGTGAAGAGATTTCATGGATATTTCCATGGAAATTGCCAAATTTCAGACAAAATATGAGCTTTCCTCTGAAAGTTTGGCTGTGAATATTGCTGTGTTTCACAACAGCACTGATTCAGGAGCCTCATTTTCCTGCTGCTGCTATGGTGTGAGCAGCTAGCTAAGATGATCCATCCCACAAGACAACCCACATGAAGAAATCCTTGTACCCTGCTCATTTTCTATAACCTACCTTTTGACAACAAAAATCTGCATTTTACTGTGAGGAGGTGGCATTTTTCATGAAATAGTATAATTTAGCAAAGCAAAAACTTTCCATCAAGAACAGCTTATATACATTTTTTACACAGTTTGCTAGCCCCAAAACCTTTCCCTGGGGTCATCCTCAGGATGCACAGGAGCCCCAGGCGTGTGCTGACAGACTGTTTCCAGCTTAACCCACCCACAGAGCCTGCAGCAAGTCAGCCCACCACCGCTTGCTTTAATTGAGTTGGTATCCACAAAGCGTGTTTTTTAAGATGCAGCAGTGGCCTTTTTTAACATCGTATTTTGATTACACCGTGAGTGAGATTCTTCCACCCGGGTTCCTAAATATGACCGTGGGGTTAGTGCCACTGCCAGCCAGGGCCACTAGAGATGTCTTCAGATGCCACTCCAGAAGGACCTGGGTTTCCCACTGATCCCACTGCCTGTGTTGAGAGGCCTGAATCAAGCCCTTGAACTGAGCAGAGGGAGACTTGGATACCTGGTTTACAGCTGGGAGTTCACATGCACACATTAAACTACAAATTCCTGAGCTCTAGGACTGAGGCCCATTCTATGTCTTTAGTCTGGTGCTATTTAGACCCAATCTGCTCATGCCCATGCTTGCAATGCTCTATTTTGGGTGATCCAAACTCTTGCTGGTGCTGTCAGAGGAGCACACGCTGCACCAGCACGCAGTGGAGCTCTGAGCTTCCCCTCTTCACTGACTCCAGGTCTGCACTGCATTTAATTTACACCTCCAACACTGATAAATCCCTCTACCTAACAAGGTGCTCTCCAGGGGCTTATCCATTCACAGCAGTGTTATTCAGTCACAGCAAAACCCAAGGAAGGGAATATGTCTTCTCTAACTGCCAGACAAGCATTTTGCATTTCATGAGGGCCAGTTTATAATGGTTCTTGTCTGTGCTGAGAGCCGGCAAGTGAGGCAACCTGATTTCAGGCAGGGTAAGACTTAGAGGATGAGAGAGTGCCTTATCACTCTACTGCCTTAGCAAAATACTCACCCATTGTCTGAGAAAAAGAGCTTAGAAGTGGTTCGCTCAGGCAGCTGGCTTGGGCTCCTTGCTCCCAGACATGGCTGCTCCCACAATCCAGACAGGCACATGCAGGAGGGGAGTCACCCTGGAGCCAAAAACACCTGAGGCATAATCTGCTCCTTCTTCTGCCACATTGCAGAGACCCAGCTCTGGCCTCCTGCCCTGCTTTGGCTTCTTGCTTTCCATCAGTATCTCACAGGCATCTCCTCCATGACCCCAAAATTATCCACCTCCAACATTTTCTGTAACAAACTCTTCCTGTTCCTGCCAAAGTGGATAGAAACCCCTCACGAATTAGAGGGAAGGTCAGAGACCACAGCAGGAACCTGGCCCCAAGAGTGAACACAGTCATTACAGGGTTTGGGTACTCAACTCTTTTGCTTAAACCAATTGTTTTGCTCTTGAGGCTTCACAAACAATGAAAATAACAGCAATGGTTGAGCCCACCCATGGCGTGTGTTACATTTCTCATCTTCCACACAGAGTCACCTTCACCGCTGTTTCCTAATGCTGGAAATGGAGTTTACTGTCAGGACATGCCAAGTAGATGAAGCACTGTTTGGAGATGAGACTGAAGCAGCCCCACATGGAGAGGTCCTGAGCTAACAGAAAATCACTGGTGAAGTTCCTCAAGGAAACCACATGTGGAGCAATCGCAGGGAGTGTCTTAGCAATAGCTTTCAGTCTGAATACAGACACTTGCTTTCAGACATCATTGACAACTCAAACTTTCCCATCATGAGCTCTTTAAAGAAATGAAAAATGCCTGGTAAAACAAATGTACAGGGTGTGAGTGGGCCTCACACAGCACAGCAGTCCACTTCTGCTCGCCCTCCTCACAAGGAGGAACATTAAATGCCCAGCCCCCATGTAGACCTGCTGGGAAGGCCAGCACTGTGAAGCCAGTCCAACAAGCAGGGACCCACAGAGCCTGAGCTGTTTATCCTGTGGAGGAGAGACAGAGGGAGATGCAATTGCTTTCCTAGAAGTGTCTGCCGTGGGGCAGAGGAGCTCCTCACCTCAAAAGAAAATGCTGGCACAAGTTTAAATGACAATGGATAATTCAATCTGGAAATTCAGGTGAGAGGAGGGATCCAGCAACAGATTTTGTGTAGGACAATGGAGAAAAGAGTCTAAACTTCTTCTTGACTGGAGCCTGCTGTGCTTATGAAAGCACAAGTGTGTCAGTGGGGTGAGCAGACAAGGGAGGTTAGGCTGGCGAGAAAATACAGGACTTTGAAATGGGAAAAAAAAATGAACATATTTTTAGATGGAGAAGCCCTTCTCCAAGGGATTTTGTAGTGTCAGGAGTGCTCTGCACACAGTGTGCAGCACACAGTTTTGCCCTCTGCTGCTCTGTGCTGCATGTCCCTATCAGTGTCAGCATGTTACAGGCTAATGATGTCCCAGCAGTAAGATGATTGCTTTTCTCTTCATGCCTGCCTTCTCTCCTGTTTTAAAATGCAAAATCACCAAGGATGAGATCGGCAACTGTACCGTTGTGGACACTGGTGATGTCCCACGTTGAACATGCCCATTATCCCATTCACAGCCCCATCATTGGGCAGCAAGATCCCAGCTTCCCTCGTCTCCTGTGTGCAGTGCAGCATTTCTGTTCATCTGTCACTCGGGTGTCTGAGCCTCTTTATCGTTGTATCTGCATATCTCTGCAGTGATACTTTGCTTGCGTGCCAGGAACAGCTCTGTCATGCTGCATGGAAAACAAAGCCCTCCTATAGCCTTTCTCCTGAAGAGTATCCCTGAAAATTTTTAAATGGGAACAAGAATATAAGTTGCTTCTAGTGTAAATTGCCTAGTTTTAAATTGCTCATGGCTAATTTATGTACTGAGGGAAAGATAGCTCAGCTCTTCCAATATTAAATATGAATTTTGTGTCTATATAACATCATAAGGACCTACACATTGAATAAATAAAGCGTGGGTAGGGCTAGTCATGATTCGATACCACAAAATTATGTCATGAATAAATCACTAAATTGTTAGTCATGATTAAATCCTACTAAACCCTGCAGTGCAGGAACATTTAGTGAGACCAGCCTAATCTTTCCTCCTCCACCCTCAGAGGTTCCCATCCACCCTCTTGTTGCCCCCCTTAAAGCTGTGTGCCAGGTATGGCAGTGCCGGGCCAGGGGGCTGCTGCAGGCACAGCTCCCCCAGAAACGCTCTCCTCCAGGTTTACAGCAAATTTCTATCTCATGCCATCTTTATAAAAATAAACTCCTCTCACTCTCATCCCCGAGTGGAAATGTTCCTCCGAGGCAGCGTATTTCATTTTTAAGTAATAGCCTGCGGTGTCTTTTTCCAAAGGCCCTTTACTGCCTGGGAATGTTTTTATTTGGTGGGTGAACAGTGACATCTGCTGGGAAAAATCCCCGGGAGGTGGACTGTACTCTTGGGGAGCCCAGCATCCCTGCACACCTCCACCCCCTGTGCCTCCTGCATCCCTCCATCCCCTCCTTTCCTCTGCCAGCAGGGGCAGACAGGGCTGTGCCACTACCCACAGGGCTCATCAGCTGCACACCATTCATCCCAGATAGGAACAATTAAGCTTATACAATAATTACCCGTCTGACTGTATTAAGGAGCAGTTGATAAAACTCACTAGCATTGAATCTATTCTCTTATTGCTTTTTCAAGTGGTGGAGGTTGCATGTGTGTGTGGGGAAGGGGTCATGGCACACAGTGGCTGAGTGACAGGGGCTTCCATCCACGTGTCTCTCTGAGCATTGTGGTCCTTCATCTCTCTCCCACCTGTGCTACTCTTACTCCCCACTGCCTCTCCTTTTATTGTATTATATTTACAACAGGACTTATCTAAAAGTGAAATTCCCTGGCAGAATTGCCAGCAATAACTGACAGCAAGGACTGTGTTACTCCAGGCACTGAGGTGTCTTCAACCAGAATGCAGCACATCTCTGATGTCCTGTATAAATGACACAATATTACACTTTGCTTCCCATTAAAAAAAAATCTTTACATTAGGAAAAATACAATCTGCACTCTGAGTGAAGCACTGGGCCTGCCAAGCAGCAAGCTGTGCACTTTCTCGGCTTCTCTGAGACATTAGAAGTACACTGCTCAAAAACATTATGACATTAAAATGCATAAAAGCAGGATTCAGAAACCATATACGGCCTTCATCAGGGTCAGCAGCCCTCTGACTGTATGGTGGTGGTTAGGTGATTTTGAAAGAGCTCTGTTTTCTAGTTTCCCCTTAAATTTCCAAAGTGCCCAAGGAGAGAGGTGTGTGGCTACAAGCCCACCCAGAATGATGTTCTATCCCTGTGCTGATATACATTTCCTTCCCATGCTGCCTGTCACAGGGCATTGCTTGTGAGGTTCTGGCCTTGTAGAGGATACAGGCAAAGCACAAATTTTAAACAGGAGTTTTCTGAGGAATATAGCTCTGAATGACCCTGCTCACTGCAGCCCAAAAGCCTTCTGACTTGAAGATGTCATCACATAACCTACTTTCTTGCTTTGTTTATCAAAACCTGACCTACAGAAAGACACAGAGATGTCTCAAGAAAGGTGAGAAATATCCCCAGAGAAGCTACTGAGAAACATCTGCAGTGAAGCAAACACCACAAGATGGGGTGAAATGGTCCAGAGCCAGGAAGAAACAGATGAGAAGCAAGTGGAGAATTCAAGAGACTCTCTCCCAACATTGGGAAAGGCAGAGAGATGGAGAGGAGAGACACTGAGGAAGGAAAGAAATACTGAAATAGGGGCCAGTCAAAGCTCTTTTTCTATTTTCTTAACATAGCAGAGGGATTTTCACCTGAAATTACACATGAAAGTATAATTTTTAAGCTAGGAAAAAAAAATAATAAACACATCTGACTTTCTGTTTGTGATCTGAAGAAAAAAAATATTTTCTAAAGCAAAATCTTGCAAAAGATTTTTGGAAAAAGAAACCTTCATTTTCATATTACTGCTCTGTGACTCTTCCCACATAGCTGAGCATTTTCATATGAATCACAAGTTTACTCAGAAGAGTCAGCACTCAGCTCACAGCACTGAGAAGGAAAGCTGGGACAGCCAGAGCCACAGCCTTGCTTGATTTAGACCACAGAGCTGGAGATGACACAGCAGGTGTCAGGAAGTCCTTTCAGACTCATGCACTGGTACAGGGGGGGATCTGATGGGAACCCACAAGCAAAAGACAACTGAACAAAGCACTCAAGACAGCACCAGAA
The DNA here is from genome assembly GCA_013398615.1 of Brachypodius melanocephalos. NCBI lineage: Eukaryota > Metazoa > Chordata > Aves > Passeriformes > Pycnonotidae > Brachypodius > Brachypodius melanocephalos. The sequence goes on from VZSR01003803.1 coordinate 52,921,965, forward strand.
AATGCATGTTTCAGCACAGGCAGGACTAACTTCTCTTGCTGTGAAGCAATCAACATGCATCTGCTAGGCAAAAGCTGGTGTTTAAAGCAGGCAGAATGATTGCTAAACAGACTTGCACCAAGAAGGAGGCTGAGTAACTGAGCCCCAAAGAGCTGCACATATATGCATATGTTTGGGTGTGCATTCAAATTTAGCATAGTGGCAACAGCACTTCTGCAAAAAATCTTGAAGTTAACACCAAAAGAGTGAGGTTCAAAAAATAGGCTGAGGAGTCTTTCTTCTCTTCATGCCAATATAGTTAATGCCTTCTTGATGTTTCCAAGCTTTTCCCATGAAGCTAGACAGGGTCAACTCTTTTTCTAACACTGAAACAAGAGATGTTCTGCGGTTTCCTTTGATTCTATCAGCTTTATAAAGACTGAGAACTGTAAGCTGGTGACCAGAGAGTAAGAAATGGCAGGCCTTTACTCTTTCTTGATGCACAAGTAATTTCAGCAAAGGACCAGAGAGACACAAAAGCAATAAACAGCCTCCTCTGATCGGGGACAAGAGGAAAACTCAAAGCAACATCATGAGGAAAGTGAAGGGTAAAATGCTTCACCTCTGAAACATGGTGTGAAACAGGGATTAAATGCCTCTCCACTCTTTTGTCTTAATTAGCAGTTCCTGCAGAGGACACCCTGACCGGCCTTTCCAGGCTATGTTGTGAAAGAAAAAACCTCTAAGGATTTATGTGAGGCAGCTGTGCTATCTGCAGAATCCCAATTACATCGAACTTCCAGTACTGCTTCAGTATGTTTGAAGTCCAGAAACTAGAAGTAAATGTGCTGGGGTTGTAACAGGCTGGCTCTCTACTCAGAATTTCAGAGCTACCCTACTGTTAACATGCACTCAGGAGACTGCCTGGTTGAGGAGAGGCTCAAAGCTCGTTTTAAATTCGTGAGCACTATTTGCATTGACTCCAGGTCCCCTTATCACAGTTCTCTGCACTAAGAATACCTTGTCCCTTGAGTATTGTCCCTAATAGTGGCTTAAACGTGAGTCCTGCTGTGACACCTTCATTGTTCCCAAGGGATTGCATTCTCCTAGATTGCCAAAATAAATAATGCAAAAAAAGCCTTGAAAGTAGGAAAAAAAAAAAAAAAAAAAAAAAAAGCTTCCCAGAAAACTCAGCTATCACAGACAGAGCACAGGCATGGTGTTTCTGCAATCTACCTCAGCATTGCCCCTCGGTGTACTGCACTTGGCACTGCAGTCTTTTTAAACACAGGCATGTTATCCTTCCCACAAGGAGAGGTTACAAAATGAGATGAACTTTTACAGTGACTTACTCCTACTGCAACAACTGCTGTTAGGAATGTTAAGCCTGTCTTAGAGACTGGAAAAAAGTGAAACAAGGTAAGTAATGGTAAGGCACGAAGTCAAGCCTGGCTTTTGCACTAAGGAGTTAGTTTTTTCCCTCTCCTCACATCTGCAGCCTCCCTTCATTAGGGAATGGTCTGGCTGGAACAGCTTTCTTCTCTTCTTCAAAATTCTTCTGCTGTTGTCACCCAAAATGCCTTTCTCCCCCTTAAACTATAGCAACTTCTAAGAAGACCAAATATTTTTTATAAAAACAACGAACAAAAAACTGACTCCTCTTTTCCTTAGGCCAGGAGGATGGCATGGTTTCCCCAAAGGACCAGACAGAAGCAAAAGCATCGAGCAGTCCTCTCTGATCATGTTTCTGCATCATGTTTCAGCTGCCTCCAAACAGTTCAACCGATGGGTTCAACTCCCAGTGCTCGTGAGCAGATGGTACTTAGGTGGTGAAACACTCCTGTTGTAACAGCCTAAACACTTTCCAACAGTTTTCATAGCACGTGACGCAGAGCGGCACGGAGCTGCACGGGGAAAACAACTACCAAGCGAAAGGCAAGAGCATATGTGCAAGTGTGAGTTGTGGCTATCTGTGTGCAATGAAACAACATGGGGTGTTATTCTCTCTCTCCCTCCTCTCCCAATCAGGTGTCCGAGCACAGCCTTATATGCCGTGTCTGGGTGCTCTCATGGCTTTCCAGCTCTGGAGGTATCATACCTGGATATAATTACAGGATATAATACGTATAAATTCATATTCTTACCTTACCTATCCTTACAGCTGGGACAGGAGTGAGAAACAACCAGCAAACACTCTTTAAGAATATTGTTATTCTTTTCACACTCAAGTAATGAAATATAAACTCACAATAACTAGAAATATACATGATAATAACTTGACTCTTGTTCGTAGTCGGTGATTACTTCTAAAAAAAATTGAAAAAATCAAAATGCAGGAAGATTGCATTTCAAGCACACTTTCAATGTGACAGAGATGAAAAATTCAATCTATTCATTGTATCATGCTTTTTAATAGTTGAGCCAACTACTTCACCTTCGGTAATGCAATTCCTGTTTCTTTGACTACAGCTGATTCTGGGATAAATCCTTTTTAAAACTGTTGACCATGTAGAAAAATAGAAAAATAAAGCTCACCTTTGAGTAAAATATAACAAAAATATGTTACCCTTTTCTACCCTGGAGTTCCATAAGAGGAGTTACCTTGATATGTCAATTTCTGTTTGGATATATAGCTCATTGCAAGCTCCATGACTTCTTACCAGTTTTGCAAATAATGCAACTAATATGTCTCTTTTAATGACAGTGTGGATGGTTTTATTGTGTCTTTCAAGAAATATTACTTTTATGAATCACTGAAGAAGTAACTGTCTCTTTAAAAACCAAGAAAATCTTAATATCTTTGAAAAATTTATTTTCATTACAATACTTAGAGCCTGGTCTTTCCTTGAAGAAGTATTTTTTACACCAGACTCCAAGCCAACCAATTAACCTGACACTAGGATCAGGTATCCCTGCCTAGTCTAAACATTAAAACTGTTCGCTAACTTATTCAACATGTTTTAAAAACACATTTTTGTCCTTTTTTAAACAATCCAGAAGAACAAGTGTATCACTTAAGCATCAAAGAAGGACATTCAGCAATGTTACCCATAATTGGCTCCCATGAGCTCCAGTTCTTCAAATGTGGAAATGAAGATAACCATGAAATAGTTCATGAGTTTAGCTCAAGTAGAGACGTCAGAAGTGTGACTCATAAAAGTACATGTTGCTAACTCCCTCTATGCTCAGATGATGCATTAGCCCAGGTATAAAACAGAGGGTATATGTGGGATCACAATGACAAGGAAGAAGCAGTTGTTCTACCCATGCTTTTTATTCTAAATTATAATATATGTATATAATTTGGAATTTAGAATTTAATAATTTATTTATTATTTGTTTATATATCTAATATATATAATATTTATTAATAATATTTATTTATTTGTATATTTAATATATTATAGATATATAATTTAGACTTTTATATATTATTTATATTATTTATATATATAGTGTATATATATATATATATATATATATAGTATACTTATATCAAAGTGATCACAGTATCCTAGGAAGTGGTGCAGCATCTTCAGGCCTGAATTCCTTTTTCACCTTAAGGCCTAATCATTCAGCCTGGCAGCAACTAGAAAGTACCGATGTGTAAAACACAAGAACTGTCTTTGCCATCAATTAAAAGAAGCTTAGCAAGGATGTTGCACTTAAGATCCACAGTGGAAAGGTTTATCCCTCTTTTGAATGGATCAGTTATTGAAGCTTAAGGAGAACTACTTCACATTTAGTTTTGCAAGCTCCCAGAATAGTTCCTATTTAAGATGCACGTAACATGTTCCGAAAATTCCTTGGTTTTAATTAAAAGGAGAAATTCCACCAGGACTGTAAAACTAGTCATCCTGAAATAACATCTCTGAAGTTTTGGTTCACTGAACCCAGACGACTCTGTTATATTCCCAAACTTTGTTTCTCCATCCCTTAAAGTAAAATAAATAATTTCTTTATATTATCAAATTATTTGAAAACTGTTACATTCTTTTGGGGAAAAGGAATTTTCACGTTTCCTGCACAGTGAGTTAGAAGGCCTCCTTGTGAGCTGTCACAAACACTGCTGGGGTGCAGCCTGCCATTTTTGACATTCTGCAAGAAGAGAAAACACTCAGATACACAACACCCATCAGTCTAGGGGAGGAAACTGGGAAACATCTTGCTGCTGTCCCTGTTTACTGATACTCACAGTCCCATCACAGCTCCCCAAGGAGCCACTGAAAGGCATGTCAGGGCAGGCAGCTGTCAGTCTTTGAGGAAGTCTCCAGCATACGTGGGACAAGTCCTGGGGACAGATGGCACAGTGGTGCACCCCTGCGCAGCAGCCCGTAAGTTGCACAGCTGGGGCTTCATAATTACTAATTCAAACTATTATGGTATGTCTGTTCTCAAATAACACTAAATTCCTCGTTAAGCTCTTGATGGCCTTTGATGATCTTCTGCTCAGGATAAGTGGATTTTTCGCCCTCAGCTTTGGGTGACAGCAGGCTCCAGGAGCAGTTCCCACAGGGCAGTGTGAAAGTGGTGACACCAGCTTTGCATTTGTCTACCCATCACCACCACCCAGCACGACCCCAGCTCACTCTTTACCTCCACGTGCTCCTGCAGGCTTTTATGCCCCAGCTCAAGGCAAGGATTTTGCACCTGCAATTTCCTGAAATTAAAGCGTTGCTGTGGTAGGTTAGAGGAGAATTTTCAAATAAATTTGAAGGTAGGAAGCCCAGAAAGTCCCTCTTCATTATCCTCATCACAATATCAATGCTGTCATTGTCATAATAGCAGCAGCAACAGTCACAGAAGCAGAGGGCAGCACATGATGCCCAGCTGTGCCACAGGCTGGCTCCAGCCTGCCCTAGAGGCAGCCAGCCTCAAGCCATCTGAACAGGACTGTTTTATACAGCCCCTCATACTGCTGTGGGAGCATCCTGCCCTGGAGTAGCCAGGGCACAATTGATCTCTCCGCAGTCACCTGTTGATTTTTCTGGACTAGTAAGAAGGGCTGTGCCCTGACACTGAGGACAGAAGGCAGAACTCAGCTCTCCCCTGTGCATGACAGACTCCTCTCCTCCCAGAAGTAGGGTCACCATGTTCAGAGTGCTTGGCAGGAAGGGTCCTTGACATATGCTGCTCTCCTCACAGTGCCCAGTATCTGCAGCTGGTAATCAGTACTAAAAAAACCATGCCAGCAGCCAGCATAACCCAGCCAAACAGTGTGGGAAACCACAGAGTACTCAAACACATGCCGCAACCCTTATGAACCACAGATGTAGCTCAGATGCCCAGTTAATGGTCACAACCTTCAGTGTCCTCTGATCCAATTTCTGCCACGGAGTCTCAGACACACTTCTTTGACTTTATATGAGTATACAAATCAAAAGCTATCAGAAAGGTAGTGCTGCCTCTGAACCACTGGCCAGAAGTCTGAGCTTGTGAGCTGGTGGGATGTAGGAGAAGGGAATACAGGTGACCTCATCCCTGGTAAGTAACAGCTGTGTTAATTAACCAATACAGCCTCACCCCTGATGAGTTACAGCTATATCCAATAAAGATGTCATAAAAGGGAGTGGGTTAACTGGTGAAGGGTTCATCGTCATGGAGGAGGATTATGAATAGGAGAATCATAAGGCTGAAGCCTCGGGAGAGAGAATCACTGCTGTGAGGTCAGTCTGGGTCTGCAGTTGGAGCCTGTTGTTGGAACCTGCGGTCACAGTCTAGCTGGGTAAATCCTGCAGTCAGAGTCTGCAAACTGATCCCTGCAGTCATGGTGAGCAGGAAATAACCAGCAGTCAGAGGCTGCAAGGGAAACCTCCAGCAGGAGCTTGCTGCAGCCAGAGCCAGTGAATGGTTGGAGTCAGGATGGCCGAGCTGTAAAGAGGAATAAGCCAGGACCATCTTCATGCTGTGATAAACAAGAAGTCTGTGCCTCAGCTGATTTCTACCCTCTAACAAGAGGGCTGCTGCAGCAGTGGGAAACTAAGCAGATTTCCTCTGGAACTAGGTTTTTCAGCAGTCTAATGGTCCAGGAATTGCAAGCACTTGGCATTACTAAATTATACATCAAAAATAGCCAGGCACTGCCTATACCTCTCCACAGACCTGTATGTTCCAATAGAGACAGTGCTCCAGAAGGGAATGCAACAGGAAAGGAAATAATCTAATGTCTCTGTGGGAAGAAAAATAGATTTGAATTTGAATGTCTAGAGAGGTAAGGGAAGCAGCACAGAAAGTTTTCCATATATCCTGAACTGACCATCTTAAATTGCTAGGGTGAAGTGCTGTGACATTGTTCTTTATGTAAAACCTGTCAGCCTGTTGCTGTATCAGTACAGTGCAGAAGGCTCAGCAGGCACAGCTTGAGCCACCAGCAAAGAAGGAAGGCTGAATGTGCTGCTTGTGAAAAGCACCATGACTGACAGCTCCAAAACTGAAAGGGCTTTACCTCTCTTTTCCACTACCTGGCACTGGTAACACTGGGAGATATACTGCACAGCCCACCCACCCTCATAAATAAAGAGAACTCTGTGAGACCCATATACTATGATAAGTCTTGAACCTAATAGCAATGAAGTTAAGAAAAGTCAGAGGAAAAGGTCTGAGAAAAAAAGCAATCCCTGCTGGTCCTTGAAGCTGCTCCTTCCAAGGTGAGAATAATGAAGCTGGACACAAATTTTCCAAAAGCTGTTACATTCATCCCAAGCCTCTCAAAGGCCAAACTACTCTTAGACAGATCACCCCAGAAAATGTTCATGTTGTCCCAATAAAATGCCCAAGAAGCCAAATCAAACACCTATCTACCTAAAGGGAAGCACGTGGACCAATGCCATCGGTTTTCCAGTTATTCCAAGCTCCTCCATCAGTATTTTCATCTAAAAAGCCCAAATGTGATGTTTTTCTTTTCCCACTCTTCGATCTTATATATGGTATCAACCAACAATACACATATAAGTTCGTTTGAAAATAATGTAGTGTATAGTCATCTCATTATAACTGACACAACTGAATCATTGTTCTACAAACAGGTAAGCACAGGAAGAAGTAGAGGCTCAAAGAGTCTTTAGTATCCCATGACTTTTAAAAGTTCTGAAGTCTGAGTCACTACTACATCATGTCTTACCAGAGGAGCAAAACTGGAATATCCAAGAAATGTCTGCTTTACCTGACACACTGTGGTGGTTTAAGTTACATCTCCCAGTATGGGCCACCAATTAATGTAATGGTTTTGAGTTCACCAAA
>VZSR01003803.1:52929282-52969348 GCA_013398615.1 Brachypodius melanocephalos
CCTCATAGGGCATTTCACAGCTGCTAAAAAACTGATCCGGGCTGGGACTGGTGGAAATACATCATCCCCTCCCCAGGCCTAAGAGTCCCCGAGCCAGGCGGGTCTCCCATAAAAGCCCAGGCCCAGGCTGCGGCCTGCAGGGCAGCTCCCCCCAACACCACTGGGCCCGGCCAGGCCTGGCCCGCAGCCGCCCAGGGGAGGCGGCGGGGCCTGGACCGGGCCTGTCCGGCTCACGGAGATGTGAACTGCTCACCAGCCGGAAGTCAAAGAGGGCTTGAACTCTGAGGTGAGCTTTCATGAATATCACCCAACAGTCTCATTCTGTTCTCTAAGTGGCCAAACGACACGTCAATTTAAAAAACTAACTTCTGATTGGTCCATTGTGGCTTAAACCACACCACACACTCTTAGAGTATCTAACATCAGCATAGCATAGAACTTCAGCTAAGGACTGAAAAGAGCTGTTGTTTAAATATTTTGTCTGGTCTCAAGAATTAACTCCAGAAGTAACTACCAAAGCCTATTTCTGTTGAAAAGTGGCAGGTTTTGAGCACCAGACACAACCAGCTCCTGCCTAAGATGGAGCAGGGCAATGGCCTCAGAGGGCAACTGAATGCTGGCACAAATTTTGTGCTGCAGGAATGTGGTTTTACAATGCAAAAAATAGAGCAGATCCAGCAAGAGGCACATTAAAAGAGATGTTTTTATCTTTAATAAACAAAGCATGTCATGCAATTGCATCATTTAAAATATCAACTATCTGTGCAGTGCAAAAATATTGCTCTCAATTGCTTTTTTAAAACACAGCTCAACTCCATGCATGTGGTTTGTCTGCTCTCCAGTGCATGAAACTACTCCCTGAAAACCGAGATAAATATGCACAGGAGACAGGACCAAATTGCCTCAGGTCTTTCACAGAGCAAAAGTTCCCAACAAGCTGTATTGTAACCAGCTGATATATGTACATAAATACACTGGCATCTCTCCAACACTAAGTGAAACCACTTAAGAGCTTCCTGGGGAATTTGTTGAGCTCCATGTGGAATTGCTTTCCCACTCCTCTGTCAGTAACCACATCTCTAAACCAGAGACAATGCCAAATATTAGGAAAGCATTGTTCACCTGTGAAAAGCAGAATATCTTTAAGCTATGACAAAACATATTACATTTATCCATTACTGATTTTTCTACCAATGCAGAGAGGCTGAGGCACAGAGGTTCAGTGAACTACCAGGGTTTACCTACAGCTATGGTTTCTAACCAGTGATGTGGTGAGTGTTCAGAGGTGAGGAACAAACATATTTTACCTGAACCATAGCCCAGTGCCCAAGCTAGCACTTCCACCAGTCCAGTGTGTGCTCTACAGGGACTTGTTGGGCTCAGAGACATGGCTATGAAAACTGGAAGTCACTGTTCCAGTGAAATCTATGGACCTGGAAGTCATTGTATCAGATGACCTTAAGTCTAAGGGGATTATTTTGGTTTTAAAAAACTCCATGATTTATTTACCACATTAAAACCCCACAGGTATTTGAAAAAGTTATCATCTGAAGTCAGGTAGATTTTTTTTCCCCCCACAACTCAAAACCTTCTCTCTTTTGACACTACAGCAAGGCACAATGTGTGTTATGCTATTTTGGATCTACACATGCCTGAAATGTACATGTATTTTGACCAGACACCTGTCACCCACAAGTATGGATAATAGTCCATTTCTCTCGTGTACTATTTTTGGATTTTCTACCCTGTCCTACTATAAAACAACAGACCGATTGACAGACTTTTCCCTGGGAAATCAGATTAGAATATATTTCACCAACTCTATGCAGTTTGAAACTCCAAAGCAACCTTGGGGCTACCATGCTAAATTTTCGAAATATCTGACAGCTGAGGCAAATCATAGCCCAAAATTAGGGAAAAGAACAGAAATTAGCAAGCAAAAAGCTGTCTTGGACACTCAAAGGGAAATACCAACTAGACACAGGCTGCCGAATCCTTATCCTGAAAAGTATTTGAAGCCCTCAGTCTGATCAGTATTGCTAGCCAAGATTTTCCTGCTGGAGTTATGTTTATAACCCAGGTCAGCCTATTCCCACCAAAAAAACAGGGAGGAAAAAAGACTGTTCTCACCCCTGTTTAGCAAATATACAAATGGCTTTTCTTCTAATTGATTTGGGTTTGAGTCTCTGTCTTATTTATATAATACAGAGGATGAAAAACGGCTCAAAACTGGTTGGCACAGCCCCAAGGTTTGCACTGCAATCCAAAGGCAGAGATAGACTAATCTCTCTTTGCTCACTCCCTCTCTCCCTTCCTCCCTCACCTGGGAGTGCAACAGAGGCAGAATTTATCCCGTGTTAATCTGCCGGTTCTCACCACAAGAATCAGTAGCCATGAGGATTTGGAATTAAGCAAATGAAGCAGAACACAGATTTGAAAACAAAGAAATGCCCTGACTGCTCACAGGTGCAAGAGGGTACCTGGGTAAGTCAATCCTTGCCCTTTCATGGCTCTTTTCTTTGTGTGAGAACTGATGTGGCAGATGTTGAAGAGACCCAGAAACTGGAGTGACTTGGTTTGCAGGAATGTCTACTCTGAGGATCCCCTGGGGCTTGGAGAGGGATGGGAGCCCAATTAGTTCAGTAGGCTCCCCATGCTGTACCTAATCCCGAAGTAGCTCCAGGCAATCCTGGGATATTCCAGGCAGGTATAGACCAACCTGGGCTTGTTCTACCTGCCAGAGTGCTGGGACAGGAAGGACAGGAGCATGGTATGGATAGCAGCTGGCTCAGTCATGCCAGATCACTGAATTAACCCAGCATTGAACCCAAGCTCTGCTCCAAAAATACTTGGCTTTGCTCAGTACTAACACAGGTTTATAGCTTTCCAGAGCTAAGCCTGTAAATCCATATGGGGAGAGACACCTTGTAGATTGACAAACTCGGGTCTCTGGCAGTTTGGGAATCCTTTTGCTATCTTCTGTCTCACACTGCATGTGCCTAGAGACTGAAACATGTTTTGTATAATGCCTAAAATGTGAAGGTAGCCCCAGAAAATTACCAGTTGAGTAACAACAATACAGCACAACCAACATTTCACTGGAATGTTTGTAGGGAACAGAGGTTTTAAGGCAAGTCCAAAAGAGCAGCTGTTTTCATCCTGTTACTGCTCAACTGTGGGGCTGCTGAGCATTTTCTATAACATTATCTGAGCAGGGGCCAGGATATGCAGCAAGATTAATATAGCTTGTTTCTTGGCTTTTCTGAGCCACAGCCTAATGAAATAAATTGGAATAGATCGAACAGAGTTGGCTAAGTGCCCAACACAAGCCCTGGCACCACTTGGGGAAGAGTAACAGGCATCAGTATGAGAGGCTACAGGTTTTTGCTGCCAAGGGTTTTATTATATCTCTCCGATTTACAGGGTCACGCTCGGTAGGTGCCTTACTCTGCAGCTCCATCTCTTGGCAAACACCAGGTACAAAACAGACTTCACAGGCTGTGCTCTTCAGGCAGAGATGCATGTCCCAGAGAGGATGCTAGATTACTTTTCCATGCAAAATACTCCTCATTTGTTTAGCAATAATGGAGGGACATAACTCTCACCTAAAATAGAAGAGGGAATTCTCTCGTGTACTTCCGTCATTGTTTGTTATGTTACCCTGGAAACAGTCCCCAAGTCAGAAAATGGCAATTGAGAAAGAAGGAACAGGCATTTGTGGGGAGGTTTTTTAGGTTCTTTTTCAAAATATATAATTACATTTTTTGAACAAATACTATTTTGTAATAGTGATAGTAATGAGAAAAGATTTATCGATTCCTGAGTAAGCATTTTTATTTAAAAATAAAGTTTGCCATCTTCTTTTCTGACCCGCCAATATGCCTCTCTGATGGCTGATGTAATCATGAAATATCCAGCTACACTGTTCTCCTTGTTTGTAGGTCAGTATATCTCAGGGAGAAAAATGAAAAGCCCAAAAATTTGCCATTAATTATTACTGTTTGCTGCCCCATGGCCTTCTGCAGCCTGTTTGACTGATATGCTGACGGGCACCTGTGCTTCTGAGTGAACTTTAGTGATTTATTCTAGTTGACAAAGCAGTTTTGCCATAAGTACAGAATAGACCCACCGAGCATTTTTAGACATGCTAATAAACAACAATGCTAATGTCTTGATCTGACCTGAATTTAAAGTATTTTAAATACGTACAATACTAAATGTAGAAGATTACTCAAGTTGTCTTGTTATAAACTCAGGCTCTGGGAATGGAGAAGAATAAAATGTGGATACAAAACAGTCTTGGACAGCCAAGTGCAAAAGATTTTTTGCTGAAAATGTTTGAAAATGAACAAAGAAATGGGAGAGTCAAGATAGTGGAAGGCAAAAAAAATTAAAGTAAATCAAGAGAGGAACTCGGGTGAGATACCAGTAAAGCAAGACGCCATCACAGATGAATGCAGCATTTTCAAACAGAAGATGGTGCTTTCTGAGAGGAAGAATATACTACATCTTCTGGCTTCTAAATTTAACTGTGAAGAGTAAGAAAAACACTTGGGTGTCACTGGCACTTTGTCAGAGATGTCTTGTAGTGCTAAAAAGAGGAACAGTTAGGGAGGGAAAAGAATGGAACAGAGAAGCAATATTGAAAATACTTTTTATTACCCAAACTGAGCACATCACGATCAGTTCTGGACACCTTGGGAAGGACAAAACAGACATGAAATGAGTTTAGAAATAACAACGAAAACAATTAGAGGCATGAAAAGCTTCTAGATGAATAATAAAATCAAACCTATTTGCTTCAGAGAAGGAAAAAGATAAAGCTGTTCAAATTAATGAATGGCACCAAAGAAAGTGGGTTCTGCTCATCATTTCCCATCATAAAGGAGCAGAAGGGCATCTGCTGAAAATGAAAGACAAAGGATGAAGAACAATCCTTTCCCACAGCAACTGTCTGGTGCTATTCCTTTCCACCAGAGACAACTGGGACCAGGAGTTAATCTTTGCAAATTAAAAAGGAATGGAAATGCAAAAATAAAAAAGAGAATATGTCAAGTGCTAAAAATAAAGATATGATTTGATTTTAATGGAGGCTATCTTCCAGTGTAGGTTGCAGGACATGAAGTGATCTTTGAGGGTAGGCAAAAGCAAACTTTTTCCCCTCCAAGGAAATTCTAATTAACTGTCATGCTTTAGAATTTCTCAGACTTTTCACTCCCAAACTTGGCACTTTCCACTGTCCCAGAGAGGATGCTGGAGCAGATGCAGGAGTGGCTGGTTGTGGAGCAACAGGTCCTGTTCTACTGTACCAACAAACAGGAAAAATCTGGAAGACACTAAATGTGGCCACAGAGAGACAAAATGAGACAGAGTTTGCAGGAGTGCAAAAATTAAAACCAGACCCACAGCTCAGCTCAGTTCCCAAACATTCAGACTCTGAGAGAAAAATGCTCCCACTTGGAAGCCAGCAGGGGAAAACAGAGAGAAGCTCTGGGCATAATGGTCTTCAGGAGTGTCTTGGTTTAGGGCAGATTTGGGAGGAAACTTCCCAATGGGGTCCTCTAGAAAGCAAATTTAAGCGGTCCTTTTCCCCATTGGTTTGAGAGATATAAACCTTTCTCTAGAGAAGGGGAAAAAACTGGTTATTTAACAAGCAAAGTACTCACAAACACGAAAAAAATTAATAATACTAAATAATGGAACTTTTTGTTGTTCTGAAGAGCTGGTGAATTCAGAGAGAGTCTCTTTTTCTTGTGGTGTAGCTCAGTTTTTCCCGGGGCTCGGGTCGTCCTTTCCGGGGTTCGGGTCCGGTGTCCTGGCTGCAGTGCAGCTTGGCAGACCCCGGATGACAGTCCTGGTGTTCCCAGACCAAACAATAGCCAAACAGTTCCAAAAAACTTCTGGCCTCAGCTAGTTAGAAAAAACTAACTAAAGCAAAGGAGAGCTCTTTCCCACTGTCCGTGCTGCAGACACCACAGTCCATGAGAAGGAATGCAGGGGAGCCAGTGGAGTTTCTGAAAACAAACTGTGTGCTTCTTCTGGCCCCCTTTGCTCTCAGAACCAGTCTGAAGGGTGCAGAACTTAATATCCAGCATAAACACAACAGACAGCTGGGGATACAAGCATCATATAATCACCCCAGGACAAGAAGAGATTAATAAACTAACACAAGCCACTGTGTCAAGTGAAGACTGGAAACGGTGTCTTTGCTCTAGAGAGGAATAAAGATACCTGTACTTTGCTAACTGGTTTCATTTTCACCCAAGCACTCACACATACTAATGCACACTCAATTAATTGACAGCTATCCTGTGGTTTTGCCATAGTTGAAACACATTGTAAGAACAGACACGATATTTTAATTTTTTTTTTACTGACTTGGCTAAAACTAAATGGTTTTTGTCTTTTTTTGAAGATAGGACAGAAAAATAGGATCGATTTTGGCATAGTTGCCATATTCCACTTCTTTCAGCTCTATGTTAAAATTTTCAGTAAGACCCACTGTGCTGCTCTCAGGGATTACAGAACAAGCAGGGATGTTTTACCAGTTTTGGAGATTCCAGCCAGGAGTCTTTCTCCCTCTACTGCTTGTTCAGGGATTCAGGGTGGGCCAAACACCTAGCCTACAAACAAAGATCTTTGAACAGATAGAGAAGGTGTAACACACACACAAGCACCCAGTATTTCAGAAATGTGCCACCCTTTTCCTTGTTTCAGCATGTTTTCAGAGATGTTCTATCTCTTCACAAGCAGCAGAGGTTCTGAAATGCAACTGCTGCTCCTTCGTGTGTGTGGAAGGCAGTTCTGCTCCATGGTTTTTATTGTTGTACTATTTTAACTTCACTTCTCCCACATGATCTTCTAATGCTGCATCCTCCCTGGTTAGCATGGTTAATTATACAGCTGCCCTGCTTGAAGAGGTGAACATAACATGGACTTTTACACAACTAATGGAGAGCATTTTCCAAAAGTCCAGAGTAAAAGATGCCTTGACACCCCTATCCATGCATTATGTGTCTCTTTTTGCTTAGTAACTTGAAATTCTATGACATAGAAAATCAGTTGTTTGCAAGTGGTTTTCCTTTCCCTTAAAGAAGGGAATAAAACATTACTTGCTAGAAGTTTTATCTTCTATAAAGGACAAGTTGCTTTTTTTGAGAGCTGTGCACTTGCTCTGAGATTTTTTCCCATTTCTGCACAAGAGTTCATCCTCTGCCCTCAGCCAGTGGGGAGAGCCAGACAGAGCAGCAGGGAAAACCAGCCAAGTACAGTCTGGGAAAATTCAAACATCTCTTTCCTTCAGTCCCTTGACACACACTGACAGAAAGAAATACAACTGAGAACACCATCAATCTGATCTGCTCTTTGATTTTTAATTTTTGTATAGAGGGGCTGTTCCAGTATACAGTTAATGATGAGAAAGGTGATGAGGTTTTGACATAATCAATATAAGCTTGAGCCTGTGCTTAGAATGGTTAGCATTTTAATACAGACAGAGATAATTTGCTCACCAGCATCAGGCCAGAATATTAACCAGTAGAAATACTTATTCACAGACCTTTCACAGGTTCTCAGGTTCTCAGCCTGCATAAGACTTCTCAAGTCAGAGATAGGTACAAGGATTTCAGTGGGGAAAAAAAAAAAGTAAAGCCAAAATACTTTAAGCAGGTTAGAATGTATAAAACTTTTTGAACAGATGATTAACATCAATGAAACAGAAAAGACAACCTTGTCTATACAATCATCTACAGCTCAAACTCCTTTGAAGACAACAGCATAAATAGAAAACAAAAAAACCTAGTACATCTCATATCTTCAGCCTCTTCACTGGCATCAGATGTTCTCATATCCCCTGGTTCTGCATCCCTCTCCCTGTAGACTGATAATGTGCTTTCCCAGGTTTACTGAAGTCCAGTTGAGATGAGCAGCTTGAGTTAAAAACTTAATCCAGTGAAGAGCAAAGTGATTGTGACAGAGAATGAGCATGTGTATGAAACCTGAAACAAAAACCAGATTAAAGATCCCTTCTGCTGCTGCTCATCCTTAGGCTTGCCCTGCAGGGACCACACCCAAAGACTTGGACCTGGCCTTGGATATACAGGCAACAGGGCAGGGAGCGGGGGCAGGATGAAAGGGAACAACTTTCCTTCCTAGGCAAGCCTTTACAAGTAGCAACAACTTCAGCTGGACAACCTTGCACCTGTGTCAATTAATGCAGCTCAGCAGTTAGGGTACTGTGCATCTTGTGAACCAACACTCGAGTGAAACCCCTCTCATCTGAAGGAAAGTAATTTACTTCGCCGAGCCAACTCAAGTTGACTTTTCTAAAAGAGAAAAATAGACTAGCTAAGCCAGAATGTAAAGTTACAGAGTGATTTGGAGAAATTAAAAACTACTTTTGACAATCAGAAGGAAAATAAGAAGAGGGAAAATTATAATGTACCAAGTAGAGCAAAATGTGAGCCATCCATGCTAATGCAGAATTCTTTCTCATTCGTTTGCCAGGAGTGTCTTCAAAAATATTGAAATTGAGCCTCTACACCTCAGACTGGCAGCAAGGATGACAACACTAATAAGAAATCACCATATTTCAAAATCAAGAGAAAACTAGGTCTTCTAGGTTTTCTTCACAGCCTTAATAACTTGTACTTACTGAAACTCATAGAAATTACAGTGACATCACAAATTCATTGAATTTTTGAAAATCATCAACCAGTCAATTCCTGTGACAATGCTTTAGGCTCACGAAAACGTCTGACAGAAATAAAAAAAGGTGCTTGCATTTTTTCAGTGTTAGTTGCTATCAATTCCACTTCTGAATCCAAACAAGCATGAGTGTACACATGCATGTGTGGATATACAACTTACAACATTTTCATAATGGTTTCCTTCTTCCCCCAAAAAAAAAAAAAAAAAAAAGAGGTTGTGTTGTTCTACCAATGCAGAATGTAAGCAAACTCTGAACTGGTTCATTCCTGGTAAAATCTATGAAAATCCTGTGGCCCCTCACTTGCTCCTTCACCTCACTGCACTTCTGACACCCACAGCAGCAAGCCAGCCCCCAACAAAAGTTCTGAGCCTTATCACATTCCTGAACCAGGCAAAATCATCAGCCTTGTGGCTTTGAATGAGTGAGGCAGCCAGGGGAAATGGAGGGAACAGAGGAAAAACTGCTGTATCACTGTGGAACGCTTGGCACCCCATTGCAGGAAATGAGACAGCAAAGTCAGCTGCAGTCAAGCCTAATCCTCACTGGCAAGGGGGAGAGAAGCAAAGAGACAGATGAGGAGGAAACAGCAGGGATTTCCCCTTAGCAACAATGATATTTGAAAGCATAAAGACATAAATTATTTTTGGGCTGCCTGGACTCTTAGCAGGAGCTGGGGACTGTGTGTGTGCGGGAGTTCAGAAGAGGCTGCAAGAGCTTTGGGAGAATTCTAAACTGAGTGTAAAATGCATAAATCTCTGGTCTGCTGTGAGAGGGAAGCTGCAGTGGTTTATTTTAGCAGAAATAGGCTTCCTGGACCTCTGCTTACCACAGGGACCATCATCATGGCAATGTTCAAGGCACCTGCAGTCTTCACCTCCTGCTTCTCTCCACTAAGGGCATAACACGGGCACTTTTATTGTCAACACTCATGATTATTTTGCCTGTGAAACTCAACATAAGGGTACCTAAATCCTCTTTCATGAGCCTCTCAGCTCAAAAGAAATACAAATGATAGCAAAACACCCCAATTTAAGCTAGCAGAAAAGCTTCTACCATTTCTATTAGTACTTTCTGGGCATCCAAGGCACATTGGATCAAAATGCATGTGTTTGTTTTTGATGAGACAGCCCAGCCATAAAGTGTCAGCAAGCAGAACTGACGGGCTCTAACAGAGGAATCTAGAGCAGGGACCCTAAAACATCCACATATCGCCTATTCACTGCAAAGATGTCCAGCAGATGCCACCAGCAGGAACCCTGCTCAGATTTGTTAAATAACTCCCTACTGATAAGGATTGCATCAGCTCTCCAGATACAGCTAAATCATGCCAGTGATTTTTTGCTGTCCTTGAAACTTTAAAGTATGCAGTGGAAGTGTTTTCCCTTTTTTTTTTTTTTTTTTTAAAGCATTGTTAAAAATCAGATTGTCCCATATGTTTTTATATTTTCAGTTCATTTGCTGGGACAGAGAATACTATCCATAAAGATGAACAGTTTTCAGAAGCAAGGTACAGATTAGTCCAGCAGTAAGTACAGACCACTGTGGATTCTGTGGAATCTGTGGATTCTTTGCCATGTGGATGATGTCTTGCCCTGCATAATTTTTCAGTTTCAGTATTTTTTGTCCTCAGTTTATGTACCATTTCTGCATTTCTCCAGCCTTCCTTGAAAAATCTCAAAATTAGGGTTAGGCAGCAGCTAAACTGGAAGACTGCTCTGACCATCCCGGCACACCTTGCTGCAAATAATCTCCTCTGTTGAAAAATCTCTCCCCATTGTGGGGGCAGCTTCCTGCTAGCAGCAGTTTCTGCAACGGGATTTTGTGAAGGGTCAGAGTACCCTTGGCTCTTCCTCACAAAATCGTAGCTGGATCATCAAAAAAAAAAAAAAAAAAAAGAGCAGGGTCAAAAGAGCATCAAAAATAAAAAGAGCAGGGTCAAAAGAGCATCTGCCTCACGCTGAGGTTCTGCCTGGGAGAGGGGGCAGCCCTGTGCCTGGAGGGTGCTGCTTGGCCAGAGTGAAGGGGGCAGGTGCCACCGCACAGATCAGGCAGGCCTGCCAAGGGCTTCGGCCGTGTCCAGCTGCCTCCCTTTATGTTAACTCTTGCTGCCTCGGGGGGCATGGGAAGAGCAAACCCCAGTGAGGAGCTGGCAATAACAAGGCTGTCCAAAAGGCCACCTTGGAGGAATGGGGCTGTCTTCACCTCAGGCCCCTGTCCGCCATCCATGCCCCTCCCCACTACCCTCTGCCTCCCACATCCTCCCCAGACCTGCCTAAGGATCCTGTTCTATATATCTTCCTTGTCCATGAGCAGCCTTTCTGATGTCCACAGCCCCTCTGCCCTCAGAGAGGTCTCCTCAAAATGACTGATGGTGTTGTCACACGCTCAATCTGCTCCCTTGTGCCTGGAGCTGCATTTCCATGACTCTGGGACACTTCAGACTGAGCAGTGGCTGAAACTGAATAGCAACATGCCATCCAAGCACCATGTAAAAGAGACTTGAATTCAGACCTGGAGTGGATGGGGATCATCAGTCTGCAGGGTTTGGGGAAGGCAGGGGGCAGATGAGGACCAACAACTGATGAGGACCAGGGAAAGGCAAAGAAGATCAGGAGGACAAAATGGTTGGGACGCTGTCAAGACAATGAGGAAAACAACATTCAGGGGAGCAGAACTGAAAAACTGGGACTGGCTGAGTAGTGAAAGCATGAAAGGGCAAAGCAGGGGCTGGTGTTCAGCAAGGCAGTAGGAAGAGTGATGCATAAATAAAGCATGGAACAAGGAGTACAGAAGGCTGGGGAGAACCAGGGTTGCAGAGGAATGTGAGCATGTGGCATCAGGAGAGAGCAAGAGGTGCAAAGCAGCATGCAAAGAAAAGGCAGAAAGATTAAATAAAAAGCTTTAGGAGCTGACAGGCATGGAGGGTCTCCTTTTTTAATTTTCTGTCCAGAAATAGCTATGAAAGTTTCTGGCAAAGCATCCCGGATCTCGCAAAAGGCCCTGAGCAACCCACAAAGGGCAGCCAGTAGCTGCTGTCTACCACCTTCTTCATTGCATACCTACCACAGGGAAATTGTCCTGCAGGGAAATTGCCATTTTTGTCCTGGCTGTTAGCATGTCCACACAAATCAATTGTATGATAAATCCACATGATTTCTTTGCCTTTTAGAAACCCAGGCTTACAAGTGTGTTTTCATCTGCTGCAGCACACAGGATCATGTAACCCCTGTACAGAGACTATGTATTAGGAGATATAATCTGCCAAGGACTCTGCTCCACTGTCCGAGTTCATTTCATTTTAGGAGAAGAGATTTCAAATTAAATATTTGGAGGCAGTGTAACACAGTAACAAATGTGTTCCTGTTAAATTCAAGCACATGGAAGGAAAATATTTTGATTTTATTCTTCTGGAGGAGAAAAAATCATCATATTTCCAGAGTTACACAATCACACTTCCCAGAGCAGTTTCCAGCTGAAAACAAAACTCACCAATGGAAATTTAATTTTCTTGAAGTGGCACTTTCCTTCTATAAGCTAATAAACTTACTCCATTTTTCTACCTCAAACTTTCTGTTGTTAATCTGTAAAGCACAGTAATGCTTCCCCTTCAACATTTTGAGATGTTATGAAAATAAAGCCATGGGAAGCACTGAGTTGCTATAATAATTAGCATCATAGGAAAAGGCTACTAAGGGAACAAAGGGCTTTGTCCTCAGAACAAGACTTAAATCATGCATGAAGTGTGTGTTAACCATAAAATCCACATGAAATTATGAGGAGAAAAGAAAACACACTGAGCCTGCAAGAATAAATATCACATGCATTGGCATAATTAAAGGCTTTATGGCTGACACATATACCTCCTTTCTGACATTTCCTGAAAGATTTTTGAGTGACTTGGCAACCAGAAGAATGTTTTTATTAGTTAAAGGTTTGTGTGTCAAACTCTATTTGAGTTGCTTTATATGAGTAATTTAGTCTCTTGCCTGGATACTTGAGGAAATTAAGAAATTTTAAGTTCTTTTCCCATTAGACTAGGTACCTCATAAATATATCTAAACCATACAATATACATATATTTTAAAACCAGGATAAAACCTCTCAGTTTCTGTTCCAACCTTTATTCACAATCTATTTCTTTTGCTCTGAAAGGCTTTCTTTGCACCACCCTTTTGCTCCACTCCATCTTCAATAAAGAAGAAATGCTTCCTAATCACCAGACGTGATGGGTCTTGCTATGTTTTCAAACCACCGTATGCTTGGGTGCTTAAGAGCATTTGGCTTTGTGCTTTGCATCCAACCAACAACGCACCCAGGTGAGCCGCTATTGGGCAGGGACTTAATCCCTGTCATGTTTAATCACTACATTAAAAGATTTAAAGACTAATGTTAAAGGCCATTCAATTTGGCCATCACAGACCTACAGGATGCAGTCAGGAAAAGCCACTCGGTTTATCTCGGCAAAACCTGCTATAAATCTTTGAGAACAAAAGCCAGGAGACCTGAGAAGGAAACTCCTTTTTGGTGATGCTCTCTCAGTGTGTCTCAGACATCCACCTAGACACCCTGGGACTTCCTGCAAGTTTCACACATGAGGTGTTACTTGCACCATTTACTCAAATAGCTACACTTAAAAGGTTAGCTTTGGCCCACTTCTGCTCTGCATAACACCAATAAGAAAGTTATTAGGTCAGTACTGAAAAATTCCAACCCAAGTTAGTGCATAACTCTGCAGACAGGATGACTCATCTGTTACCCAGTGCAGAAAATGTGAGGGGGCCATTTTGCACTCCCTCAGGAATCTGATCCCCAAAGGTAAACCTCCTGCTTGGATCCCACACTGTTGCCGTACGATTGCAAGCAGCAGTAGTCAGGGATGTTTCTTCCTGTCCAGTTGGCTGAGGTATTAGAAGCCCATCTTGGAGGTGTGGACTTTGCTACAATTCCCCAAGTGGTGTTACTCTGTGCTTAACTCAGATCTCAGGCAGCTGCACACGCAGGTTTGTCCCCTGGGGCCGCACGACTCCAATGCCGCACAAACTCCACTGGCTTCCAAATCCAGTTCTCTGGTCCAAATCCAGTACAAGGCATTTTCAGCCTAGTAATTCATCAGCTTGAGGACCCTGATGCTTACAGATCAACAGAGGTTGTCCAAAGCCTCTCACAATTAGTTTCCCAACTGAGTAAAAAATAGTATTGTGATAGCAGTACATACAGTACCTTTATAATTGCTTTATCTACAGATAAAATGTAATTCTTCACAGACAACCCTACAGCAATCACCACTATTTTCAGCCAGCAGAACCTGGCACAAACGTCCAGGGAACAACTCTCTTTCAACAATCAGCTTCTGTCAGCACCCGCAGAGCAAAGATATCCCTCCCTGATGCTTTCCCTGCAGCCCTTTTATCTAGGCTGCCTTGACTGAAAACACTTTCACAGCCACAAAGCTAACAATATCACGCACCTTTCCAAACATCAAGTCATCCCCAAATGGTAATTAAAAAAAAAAATTGTAAAACGTCACACTATACAGTGATAACCACTGATGTTGCATCTACATGATATAAGGGTCTTATCAGTCAGGTCATTCCTTATGAATATGCATTTAGATTGACAATGTCACTATATAAACAATTAGCAATTTATTCCACTTATCCCCATTTTACTTTAACAGAATATGGATTCATTCAAACCCTTTGTTTTAAAAAAAATTAAAATAAGCCACTGTCATTTTCCTTATCAATTCCTCATCAGGCTAAAAAAAATTGTCTTTCTCATAGATGTATTATATCCCAATACAGGTGTGTTTTAATACTCCAAAGCAACCTTTTCAAATGTTAGCCTTTATCATATGTTTTCCCTCTTTTTCATGTCCCCCTACATAAATACAAACAGAAAATCTAGGGAAAACAAAATACTTTCTAGTATTTTCTTTATTATCTAAATCTTTTGCAACCACTGCTAGCAAAAGACATTTGAAAATGAGACAAGTGATGATCTCTGTACACAAGAGAATTGTTTGCTCAAGTAGGTCAGGAAAGACTTTGTTTAATGTAAATGTAATGTAAAAGACCTTGCAGTTCAAATATTTCATTATTCACATGACTTACATGTAGTCTGCAGCACAAACACCATGAAAAGCAGTCTTCTCTTGTGCTAGATTTATATTGATTTATTTATAATTTAAGGGAGTGGAAACTGAAATATGAGCACAAAGGAATTGTTAACAGGTGTCAGTTTGTGAGGTGGCCTCTCCAGGTCTTGCTCACCATAAACATGTGTCTATGCAAGGAAGATAAGGCACACATGCCCTCTGTGTCTCTGATGACATCTCATGATCATCTTTTCTTCTTCTAAGGTGTCGTGGTTAAACCCCAGCCAGCAGCCAAATCCTACACGGCCACTTGCTCACTCCCCCACCAGCAGGACTGGGGAGAGAAGCAGAAGAGTAAAAGGCAGAAATCTGACAGGTTGACATAAAGACAGTTTAATAGGGAAAGCAAAAGCCACGCATGGAAGCAAAACAAAAGGAGAAATTAGTTCACTGCTTCCCACATGCAGGCAGGTGTTCAGCTATCTCCAGTACAGCAGGGGTCTATCATGCATAATGGTGGCTTGGGAAGACATATGCCATCAATCTAAATGTCCTTCCATTCTTCCTTCTTTCCTCCACTTTACATACAGGGAAGGATGTAGTATGGTGTGGAATACACCTTTGGTCTGCTTGGATCACCTTTCACGACTATGTCTTTCCTAAATTTCCCATGGGTTCCTAGTCTTCACACCAGCCTCGCAGTAGGAAAAGCAGAAAAGACCTTGGCTCTGTGTAAGCCCTGCTCACCAATGACAAAAACATCTTGATATTATCAACTCTGTGCTTAGCACAAATCGAAAACAGCCCTATATCAGCCACTGTGAAGAAAATTAACTCTACCCCAGACAAAACCAGTACATAAGGAAAATTCAACATGAAGAAGAAAGCCATTGCTCCTTATGTTTCCCATATTTGCATATAGTCACAGTAAAATCGAGGATCAGAACTTCCTTAGTGTTAAACTCCAGAGCTCATATCTAACCCTGATTTTTTTGACAGTAATTTTGATTTTTTTTTCATTTATTTTCAGCTAACAGATTTGGTATCATTTTTCTGAAAGACAATAAAAAAGGAAAAAAAAGGAAAGATTTCTTAGAGATGATAGCTAGTGTTATATCTTAGTTAGTAACGAAGTATATGACATGCTGTATGAAAATACTATTTCCAGCATTACAAGCATTATAGTATTAGAAATAACTCTACAACTTGAATTCCAGTTCATAAATTATTGCAAGCACTTATTGTGCTTTATAACTCCTAGCTGAGGACCCTACATGCCTATAAACAAGCTTTTGAAAAATCTTTGACAGGGAAACCAAGCCACAGTATCACTCCCAGGGAAAAGATTTTCTTGTGGAAATCTTGCTTTTGAGTTCAGTAGGAGTATTTTTATAGATAAGGAAAAAAAAAAGTAGTGAGGTGCTACTTAATACCTTTAGGAGCTCGTTAATTTAGTTTAAGATTGAAGAGCTTAACAGTATTTGTAAGAATGAAATTAACCAAAATTGGAAACTGAAGGATATTCCTTCTGGAGTTTAACATGCGAGTCTTAGTAACATCAGTTTGGTGTGGGTATTTTAATAAAAGACAACCTTCCCCTCCTACACAACGCATCTTGCCACGTTTCCATTCATTCCAAGGGACAGATTCTTCAGCAATTTTCAGCTGTTCACTCCAAGCTGGAGCAGGTAATTTGTGCTTTGAAGGAAAATTATCCATTCCAACACAGGAATTTGTGACTGAGTTTCAAAGATGTAATCCTTAGTACTTTGGGTCCAACAGCACACCAGTTGAAAATTAACTTTTTGTTTTCATCTCCTTTATGATCAGTACAGGTAAGAAGCCCTAAATAACAGACAAGCATCCAGTCTTGTTCATACAGCAAATGAAAGAAACTGCAACCCAGCAGACCATGCTGTGATGTCCACAGTTACAGAGCCTACATTGTTTAAAGGTCTTACCCTACCTTGCATTGTGAGTGCTCATCCAACTTTACAATGCCTTTAAGTCTGCAATGACATCAATTTTGATCAATTTAGAAGCATGAGATGGCATTCATTTTCAATATCCCCTCTGAAATGGTGAGGATACCTCTTAAATCAGATGTCACCTGTGAAAAATCATAGAAGCATTCACCCACTGCTTCCTTCTGCAAAAGTGGTGTCAGTTCAACCTTTCAGGACACAGAAGAACATCTGCTCTTTGGCTTTTTAAAAATATTTCTTTCCACAATTGCAAGGTTGTCAAGGAACTTTTAGGCTTACAAAGGAAAACATGACAAGTCACAATTAACATTCATTATATCTGTTTGAATCTGATTCTCATGTGCATAAAGAGGTCTATATTTCTTCTTCGATGTCTCCAAACAAAGTGAAGCAGCTGGTTTTATTTTTAAGTACTTGCAATAAATGTGTACTGAAGGTTAAGAAAGAACTAGTACTGAAAAGCTTATCAGATCTTTAGCAACACAATAATTTACTCACAAGCTTTGCCTTTTCCATTTAAATAAACTAAAATCAGCATTTCACAGTTTACACAGATTAAAAACCAGCCTAGAAAATCAGCACCAAAAACTGTATCATACCTTAGCAGACTTTCTGAGAGACCAGAGAATGAGGATCCGGTTTTAAAAAGATATTTATTTTTAGTTCAAATGAATCCCGCATCCAGAGAGCTCCGGTCATCACATTTGAAAGAGAAAAGCAGTGAGAGCAGGGATCTCTGAAGCACCTTGGTAAAACTCCACGGTCTATTTCCATCCCAAGGGCCAAATATTTCAGTGCTTATTCAGGGGAAAACTCACGCATATTTCAAGTGAATTTTTCTCTGTCATGTAGGATTTCACTTTCTCAGTGAAAATAGCTGTATTTCTTTAGCATGCCAGACAGAAAGTTCTATTTTCTGATCTTACAAGATGTAAAATTAAGAAAGCAAAACTGAAAGCAAAAGAACAAATGCAAACAAAACCCATTACCATAGATCTATGTTTGGGCAGTTTTTGGATCAATATGAATGAGATAGACATTCAATGCTCTGTCAGATCAAGCACTTACCAAATGCTTTTGTGTGGTAGTTCAGAGATGCCCCAAGCTAGCTTTGCTCTGTGTCCATTTCAGTAATCTGAATCAGTGAGTCCCAGTTCGGCAAAGTAGTGAAGAAATGAAAAAGCTCATTCTTGAGAGGTGAAGAAGATGTTAATTCTCATCTGGGTGATCGGAGCGAGAGAGCTTTTCCGGTCCGACCTTACTTTTTAAGTTGGGGCGGGGGAAACTCGGGGATACAAACTTGGATCAATTGGGGGTACAAGGGGAGTGCCCAGGATCCCAAACTAGGAGAAAAAGGGGAGGGGATTTAGTTTTCTGTAGACTTTGGGGTCTATTCCCGGAATCTATTCTCCATTGGGGCGGAACCCACTAGGAGCACAAAAGAAGCTGGCTTGGGTAGTTGAGGGTCGTTGGGGAGGGGGAGGAAAACAATACAGTACATAGGACAGTATAATAAGAAACATCAGTTACCCAGGGGAACCATTAACAAAATAAAAACTTGGGTCAAGCGCTCATCAAGACAGCAGGTTACCAGAAAATGAATCTCCACACTTTTGCTGGGTACAAAATAGCCTGGATGATCTCTTCTGCAATATGGGTATTTCCAGTCTAGAGTAAGTTCCAGTTCTGGGGTTAAGAGGTCTGACAGGGTCACATGCCAAGGTCACATGGGTCAGATTCAGCCTCCAACACATTCTAGCAGGACCCCAAGCATAAAACTTTATCTGCATGGTATCTCTCAATCCCATGCTTCTGTGGAGAGCTCAGCTCTGGGGATAGCAGTTGTCTCAGGACACAAACTATACTACTTTTAACCTCTGTGTTCAAACACAATCCATACCCACTCTGGTAATAAATTAACATTTTCATCCTCTTCTCCCCAGCTACACTCTTCAGTGATCAATGCCTCCTAGATCCTTGTCCTTCTTCATCCTCCCCTAATGTTCCTTTGAAGTAAGACAGGGAGCAAGATACAAAATACAGGAGTTAAACTTCCACCTGATAGCAAACCCAGGCAATTCACTGTGACAAGGCACCATTTCCATCTTCTTCTCCATCCCTCTTGTTTTCCTGTAAGGGGTAGCCAGCCAAGCACCTGATGTTTATACACTGATGAAGAAATGTTTTGAGTTGTACATTCTACCTTTAGAGTAAGGTCGTACTGCAGGGTAGCTCCTTATAGCTACAGGAGGTTGACCTTGGTGTGTGGCTGTAGCTAGTGTGAACTGCAGTGGCAACATCTACAGTAAAATGAGTACTGATGCTGAGGAAAGGAGGAGAGATGGGCTTCTCTTCTAACATCCTCTTGCACCTAAGACAAGAGATGTTGGAGCTGTGGCTGATGCTATTTTTTCTCAAGCTAAATAAGGTTTCATCTTCATGCAGACACCCCTTTCAAGTGCCCTTTTCAAATTAAAACCTCCCCAGACAACAGTAATAGTAAAGCAGCTTATAAAATATTG
Organism: Brachypodius melanocephalos; assembly: GCA_013398615.1. Lineage (NCBI taxonomy): Eukaryota > Metazoa > Chordata > Aves > Passeriformes > Pycnonotidae > Brachypodius > Brachypodius melanocephalos. Next base: position 52,948,597 of record VZSR01003803.1, read on the forward strand.
GGTGGAGAAAGCTGCATATTGATGTTAATTACCTAAGCCTTCAGCTTTTCAATTGTCATGATGACCTTTTAAAAATCATTTATTGACTGGAAAAAATATGGAGAGCTGGTTGAACCTGATTTCACCAAGGTGCCACTGCAGTGCTAATAACCAAACCATACTCTGTATTCAAGGAATGAGCTGCTTAAATAGAAAAATAATTATGACATTAAAATTCCAAAGAAGAAAAAAAAGTCATAAATTGAATTTGTCACTGTGTAGGATAACCCAAGGATAAAGTGAGTTTCTGACATGACCCAAGTTCTCTTGGAAAAATAGAGTGCTTTGTCTCAAAAGCAACATTACAAGTAGGAACTATGTGGTCCCTTTTTTAGAAAAACACGTGTTTGCACTGGGATTGATTGTCAGATATATATATAGAGAGAGAGAGATGTATATATATATATATATATATATATGTATATATTTTAGCCATGGTAGGTTTACAAATGCAGTTGCCTGCATCCTTGCAAGCATTATGAAGCATGTCACATTAATTGCACAAAGCCACTTTGGTCTGCTCAGCAAATCAGACTTCTATATATATCTTGGGAAAAAAATGTAGGCATGTGGTCAGAAAAACAGCTGTCAGTCAGGCTTCTCTTCTACAACCAAAACAATGGCTAGTCCAAACCTGCATAGCTATGTAATGTAAGGCAGTTTCAGCTGTGCTGAGTGCTGCAAAGCATACATGATGTCCCCACGAAATCTCTGAGTAAACAAAATCATTGGTCCTAAGCATCTTTCATAGCTACAACTGCTCAAGACTTCTGAAAACAGATACATCAGGAACCAGGGCCAGACTGTGAATGTAGAAATGGGTAATACAGCACAGTCACAAGCAAAAAAAAAAAAAAAAAAAAAAAAAGAGCAGTTCCAGTTTACATGCACCAGTGACCAATGGAAATCCGATTAGAACCTGCAGCAAACCACAAACCTCTCACCCCTGAGAAAGAACTGAAATGCCTATATTCTGCTCCATCTTCAAGAAGACTGGAGGACCTATGTGCAAGTCTTGCAGAAAGACAGTTCATTGGACTTGGAGACAACAAAGGCGCATGTGAGTGAGCTGTGTCTCCTTTCACCCTATTTCCTTCCAGAGGCCACTGAGCTGGGTAAAGCATTCAAGGGAACAACTCTCCCTGACAAGCTTATTTCAGCAAATGAGTTGTGAAACCTCCCTCAGCTCACAGGGAGGAACTGAAACCTCACTCAGTTGAGGCAAGGCTTCAGAAACGAGAGTCACTTCAAGATGACATGCATCTCCACATCACAGCTTAACCAAGGGACCAGTCCATCTACTTGTGTGGAGAAAAGGGAGAAAAAGTATGCTTTTCAGGACTCAGAAGCATGCATAGCCCTTCAGAAATGCCCGCATAAAGAGGATTTCTTGAATCTCCCACTTGCCCAGACTAGGCTCTAACTCAAAACTTCAGTATTTCATTCCATCACTGATGATCTTGTCCTGTGCCTTATCTTTTTATCTGCAAAGGTATGCTGAAGTGTTTGACTTGACTCACAAACTCTTGTTACACTTCAGTGCACCCCTATCACTTAAGGGGTTACACTTACAGAGCTTCACAATCTAATTTTCACTCACATAACTATTTGGAATGAATGCCAAAAAAGTATTATCAAACCATGTGTATTGGGGTTTTCAAATTAAATGAGAACAGAACATACACAGCACTCTGCGTATGTTTACAAAGACAGGAAACTATTTGCTACAAAGTTCTGAAGTGAGATATCAACATTACTGAAATTAATATGCAGCAGACTTGGTTCACTATGGCATTTCTCCAGCATCATAAGTAAATTGTGAATGAGGCTTGGGATTCTATTTTTAAAGTCTTTTTCCTCCTGCTGGAAAACACTGTCTATTCCACACAACTTGTCTATGAGACAATTGTATTTGTTCCCTTTTCCAGTTAAAAAATACTGTTTGTTTCCAAATATTCAGATGTTAAAATTTGATTTTCTGTAGGATTTCTACTTCATGACCAAGTTATTAGCCATAATAGTTGATTTTTACTTTTTTTACCAATTTATTACTTTGATAATGTAATTGAAGCATCTCACTAGAGCCTGCTCTGTGAAGAGATCACTGCAAAAGGCAGTCAAACCATTTGTTCTCCTCAGCTGCAGTCCATACCCAGGCCCTAGAGTTGCAGGGATTAGCAAGGAAGCAGGGAGGGAGTGGTGGCTCTTCCAATGAGAGTTCCAGTCACATTTCTCCAAATTCAAAGCCTGCTCAGCTGGGCAGATCCAGTTGCTTTCCAGCAGCTGGCCATATCAATGTAAAGTAGCTGAAAGCACTCATGGCAGCAAAAGCATTTCTGTACCCTAGTATCTCATCACTTCAGAATATGTAACATACTTAAATGAGGCAGGAAAGTACAATCATCCCCACTGTAACACAAGCAACTTAGGCACATCAATGGCCACAGTTAGTCTACTGCTAGTCACACTATCTCAAAGTAAAAAAAGAAGCCCCAAGCACATGCTAAAAAACCTGAAAGTGATCTAGTATTTCCCCCAAAATGGCAACTTGTCCCCAGCAGAATCAAAATTAAATCCATCATGCAGCTTGGTCATCCATGCAACACTGCTATACTGCAATTAGTTTGGGGTATATTCCTTAACGTATCGTTCTTTGCCGGTCCATTGCCAGTGTGATTCGTCCCACATCTCAAAACAGAAGGAAAGGCGAGTCTTTTCACACCTGTGTCCTATTCAGAAAAGTCTCCTTTCCCTACTTCTGCATCTAGCCAGTGCAATAAACAACCACCAGCATCCACATCAGCTTGACGGATCCTCCACATTTCCTCTGTCCGTTATCATCTGCCCCTTCCTCATAATTGCATTGGTTTCTTTAGAAGAAAACATGTGATACATCTAAACTAAAAAAGAGATGGGTTATGAACTGCTCATTACTAACATGGGACAAGATCTCAGGATTGCAATCCATGGAAAAAAATGCAATTGATGGTCTCCAATGGCCAAAATAGCCAAACAAGTGTCACCTACTATTTGGAAACACAGAGAGTTTAAAAACAGTGTCTTATCCTATAAATCGGTTGTGTCCCTATCTTAGATACTGGTCTATTCTGCTATAAGGAAATAAGAAGATGAGCCAATGTCCTGATAAAAATTATGGAGACAGCTTCCATGCAGTGATTGACTGCCGTAAATTCCAGGTAGGTCTTTAGTATTTAGCACCATCACCTGAGTATGCAGGGATAAAATTGTGAAGGCCGGAGTTAAACTGGAGTTGAAACAGGTGAGGGATGTGAAGGACAAATAAGAGCATCTGTAGGTACCTCTGGAGCAAAAAGAGGACTAAGGAAATTATGGCACTGCTCCTTAATGAGACAGAGCACCAGTGGCATGGGATACAGAAAAGAGTACATCAGTGCCACCACTGCTAGCATGGTGGAGTCTTGGAGCTCCCAGATCCTTATGGAGAGTAGCAAAGCTTGAGGGAGAAAGATGCTGTTCTCAGACGAGGAGCATGAAGTCAGAGACTACTCAGGTAAATTGGGCGTATGTAAGTTCATGGGATCAGATGGCAAATGATGACACAAACAGAGCTGGCCAATGTCACTGTGAGGCCACCTTCTGCCATCTCTCAATAATCACAGCATTCATGAGAGGTCTCCAAGGGCTGCAGGGAAGGAGATCTGAGCTATAGAGATGAAGGAAGACACAGCTGAGCAGCTTCACCTGAAAGTCTGGGAGATTATTTCCAGACATAGTAAGAACAAGAACTTCCAGACTGGGAACAGTCAGCATGGATATACCAAAAGCAAATAATGCCTGGCCAGCCTGAGCCGAGAAGAGAAAGCTCTGTAGGTAAGAAGAGAGCAGAAGATGTTTACTTGGACTCAGCTTGTAACATGCTTCCCCATAACATCCTTACGGTCAAGCAGGAGATAAAGACTGGACATATGGGCTCTGCAACAAATCAAGAGAAAAGTAGCAAGCCAGTGCAATTTCCCTGACACAGTTTTTTCAATATTACTACTTCTGAGGTAACAGGAAAGATCACGGCACAATAAACTTTGGCTGGAATCTGAAATTTTAATACATGAAAGTTGGCAGGTCTTGCTACTATGTGGGAGAGAGCCTCCAGATGCAGAAGGCTGTGTTCATGCCAGTGATTATTTTTAGATGATTACCAATGTCCATCTGAACACAGCAACGTACCCTGCTTTCAGACCACACTGAAGTACAGGAATACTTCATTCAGCCTTAATATTTCAATGAAATATTTCAATATTTCATTTCAATGATCCATCCACCATGTCCTCTGCAAGTACCAGGACCCTCTGCATTGGTTTGTAATAATGCCATTCGAGTCCATTGGTCTTACCAGCTATTACCCTGCAACAAACACAATAGGTCTTGCAAAATTGTGCCTGAGAAGACATGTCCTCTTAAAAATCTGTTTCCTAACCCAACCTGGCTTTAGTATCATACTTTTGAGAATTTGTGTTTATGGTTTTAACAGCTTATTCTAACATTTGAGAACTACTCATATTTCTAGTCTATACTTTTTAAAACAAAACAAAAAAGCACACTCTCTACCAGGACAGAAGCACCTCTATTTAATTAATCCCTCTTTATTAAGGGATAATGTAGAAGAGTCAGATCTATTTTCTTTTTTTTTTTTTTTGTCCTACTTACTCCTTCCCCCCTTCTATGCTTGGAGCTCCACATATTTAAAACTTTAAAAAGTCAACATCCAAAAAAAATAAAATTTTTCATGCATTGCCCAGTTTTAAAATTATTTGATCAAACCGTTCTTAACATTCACCCGCCAAAACACAACTTTTAGTGGTGCTTTTAACATCACACAAGAAGTGTACTTGCAACACATACGCCTGAGCGTAGGCAGGAGAAGGAAAGAAATTACCCACGAGGAATCAGAAAAATTATGCATGGGGCAGAGGAGAGAGGCAGGTGTCACGCAGGGCCGCACAGGACCAGAGGGTTTGTTGCCCCCCCTTCGGGCTGCAGCCCTGGGTCCCAGTCCCCGACCCTTCCAGTCGCACCAGCCAGCTCTGCCCTCTGTGCCCCTCAGGGTGCTAGGTTTGAATACCAGGCATTCGATGACCTAAATTTACACCATGGTGGCTCTCTGCTCAGCGCTGCAGGCCGGGACAGCAAAGCTACCCTCACGCTTTGTCACCTATGGGTCACCCAGCTCTCGGTCTCCCCGTGCTCTCCTCCCCTGCCTGGGCGGGGTCACACACCAGGGTTGGCCAGGCCTGTCCTTTCATGCCTTGGCTGACGCATGGGTTCAGCATGGGCTCCCCTCCAGAGGTCACCGGCCGCTCCCCTTCCACTGCTCCCTTCTGCCAGCCGGCCATGGCTCCCTGCCCAGATTAAACCCGATAAACCCTGGGCGGGCTGCCATGGAGCCTGCTGGACAGGCTGGACCCTGGTGGGGACCTGCCCAGGGACTCGGAGCTGGTGGCCGTCACTCTCCTTGCCCACAGCAACGATGGCCCCTTGCTGTGCCACCAGACCCTGAGCTGCCCGCCAGCCTCCAGGGCACCTGTGTTCGTCTGTGTGTGGGTCAGCATACACAGATCATTATTTGTATGCGTGTGCACCCATATGTACGTGTTTGTATTTGTATATGCTTGTGTATACCTATATGTGTGTGTGCGTGCGTACTTGTGCAAATACGTGTATGTACGTGTATGTATAGGTATATGTACAACCATACCCGACATCTACTCTCCTGTTCCCTCACACCTCCCCGCCCGCGGGTCGCACCCTGCGTGAGCGCATGCGCACCCCCGAGCCCCGCCCCACCCCGCACGCCCTCCCGGCCGACGCCCCCGCCCCGCGCAGCCCTGTTCCAACATGGCGACTCCCGCTTCGCCCGCGCGGACGCGCAGGCGCCGCCTCGGCTCCGCTCTTCCGCCAGGCGCCGCCGCGAGTACACACGGCCGGAAGGCGCAGCCCGGCAGCTCTCTATGGTTGTCCGCGGTGGGTAGCGCGCCGCCGCTGCCTCGCCTCGCCCCCGCCCGCGCTGCACGCCGGGACACGGCCGGTCCTCCCTCCTTCCCTCCCTGCCTCCTTCCCGCGCGCCCCCCCCGCGCGCCCCGAGCCTGCGCCGCGCCGACATCCGCGTTGTCCCAAGATGGAGGTGCGGGACTCGCGCTGAGCGCGGCCCGGCCGACACAGGAGCAGGAGGAGGAGACGCGCCCGCCTGGCCCGGCCCGTCCGCCCGCCTCTCGTTCCCCGCCCCACCAGGCCGCGGTTCCGGCGGCACCGGCAGCAGTAGCAGCGGCGGCGCGTCCTCCTCGCCCGCGGCCCGGCCCCGAGTGCGGCGCGGCCCCCGCATGAGCCCGGGCGGCAGTGGCGGCGGGAGCGCCTGGGAGCAGCAGCCGAGGTGCCCAGGTCGGTGTGGGCGCTGCGCAGGGCGGGGAGCAGGGATGGCGCCCGGCTCACGCTGGCCCTGAAGGGGAGGGAGGCGGCCCTGCCAGCTCCCCCGCGCCGGGGAGGGGAAAGCGGCAGCCCCGGGGTCCTCTCTTTCCGCGCCATGAGACACATGGGTGCGGGGCCGCCACGGGAAGGCCGGGCGGGCGGGTGGCCCCGAGCTTCTCCCGTCCCTCTGGGGAGACCAGGCTCGCTGGGCGACCTTGGGTGAACCCAGCCTGCCCCTGCCTCAGTTTCCCGGTTTGGTGACTACTCTTCGGGGCTGCTGCGGCCATGGGACGGCTCGGTGCCGTCGGCGCGGCCGGCTGCCGGAGCGGGAAGTACTGCGGGGGGTCTCTTAACTAGTGGCCGAGGCCTGTTTGACAAAGTGGGTCTGATCACTTGCTTGTGTTACCTTCTGTCCAATCTGAAGAGTTGTATCTGAACCTGTGAGCAGGCTGCCTTGCTGATGCATGTGATCTGTCGCTCCTGACTGCAGGACTTTCTGGGCTTCAGTTTTTAAGCATACCTACAGTATTTCTGTTAAGGGGTGTTACAGTTCATCTTTGATTTGTAAATCAAATGTCTAACATGATGTGTTGTGGTCATTCAGAAGTTACTTCTGCTTAAGGAACAAAACATGTTTCACAATTCTCCTTTAAGTGACAAGAACCTGTAATTTATAGACTTGTAGTTACTCCTTTTCTTTTTTCTCCAGTTAATGGAAATACTTGTTTATGTTTCCTTCTGTGTAATGTGTTGGTCTAATTCTGGAACTAAGTGTATGTCTTACACATCACTTAAGGGATGGTCCTTCTGTGTGGAAACTTACCTGCTTCAGTAAGAGTCTGCAAACCTGAAGAAGCCCTGTGAGAAATCATCTTGTCAGAGTGATTTTGCCATGCTTCTTGCATGTCTAGCAGAAAGTTTCTCAGTGGAAAATTGTACCCTTATTTAGCTTTGATTTCTTAACAAAGTAAGACCTGCGTGATTGTATTGTCAGTTTATCTCCTTTTTTTTTTTAAACTAGCTGACTGGTTTGAAAGGAAGAGGTATAAAAGATAAGATTAAGTTCCTAATTCATGCAAATAGCATCCAGCTAGAGATTCCCTGCTAAGGAAAACGCCACGCTCTGAGTTGTAGTGTGTTAGACACCTAGGCTGGGGGGAGAGGGAAATGATGGAGATAGCGAGAGGTATTCTATTTGATAAGAATGAAAACTGTTGGAAAATGGGCTTACAGTTCTCACAAACTGCTTGGTTTAGATGTTGGCTCTGAATAGCTGTGCCCTTTCATTGTGGAAACAGTTGAAGGTACCTCTTAGAAATTTGAAAATATGGCAAAACTCAGTTTAATTGAGTTTGTTGAATTGAAAGTATGAAATGTGTATTGCTAAACTGATATGGATATGCAGAGAATCACATTTGTCTTTTAAAACAGATGCAGTTTGTAGTGCAGTATCATTCTGTCAACTCAGTACAAAAAAATAGTGAAAGAAAACCTAGTCCTCTACTTACATTTACAGAGCCGATACTTTTAATTGAAATTACTTCTGTACAATACTACATATGCTTCATCTCGCTTTAACTAATACCTTACATTTCACTCAAAGTGTTTGCTATTTAATGTAACATCTTTCCTGCTGGAATTAAGAAGTTCATTTTGTTTATTACGAAAATACATATTATGTTTATTATTTATTTCTTCTCGTTGGAGTGTCCTGACCATCTCCCAAGAATATAGAAATAAGAGCACTGAGCTAGATACCAAAATGAATGTTTATGAATGATTTGTTAGGGTTTATTTCACGGTATGGTTCTGTGACTTTGTAAAAAAGTTAAGTTTGAACAGCAGTGTGTTTTAAAGCCTAGATTTCTCAGTTCAAGTCCTCTTCAGACCTCCAAAGTTGTGTGAGTTTGATCCTTTTTTTTAATAAGAAACAAGACTTCTGGTCTTTTCCCTTTTTTTTAAATTGCTGCTGCTGTTTAAAAACATGGAAAGAGTGATTATTTTGTGAATGGAATTGAAAACTGAGTATATGTTGAATACATCTGGGCATGTTCTCATCCTGTTGGAGTCCCTATTAGAGCACCTGGAAATTGACCCTGATTGTTTTAATCAACTTGAGAAAATAAACCAGTTTTTTTGTAATATCATTTAACTTCTCTTTTGAAAGTATAAAATGTCATGTGTACCATCAGGACCCAGCACATACAGTGTAAAATCATGCTTCTTTCATTATGATTGTGTCCTTTGTTGATATATTCTTCACTAGTTCTGGGAAGTCACAGGTACTGCTTAACCAGATAAACAATGGGGATGGAAATACCTTTGAGTTGAGTTTTAAGTTATAAACATGTTTAATTGTGAACATGTTTTAACATATAACATTTTCTATAAACAGTAAATAGCATAGTACATGATGTGACACTTATCATGGAATTAATTCAGTTTTTTATGTTTTTGTAAGTATGCAGCATCCTAATTCTGCTGCGCAGGAAAGATTTTTTTTTCTCCCTCTGTTAGTTTTAGTTTACTTAGTGAATGTCCAGAGAGAATTCACCTCCTTTTAAATGCAGGAAATGTCTTTCTCCCTCCCCACACCAGTGTACTCATACACCTGAAGATGAAAGCCACTAATTCTTAAAAATAGAACATGCAGTTGAGGGAAAAGGGAACAGAATTCATAAAGTATGTAGGCATAGATCTCATTTCCAGCATCAATCTTCCTTTCTGGTAGTGTGGGCCAAGTCTTTAATTAATGAATTGATATTGATTTTTAAACAAAGGAGGTGTGGTTTACAATTTTTCTGAAGTATCCAGTGCATTTAAGGTAGCTGTGAAATTTTTAGAGAAGCAGTGTTAAAAGGTCTTCTGTCACTAATCAAATTCTGATTTGTACTTAGAAGGAGGAGAGTAATACAATTGTTATCAGGGTCTGTAATGAAAATTTATGTTGTTTACTTTCTAAAAAATCTTACCCCTCACAGAAGTTCTATAAGGTGTGCTAAATAGGTGGTTCCCAGAGACAACAGCAGTGAGCAAATCTCATGTTTGAAGTGAATTTTGTCACCTTAAATACTTTGGCCTTAACATGTACTGCTTTAACTTCTTGTCTTAACAGGCAGTGCCTGATGGCCTCATAAGGCTGTGTTGCCCATGAATAAAAGTTGGAAATAAAAGCTGGTTCATAGGAATAGTAATGTGTGTGAGATATCTGGTTGGTTAGCGGAAAGTCAGCAAATACAGTCTAAAGGTAATATTTTGCGACAAAGCACCACTTCAGTAACTATACCAGCTGGTGACACATTTCTTCAGGAAAATAACTTCATAGGAAGAATATGAAAATCAAGTAATGTTGAGATCCAGGATTCAGGTTTGGCAGTGTAACATCTGACTAAATAGCACTTTAAATTGCTATTTTTGAATAGCTATACCTTCCTGTGGTTAGGAGGGATAGAGCTTATTGACAAAATAACTTGCTAGGTGCAAAATTACATTATAAATTAAATATTATCATAGTTCTATCTAACACATACTCTTATGAATGAATCTCTTAAAGGAAGCATTAACTACTTCTTACTTACTTTAATAGGTTGAGCCTGCTTCCCTGTATTATGCAAAGTGCTGAATGGAGGAAGGGAGTGGAAATCAGTCTTTACCAATACTCTGTCTGTTACCATCCTGCATGGTTCTTTACCCATGTTTTACAGAGTGGTGAAGAATTAGGAGAAGCTGCAGTTGTTCAGCTGAGTGGAGCTAAATGGGTGGCTTCCTTCTGGACCCTCACTTCACTGTCTTAGGTAAGAGGGGTGATCTGCTTCTTTTGAAGCTACTTGCATTTCCTTAGAACAGTATATATGGGTTTTTTTGAGAAACTTCTAGTTAGCAAAGCAGAGCTTTGAAATTTTTATTTTTTTTGATCTGGTGGCTTGAAAAGGGCATTCAAAGTATGTAGCTGTCCCAGTACTTTCCATTGAAAAGCGTTGCTGTTTGCATCCATTCAAATAACTTTAAAAACATGCTCTGTGTACTAACATAATTTACTTCTGAGCTTATGTAGTATGACAGAAAGTGGGACTGTCACTTGGAGGTGGATTACAGTGGTGGTGGATATAGGACAACTTGAACTGATGTACCACTTGACTGCTTGATATGGAGTGCGTTGCTCTTTTTTTTTTTTTCCACAGACTTTGAATAGTTTAGGTTGGAAAGGACCTTTAAATGTCATCTAGTCCAAATTCCTCTGCAATAAGCAGGGACATTTTCGAATAGATCAGGTTGCTCAGAGCCCTGTCCAGCTTGATCGTGTGTATTTCCAGGGATGGGGCATCTCCTGCCCCTGGGCAATCTGTTCTAATGTTTTACCACCCTCACTGTAAAAAAATTGCTTTTTTACATCTAGTCCTAATCTACTGTCTTTTAGTTAAAAGCCATTACCTCCTGTCATAGCAGGCCTTGTAAAAAGTTTGTTCTCCTCTGTCTTGTAAGCTTCTCTTCAGTATTAAACAAAAGCAAACAGGTCTCTCCAGATCATTATCTTCCCCAGGCTGAACAATGCCAACTCTTTCAGCCTTTCTTCATAGGAGAGCTGCTCCAGCCCACTGATCATTTTTGCTCCTCTGGACTTGCTCCAATGGATCTGTGACTGTCATGTGCTGAGGACTCCAGAGCTGGATGCAGCACTCCAGGTGGGGTCTCAGAGGAGTAGAAGGGCAGACTGGTTGGTTTCCCTCGGCCTGCTGGCCGTGCTGCTCTTGATGCAGCCAAGGATATGTTCTGGACTGCAAGCACACATTGCTGGGACAAGGCTGGCCTTCCAACAACCAGGATCTCCAAGTTCTTCTGTTATCACTTCTGCTGCCAATTCCTTCATCCCCTGGCCTATATTGATACCAGGGGTTGTCCCAACCCAGGTTCAGGACCGTGCACTTGGCCTCATTGGATGAAGTTCCCATGAGCCTACTTCTCAGTCTTGTCCAGGTCCCTCTGGATGGCATTCTGTTCCTCAGGCATATCAGCCACACCACACAGCTTGGTATTGTTTGCAGGTTTCCTGAGGGTACATTTAGTCTGTCATTGATGGAGCTACTAAACAATACAGTCTCAGTATGCACCCCTGAGAGTCCCCTGAGTTCTTGTCACTGATGTCCATCTGAACATTACACCATTGGCCGCTACCCTCTCTGTGCAACCATCCAGTCAATTCCTCATCTACCAAAGAATCCATCCATTATATCTCCAATTTAGAGTGAAGGGTGTTGGGGAGACCAAAGGCCTTACAGAAATCCAGATAGGTGACATCAGCAGCTGTTCCCTTGTCCATTGTTGAAGTCACTCTGTCATAGGAGGCCATTAGGTTGGTCCAGCAGGACTTGCCCTTGCTGAAGCCATGCTAGCCATCTCAAATCTTCCTGTCCTCTGTGTGCCTTCATATTCCTTCCTTATGTGACACAATGTCCGAGCTGTGACCTAAACAACTAAAGGCAAAATTTAAGTATCAAAAACTAAAGAGTGGTTTGAAACCCAAAGGAAATTTGATCTTGGTGGCCTGTGGATCAGTGGGATCGCAAGCAGAAAATTACAGAACGTCTGTTTGGGTTTGGTGGTTGCATAATGGTCTGGCAATGATTAGTCCACATAGTTTGCATTTCATTCTGGTGTTGTTTGAGGATTGTGACAGGACTTCTGACCGAGCTAGAGTTCTAGGTGTAAAGCTAGTTCATCTCTCCATAGAGAAGACCATGCTATTTGCTTCCTTTGGCAGACTGCTTTTAGGACTTTTTAATACTTCCTTGATAATCACTACACCAAAGAAATTGATGAAATGAGGAAATCAGGATGACAGACACCCTCTCCCTTACCCTTAGGAGCTGTGTGCAGAGGAGGCACAAGAGTGATCTATCTTGTGTTGCCAAGCTTGCAAGGCACTGAGGGATGCCAGGCTTGTCCAGGCAGCCAGGCTCTGGCGCTGCTTGTGTACTCCTGCTCTGGTATGCTCCCTGGGACCCAGGTTGGAGCAGCTGCAGTTCAGCAGGCTTGGGCTGTTAGTGGGGGGTGGAGTGGCTCTTAAAGGAACTGAACTTCTCATATTGGACATAGGTCAAAATACTTGAAGAAAGACTGTCATATTTGTAGACAAGTTTTGCTTTTGCATTATGGTTGGTTGCATGTTTAAGCTAAGTAGTGCTTTAAATATTATTTTACAGTCTGGTATTTGCCATTTTCTTAAAAGAAAAACTTCTGGAAGGTCTGTTGAGGTGGTTTGTCACTACCTCAGAATTTCTGTTTCCAATACAAGTTTTCATTTTTATTATTTGTGTAGCTATATTCAGATAATGATTGCTTGTTTTTTTCATAGTGAAATCTCACGTCCAAAGTCTTGCTGATGAATATTGTGTTTTACTATGAGTGTACACCCGGGTTTATTTATAGAAAGTCCAAGGTATGCTAGTGTACACTGTCTGAGTAGCAACACCTTGTGTTTCAGCTGGTGCAGCAAAACTTGCTTATTGTAGCCAAGAGAAATGCATACTTAAGAGTCCACACAACCTGGAAATCCCATCAGGTTTCAAGGACAAGGGAGCTCCCAAGAGAGTGGGTCACTTCTGTGAAACCCTGGTATTTCTTGCTTGCAAAGATTGAGCCTTTTCCATAGCAAGGTTATGAAAATTACTCCGTTTATATAATTCCTGTAGCCTTAATATCTGATTGAAAGAAGGATATTTGTGAGTACTTGTTTTTTACTTGGCTAATGTGATTTTTGTTTCCTGTTAAGAATGTTAGTTGTGGAAGAAAATTATTCTTAATCGAACTTCAATATTTGAAATTGCGTCAGAAAATTTATAATACTAGGTATTATTTCTTTAGGGTAGTGCTCTCAGAATTTTTTCTTCTGCTCCTATTGTATTAGTTATTGGATAAAACCAGACAAACGCAACAACTCAAATCCACAAGTGGAAAACGTAATCTAAGCACCTGATAGAGATGATTTCATGATATCTCTTATCAAGCCAGACATGAGAGTGGCAAAATATTTTTTGTAATTTATAATGGATTTCTCAAATATTTTGTAATTCTGTACGCTACAGTGTGGTTAATTCAGTGCTTTACTCTCTGTTAATATAATTCAGTGTGCCTTGAAGTCTCCTTTCTTATTGAAAATGTATGACATAGTTGTAAACAAACAGCTTTTTTGGTCTGGTCACATGATCAATCAAGATTTTTTTAATGTGGAGTGAAAGTAATAAGGTTAGCCAAGCTTTTAGTCACATTGTCGTTTGCATTTTTTCAGACAGATGTGGCTTAGTGTTAATTAAGTATACTGAAGGTGAATATTGAAGTACATCTGACTTCATGTAATCATTTTCATTCCTTTTAGACAAGCATTACATAGCCTTATTTCCTTTTGTGTTGTCATGTAGCCTTTGAGCAAATGTAGACTTTAGACTTAGTAGACTGCTGAACTCTGTTCTGCCTTAGTGATAGCTGGTAGGGAGAGACTGAAGGAGAAAAACTGGAAGTCCAGGAACTTCAGTTTTATGTTGTTGGATTTGCTCTTCTTTTGCGGTGTGTTATTATGCAAATAACCTGTCTACATCTCCTCCACTGTGGTCTTGTTTCCTCTGTCAGTTGTATGGTCCTGTGCTACTCTATAGCTTCAGTTCTGTTGGGAACCTTTTTTTCCCCCCCTCTATTGTTGGGCCATAATCATAAGATCCCTGGTAGATGTATTTGCAATACTTTTTCATTCTGTACTTGGTGCTGTCCTCCTACTCTGTGCACATGGAAAATTTGTGCTTTTGTATGTCAGAGGAGAATGAGAGAATTTTATACAGATGACACTGCTCTATGTCTGTACAGGAACAAATGTATACATTGAATCTGGAAGTCCTGTAACACAAGGTGTGAAAATATTGGTTGCATTTGTCAGAGTACTTTTAACTGAGTTTGTCTGATGGCACCACTGTGAATGAACTATTATTCTTTAGTAGAATATAAGGTATTTTGGATTTCCACTGTGGATATGAAGTGCTACTTGCAAACAGTTACTGTCTCACGTTGTTCAGATAAATTTTTCTTTTTTTTCCCAGAACGGTAGTAAAGTTTTATTGATGTAGTTTCGTATCATTAACACAGTAATCCTAACTGTACAGAAAGCTACATAATTAGTGGAATTGTTTGTTGAAATAGCAACCTTTTTTCACAAAACTTGGAGGGTACCCTATATAACTAATTTCTTTTAAATACAAAAAAGTTTGCTCACATTGTTAGTGCTTAGAGCTTTAGTGGTAAAACTGGTCCAGGATCACCCTATTTCAGTTCTCTGATAAAGAATTTGGCCCCTGGCACTAAATGATTTCTTGCTGGTTTGACATCTTTTAAAATAAAACTGAATGTACTGTTGAGGTAACCAGGCTGGGGTTTCCTGTGTGGGAACCCTGATCTATATTGGAGATCAGCCTAAATCAGCTGCGTTGGATTTGTTTGTTCTTAATAAAATTTTAAGCCAAGAAATTATGTATTTAATCTTTACAGTACTAAAAATGTGATATTTTGTGCCAAATTACTAACTTTTTTTGGAAAGTAAGTAGTAGATTTCATAGAATCAGGGAATGGTTTGGGTTGGTAGAGAAACCTTAAAGAAAAATGTAGTTAGAAACCCCCTCCATGGGCAGAGCCACCTTTCACTAGACCAGGTTACTGAGAGCCCCATCCAGCTTGATTTTGAACACCTTCAGTGGTGAGGAATCCACAGCCCATGTCTTTTTTTAATTATATGCTTGTGTCTTTCTGTCACCTTTTCCCTCGAAGCTGGTTGTGCTTTGAGGTGTTTGTTGAAAATATTTTAAGTATGTTTTAGTCCCTTGTTAATTATTACTTCTGTAAAAATTAATTTATAGAAAAGCATATTGAACTCCAGCAGTTTTATGCACCCAGAACAAAGATTTGGTTCTATCTGACTTCTTTTGAGTGTTTATTTTCTTTTCTTATTATAAATGTTCTTAAAATTCTTAAAGGAAAAAAAAAAAGAAAGGACCAATTAAGGGGTGGGAAGGAGAAAGGAAATTGGTATTTGTAATGAACTGGATGAATGGAATTGTAAAACTCTCTTGCATCACTACAGGGAAAGAATAGGGAACACTGTGTGTATGAACTTCATGCTTTTGTAGTTTGTCTAACATAATAATTTTTTTCTGTTGTGCTTTTTTATGAGAAGTGTGATTTAGTTTTATATGGTTTAGTTTTAGGTAGTCCCATTAGGAGTGCTGAGTTGGGTATGATGATCCTTGTAGGTCCCTTCTGACTTCACATGTTCTTTGATTCTGTGTTTCGTTTAGGTGCAGACTTGTGACTAATCAAACAGGCATTTTTGAATGTATTGTCTTGAAGTTGTATTGAGTTTTGGATTGGTATGAAGCATAGTGCAAGAACTGAATTGTAATGCTTTGCATTATAGGTACAAGAACTGTAGCAGTCCATTTTAGAATTTGAAAGAACAAGATTCTGCAGCTCTGGAAAGATATGGTATGTTTATGTTTCCACTTACATTGTATGCTAATAATAGCAAATAATTATACTTTTCTTTGCTGAGATTTAAAAAAGGGTTGAAAATTAATTCAGGAAGAAACACGCATTAATTTTTCCCGGGTTTTTTTTAGTTATGGTATCTATTACTTAGTCATAATTCTCTAGAAAACTAACTTATTTGATTTTTCTTGGGGAAGATAAATACTGATGATATAACATTGATGAATTCCCTTTTGACTTAATAAGCTCATCATCATGCTGCTACCATCCATTTACTTCTCCATGGATTGGATGAGAACTAGTGTGTTTCTGAAAGCTGTATATGTTTTTTTGATTTGCTACTGAACATGTTTATGGTGAGGATATGACTTGAAAAATTCAGAACTTGCAGAAAATTTATGCAATCATCAGTGTAAGTCAAGTTTGCAAATAGGAATGCTGGGAAATACAGAAATGTAGTCCTCATTAGCAGTGTTAACATATACCCATGGCACATGGTATCTTTTTTGTCTAGGCTTTTAAATGTCCAGCCAGCTTAAGAATATGTACGTGTATTGTGGCAGGGTTGGAACCTGAACTTGTAATTATTTTAATTGCCATTTCCTAACTTAATTCCGGTGTAGTTCTCTGGTAATACCTGGTATTACTGCACCACTTTATAGTGTCCCTTTAAGTTCTGTAGTTCTGCAACCTGGTACATTTGAAACTTTTAGCATCACTGCATTCAGACAAATAACAGCTAGGTTAATTTTTCTGCTATATTAAATAGGTCTGTTAATGCATATACAAGATTGTGTGTGGTTATTTCAATAACAGTTTCTAAGCCACGTGTGTACTTTCTCTTTTAACCACTTAAATTGTGAGGAGGAGCTAAGTCACAGCTAATCCGAGTTTTCTGTGCCATGGGTTTATGTCTGGATTTTTCTTTTCAAGATAATTAACTTAGAAATATTAAAGTTTAATTTAAAAAATCAAACTTTAGAAATCTCAAATTTGCAGAAGAGTTGTTTGATGTCTTTTTAAGTTCTGTTTCATAGGAAGCTATAGACAAGCTCTGTTAAAACTGTTAATTCTAAGCTGAAACTTTAGCTGTAGTGTGTACTAATTAAAATTTGTAAGTCTCTCAAAAAACTACAATGTTACATTATCACAATCCAGATGTTCCTGAGAGAATTGTATAGATTGGTCCTTTACTGTAGCAGGCATCTGGCAGGTAGTGTATGTTCATTTTTGCACCCACAGCACCACTGGGACCACCCACCTGCTTCTTGCTCTCCAGTGTCAATAGCAGTTCGGTGTATGATGGCTCTTCTTCAAACCTAAGCCATTATTTCTTTACTGTCATTATTCCTGCTGGCTGCTTTTCTTCTGGGTGTTTAACTGCTTGCCACTGTATGTATGCATAGAGTCTTTGTAATGATATGTGCTTCATAAATTGGTGAAGAATTCCCCTCTAATCCCCCACAAATTATGAGTGATAAATACTAATGGAACATCAGAAAAGCTGAACGTCATGCTACGGAATTGCATGGTTGCTTGGTTTTAATGTCAATTATATTTAAACAAACATGCTGAAGAATTTGGTGAACAGAAAGATGCTTCAAATGGAAGGCAACATGAGAGATGGGTGGCAAAAGAAATTGAAACAGACCATAAGCAAAAGGACAGATGGAATGAAAGTTTAAATAGTAAAGCTGAAGTGAAGCTGTAAAACTTACCTGACTGCAAAATAACTTAACATGATGAATAGCCAATAAAAGGAGAGTTACTAAAAGACATTTAAATAGGTAACTGGGTTTCACCTACTGGTGTAGAAGGGGCTTTTTGTTCATGGCTATGTATCATTTTGGAGGGAGCCTTGAGTAACAGGTATAATATAACTGAAATAGAAACAAATGGTTCTGCTGCAGAAAAATCAGAGAGAGGGGTGTGTGTAGTGGAAGAAAAAAATAATCCGCTGTGGTCTACGTGTAAAATGCAGAAGCTAAAGATAATTTTGGGTCTTTTCTGCTTTTATAAGGGTGAACAAAATACATGTATCATCTCACTGAAATATTAAAAAAAACCCAGATGTTGAAGGCAAAACGTAGAGTCCAAAGTTGCAGTGGCAGTTGCAGAAAATAGGAATAACACACAGGCCTCTAGCTTTGGCCTGAGGGGAGGGAATGGAAGCAAACATTAGGTATTATTATGTTACTCTATGATTTATGGATATCACAGTTTAACCCCAGCTGGCAACTAAACACCAAACAGCCACTCTCTCGCCTACCCACACAGTGGGATGTGGGAGAGAATTGGAGGAGTAAAAGTGAGAAAACTCATGGGTTGAGATAATTTAATAGGTAAAGCAAAAGCTACATACACAAGCAAAGCGAAACAAGGAATTCATTCACCACCTCCCATGGACAGGCACATACTCTCTCATCTCCAGAAAAGCATACATCATAGGCAACAGTGACTTGGGAAGACAAATGCCATGACTCCGAACAGCCCCCCTTTTTCCTTCTTGCCCCAGCTTTATATGCTGAGCATGATGCCATATAATATGGAATGTCTCTATGGTCAGCTGGGGTCAGCTGTCCCAGCTGTGAACCCTACACACTCCCTGTACACCCCCAACCTTCTCCCTGTTGGGTTGAAGAGCAGAAGAAGCCTTGAATCTATGGTGGCGCTGCTCAGCAATCACAAGAACATCCTTATGTTAACACAAATCCAAAACACAGCCCCACAGTAGCTACTATGAAGAAAGTTAACTCTATTCCAGCCAAAACCAATACAGTGGAGAGTATTGACATCAAGGCAAAGTAGGTGTAGAGATATTACAGGATGTAGCTTTTATGTAAATCTATGTTTGATCTCTTTGTATTGAGATGCACAAAATTCTACCTTTATGAAACTCAGTATCTTGTGTTTTTACTGAAATGTAAATTCCAGAGTAGCACTAACTTTAATTTGAAGATAGTAGCAAATTCAAATTCCCATCCCAAATAATTTATTCAAGTGTTAATTGTTCTAATTATACTTCATGCTTGTGTTTCTGCTCTAATTTGAATTTATCGGCCTTCAGTTTCTGTTCATGGGGATTTTATATGCATTCTTTCAGTTGGAAGATCTTTATGTATTCTTTTTGTGCTATGAGAAGACTTCATTTCTTCCAGTGTCTATATTGGTAGACTTGATTAACTTTGAACTCTCTTCATTGTCTAATCACAAGGCATTTTCTTCAATCTTCATGCTGTCTTTGTGGCTCTTTTCTACTACTTCTGGAACACTTTTGAAGAATATTGAATAATTGGAGAACTGGGTTTAAGTTTGGAAGATGTGTGAAGTACTTTATGCAGATGAACACACACTGTTCCAGGGACCCTTCATGAGTCATATCTGTCATTCTTTTTGTAGCACATGGGAGCATGTGTACATTTGTACATCAGTTGTGACCACTTTAGTCACTTTAGGTTGGCATTTTCCAGGACAGAACCCAGTTCTTTTGGTTTTCTAACTAATGTGATTTTGCATTTGTTGTTACTAGTTGAATTGCTTGGTTTACCAGGCAGTGAGGGGGAAAAAAATCATATAGAGACCTTATTACTCTTTGGGGCTTTTTTGGCTGCATTAGGATTAAATGATCAGGTTGTATTAGTGGCTGTTTTATTTTACTGTAGAATTGGTAATAATTTTGCCTAATAATTAGATGAAGAAAACTTAGCTTTTTATGCTTTGTGCATTGGAAGTAGCATACAGGCAAGAAAAGTAATTTGTGATTCCAACTTCATGAAGAAATACAGGCTCAAGTATACCTGTTACATTACTTTTTTTTTTTCTTCTGTATATGAAAATTAAGATTGAATTTAGGGGTTTGGTGAATATTCTTCAGGACATTTGAGTCAGTCTCAAGTTATAAAAGGCCAACTCTCCTATTAGGAGTCAGTTTTTTACTGTATGGATGATTGTTTCATTGTGGTACTCTTCTGGAAATATATAAAATTCATTCTTGGGGCATTCAGAGGAACTCTTCAGAAGACCTTCAAAAGCTGTCTTTAGTGGTGTATTCTTGAGAGAGATAGTTATATTTAATTAAGCAACTCAAATTCTGGTACTGAAAGGTAAGGTACATCATGGTACTTCCTTGTACAGTGAATCACCCCTATTTTCATCATGGATCAAAAAGAGAATCTCAGATTTGGATTAAAGATTACTTGAGTAGATACTTAAAATTCCTTGGTAAAGGAAACCTAAATTGTTACAAATCCCACTTCCCACAAGTGCCACTATTGTAATAAGTTAATCAGAAGTTATAGTTAAATAAGCAAAGTGTTCATCCTCTGGGGGATCTTCCTAGACCTCAGATACTGTGTGTCAGCTGTAAGATTGCACTGCTCTCACAGAAGCTGACCATCAAACAACCCAGCGATAGTAGTAGGTTTAGCGAATCCATGTAAGTAACAAATAAGTG
The DNA here is from genome assembly GCA_013398615.1 of Brachypodius melanocephalos. NCBI lineage: Eukaryota > Metazoa > Chordata > Aves > Passeriformes > Pycnonotidae > Brachypodius > Brachypodius melanocephalos. The sequence goes on from VZSR01003803.1 coordinate 52,969,052, forward strand.
ATTGGTACCTGGAAGTTATTTGCCTTTTTTTCTGTTGCTGAAAAATAAGTACTTACAATTTAGGTTCTTTAGCTTCTGTATGTTGAAGTTGGGGACCTCTTCTTGCCTCATGGGTGTAGACATTCAAGGTTGAAGGAAATGTGCTGAGACCTTTCATCAAACTATACAACAAAGTTGCTTTTAGCCTCTTTCCATGCATCTGAAGTTGCTTTCTGGCATCTTGTTCTTTCACTCATTGTTTAACTCCTTGAGTTGATAGGAACATCTTTTTTTTTTTTTTTTTTTTTTTTTTTTTTT
>VZSR01003803.1:52969376-53060271 GCA_013398615.1 Brachypodius melanocephalos
TGTGCCATTTTGGAGAAACAGATATTCCAAATCACTGCATAAACACTATTTATCCCGTTCCTTTTTGATGAGAACTAGTTCAAGTAAGAGAGTTCTTCAGATGCATGGTTTAAAGACATGGATCCTTGTTTACTGTTGTGCTAGCTGTAGTAGGGGTTGTTGCAGCCCTAGTTGATTCTACCCACAGTAAATAATCACTAGGCAGACACAGGTGTGTCCGTACTGGAACCTGCCCCAGTCCCAAAGAGCCTGGCAGCCATCTTTGGTTTCTTGGACATACTCCACAGGCACAAACTTCCTTTCATAACTTCAGCTGCTCAGTGTGTCTGTAAAAGCCTAAACTGTTGATCATAACAGTGAGGACCAGGGAAATTTGTTTGAATAATATGAATAAATATGTGCTCCGGGGCTGCTGTTTCTATCTTCTATAAGCTAAGTTGCAAACAGAGAAATCCCAATGACAGAAAAGCAGTTGGTTTAGACCAATTCACAATTCACAATTCATAATACTGTTTTCCGAAATCTTAGTGTATTCTTCAGTGTGGTTTTCCATTCCTAATCAAGTAGTGTCTTTTGACTCTCCTAACCAGGTTGGGAGTTTTTGTGCCTTCTTTGAATCAAGTAGTCAAAATGTCCTTTGAAATATAATCAGAATAAATCTTTGATGGCAGTCTCCTTCACCGCCCACCCTGGTCTCTTTGCCAGCAGACACTATTCTGCTGATGCATGATTGGGTAAGGTTTTAGAAAAATTAATTCTTTCATCTGTGCTGGAGCATCCTTGCCAATCATATTCTCTCCCACAGGAATGGCAGCAAGGATAGGTGGGCAAGGTAGGATGAGAAGGAGATAAGAGAGAAAAATGATTCCTTAAGGTTTTTTGCATCTAGACTGCTGAAAAGAAGCATAAGAATTTTAGACCACAGTAGAGTTAGTCTAGTTTTAAGGTATTGTGCAACAAATCAGAAATACTGGAACTACCTGACTCAAAGCTCTGACCCATGACAAATTCAGTTTGTAGATACAAATTTCACAAAAAAACTTAGATAAGTTAACTTTAGCTCAGGGAGATTTTTGACAGTTCAGGCACTGCTTCCTTCCCATCATAGAACTGGTAAAGATACTATGTTCGATGGTGTGGTAAATCAGACTAACAGAGTTGGATCTGTATCAGGCCTTGGCACAAACTTGTCTTGACTATGACTGTGGAACTGCTAACTTAATGTATATTTTTTAACATTCCAAAATCTGGTGGTGTTTGAATCCAGCACCAGCACTTGATGTGCTCCTTCACTGTTGTCAGTCGTGTTCATGACTTCTCCCATATGAAACAGCCTCAGGAAAACTTTGTTTTAGTAAGGTTGATGGCAGCCTGGTGTTCAAGCATATGCTTCCATTTGAATGGAAGACTACTGTAATAACCTTTTGTCAATAGTCTAGATGATATAGGAACAAGTCTAGGTAGGGAGTCATTGGTCAGGCACACTCCAGAACATGAGTTGGTACTTCCAGTAGTCAGACAGAATGCAGGTTTCCCTACCAATGAGGCTTTAGAGATGATACCACTGTCATCTGACCAGTGTACCAAAAGTTACTTGGGCAAAGTGCTAGAGGCAGTGTTAAAGTAGGCCTGTTTCCTCATAACTAAGGCTTGCCTGAAAGTGGACGTTTTCAGGTCTTAATCAAAATGTCATAAGCAGAGCAGTGTTTTACAGCTTCTTAATTTTGCATCAGCATCTTGAGTGTTGCCTTTCTGTACAGCTGATGGCCAGCAAACATTAAGTGGAAAATCTTTACCCTGTTCCGTAATGTTGACAGATGAGGAACCTTTCCAACTTTTAATCGTTGCTCTGGGTTCCTGGCATTCACTCAGTTAAACTTTGACAATTTACACCTATGAAACATAACTGGAGAACTTTACTTTCCTTGTGTTAACTGCACTTGTGTTATGATGAGAACACTCAAATATTACTGATGTCAAAATCAACAGATAAAACTTTACCTAGCTCAATGAATGATAAAACTAGTAAGCATCATTCTGAAACTAAGACAAATTTTGTCCTGTGCAGAATTGTAGTAGATTGGCAAAACCTGGCAGCTTTTCAGACAGACTTTAGAAAATCATGAGCCATGCTGAGATCTTACTGCAATACTGTTGTAATAGGTTAGACTGAAGCACAAAAGAAGGTGCAGTAAAGAAATAAATGTTTTTTACTAAATATTTAAAGCTGTCTGATGTGCTCTCTTAGTATTTGCACCAGATTGTTATGTCTGCAGGTGTTGCAGAGAGCTGCTGTTGTGCCCTCAATAGCTTTGTGCACCTTCATTCTGTGTGAGGCTTTTGCTGCATGGCAACCTGCAAATGTGGGGCTTCATCTGGGTTACCACAGGAATAAAATTCTCAGGATACTATACAGAGGTCTGTCTTCATAGCTACTGCTCTTAAGAGAAAGTAAGATGACTCTTTATTTACTAAGTACAGTATTAACATTGCAATTTTTATCAAAACTTTATATTAGCAGAAAGCAAATGCTGTTTGTCATCTGATTCTCCTTCGGAGGCCTTTTTTCTTTTCTGGCTTTCTCCAGCGCACTTAGGAGCTTGAAGGGGAGAGAGAATGGGATGAATTGAGTGTTGAGGATTATGTTTGGAAATATTTTATCCGTTAACTTTGGTTTAGAGTAGATAATAGCAGTAGGTAAGAGACTAACTGGTTCCTTTTCAGCCATGGAAGTAATCAGCTGGGGTGGTCCCAGGGCGCTCTGGGCACGAGTATTGCTGAGTGATCATTGGCTGCCACCTGCGTGACAAAGTAAAGGACCAACCCTCCAATTTATACCAGTGGAGCCAGATCACGGGAAACAATTGACAGGTAAAATATACTTTTGAAAATTTAAGGGAGAGGAGAGAGGAGACATGATATAAATAGAGCAAACAACCTAAAAGATTTGCCATAGATAGCAAAGGTTGCTCCTCTGTAACTTTTACATAGCTATAGCTTACTTCATTTTGGGGAGAAGCACACAACAAACTTCAGGTTATTTGTTGCTCCCCTGGCAACAGAGCCTTGCTAAGAAACAGTGTTAACCAAGTTGTAGCAGCAAAACATCTACCAGAATTTTATTGTAGTTAGAAATTACAGTTCATGTTTATTCACACACTTTCAGATTTTTGAATGCTTACTGTCTTGATATCACGTGTTTTTCACTGGTCCAAGAGATGGGTATGGCTTTTAGTTTTTTAGAAAGACTGAAAATGTTGCTGAATTTTCAAGTTTACCAGTTGATAGTGCAGTAGCAAGTTACTCTAGAAGATAGAGTGCTGTGCAAAATATGAGTGTAAGTCTTAATCTTGCTGATAAAACAATGCTTAGCATCAATATCCTTCTTCTTTTTTTTTTTATTTAGAGAATTGGCTGAAAATATTTTTAAGGACTTTCAACTAAATTATTTTTTACTTATTTAGAATTGTTAAGCTTATGCTTAGCCCAGCGTGATACAGGACTGGTGTGACAACTCGGTTTTGATCAGTGACTCAAAATTGTGATCACCCTGATGTCACCGAATGGCCACAGCTTGTAAAAGGTAAGCATAAAGCGTATCAGGTTTCTCAGGAGTTTTCCTACTATGATGTTTATTTTAAGGTATTTAATTTGTATGGCTTGAAGTTAGTTTTATTAATAATATTAAGTTACGTTGTTTGTTTAAGGTAAGTCAGCTGGCAAAGTTGACTTACACTCTTGCTAACAGTGATTTCAAAGCTTGCTTAGTTTGTCCTTGCTTGCTTTTTAAAATACAAGCACTGTGGTACACCATGATTTCCATCTTAAGAACAATACTATCATTTAAAAGTCTCTAGTATTTTTTACCGTCATACTGAATTTCTATATAAATTGTTTAGCATACTTATCAAGCATGTGTTAAGGTTTTGTTTTGAAGTATTTATTTGGGAGGCTTGAAAGCATATGTAAGCTTGCATACTATTACTTTTCTTATCTAGAGGGGTACACTGGAGGTAAAAGCAGTGGCTTCTAGAATGCAGAAGTTGTTCACTGTGTTATTGGAAATGAGCCACCATTTGAATTTGCGAGCTCATACTGCAGTATTCAGATTAGTTGGTGTCTTGTGATCAGTATCTACAATCGAATTCAAAGCTGAAATTTTTAAGAGCATTTGCTCTGAGATTTTCTCTGAACAGAACTCTTGTTTCAGATTTTAGGCATGATGAAAGGACGTCTTGCCGTACTATATAGTTGTTTTTCAGTACTGTTGCCTGCTCACAGGAAATAACAAGGTATCTTGTTTGTGAACAATTGGGTATTGCAAAATAAATAGCTTCTCAGCAAACAAGTACAATTCCTGTAATTAGATTGATCTTCCACTTCATTTTACTGAGTATTCCAAGCTCATTTTATTAGGTGCTTACATTGTCATTTGAAACCTTTTAAAATTGAGTTAATATGTCCATTAATAGTTCTGCAAAACATAGTTACAGTAGGTCTGCTCATGTGTTAGAAAACAATAAGCTAAAGGAATTTTTACCCTGTGTTCTGCTGAACCACTTAACTTAAGAGGACAAAACTTTTGACCCAGCTAGGTGGTATTTTTTCTTATATTGTTTATCTTATAGATGCAGCTTTTTTTTTTTTCCAAGTAACATATACTGAACTGTATTGTCTCTTTACACCCCTGATAATATTCTCACAAATAATGAGGATAGGAAAAGATTTTGGATATACTGCTAGCTGTTTACATATCTGTACTGCAGATCACTAGGCTACTTCTTTTACATGCAGAGTTTAGATGCCAATCTGCTCTTTTTCTGTAATTCTTCATACTGCTGTTTATTTTTAAGGTTGAAAGTGATCAGTATTCTTGATGTTTTTTCTTTTAACACCACTATTTCCTTTGCATTTTCATAGCAGCTAAAAACACTACTCTTTTCCAAACCTTCAATCTGTTGTATGTCCCAATACTAGAATTAAGAGAGCAAAGCCTTAAATGTCCAGATGTTTTGCTACCATTTTCTGAAGTCCTGGAAGTAAATAGAGGAACTAACCAGTATGAACATAAACATGCATCTTTCTACTATTCCAGCTTCTAACACTTAGATGCTCGGGTGAATAAGTGGGAAAACAAACTGAGATTCTTTTCACTAAGCATTTAGAGGCTTGCTTTGGTTACCAGAGTTCAAGGGAAATTTTTATTTGTTTTGCTGCTGAGCATTATTTTTGTCAGCAGGTGCCTTGTCCGTCCTGAATTTAATGAGTAAGGGAAACGTAGTTTGGAGGTAATAAATAGAGGCCAGCTTTTGAGATTGGGCAGTTTTTATGCTACTTTCCATTTAAAGGGTATTTACATTTTAAGCATGAACATAAAGTTAGTTGGATAGGAAGTTCAGAATTCTGTCCCTAGTGTCTGTTAAATTTTATAAGTTAATGAAATACAAACAAGTAATTTCCTGTGTTCTGCATCATCTGTCACCATACAGTATCCAGCTTGCCTAGGAATTAAAACTTGTCTGCCAGAAATGCGTGCTAGGCACCGGGTCTGTTCAGTAGAATCCAAAAAGTTGTTAAGATCTGGTATTTCAGAAAAGGAACTAAAATTTTAGTAGAGAATTTGGAGAGCAGTCCAAGCTTTAATAGGAGAGACCATCCACTAAAACAGCAAAATGAAACAGGAAAAAAGGAATGTATGATGCTACATGTGGATATTACCAGTAGCATTTAGAATATTATAGTTATAAATAGAGAAATTTAAAAATTGCATTCCTATATATAAAGATTTTTTTTTCTTGTAAAGCTATGGGAAAGTCTGCTTAGCTGTCCTGTCTGAAGTTTCCCAGCAGATTCTGATGAAACCTACAGAGTTAGTTCTGTTTGCAGATTTTAGCTCACTTCTGTTTTTAGAGCTGTCATGAAAGACATTTTTGTTCATGTGAGCTGCAGAGTTTTACTGTAATATGCTCTGTTTCCACTCCTTGCACAGTATTTTCAGCTTGGCAATTCTGGTCAGCTGTACCAAAGTTTGTACCCAGGCGAAAGTTCCATAAGGGCTGGTTTCAAGGCAACTCAAGATGATGGGAATCAAAACTGCTGCATTTATACAGCCTTGTCTTCTGGTTTGTCTGGCTAAAAACTCACTGGCTAGGGAGAAGTTCTCCCTCAAAGAGAGGAAAAAAAAACCTGTCAAAAAAGAGTTAACAGCTGAATCACTGCTGTCTTAAGGAAGATGGGAATAAAGAGGAGCTAAATAACTATAATTTAGTGGACTTTAAGTTAGTACTGAGCTATACCCCTTGAATTACTCTGTAAATAAAGTCAGTGGAGTTGCCAAGCTAAACACAGGTGCTGCTTGTGCCAGGCAATAACGCTTAATTCTGAATATTACTGGCTGATCTCTTGGCTGGATTGAAGAAAACAGCTGTGTGTGAGATTAGCTCCATGAATTCAGGTGGAGAGAGATGAGAGATTTGCTTTGAAATTCTTTTGGGCCCTGCTTCTGAGCTGCTACTTCTTAAGAGTCCAGCTCTCTTGAGAATTTGTTGGTTGCAGTTGATCACTGATAATCTTTGAGTACACATTTTGGTTACAGAAGTGGTTATGAAGAATTAGCCCAGAACAAGCGCACTATGCAACCTGAATGAGGAAGTACTGCTAGCAGATCTCTTCCCTAATGGCTCCTGTTGCATAAGTGGTAGGGAAAAAGTGCTCTCCTTCTTAGGGAAATTTGGCTTAATTATACTATCATGTTTTATGTAATAAACTGTATTCTATCGTTTGATAAATTAAATCTGCAAGTACCAAAAATTTGATGCTTTTAGTGGCAATAATACACTCATCACATTCCATATTTCATAACTTCATATTGTAATGACTTAAAAAAACAAGCAATGCTGAAGGTTTTCTATCTGGTTTTGCAGATCACCAGGAGAACCACACTCTGAGAACATTGAAACTAGCCGAATGTAAGTAAATGAGTCAATGAGTTTGGATTGTCTTGCTTAAAAATATTCTGAACATATTTAACGGTCACTCTTGCATCTACTTAATAAAAAGAAGACAAGAGCTGAGTAGAACTGTGAAATTACCTTAGAAAATTTCAAATACGTATTTTACAATTTTTGCAATTTTAAGCCTTTGTAGAAACTGATTTTTTTTTTTTATTTGGAGGGTGCATGAATTGTAGGGAGCAATCAGAGGTTTCATTTAATGTGAACCAGTAGATGGTGACATAATACAGTGTCAGAAATCTTACGGCCTATATTCAGACTTGACAGTAGGGATGTAATTTCTGCCTGCTGTTCACTAACATCTTGCGTGGGTTTGAAGACACTTCAGTGCTAAAGCACAATACCTGCTGGTATCTGTTGTGGCAGATGGATTGTTGAACTAAGAAAAAGAAATTGTGACTAAGAAAAAGAAATTGTGACTTAATTCAGTGAATTTATATGCCAGTTACTTTTAGAAATGGAAAACTAGTTCTCTTTCACTAAACAGTATTCACAGAGCATCTTGCTGACAGGTCTGAACCCTTTTTTGTCTGTCTTCATTAGCTTAGAAGCCAGGATGAACTAAAACCAAGGTTGTGGTGGGCTGAAACATTCATTTCCATTTAAAATTCAGAGGAGTTGTAGGAATCAGAGGACCATTTAAAAAAAAAAAAAAAAAAAGTTGTTTGAGACTTTATTCTTCTGTGTGTTAGCAAACAAGGATTCTTTTCTAGCTATTCAGACTGTCCTGTCATATAACTCAAACAAGGAAACTACAACTGCTCTTCTGGCTTAACAGCACAAGTTCCAAAATAATAGAGGGAATGTAGCCCATTAAGTTGGCGTACTGTCTGAGGCTTCAAAGGTTCTGAGTTCATTTCTCTTCTGCCACAAACTTCTCTGACCTTAAACTGTCTCCTTCACACCTTCTCCCCAAATGGTCTAGCATTTTACATGCCGTGGGCTGGATGCTATTTTCAGGATGTTTTTCAGGCTAGGGACATAGTGGGAATTGCTTGAGGATTTCCCTGCTGTAGCTGCCTGACTTAAGGAGAAGCAAAACTCCAGTGAGCCCCCCCAACATTGGACTGCGTACCTAAAAAATGAGGAGGAGGAAACAGTGAGGGCTTTTCTGATGTTATTAGCAATTCACTGCAGTGAAGCCTTTTCTTGCACTAGGAGCAGCAATTCTCCTGGTATGACAGCTTTCTTTTCCCTCACTCATACCATCTGCTACAGAAGTGCTGTCCAGCTGCTTTTTTAGGAGTGAAGGTTGCAGGGGTCCTGAGAGGATCCTCCTCTCAGGTGATGTGACTCTGCCTGTTGCCACGTGGACTCTGCGTGTTGCTGCATTGGGGGTCACAGGGCAAAAGCCCTGCCATGGTCTCTTATTCCTACTCCAGTAGTGGCACATGCTGCATTGTGGTTTATTGTTCCTGCAGCAAGTTGAGTTGTGTCCTTTTGTTTCCCTGGCCTAGACAAGAGGGAAATAAGGCTGCAGCCTGGCTATAGTCCACTCTGGATGTTATCAGTTGGATTACTGATTTTTATGCATTTTAAGCGAGGATGTAACAGCAGCACTCACCTAAACTGCTGTGAAAGGCTTTAAGGACCTAAGATAAATCAGAAGGAAAACTCAGTAAAACTTTTTACCTTCTAGAAGTTTGACAATTCTTGTGCATGTGTGATTTACCTTCCTTAAAACCAAACATAAAAAAATAATTTACTGTAGTAAGCTTTTCTGTCTTATAGCTGAGTACTTTTCCTTTTTGATGTAGACCAGTTATCAGAGTGGCCTTGACTTCATAAATTTTAGCTATCTGTCTAAAGTAAACGTGAGCCAGCCAAGCTGTAGGAATTCACATATTTGACTCGTAGTTGTACGGTATATTTGCAAAATTAAATGGTTTTTAAGCTGTAGCACAATGTGATATGCACTGCACCTGTTACAGAGAATTTTTGCAATCCTGCTGCATAGCTGCTCTTGCCATGTAAGGTGGATTGTGTTGGTAGAGTTGTAACCTGCAAGCCTGCTGTGTTGCTAAAATAGTTACTGTTATTTACATGCCTAAAATTTATTAGTAAATGCAGGGACTAAAGGAAGTGGGTTTTTTTGTTTGCACAATGAATGATTGGTTTTGCTCTGATATAATTGCCTTACTTATTTCCGTGTTTTGAATTGAAAAGCTTTATACCAAGAGCATAGTCCTATATGTTTCACATTTATGAATGAAAAGAAATTTTTAAAGAAAATATTCAGATTCTTACACAGCTAAATCTTCCATGTGTAAGTCTTGCTTATGCCAGGCTTTTCAAATTCTGGGTCTCCATGTGATGAACATCTTGGTGCTAGCTCGAAGTTAGGAGTCTTTTTATCTTAGCATTCATTCAGGTCTTAGAATTTTTAAGGTCAGCATCTTTTGTCTTCTCCTGTCACACACCTCCATTGACTTTCAGCTTCGATTAGTATAACTTTCTTAAAACCTCTTTAGCACTGAATTACATAACTTGATTGTTTAACAGTAACTTCTTCTCCGTTCATGTGTTTTCACTCTATTTTATGGTGTCAAATATCAAGGCAAAGATATGGCTGTCTTCATACAGTTTTCTGTGCATTCATCTTTCCTTCTCTCTGCTTTTGCAGATTGGATTGTTTGCAATTTTGAAGCTCTTCTCTGTTTTTTTAATAGGACCGTAGCAAGGCAATTTTTCTGAGACAAGATTGCAAGATAAATGCTGACTGCGTCCTTCGCTCTCTCTCTCTGTCTTCCTGCATTGCTCCATATAGCCAGGACAGACCTTCTGTTCTCAGGGTTGCCCTTCCTGAGGAAGTGCCATGCCTTTGTCAGCACATGATTTTCCCAGAGGCATGGTGGATCTAGAATACACTGTGGGAAAGGTGGTCCCTTGGGTTAAGCCAGTATGGTCCAAGGGGGGCTCACAATCCACCCTTGCTATTGGCATCCATTACACTGGAAAGAATGGAGTTTGGAAAATGTGAGCTCCCATGCACATGCACATTTGCCAGATACGCATTTGCTGTGATACCAGAGGCTGAGGCAGGCAAAAGGTGTTACAGCACTGCTGGAACAAAGGGCTGGGCTCCAGCTGTGGGTGGAGTGTTTGGCAGTTTAGTGTGCAGGGCTCTTCAAAAGGCTCTGTGTGGGCAGTGCTGTTACTGGAAGCTTGTCTTTTCTAGCACTACTCTTCTTATTCTAACTAAACAGAATCAGGAAAACTAGCATGCAAGGTTTGAAGCTGAAACTTGCACTAAGCAATATTTACCTTTATAAAGATGACTATCTGCAACACCTTTTTTAACAGTTTTTGATATGCTGATCGTCTTGTTTCCAAAGTGTAGTACAACTGTTGCAGATGTATCTCTTTATGCCTCTGTTAACACATCTGTTGAAAGATGTTTTGCTATTAGTACTAAAAAAACTGTTTCGTGGGTTTTTTCTTACCCAAAAGGCAAACAAAATTTCCATGCATATTAAAGCTTTTTTGGTTGTGGGTTTTTTTTTTCTTTTTTGGGGGGTTTGTTTTTTGTATTAAGAAATTTGCTTATGAACATTTTGGCACTTCTAAATTCCTAATAGCCATTGCAAAACTGGCTATTGTATATTTCCATTTAATAAAATTAACCATCTTGGAGAAATCAGAATTATCAAGGCTGGAAAAGAACTCCAAGGTCGTTGAGTCCAACTCTTTACCAGCCACCACCTTACCAACTAGACCATCACACCAAGTGCCAAGCTCAGTCATTTCTTCCAGGCAGGGATGGTGACTCCACCACCTCTGTGGGCTGCCCATTCCAAAGCTTGACAGCCCTTTCAGTGAAGCAGTTTTTTCTGATGTCTAACCTGAACTTCCTCTGGCTCAGCTTGATGCCATTTTCTTCTTGTCCTGTCACTGGTTGCCTGGGAAAACAAACCAACCCTCACCTGGCTACAGCCTCTTTTCAGGTGTTTGTAGAGAGTGATAAGATCACTTTTGACCCTCCTTTTGTCCAGGCTAAACACCTCCAGCTCCATCAGCTGCTCTTTGTAAGAGTTGTGTTCCAGACCCTTCACCAGCTCCATTGCCCTGTTCTGGATGTGCTCCAGCACATCAGTGTCTTTCTTGCAGTGAGTGGCCCAAAACTGGACATGGGGTTCAAGGTCCAAGAACAGGGAGACCACACCCTCGTCTTGCTGGCTACACTATTGCTGATACAGGCCGGGTCACCATTGGCCTTCTCAGCCACCTGGGCACAGCTGGCTCATGTTCAGCTGTTGTGGACCACACCCCCAGGTCCTTTTCCAATGGGCAGCTTTCCAGCCACTCTGCTCCAGCCTGTACCACTGCCTGAGGTTGTTGTGACCCAAGTGCAGGACCTGTCACTTCACCTGGTTAAGCCTCATGCTGTTGGCCTTGAGCCAATCAGTCCAGCCTGTCCAGATCTCTTCCTGCCCTCCAGCAGATCAACACTCCTGTCCAATGTGAGATTTATGTGTAAAAATAATAAAACAATTATTGTGTCCTAAGCAGAAACCATTCAGAAGCATGTTATTTCATGCTGGTATTTCCAGACAAGTATAAAACATCCATGTGTAGTTCTAAAATTTAGGTAAACTTCAAGCAAAAATGATGCAGTTATGCAGATATTTTAAACTTCAGGCATGTTTTGAATGTAAATGTAAACTCGAATGTAAATGCTTTGAAGGTGAACTTTAAATTATTACATGCTTCAGATCTTTCAGAAATTCCTTTAATGTTTAAACTTTTGATTTTCTCTGTGGCAAGAGATTCCTTTACATGGTATTTCTCTGTATTTAATTTAAGGTATTTGAGAAATGCAGATTACATTGTGTTTCATAGCAATGTATGAACCAGTACACTCAGTCTTTGTTTTTTATAGGTTTTAGATGTTCAAAAATTACTATGCAGAAAATGCAGCCCAATTCAGCTTCAGCTTGGTGGTACATGTTTCTCGTCATACTCCACAATTTTGGCACCATTTAAATTACAAATGCAAAGTACTTATTATATGGCTTTTTATTAGCTAAGGAACGTATGGAAAGCCTAAAGGCAGTTCTTTTTTCTGTAACTACTACAAACTAAGTCAGTGAATGCTAATTTCATTTTAAACAGAAAAGTGTACTTATGAAATTGTTGGACTTTAAGGAAGGAAGTTGGGCATCTATTTTAGGTGCCTCTCCTCACTGAAGCAGTGCATGTTGCTTGAGGAGGTTATACAAGGCCCACTGAGTGGGAAGGTATCCTTCAGTCATAAGGATATGCCTGTAAAATGTCTGTGATACGTTTACAACTGCAGCCACATCGGTGCAGTTTCATAGGTGGATGTGCAACAACAATGAGTATTTGGAAATGTATATGCAAGTCAGTCACTACAGCCCAAACTACAATAGTAACTGTGTGTACAGTGAACTAGGCCCTGAGTTTTCTAAGGGACCAGTTGCTCTTCACCAGATCCCTTTATAGGAACTTAAAGAGAGCTGCAGTCTTCATGGGTGCAGCATGAGCTAAGAATAGAGAGTGGTTTTACGTTACTTTGCTTGATGAACCAGTTTTAATGCTTCAGGCCAAGAGCTTTAAGTGAGAAGGGGCATGTAGAAAGATATCAAGTTTTTACATTTGGACAATGCCGAGATTATGCTACAAGTTCTTTTGCTGAATAATGTAGAAATAGGAAATGTGGGCTTTTGGCAATGAACAGTGATAATAATAGCTGAAGTACACTAGTGGGAATGTGGTATGGAATGTCTGTTCTGTAAAATCACACGCTGACTTACTCAGAACTGCATTTTCTCTGAGTCCTTTTATTGATGAACCTCAGTAAGGGTAGCTCCCATGGAAAGCTTGGTAAATTCTCTTCTACCTTCTGAGTCTGTATCATCACTTAAATTTATTTATTTTATTTATTTATCTAAATCATTTGTCTGAGGTAGTGTGAAAAGCCTGTGGAGTCGCTGCCAGGGAGAGGGGGGAGGATCCAGCTGGATTCCTGAAAGTTTATGGGGCCTTATGGAACTCATACAAGAATACTCAAAGACATGGCTGATAGCATCACAAGGCCTCTCTCAAGGATTTTTCAATGATCTTGGGAATCTGGAGAGGTCTTAGTCAACTGAACACTAGCCAATGTTGGCCCAATATTCAAGAAGGGCAGGAAGAATGACCCTGAAAACTACAGGACTGTCAGTCTCACGTCATTGCCTGGTGAAATTATGGACAAGACTATTCTGGGAGTTACTGAAAAACACCTGAAGGACATAATGAAAAACATGTTTTTCATACTGAAAAGCACTGCAGACATCAGTCACAGCCAGTGTGGGTTCATGTCAAACCTAATTTCTTTTTATGACAAGGTAACCCATCTAGTTGATCAAGGGAAGCCATCTTTTTGGATTTCCATAGAGCTTTTGATGCTATCTCACAGTATCCTTCTCAACAAAATATCCAGCACACAGCTGGATAGATACATCATGTGAGGGATGAGCAACTGGCTCTCAAGTCAGGCACACAGGGTTACAGTAAATAGGGCAACATCACACTGGTGACCTGTCACTGTTGGAGTTCCACAGGGCTCCATCCTTGTCGTTCCTCAGCATCTTCATAAAGGACTTGAACACAGGTCTGGAGGGTATACAAAGTACGTTTGCCAGTGATACTAAATTGGAAGGTGCTGTTGACTCCCTGGAAGGCAGCCAGGTAATGCAGAGAGACCTCATCAACTTAGAGGGTTGGGTAATCACCAACCACATGAAGTTCAATAAGTACACGTGCTCCTGGAACCTGCATCAGAGAAAGTCCCCTGGGGGTCCTGGTCACTGGCAAGTTGAACATGAGCCAGCAGTGCCCTGGCAGCCAGGAGGGCCAGCCCTGTCCTGAGGACATCAGGGACAGCATGGCCAGCTGGGCAAGGGAGGGGATGGACCTGCACTGCTCTGCACTGGGGCAACCTCACCTTGAATATTGTGTGCAGTGATAGGCACTGCAATATGAGAAAAATACAAAGCTATTAGGGTGGTTGGGCACTGGAACAGGCTCCCCAGGGAAGTGGCCACAGCACCAGGCCTGAGTTCAAGAAGCATTTGTTAGGCACATGATGTAATTCTTGATGATGGTTCTTTGTAGTGCCAGACGTTGAACTTTGATGATCCTCGCGGGTCACTTCCAACTAAGAATATTCTATGAAATTTTAATACTGCTGTATCTAGTACTGTTGTACACCATACTCTTTGCTTCTATGCTTGATTTAAAAAAAAATAAAAAATACAACCCTCAGTCAGACCTTTTGTCTCTAATAGAGTTTCAGAGAACTTGAGTCAGTGAATCTCCAAACACAAGTCAAAATAAAAGTGTTTGTACTTTTATGTGCTGTTGCCTTATTGTAGGCATGGCAAAATTTGAGAAATAATTGGTAGCTAAAAACTAAAAGCAAAAAAAATACTGAGTCCTTCAGAAGTTAACTGCTAGAGACAAGTCTAACCTTAGCTTTATCTGCAGCCATCTCAGACATGACCTGATTAAAGTGGAGTGTTGTTTAAAATTATAAAATGTGTTGTTAATGTATCAATGTTTATGCATCAATGTAACTTCATTCAAACTATATGTGTGAGCTGAGAAGGTGTGCACGTTGGTGGCCACAGCTCAGGTGTAAAAATTCAGATTTTTCATATTAAATATTTAACCTCCTTACAAATGACAATATTTCACATTCTACATCTGGAAGTCTGGAATGATTGAAAGTCAAGAGTGATCAGAGCATAAAATTTTGCATTCAGAAATAGTTGTCTCTGAAATAATTTACTGGTGCAAGTTGTATTAAAACACTGTTGCTTGGGGGGGGCGGGGGCGGGTTGGGTGGTTTTTCTTAAAGCCGCTATACTAATGACTGAAGTATGAAAGACAAGATTGAAAAAACCCGTTTATTTTTAGATGTACATGAAGAGAGGCAGATTTTCCTAAGTCTACATATAAAAATACAAGAGACCAGAACTCTTGCATTAGATTAGAATATAGCTATTCCCTGTTACATAGCAATGATTTTAATGGTATTGCTCATGCTGCTTTTTCTTGCCACATCCATCTCAAAGTCCCAGGGAAACCTTTCTCCTCAGTTGGTTTTTCCTTTGTTTTCTTTCCTTGGAGCGTACTGGGGCATTTGAAAGCTCAGATAGACATCAAAGTAATTGTTTTCCTTGTAAGATATTTTCTTCTCTGAGATCATGAGATCTTGAAGGGTGAAAAGAAAGAAGCAGAGGTCTTATTGCTGAGTAATACACACCTCAGTAGTCAGTCTCAGAACATTTTTGCCTTTAAAGTAGCTGCACTGAAGCTGCTCTTTAACTAGCCATTATTAACAGCAAGGTGCAGCAAGTGCTGAGTACCAGTGGGTCTAGCACTTCAGTTCTGAAGTACTTGTTCTGTGTAGAATCTGCAGATGCCTCAACATCAGGAAAGGCAATTTTAAGTTAATATCACAATTTCTCGTGCCCTAGTCTTTATAGTACTGTATCACTAAAGTTCTGTAAAAGGCCTGTGTATTAAACCTAGTCAGAATGTTTGAAATCTTTCATAGTTGTTAGTTTTCATTAATAACTTACTTTCTTAAATGAAGTTGAGGCTTGGGAGGTTTCTTTCTGAAATGTGGTCAGACATGGTGCTCTTGGTGCTGCATGCAGCTGCCTCTGTCCTGGTTACCTGCAGCTTTCCAGTGTTTTCTTTATTATTTGCATGTTCCTGTAGAAGTCTGTGACCTTGTTAATAAGGCAGTTATATTTTCTTTTGTGCTTGTATATAGTATTGAGCACTAGACTTGTACAGCAATACAGCTGTGATTTTTCAGAATACATACTTGCCACCTATAATGGCAGGAGAAACAGAAGGATTTGGCAGATAGCGCTTTTTGGGGTGGGGTTTTTTTTTCTTTTATTTAGACAACCATATGATTTGTTTAAGCTGAGAAATAATCCAGCTTTGAACTCATCTGTAACTGTGTTTTTATCATCAGCTTAATTAATCAAGGAGTATTTTCGTACAGATTTAAATAGACTAAATGTGATAATTTAGTCATCTGGAATTGAAACAGTGTAGTATTGATAGTATTGCTAAATAAATGTCTGAATTGTTTGTGTTTCATGCCTTTTTAATCTGTCAGTGGCAACCATGCCTCAGTACTATATATTAGATTCAACACCTGTACAACATCCAGTTCTGTTTCAGTTGCAGCCTTGTTTTGCATCCAAATTTGCTCTCTTTTTAGCGACAGTTGAGATTGTTCGGAACTGTACAAGATTGTCTACACTGTAGCACTACCATATAAAGCTGAAAACTCTGCATAAACAGAATTTATCTTTTACTTACAGAGAACCCACAAATTAATTTGTGTGTTAAATATATTTGCATTTGTCAAGATGAGAATCCTGCATTAAAAGAAAAAATCTTCTGATGTGTTCTCTCTGACAGAAATCTTGTGTTTCAGTGGCTGACTAATCTCTGCCTTGCTGATGCTATTGAATGAGCTTTGTATGTGAAAACTCCACTAATCTTGTACTTACTGTTTGAATGTTTGCTACAGGAAGCGAGCAGCTGCAAAGCATCTAATAGAGCGCTACTACCACCAGTTAACCGAGGGCTGTGGAAATGAAGCCTGCACGAATGAATTTTGTGCTTCCTGTCCAACTTTTCTCCGTATGGATAACAATGCAGCAGCCATTAAGGCCCTCGAGCTTTATAAGATTAATGCAAAACTCTGTGATCCTCATCCCTCCAAGAAAGGAACGAGCTCAGCTTACCTAGAAAACAATTCCAAAGGTGCCCATAACAATTCCTGCACTGACAGAAAAATGAACAAGAAGGAAATGCAAGGCCCGAGAGATGACTTTAAAGGTAAGATATTTACAATTTTCCTAAAATAAAACAGATTTCATATGCACAGGTATAAGCCAACAGAATTCACTCTGGTGGTGTTCTGCTGACTTTAGTAAAATGCAGTATTAGACAACTGAGTATTTTACTGTGGATTCAGAAAAAATGGATGGTTTAATGCTGAACATGGATTCCAAATCTGGATCTTGACCACATCTCTGTTAAAATCAACGTGCATTTATTGTCTTACAAGAAAAATGATTTTTGCAAATACAGAAAAACTTGAAGTGCTGTTGCATGACTGTTCTAGTTTTACTAATTTCATAATTATTCTGCAGTTAATAAATTGTAAAAGTTATACTTCTAACTAATTCCAGATTCTCAGTTAAGAAACTTAACGGGTGAAAAAAAGATGCAGTGGGTGATAGGCAATACATTCACCAAGCTAAAAAACGTTTAAGCACAGTTATTTTTAAGCCAGTGTAAAATAAAATACTCTTCAGTATATGTTTTCTAACTTCTGTTTAGCTTTCAAACTATCTGTAACAGTAAATACATATTAATAGAAAAATATTAGTTGTTACCAAAACCCATGCTGCAAACATATCCGGAAACCAGGCCAGTTTTTAAAGCCATTAACCTTTGAGCAGACCACCTTTAAGTATTCTAGCAAAAAAGTGTTCAAGATCAAGTTCAGATTAGTTTATTTTAGCTAAAGAAGGTGAAATTATTTATAGCAAAGGTATAAAAACCCTACTGAATTCGCAATAAAACATAGTACTGTGTTATAAGCAACCCAAGATGTTCCAGTCAATAGCAGCATCAGTTTCTTCTTTATCCGATGCAAGGATAAATTTGTACCCAAATTATTTATGATCTGAATAAGCAGAGAGGCAAACACTAGGAAGGGGAAAAGAAAGGCAATGTAGCATTAGATGAGCAAGAGGCACATTAAGTCTGTTTTGGGATTTGTCTCTTGATTTTTTTTTTATTTTTCATGGAGCTTTTCAGATACAGAGTTTTCCTTATTCTGTCTAACCATGCCCTCTCCCAAAGGCAGGTACATGAGAGTCTTCTCAGCCTACCTCCAGAGACAGTCTGTTGGCTACAGCAGTGACTCAGACTTCCTCTCTTGGAGCATCACAAGTATTGGCCTTTGTAGCTGTATGGACAGAGCACTTTAAGGCATTCTAAAATCTCATCTGAGACTTAGTTACCTTTGGAATTGGGTGATGTCTAAGCAATCTAGCACTCTGAATTCTTTTTTCAGGTCTATCTGCTAGGACAGCTACTGAGAAATCTGCAGCAAAGTTTAGCAAAACCAAGGGAAAGGATGTATAGCTTGCTTTTATGCTTGACATAGGATTGAAAGTTCTAAATAAATTGAAAAAAATATCCTTTACAAATAATTACCTAAATTACTTTCCTGGAGTTCCTGGAATAATAAAACCTTTAAAAGAGTGAATGAGGAATTCCTGTTTAAGTATAGAAATCTGAAATTTGTTATATTGTTAAATTGTCAGCTTGTGCTGATAATTTTTATGCTATGAATAATATCTGTGGTCCGGACTCAGTGAATTCGAGACTGTGGTCCTCATTTTGAGGAGCTGTGTCATGGAACATCATCTGTATCAGCAGATAAATTTCTCTTGACACAAAAAAATTAAGACTTCTTTTAAGACAAGTTTTGCTTCCTAAGCATGCACTGCAGCAGGTAAAAATAGATGTTGCACTAAGCTTGAATACTTTCATAATGTTTTCAGTAGAGCTGTTTTTTTAACAGGACAGGTTTTAGTTTTGAGCTTTGTCAGTACAACATCTTTATTAAACATTTTATTAAATGTCTGTATTAAAATGATACATTTCTTTCTGCAGAGGTAGGTAGTTCTAGCATGGTTGGTGAATACAGTTCTGAGATATTTTCTATATCCCTAGAGATGCTATTAAACAGATTCTGTTTTAGTTCTAAATTATGTGTCAGTTCAGAAGAATCTGCTTAAACTAAAATATCTTTTCAGGATCTGATCATGTGGTAATCCTACTGTAAATCATCACTTGATGTGAAAGCATCTGTGGGTTGCTTGAAAAGTAACATAGAAAGCTACAAATAATGTTTTCTTTCTTTTTTTCTAAAGAAAAAGGAAGATTTCAAATAACAAATGGACCCTTCAAGTGACTTATTTTGTATCAGGAGTTTGGGGAGAGGGAGAATAGACAGCTATTTGGAGCAGATGATGTGTGTAAACCATGTTGTTCACCTGAATAACATGCTGATGAGTATACCCGAGTTGCTTATCTTAGTGAGGCCTAATGTGCAAAGAGATAATCTACATGCCACGCTGTCTGTGTAATTTAGAAGACTGCATAAATTTCAGAGCATATATTGAGGGTTTGGGGAGGGTTTTCAGCCATCAATTTAGTCTAAAACAGTTGCAAAAAGCATTAAAAAGAGAAGCAAGAAATCATATATTCCCATTAACATACAACAAAAACAAGTGGTTGGGTCTTTTCTTCAAGATCTGGTTTGAAAAAAGATTGATACAGTCTAGTTTGTTTAGTTTAATGACTTACACATTAACTGTGCAGATTTACCAGAAGACTATTGTCACAGCCTTATTCATTAAGTCTTCTGAAGTTTAAACCTCTTACTGATTGCACTTGCTTAGACAATACAGTACTGTTAACTACCAAATGTAATTAATTGCCTGCAAAACAGTTTCACCATTGTGCACATTCTCTGATTGACATCCATGAATAAAATATTTTACAAAGTCAGTGAATGAAATTATGATCTGTCTTGACATTCAGCACTTACAGTGTTTTTGCAGTTTTAATAATGATATGACACACGGATTTCTTGGGTAGGGCAAACCAAAAGTATTTTTATCTTTTTGATTTTTATCTGAATAAAACTAATATCTTTATCTTTTTATAGATGTGACTTTTCTAACAGAGGACAAGATATATGAAATTCTTGAACTATGTCGAGAAAAAGAGGATTACTCCCCTTTAATCCGGGTGATTGGGAGAGTGTTTTCTAGTGCTGAAGCACTGGTACAGAGTTTCCGAAAAACCAAGCAGCACACCAAGGAGGAGCTCAAGTCTCTTCAAGGAAAGGATGAAGACAAAGATGAAGATGAAAAGGAAAAAGCTGCCTGTTCGGCTGCTGCTATGGAAGAGGATTCTGGTGCATCATCATCTTCGTCATCAAGAATAGGTGATAACACACAGGGAGATAATAACCTCCAAAAACTAGGCCCAGATGAAGTGTCTGTAGATATTGAAGCAGTCAGACGGGTCTATGATAGGTTACTTTCTAATGAAAAAATAGAAACTGCCTTTTTAAATGCACTTGTGTACTTGTCACCTAATGTGGAATGTGACTTGACTTACCATAATGTGTACTCTCGGGATCCTAACTATCTGAATTTGTTTATTATCGTTATGGAGAATGGCAATCTTCATAGCCCAGAATATCTGGAAATGGCTCTACCGTTGTTTTGCAAAGCAATGAGCAAACTGCCCCTTGCAGCTCAAGCAAAACTGGTCAGATTGTGGTCTAAGTACAGAGCAGATCAAATTCGGAGAATGATGGAAACATTTCAGCAGCTTATTACTTACAAAGTCATAAGCAACGAGTTCAATAGTCGTAACCTCGTGAATGATGATGATGCTGTTGTTGCTGCTTCAAAGTGCTTGAAAATGGTTTACTATGCAAATGTAGTAGGAGGGGATGTGGATACAGATCATAATGAAGAGGAAGATGAAGAACCCATCCCAGAATCAAGTGAACTAACTCTTCAAGAGCTGTTGGGTGAGGAAAGAAGAAATAAAAAAGGTCCTCGAGTGGACCCACTGGAAACTGAACTTGGTGTTAAAACTATAGATTGCAGAAAGCCACTTATCCCTTTTGAAGAATTTATTAATGAACCACTGAATGATGTTCTAGAAATGGACAAAGACTACACTTTCTTCAAAGTAGAAACAGAGAATAAATTCTCGTTTATGACCTGTCCCTTCATATTGAATGCTGTTACCAAGAACCTGGGATTGTATTATGACAATAGGATCCGGATGTACAGTGAAAGACGCATAACTGTGCTCTACAGCTTAGTTCAAGGGCAGCAGCTCAACCCGTATTTGCGACTGAAAGTGAGACGTGATCACATCATCGATGATGCGCTCGTCCGGGTAAGTCCCGCAGCAACGCGGGGTTTGGGTTTGTTGGTTCTGACCAGTGCAGACTACGTGGGCTTGGAGTAACTGAAAAGGACTCTGTGTGACTGCATGCATATATACCCGATTTTCTCTAGAGGAATCTCAAATAGCTTTATTGTTTGAATTCTAACCATGATGCTGAAGATTTCTATGCTCAGCAGAACTGCTTCTGCTCAGAGTGGTTGCAGATTTAGATGTTTTAAAGTGTCAAATAGTTCTTATTCCCCCATTATCAGATTCTGTACAGATCTTGATGGTGAGAGTGACCAACTTCTGTTTCTTTGTCCCCTGCACTGTCCTGAATCATCTTCTGATGGTATGGATTTTCAGATGGAAGTTAGAATTAAAACATTTTAGCTGTGTGCTCTTCTTGTGGACTTAAAAATTTCTAGAAATAAAGCATTATTTTAATTCGGTGCCGGTACTGATATGACTGAGAAAGGAAGACAAACTGTTAATACCAGAGACGTATGAGAGCATCCTGTTTCTGAATATGCTGACTTCTTAAATTAAAACTTAATGCCATTTCTTAATGCATTTTTAGAATATGGGAATCATACAGAATACAAATCATTTTACAGTAAATAGGTCCATATATGACCTTAATATGTTCTTCAATTTTAGGACCCTTCCTTTTTTTCTTCCATGTTCTGTTACTAAAGCACAAGGTTTTGCAAATTTTTAAATTTACCCGTGGCTTTAAAACTTGTCACCGAAGACCCAGAGAGGTGTTTAGAGAGGTTTTGGGGAAATTACCTGATTTTGCCTCTCAGCTCTGATGTTACTTGTAGTTAAATTTGATTACTTTAACTGCCAGTGATGGTCAATTGTGAGAACCCTAATTGACCTCCTACCTTGATTTTTCTGTATGCCTAGGAATTTCCAGCTGGGTTGGCTGCTTCATGAAAATTGCTGATACTATGACTTGTTGGGGAAAATGTTTATTTTCAGTACCAAAAGAAAAAATGAAATTCCAGTGCAAAAGGGCCTCCTATCTGTTAAACTCAACTTTATCTTAGGCAAATAAATATAAAAATACTGTGTACCAGGTTTTTTTAAGAAGACTCTTCATAATTTCACTACTTATCAGATTTACAGTTGTGTCCAGTTATGTTTTGTCATATTATTGTAATGGAGCTTATTCCCTGAATGTTCAGCTTTGGGCACATAAATACTGGGAAAAAAGGGAAGGATAATACTTTCTCTTTAGGAGAGGCTGAGCTAAAAGAGCATAAGAGCTAGTTTTAGGATGTTCTTTTCAATGTCAATTCCAGCAGAGCAAAAGCAAACCTTCCTCTTCATGCTGATAATAAGAGGGAAAGTCCATGAATATGAGAAAATGCACTCTTTCACATACTGCTTGTTGTGGTAGTTGAAACCTTTGAGGTCCAAAAAAAAAAAAAAAAAAAGTTTAGTGTAGGTTAAAAAGCTTGTGGGCAGCATCATGTTGCAATGGAGCCAGAGCAGTCACTGCTGTGCACACTCTTGGCCTGTAGGAAGTTCAGGAAATTTAAATCAGATTAAGCTGATCAAACATATTAATCTAAATGGTGATGCACTTGCAGCAGCCCTTGCTCAGCCTAGCAGCATGAGTTACGTGCCTGGGCAGTTGCCATGGTTCCTCCTATGGCTGTCAATTTAAGCTGTCAGAGATACTAAATTATGGTGACCTGACTGTCAGAGCCCCGAGGAAAGTAAGGATTTTAGCTGTTTATTCTGAGACAGAAAATAAATGGAAAAGATAAAATTGTTCTACATTCAGGTAGTCTGAACTAAACTGTAGTGGTAGCCAATAAGACCAAGTGCAGCCCAGGCATTTCTCAGAAGGGGAAAATGGATTATATTCAATAAAATGGAGATGAACACAGACTTGCCATCCAAAGTGGAGGACGGGAGTATATGCTGTTTCAAACAGATGATACAAGGTAGCTGTTGTGGAATGATGTGGACCTAGGGAAAATTGTATTGTATGGTATGAAGCGAGTACAGCATCCACCTTTTAACTATTGATGTGTCTTAACTGATGATACAAAGTATAATTGCTCAAGGAATATATTTTAAATATTCCCCAGGAAGTGTTAGTGAATGGAATACTCTAATGTCGCTTTTGACCACAGTGTGCCTGTTCTCTTTCATTTGTTTCTTCTCATTTTAATATCAGAAAGGACGCCGTAGAAATACATTTCAAAAGCTCAGAGTCTCTTCAAAGAAACTGTAAAGTCCCCTTAAGGGTAAAAAAGATGATGGAGAGGACATAAAAGATGAATGGAGATGTTGAATGAGAAATATTGATTTTCTCAACTGATAACTCCTATTTATCAGAAATCAGGCTTAACATAAGGAAAATAACATTTTGTTTTCCACAATGTGTACCTTAAGATGGTGTGTGTATGTTTGCCCAGGACGTGTAACTCTTCATGAAAGAAAGATCCTAAAAGCTAATGGACATTACAGGCATTTTGGTGTGAGCCACACACAAACTTCAAAAGATCTCTAGGCTGCAACTGTGCTGCTAGCTGGGAGATGCTAGGGGAGATACTGTTCCACACTGCCAGCTTTCGACAGAGAAAGCATTGCGTGCTGTGGTTACTGGTACTCTCTGTAACTGGTTGAGAAGTGATTTTAGTGATTTTCACAATTACTCTCTCATTGGTCTGAAATAGGTCTGGAGGCAGCTCTTCAGTCTCATATCCTAAGCCTTAAAAACAGTTTGCTGTGTCTCTGATGGGGATCTAAGATGGGTACCATGAGCTTCTGTAGCAGCACTGATAGCATCAAACCTAAGTGAAAGCTGCACTGGATGACTTTGCATCAGAGGTGGCTGCAGTTAAGGTGTGCAGTATTGAACTTAGGAATGATTTCACTGAAAAATACCAGAAAAATCTTTCAAAGATGATAATATTCAGTAGTAAAAGCATGTTTTTAGATCTGATCAATGACAAAGTGTTTCTGAACATGCTTAATATATATGTTTATGATTTTGAGTACCAACATATTTACCCTTGAATTTCATATTTGTTTTAACTTCAGAGATTTGAATATTTACAGACCTTTTTGAATTGTAACTACTATTTATGTCACTAGACATGTGTCTTCACAGAAAAGTCAGTGAAGACTTAATTTTGGGTATTTACAGAATAACTGATAACATCCTAATAAAAGCATTTTCAAGAATATTGACTAAAATGAGGTTGAAATGATCTTACTCATATTTTCCTTATCCATGTTGAATATTTTTCAAACAAATACAATTCATCAGCCTTCACAATTTCTTGCAAACACACTAAATTCTGACTTTCTGCTAATTAGCTGAGGTGATGAGGTCATTACCAAGCTGATTTTCTCCTATCAGTACTTAGTATTTTACCTTTTATAATTCAATATGTATATATTCACACTTCATGGACTTCATTAAATATGAACACTGGTGATTTTTTTTGTTACTATTACTAATGTAGGACTTTTTTCCTTGTACTAAGAATTTGAAGCAATACTTTTTAAATACCTTTAAGGCATTATCTTGTTTAAAGGTGTTTATTGAGAGAATCTTAGTTCCCTAAAACACATACATATGAGGAAAAAATTATTTACAAATGCCTAGTTCAGTTTCTTTGCATGTATGAAACTTGCCTCAGAAACTTATTTTTCCTTTTTTATTGGAAATTATTTAATGAAACATCTTTCTTTGTACTAAATACTTACTGTATACTTATTTGTATGTATGTTAGTCTGAAAAGTCGCTTGGGGACAAGGGTGGAATGTTAGAATTAACACTTTAGTCCCCAGTTTTTTTAAGGAACCCTTATATTTGGGAGTTGGTAGCTCAGTTTGCAGTTCCTGGAACCAGTTAACATGCTTTTTTCTGTCTAGCAGGTTTAATAGGTTAGCTGAGCTGTACTTTAATAGGTTAGCTCAGCTGTACTGCTGAGTCACGTTGTGTGAGTGTGGTGGTAATGGAAGGAAATACATCCTTAAATCCTCTCTTCTGCCTTTTCATTCCCCGAGAGCTATTTCTTTCATCCCCTTCTTCTGAGTTTACTCTTCCCCCACTGCCATGGCTCAGATTAAATGTGGCGTTCTTCTCAGGTAGCAGTAATTTAAAGGGTGTGAGTTATGACACACAACCTCTGCAAGTGAAAACATGGTGCATTCCTTCAGCAGAATCAGGCTTGTACTTGCTTGCAAATTAGAAACTCACTTTGACAAATTTCACATGGAATGAAGACATCTAGTGGGCAGCAACCCTCTCCTGCTTGTAAATGACTCTGCTGGGTGTATTGATGACCAGAACTCTTCTGTGACGCCTGAACCCAAGCAGGCAGATTGTCTCCTGTATTAGCAGCAAAGTACTTCAGGAGATCTGATATTTCAGATCAGGTTGAAGTTTTGTGTGTTCAGGTGAAAATGTCAGCACTGGTATGCCTTGGTTGGATGCAGAGCATGTGCCTGTTCATGTGTGGAAGCTCCAAATGCATGAATGTAAAGTACAGCTGGAGAAAAGGCTGCTTTGTCACTTTAACTACTTTCCATGCCTGTTTTTAGAAAAATGTGTTGACTGACTTATGTCATGATGTGTCACTGGTACTTTCAAGCTTAAATTAGCTGTGTTCTGTCATTTTTGCCGTCCAGTGTGGAAAGTATTCCTACCTCTGCCTTAAAGAGAACTTTTATATTACGTTAGAACTTAAGGTGGTTTGTGATCACTTTTAACTGAATAAACATTAGTTCAGTTGGTACCTGTTTTAAGCAGGTCACCAAACTCTGGTGTTATGTTAAACTTTTAAATGTTAGCATATTTCTCTTGTTCAGTGAACATGCCTCTCTCTCAGGAAAGCAGTCTTATTCTGTAAACAAAGTAAAATCACCCAATTTCTTAAGCTGTGGTACATTGTTGTGTGTCAGCAAACAAAATACAGACATTGTTTATGACATCATCTCTCAGCTTTCAGCTTTTCAATTCATACATTCTTCAGCTGCTTTAGACATGCTACACACCTGCTTTTTAGGAAGTCCCTGGTAAATGTAATGATTATTTCATTGACATGGCCAGTCAAATCATCATGACAGAAAACAACTTCTAAAACTTCAAGAATTCGCACAGTTGGATTGTGTTTGTCTAGCAGCATTTATGCTGGCAAGGTTGAGGTAGCTGTGATTATTAAAAACAAATGAAGAAGGGCCCCAAAAAACCCAAGAACCAGACAGCAATAACTGAAGTTCATACTTCCCTGCTGTAGAAACACTGCTGCAGTTCTGCTAAAATCCAGTGCCTCCTTACTGCTGTGTGTGCTGCTGTTGCCCACTGCATTCAGTTTTTATTCTGGAGCATCAGTGTTGACACAGATATTCAAAGGAGCAGCTAAACCCACAACTTCGAGTTGAGCAGCTTAGCAGCATTTTCCTGCTTATAGAATCTACTTCAAGGAGCATCAGGCTTTGCTCAAAATGCTAGCTTTTGTGTAATCTTATCTGACTCCCTTGCAGACATCCAGTGCACTGTTCTCATCTGCCTAGCCAGCATTGCTCAACTAGGACTGTTTCCTTCCTCTTTTTTTTTTTTTTTGGCTGTTTTTGTCAGCCAAAAAATCATTTTGAAATTTCTTTAACTGCTTTATATGTATAGATATGAACACTTGCCTTATGACACAAGAGAATCTTCACACTATTACATAGGGCTGCTGTCCCGAAAGAGATGCAGAGACAAGGTATGCTTTCTCAGAACTCATGAAAATTCATAAATCATGCAATATAGTAATTTACTGGCGGTAAAGACTACAAAGCCAACAAAGTCATGACTGGGGAGAAAAAAACCACAGCTTTATTGCTGTCAGTTGTAAGTGGAACGAATCCAAATAAGAGAATGTCCAGCTTAATGTTTAACCTGTATTTACAATTTTAAAATAAATGCTAGTTCTCTGTTTTTTAAAAGTTGCAAGTTGTACTTTGAACATGGCTTAAGCTCCATTGTTGTTCTAGGAAAATAATTTTTTACGCAAATGGCTTAGGTAGTACTTACGTACTAAGTTTTTCAGAAAATATTGTAGCTTGTGGGTGGAAATATAGACTAATCTCACTTGCTGTCATTATTGGGAACATCATGGCTTGCCTTTATGGTTTTTTAACAGATTTATATGCTGTGAAGTTACACTCTCTTTCCTAGTTTTGTTTTCAATACCAAGTAGTGCAATTTTTTCTCCACATGCTCCTTTCACATGGGGTGCTTCAAAGCCTTCAAACCCATTATGATAACCCCCCTAACTCTGTCACCCATCCTGCCCTGGTGCACTGCTTGGATCGTGTCTGGCTGACTTGGCAGTTCGCAGGACAAAATGTGTCTTGCTGGTGGTGTGATTTTGTGAGTCGACAGTGTCATTACTGCTGCATTTACCTTCTCTGTTCTGTTCCTGTTTTACTTAACACTTCTGTAGTAAAACTCTGAGCTGTAAAGAGTGGTGGCAGGTTTGGATAAGGTACTATAGTGAAGTAAAAAGCAAGGTTTAGCATGTTAAGGACACCTGCTGGTAAGTACAATTTGCAGTAGCCCAATTCAGAGGCAA
Organism: Brachypodius melanocephalos; assembly: GCA_013398615.1. Classification (NCBI taxonomy): domain Eukaryota; kingdom Metazoa; phylum Chordata; class Aves; order Passeriformes; family Pycnonotidae; genus Brachypodius; species Brachypodius melanocephalos. Next base: position 52,997,020 of record VZSR01003803.1, read on the forward strand.
ACCCCACAGGTAATACAGTCTTGGTAGAGGAGTATGCAGGTCCATCTGTGCCTTAATTTGCTGCTGTTGAGTTTTCTTTGCCACACAGGTATGTTTAATCTAATTGTGCTGCATAAGTGTAACCAGTGTGTTTATGTTTTTAAGTAGCATATTTCTTATCAGCTGCAAAATATTCTTGGTTAACTTCTGATTTACTGAAAAGGATACATTTTTGGTGTAAGCAAGTGAAGGACCTGGCAATGTGCACTCACAGCCCAGAAATCCAAACATACCATGGGCTGCATCAAAAGCAGCATGGCCAGCAGGTCAAGGGCAGTGACTGTCCCCTACTGCTCTTGTGAGACTCCTCCCCAGGAGTGCTGCATCCAGCTCTGGGTCCCCAACATAAGAAGGATGTGGACCTATTGGGTTGAGTCCAGAGGAGGGATGCAAAAATGATCAGAGGGCTGGAACACCTCTCTTATAAAGACAGGCTCAGAGAGTTGGGGTTGCTCAGCCAGAGAAGAGGAGGCTCCTGGGAGACCTTATAGAAAGTTCCAGCACCTAAAAGGGGGCTGATAAGAACTGGAGAGGAAGCTTTACAGGGGGCACGTAGTGATGGGACAAGGGCAGATGACCTCAAACAATGGAGGAGAGGTTTAGATTAGATATTCAGAAGAAATTCTTTACTGTGAAGGTGGTGAGGCACTGCAGCAGGTTGCCCAGGAAAGCTGGGAATGTCCCGTCCCTGGAACTGTTTAAGGCCATGCTAGATGGGGCTTTGAACAAGCTGGCCTACTGGAATGTGTCCCAGCCCATGGCAAAAGGGTTGGAACTATATGATCTTTCTAGATCCCTTCCAACCCAAACTATTTTGTGATTCTGTGGCCTCTAATGGCCTTTATATAGAGTTGAAACCCTTTCTTGTAAAATGTCAGACTTTCTATTTGGCCTTAATTAAATTTTCACTTTCATAGCAGCAGTGCAGTAGATCTGTGTGAAGGCACAGAAGAAATAAGAGCAAGAGAGTTTTGAAACTTCTTCATTAGGGCCAAGGAGAAGGGGTTGATTGACTGTCATATTAGTGTCTTTTTTGGTTTTAATTTTTCCCCAGCTCTTTGTTTGAGAGATGCAACTACTCATCAAAGGCTTGTTTTCTGTCTCCCACTCTAAAAACATATCTGTGTAATCCCTTCACAAAGCCGTTTATTGTCAAACATGTAGATCATATTGCAGAATCTTCATTGTCAGATGAATTTAATTATCCCAGTAATACATCTTGTTTTCTTCTTTTCCTGTGAATTGTGTGCAACACAATAATAACTTGTTTTAAATAAGTGCTTAAAAGAATAGAAATAGAAAATGCTAACAGCCAGTGAGCTTTAATGAGCTGGCAGATCAGTTCTGTGGTAAGTTTTTTGCTGTTAATCCCCGGATTCTGAAACATGCTTAGAGTGGTTTAGCTTTACTATTTCTCTTATTTTACTGTTGTGATTTGTTCTTGCTTTCTTCTTAATTTTGGAGGATGCTTTTGGTTTCATTATTTAATACTAATAGTACTAAACTATTCTAGTAAACAGATGTACTGATGAAATATTTCTATCTCTTCACTCAATAGCTAGAGATGATTGCCATGGAAAATCCTGCAGACTTGAAGAAGCAATTGTATGTTGAATTTGAAGGAGAGCAAGGGGTAGATGAAGGAGGTGTTTCCAAAGAATTTTTTCAACTGGTTGTGGAAGAAATCTTCAATCCAGATATCGGTATGTTTTCTAATATTGATTTAACAGATTTGTCTCACAAAAGGTTGACCTGGATGATCTTCCAAACTGGATTGTTCTATGTTTATGCTTTCTATATCCACTGCTGCTTCTCTCTGAAGCTCTGCAGATTCATTGATGGTCAGGAGAGTATTTGGTGCACATTGAGACTCACTATGTTGTCAGCAGTCGTCCTCCTAAAGGAGGAATGATGGAAGGAGTAACTGGGTTGTTAATGAGAACCATCATTACTTGTTTGGATACAAATCAGTAGTACAGGGTTTCTTTGCAGGGTTCCTTTGTTTGTTCTCTCACCTTTCTCCTCACTCTGCTTTGTGATCAGCTTCTAGAATTAGTAATCAAACCAAAGAGGAAGGAGCTTCTGCAATAAAGCAAGAGTAGGACTATAGTGAGTTTTTGAGTTATTTCCTCCACTTTCTTCAGCTTAATAAATCTCATAGTCTCAGTTCTACAGATCCAAAGTATGATAGCAATGTCAAATTTAATTATAGTTAAAGAACCAAGAGTAACTTGATATATTAGAGCCAGAATCTTACATCTGTGTTTCGGCAGTCATACTTCCATCATATTCTTTTTTTCTCTTCCTCCCTGCACCAATCATTTGTGCAAGGACATGCTTCTTACAGTGTGCAGCTTGTCTACTACAGTGGAAGGATGAAAATGTTATAAAATGATAAGAATAGTTCTTGTTAGAATAGAAATGAGACCTGCCAGGTTCCTATACTAATTTCACATTTTATATGAAATATGATGTTCCATTGCACTTCCTGTAATGGCTTCCATTAAAGAAGCCTAACAGCTCATGGCTGTTAATTTGGTTTCACTGGACTATTTTAAAAGAGAAAGCTGCTGTTCTTGGGTTTGTAGCTTAGAAAAATTGGTGAAAATGCACAGAAATCTATTTTGACTGGATTAGAGAGGATGGACGTGTCAGTATCAAGTACCCAGAATCAGTAACAAAAATCTGAACCTTGGCACTTGCCCTTCACCATATGCAAGCCAGTTATTATAACAAGTGGTACAGAACCATAGACAAGTCTTACTCACTCTGAAAAATGCTATTAACTTGGAGAGATTTGGAATCCGAATTAGCTTACTTTGAAGTATGGCAAAATAAAGAACTCCTAGTACTATGATTGCTGAAATTTTATTTTCAATGCTAAACAAATACATTTTCAACTTGAATTTATCTAAACAGAAGTTGTGTGGGTGTACTGAAATACTCTTTATTTAGTTTGCTAAAGTGTGCTCAAGCTAAGATCCAAGGACGTGTATATACTCCCTGCATTTAAAGATAGGTAATAGATTATATGTGAATGCATGTTTTAAGTTTTATTTCTGTATTAAAAGTGTAAAAAAGTATGTACACATTTTGTGTTCATAGTAACTCTGGGAGGAAAAAACGCCTTTTATTTGCTCTTGGCATAAATGTGTAAAAGCAGAAAATGTAGCTTGCATTCAGCATATGTGTGTGTATATATATGTATATATATGCATTGCAGTATAGCAGTACATGTATGCACCAGATATACCAGGTGTGACTTCTGTTGATTTATAAATACCTTCTTTACCTGAGAAAACAAAGGAGATCCTTTAAGTGGAATTTTAAATGTCTGTCCTCTAATAGGTATATTTGGAGAGATGTATATTATTATAGCTTCTTTGACATTTTGAGTATTTCCAAACTGCCTTAAAGTTTTATTTGAAGGAGGCAATAACTCAAAAAAAGCCACTGGTAAAGGTATTCCATGGTAAAGGGGAAGAAGTGGTAACTTCATATAACTTCAAGGGCAAATGTTTTCCCTGTCTTCTGGTGTTTCATTATGTTTTTAATGTACTGTAGTCTTCATTTTGGTAAGGGAGTAAAATATTGTATTTCACCATAAAGTGTTTCCAGATATGGATCTGGGTAAACTGTTGATCCTTCATTATTAGACATTTGCTGGAGTTGATTGTTTTGACAGTTTAACTTCTACATCATATTTCAAAAAAGTTCAAGTCACTGCTTTATGTACCAGTAATCCAGAAGTTACCTCAGTTCAGAAAGTGGCATACAGGATTCTATATAGTGTTTGGCCTATATATGCCTGAGTTGCTCATCCATTTCTGGTTTCCAGTTGCCTTATCTGATGGGTCAGTCTGTTATTTGTGTGCTTCCCTAATGGCTGACCCAGCCTCAGTCACTTACTGAGATACATAATCCATTCTGGGGCATAGCCAGAGTCTTTGAATGAGCTTGCAGTTTATTGCCTTACATGGAATGAGGAAAGAGTCTTTATCCCTTGACTGAAGATGGTATTTTCAGTCTTAAGAGTATCCTTGTGTTCATGTGGCTTTGTAATCTGTTTGTACATCTGCATAGGTTGTAAACAAGCATATCTTCTAAGAGCTGACAAGATAAATGCTTGTGGCAAATGTAATTGATATTCTTCACCACATGGATCTGACTTAGGGTGTGTTGAGAATAAGGAGCCTGGAGCAGTTTTTCTTAGGCTTTGCTGGAAAATCGTAACAGCTGTACAAGCAACAGGTGATTGGGACTGTACCTATTCAGGGTGGTCTCTCTCTCACCTTAAGTCTATTTGCACTTACTTTGCTTCAGTATGTGGTCAGGTAAGCAATGAATTTTATTGTGGATTTCATTTAAATAATTTCTAACCCATACTCTCCAGTTTTGTAAACAAGAGCTATGTTGTGTCTTGCTATAGCCAAAAGGGTAAGGAACTCTGCCTGTCTCGTCTTCACATTTTCTCCCTGCAGCTTCTGGCATGTGCCAGTTCAGCTGTTTGTTGAAGTCTTCAGTGCTCAGCTCATGAGCTGGGCAGGAAATTGGTCACCTGAAATAGTGAACTAAATGAGAGAAACTAAACCACTCTCTTAAGACAGTGACAAGCTGTTAAAATTGCAACCTCTTCTTGTGAGGCCATGGTCCATTTTCCCCTCAGGTTAAGGCGTGCGTAATAGCTGCAGTAACAATGGTCCTTGAAACAAGCAAACAAATCTTTGGGTATCTAACTCTAAAGTCATGTGTGACGGTCAATCCCTGCTCCATCATAATAGCTTCTAATGAAGTAGTAGGGCTGCATCTTGTCCTGTTCCTTTGCTTGAACTGGCCTCTGAGGAAAGGCTGTCACTTTTTAGTAATTTGAGTCCTTCAGGATTGTTTCATCCACGTTTTTGACTGTGTTCTTTTCTTGTACTGCTATATTTGTCAAAGTCACAATCGCTGTTGTCAGTGTGCTGCTGGTTCCTTAGTAGTGGAGGGGATGAAAGCTTGTGTACATGCAGCTTCAGTGAGTTGTGTAGGATGTTGTGTCACAGTTCTCGTGCACACTTCTAGTGGTGATGTGAGTAACAGTGTTTGAGCAGCTCCAGTCACCCTAAGGTAAGTAGTTTCAGTATAGTGTTAAGTTAAGCATATCTTAAAGGCTAGTACAAATGGGTTTATAATGGTATGTTTTATGTGCCATTTTTATTGAATTGTAACCATAATTGTTCAACTTTCTTTTTTTTTTTTTTTTTAACAGGGATGTTCACATATGATGAGTCTACAAAACTGTTTTGGTTTAATCCGTCCTCTTTTGAAACCGAGGGTCAGTTTACCCTGATTGGCATAGTACTGGGCCTGGCTATTTACAACAACTGTATACTGGATGTACATTTCCCCATGGTTGTCTACAGAAAGCTAATGGGCAAAAAAGGAACTTTCCGTGATCTGGCAGACTCTCATCCTGTAAGTTCATTGTGTTCTTCAAGTTTAATAGTGCATTTTCCATGCCATAATTTAATCTGTATTGCAGGTAAACATGAGTCAGAAATGAAAGTGAAATAACCAGTGACTTGTGTTAAGAGTCTGTATTTGTTAAAATAAATTCATAAGCAATAAAACTTCCTGCTACATTTGGTTTGGAGGAGGAAAAATTGTAACATCAATAAACAGGGCACAGTATCAATTAAGCTTAATTTTTTTTACTACATAAACTCCTAAATGTTACTAAGAATAACCAAATACAAACAAGCATGTCTCTTCCCAAAGAGACTTCTAAAATTGGGCTGTTTATAGCTATTTGTAGAAGTAAATTTCTACCAAAAAGAAGTGCAAGTAGGAGTAAACATGCAAAGGCGTGATGTTCTTCCTGGTTTTTGTCTAAAGCAAGAAACAGATGAGGTAGTTTATGAATATCGCTACAGTTAGTAAATATCCCTATCAGAGCAGGGATCAAGTGTCCATCTTCCCACACCCATTCCCAGCCAGTGGCTGTAAACAAGCACTGAGCTGTACATGTGCTTTATTAGATAGAGCACACAAGCATGTGTGCAGGATGTCTTGGCCCTGCTCCACCTGCAGAGATCACCAGTGGCTTCCCCTCATGTTGCTGGTAGGAGTTGTTAGCAAGCTTCATTTTGTTTCAAACAATGGGACACTTCCCTTTTATAAGCGATTATACAAAATCTTTCTCTTTTCAAAAAAGATTAGTAAAATGATACTGTCTTGAAAGAACTTAGCTTTCATTTTTAAAACTGGGGCATGTGTAATCAAAAAATGCATTATCTGGTCTGCTTTGGATGCCTATATACAACACCATGCCAGATTTGACCAATTTCTCTGTATAATAATGTTGAGAAATAGTGTCCCAAGTTTCTTCCTCTTTTATTACATACTCAAAACTTTTTGGGACCAGAAAAAGTGAATGTATTTCTATGGAACAGGGCAGTCAGGGCATTTCCTAATTTTTCTCCCCTGCTCTTAACATTTCTCTTCTAACACCTACACTGCTTCCTTTTAAAATAATCCTTTTTTAACTCTTTGTGTTCTCATATGACTTAAATACTTCAGAGCTTTGAGTTTTCGCTTCTCAAACTCAAAATGAAATTCACAGTAGTCAAGCCTCCCAATGCTTTTTCTAATGTTGTAGAGCATGAAGAATAAAATGTTCACCAGCCCTCACCAATGATTCCAAGTCCAGTGATTTTCAGTGCAAGATCCTCTTTAAAGGTCCTGTGGAAGAATCAAAAACACACAGATAGTGAGAGGTTGAGGTTTACGTGTTAACTTGCATGTTTCAATTAAAACATCAGGGGAAATTTGGTTTTTTTACTTCACTATAAAAATACAGCTGCACAGTTGGCACTTTCACCTTTGCTTTGTATTCTTTAGCCCCTACACCTCTATAGCAGCCAATTAATTAATTGTTCCTTTGCTGCATAATCTTTGGTTTCCAAGAAAGTCTTGGGCTTTTCCTAAGGCACAGCAGGGAGGAAGGCTGGTTGCTCCTTTGAATAGAGCAAACTCTTGCAGGTAGTTTCAGATTCCACTTGGTAAATTCTGACCTAACTTGTAAATTTTTATTTTTGGCACATAAATGTCTTCTTATGTTAAAGACTGCCCCATCTGTGTTGCTTCAGGATTGCTTCCTAGTTGGTTTGGTTTTTAAATAAGAAGATAAAAGCCTACTGTCTGAATTTTATCCGATATTAAAGACGGGTTTCTTTGATTTTTAACTCATAAATGTTCCCCTTACTAGTGTAACATATTCCAGATGCCTGAATTAAAGACAGGTTCAAAAGACTTAAAAGAAGAAGAAGTTATTAATGGCTCTTAAACTGCGGGTTTGACCATTGCATTTTGGAAGATTGGTGGATACTAAAAGGCTCTTTTAAGGGAGTTACCATTGATTGCCATGTTTCTTTTTTATCTTAATATCTTCTGTTGTTTCTCTTTACAGATACAGAGCTTAATAAACAATTGTTCGGACTGCTATGGGAGATTTTTAGGTTTCATAGAATATAACATCCCTTTTTCAAGGCTGGTGGTCTCATGTCTTCTTGTATTACTCAGTGGGATCTGTCGGAGCTTATTTTGACAGACATGTATTTCTTATTCTGTTAGGTTCTGTATCAGAGTTTGAGAGACTTACTAGAGTATGAAGGAAGTGTGGAAGATGACATGATGATAACGTTTCAAATATCTCACACGGATCTCTTTGGCAATCCAATGATGCATGATTTAAAGGAAAACGGTGATAAAATTCCCATAACGAATGAAAACAGAAAGGTACACTCAGCTTTTTTAACAGAGTCTGTAGTTCTTTGATATACTGTGTGTAGAATTATGTAGAACCATACAAAGGTTTGGTCTCACAATATTTAAGTTTAAAAGGCTTTTAAAACTGCTGTAGCACAGTGTGGTTGTGAACAGAAAAGGCTTCTCTTAAAGAAAGCATTGATGCATGGATACGTAGCTTCTGGGTGGGATGTTTGACCTGTTTGAGCAGTATTTGGGACTTGTTCTTTTGCGTTGCTGAATAAAAGCTGAGCTCAGATAATTTGTGTAGAATTACAGAATTATGTATTTTGGGGTCTTGTATTTTTGAGAGGTACTTCAAGTGGCATGTGTTGAAGCACTAAGGTTTTTTGGCATTCATTTCCTTGCAGGAATTTGTCAATCTGTACGCTGACTATATACTCAATAAATCAGTAGAAAAGCAGTTCAAGGCCTTTCGGAGAGGATTCCACATGGTGACCAATGAATCTCCTTTGAAATATTTATTTAGACCAGAGGAAATTGAATTACTTATTTGTGGAAGTAGGGTAAGAATTTTGAATATACACTAGGGAGTGGAGCTTTTTTTTGATCCTGAGTATATAATTGGTGGTCATCTTTAAAAATATCATCTTCTTACAGAATTTAGATTTTCAAGCACTAGAAGAAACTACAGAATATGATGGTGGCTATACAAGAGACTCTCTTATTATTAGGTAATTTTTTCTGATTTTGTAAAGATAAAAAGCACTTCATCTGCTTGTTTCTTCATAATGAATTTAATATTATAAGATTTAGTATTTTTGTAGTGCTGGAGATGCAAATATCTTATGTGTAATTTCACTTTTCTCAAGTATTGTCAGTAGAGAAGATGAGATGATATAAGCATTGTTGAATCAGTATAACTCCTTAGGAAATAGGAATAATATAAAATATCTGCAGAACACAGCCAAATCAATGTTTCAAGGCAGTTAAACTGCAATGTTTACTAATATTTCTGAATCTCATTCATTGGTAAATACATTCTGGGAGTTTCAGTTTATGAATGCAACTTGTAAACTTGATGTTAAGACTGATTAGAATTATTGCACCTTCAAAAGCTCAGTTACTTTGGAAATACTTATTTCTAACAAAGCTTACATTTTGTTTGCTTCTTGATTTCTTCTTTGATAGGGAATTCTGGGAAATAGTCCATTCATTTACAGATGAACAGAAAAGACTATTCTTACAGTTTACAACAGGCACAGACAGAGCCCCTGTGGGAGGACTTGGAAAGTTAAAGATGATCATAGCCAAAAATGGCCCAGATACAGAGAGGTAAAAAAAAAAAAAAGAGTCCTACATTTTGCTTAATTTTTTATAAATGGAAGTGAATTCTCTACTTTTAAATTGTTTACCTGGTTAAATCTGAAAGTTGAATGTACAAGAAAAGTTTATTTGCTTCAAATATGTTATTTTGTAAAATAGAGATGTATTTCTTTTGCATGTTCCAGGATCTGAATTCTTGTATTTTTTGTCCCACAGGTTACCTACATCTCACACATGCTTTAATGTACTTTTGCTTCCGGAGTACTCAAGCAAAGAAAAGCTTAAAGAAAGATTATTGAAGGCCATCACATATGCCAAAGGATTTGGCATGCTGTAATAACAAAAGGGATTTTAAATTGATGGTGATCATGTCCCTGTCCAAAAAGGCCATAAGATAGTGAGCTACAGTAGTCACCTGTGTTTGTGCCTCCCTTCTTTACCAGGGACATTGGGCTGGAACAGCAGATTTCAGCTGCTTATATGAACAAAAATCTTTATTTTTTCTTTTAGCGTGAAAGTGTTACATATTCTTTCACTTGTATGTACAGAGAGGTTTTCCTGAATATTTATTTTAAGGGTTAAATCACTTTTGCTTGTGTTTATTACTGCTTGAAGTTGAGCCTTTTTGAGTATTTACAAGAAAACAAACTGTACTCTCCCAAGGAAAATATTGCCATCATTTGTAGACCATGTAACCTTCAAGTATGTGCTATATTTTTGTCCCTGTATCTAATCAAATCAAGAACTGTACTTTTTGAAGAGTTTGCTTTTGAAACTTGAAGTCTTGAAAAACAGTGTGATGCAATTACTGCTGTTCTAGCCCCCAAAGAGTTTCTGTGCAAAATCTTAAGAATCAATAAAGATGGAAGGGAGAACTTGGAATGTTAAATTGCAGCCTTGAGAACTTTACTTTAGTCACAGCACAACAATTAAAATTCATTTCACTATATGTTGTCTTCACATGTCTTGTAATAAACTGTGTTTTTACTTAGGAAACATTTCTTAGCATATGAAAGGGTAGAAATTTTAGTTTCTTTTTAAAAAAAAAGTTTACTGGGGAAAGTGCATTTTCAACTGAACAGCTTTAGAGTAGGGAGTGAAGTGTCTGGAAAAGAGATAGGAAGTTTTTGCTATATTATAAACAAAGCATGTGGAAGTGCACTTAAAATGAAGTTCTATTCTTACTTGCCTATTATGTTGACATTTAAAATAGACAATCCAAAGTCTTCCCTACATGTTATGTCATCATCATTTATTTAATTAATCATTTTTCCTACCCATCAAGGCACATGATCAGTGTTGCACCATAGTCTAAAGGGATGGCTACTGTATTTTAATCTCATCTAACAATAAGCAAAATTGAACAATATTAAACGTGAGGCCTACTTCATGTTGTACACTTCCAGCCATTAAATAAACTGTTAGAAAGTAAGTACTAAGGTTATGTTCATCTACTACATAAAGTATTCAGTAGGTTTTTAATTTAACTCTACAGATCATATCAGAAATAAATCCTTTACCTTTCTTAGTCTGTGTTTAATGTTAATTTCTCCTGTTGCAATATATGATGAAGGGATTATGCATTTGTAAGTGCAGATGTAACTGGCATATCTCTTTTCCAATACAAGCTGCAGCGGGTGTGCAGAGCTGAGCTTGTGCCTTGACAATTGCTATAACTGGCTACTACCGATCAAACCCGTGACTGTGTGGAATTGGCATTAAAAGACTTAGTTTTGAAATCATTGGAAAAAGAAAAGATGTCTTTCAGGACTATTTTAATAAATTCTTTCTAGTAATAGAAACAGACAACTGTTATGTAACTATGATGCTGAATAAAACAATGACCTTTTTTCACCATGGTTCAGTGGAAAAGAAAACAAGTTACTTTCTTACTTTGATAAACTAGATATTAAATTGTTTGATTAGAAATTGTTGTAGTACTGCATAATTTGAGGGTTGCAGGTATGGAAAACTCTCCACAAGTGAACTTGTAGTGATGTGGGTGTCCAACGATGTTGCCCTCTCAAATTCAAGTCAATGCCAGATGGCCTGAACACACGGGGCTGAACCTTACTGGGGAGGGAGAGGTGTTGTCTGTCTTCTGGCCTTTGATCTCAGAGGTGGCCCTTAGGGCCTTCCCTCTTGTAAGTCCACCTGAGGAGGAAAACACCAGATACCCTGCCTCTCAGTGTAGAGTGGTTGACAACAGTGCCTGCTGAGCCCTTTCAAGTTTGGAGCAACTCTTACTGTAGGTGGTAAGAACATTTGCCGAGTGCCTTGAGGTACTTCACTACAAGCGTGAATGCATCATGATACTGCTGTGTGGTATGTACTGTGTTCACAGTCTAGTGCTGTTAAACTCTATCCATGTAAGTCTTCCTATGCTGATTTAGCTGTGGTGTGTGGTTACACCCAGCTGACAGGAGTATGTGATTCATGTTGGGGTTTTTTATATAGGTCTAAAAGCTGTGCAGACAGCAGAACTAGATAGCAATACAAAGTTCTCTTAACTGTTGACATTGTAAATATGCTCTTTCTGTTTTCCTTTAGCATTAAGATTAAAATAATACATAATTGCATTGGCCTTCAAAAGCATAAGTTGTTTTTCAAGGAAACATTTTCAGGTAAGATACAAGTACTTAATATTTGATTTCTCATATAAATATATCCTGCCTCCCCCAAGTGCCACTGTATTGAAACCTTATCTCCTTAGTGCTGGTGTCAGTGCACTGGTTGTTCAGAAGCACCAGTTGATAAGGTTTAAAATAAAAAAATCTTGGAGTCTTATAGCTGCAGGCTGCATTCCTGTCCTACAGAAGTTTCAGCCAGTGTTCTGTTGTTTGAAGGAGAAAAGTTGGGTTTGGTTTGGGGATTTTTGTGGGCTCCAGACACACCTGGAATATCTCTCACAGTGTCTAGCAAAGTTTAGGTCTACAAAACTTGGAGACCTAAACATACTTATATGTCATGGAAATACCTCTCTTGAGTGAGACAGAAGATTCCTCTTTCAAGGCAGTAGTCTGATGCCAGTGTGGTGGTGCTCTCTCCACAGGGTGTCTTCAGTGTGTTGACAAGAAAATATTCTGGACATCTCAGCACTGCCTCATTTGACAAATGAAAAATACCTCTTCAAGTATCTCCTTCTGCACCCTAACAGGCTGCCTGGATGTTTCCAACCTCAGTGCAAAGGGGCCATCAGGCTTCTGTGTATTGTACAGTCGCATGCTTCAAAAATGATAGTAGGGCAAAAGAAGTAATGCCCTGAAAAGAATCATCTTAATGTGGCACTGTCTCAGATTTAATTAGGAGTGAAGAACTGGTCTTGTTTAGCTCTGGAGGTATGTTAGCATATAATGCTGTGTAAAGAGAGCATCACCTTTTAAAAGATCAGAGCTTTTGCTTCTTGCTGAAAAGATTTCAGGAACAGCTGTCAGGAGCAAGCATAGTTCAGTTAACTAAGGAATAGTGTTTTGTGAACTTCTCACTGGGCTTGTCTTCCATTTGGCAGGCAGCAGCCTGAGACAGGATGGTGGCAGCCAAGGGGACCCCCTCCAACCCTGCATTCTGAGGAAAGCTGATGCTGGAATGGGCCCAGGGCTCCAATGAACTCCGTGTTACAGTAGTCAGTCCATGGCTCTCATCCAACAGTGGCTTCACTGGCTGAAGCAGGAGCTTCCTGTCACATCTGATACCACAAAGGTGTGATGGACCTGGTGGCTTAGCCTCTAGGGAGCTGCAGTGTGAGCTGCCCAGGTTCCTGCCTGGGCTTCTGCTCTGTGAAGCAGGGAATTGGACACAGGTTCCCATGCTGCTGATGTTTTGGAAGAGGACAACCCCCACATCATCAGCTTTAAGGTGTTTCCATTGCACTGTTGTAGTCAGTTACCTCTGCGTAAATTTTTAATCTCACAAGAGGATTAAAATTTTCCTGGTTGCCTCAAGAGGTTTTATGATGAATATGAATTGGGTGAAATATTTGAGCTGTGCCTTAGTTATTACACAGAAAAACTCCATCATTTCAGCATGCAAGATGCTTGGAATTTCTTGCAAATTAAGCTATTCAAAATTGAGCCTTTCCTAAGAGCTGAGTTTATTATGCTTAGTCTGAATCACAGTGGTTTGTGATAAGTTAGTTAGAGTTCTTGTTCATACTTAAAAGTTTAATTAAATTGTCATAAAATTCGTAAGACCACTGGGGACCTAATAAAATTAATTTTTAAAAATTCATATATATATACTGAATCACAGAAGGGATGCTGCTTTGGAAGTAAGAGTTGATACTGGCATTAGTCTTTAGACAGGTCATTTCTTACCCAGATGAATTCATCTGGAAAACCCATAAAATGTCCCTTTCTTTAGTGCCCCATCTGACGATGTCTTCAGTTGTTATTATTGTTCTTCTTCATTAACCTATTTAAAAAGTGTGTGGGAAGGTGGTTTTAATCACAGATATACAAGTGTAGTTTTGTTCTGCTCTGCAGTATTTGTACAATACATCAAGAGAGTGATTCTGATAAATAGCTGAAGTTTGCCTAGTGTGCTTGTGTTTATGGATGTTTTGCTCAATATAGATCCTGTGTTGGGATTTCTGTGTGGGGAAATGTCTAAGAGGCAAAGACATTGGAGATACAAGTGGAGGGTGGGAATCATTACTTTAGGACAGTAAGATTGCATTAGGAACTCCTATAATATTTCGCTGGGTAGGTTCATGCATAGTTTTGAGACTTAAAATTTGAGACCAGAGCTGACCGTGAAAGACAGCACTTGCTGGAGTTAGACTTCTGCCCTTCAAAGGACAGGCAGCACAGCTCAACTACAAGCAACTGCATGTGCCGGGATCCTGCTGCTCCTGCGGCCTTGGCTCACAGCTTGGACTGACCGATGTCAAGTGAAGATAAAAACTGCAGAGATTTGTGGCTCAACTGCTACATGCAAAGCTGACATGAAGCCTTTCTTAGTATCACCAAAGGCTCTGGTGTATCTGCTGTGCCACTGGGATAATTCATGTACAGATAAAATCCCTTAAAACTCTCTTCCTGTGCATCCTTCTGCTTCCAGACCTGTATAGGACAGCAGAGGGAGTAACACAGTAACTGGCTGTGAAATGGCAACTGGTTGAACTTCTCTGTTCCAGGTTTTGAGCTGCCATACATCATGTGTTGCTACTTTTGATTTAATATTTCCTTTTGCAAGCTCTCTGTTTGAGAAGCAAGGGGTAAAGATCAGGTAAGCCTATTATTAAAATTGAAGGGGTTTTGTTGCCTAATATAACTGATTTTAATAAAAATGGGAAACTCAGCACAAGAATGTTTTTAAGATGAAAGGGTGTTTTCAAAAGAAAAATCTCCGTTGTGCCATGCACACTGATTTTTAATTCTTGTCATCTATGCGTGAAGAATACTATGAATTTTGTAGCAAGCCATCTGAAATAAATGACATTTTGGTTTTGCCACTATGGAAACTTTCCTTTAAAAGCACAACACAGACCTCTCTGTTAGCATCTGATAAGGGTCGCTCTTGCAGTTTTTTTACACCTTGAATCTCTTTGGGGAGGGTCTCATTCCCAAACTAAAATCCCCAAGAGGATATTCTTTCTAACAAAATTCCTGTGTGGCTCACTTAGTGTATGGCTGGAGCTCTCAGGCTCTGCTTTCTGCCCTAGTTGTGGTTGCCAGCAGCCAGCCTGAGTGAGAGCATTGCTCCGGTGCCAGGAGTTGTTCCAGACAACATCCTCAGGCCTTAAAGAAGCACTCTTGCTCCAGACCTGCAGCAGTTGGGACAAGCAGTTTTGTCATACAAAAGTTTTCTTGCTAGCTTTGATTTTGGAGAGGACTTCTCAGTGTTTAAGTCTTAGGAAAGGTTTCCTGGGTTTGAGACTCTCTGTGCCCACCCCTGCCCTCTGTTGCCACCTTCAGAGGATGGATTAGTCCCTTCTTTCTCTTTTGTGCTCTTGGCTTCTCCTGCAGAACAAGGGCTGGCCTGGAGCCAGTGCTTTTGGACAGCATGTCCTGCTGCAGCCCAGCAGTGGCACTGGGGACAGCTGGTGGTAATGATTCTTCTACTGCCTCCAAGCCTCACTGCTGCAGGGCTGCGGATGGTAAAAACGGGCTCTTCCAGTAGTTTCTTCACAGCATCTGCAAGGTGGGAGTCTCCAGCAGCCATACTCTGCTGTTTTTTACCTTTCCTCTGGGGTCTCCTAGTGGCTGATGGCAGCATCAGTTGGTCTCAGCAAGTCCTGAGTTTGCTCTGAAATTTTCCCTTTGCCCTGCCCAAGTGAGAGTGAATCCATGTAGGACTAAACCCCATATGGAGTAGGCAGCTCTGCTGTGCTGCACACTGCCCTCAGCACTGGCAGTGGCGGGCGAAGGGGAACGTGCCCTTCTGGAGTCATTCCTCTCACCCATTGGTCTGGGTTGGGTCCCTTCTGGCTACCAGTGTAAATCAGTTTAGAAAAGTCTATTGGGGCTGCCCTTGGCTCCAGATTGCAGCATGCCTTCTGTACCAGCCTGCCTTCCTCAGTGACAGGAAGCTCAGCAGCTTGGGGTGTCTCCCTTGCCCAGCACTTCTGTCACCCTGGCTCTTGGCTGCAGTTTTGAACTGCCACCAGCTGCCTGGAGGTGCTGCATGGATCTTTTCTTGCTCTTCTTCCTCACTGCACTCATCCTCCTTGGGCTGCCAGTGCTCACAGCTGGTGTAGTCAGGTTATAGCAATGAAATTGTCAGCCTTGAAGGCCTGAATTGAAACTGTTTCTGCCTGGGGCAGCTCCTCTGTCAATCTGTCTTGAGCCATGAGCCCTCCCTGTGCTGTCAGTGCTCAGGTTGAACCATGAAGGGAGAAGCATGGCTGTGGCTGACAGGATAAATGAGCTGTGGAGGAAACCCAGTGTGTTTGGAAAGGCTTGAGGTGCTTTGCTAGAAAAGCTCTGCAAGCTTTGTGCTGCTAGACACAAGCTTTTTTCCTAACCTTGATGCAAGTGTGGTCAGAGGCAGCTGTTACTGCAAGGAGATGAGGCAAGGGGTTTTCAATACTTGGAATGTAAAATTCCCACCTCTGGATCATTTTCTTCACTGATAATACCCAAAGCTGCTGCTGTAAGAGAGACTTTCCTGTGGCAAGCTTTGGGCCTGTGAACAAGCAGCCTGAGCTTGCAAGCTCAAGGACTTGCTTTAAACAGCCTAAATCTACAACTAATCTGAAAACAGTGGGAATGCCACTGCAGGTAGTTGGATTAATTATCTGCACTATTCTGCAAGTAAAATATTTGTACTTTGAGAAGGAACTGGCAATTGGTTCTCCTAAAAAAGACTGTATCTTTACAGCACAATTGGTTCGATTCATCAGCCCTGGAGGCAGGCTACACAAAAGAAAAAAAAAAGGTTTTGTGCTTCTCGCTCTCCTCTGAAAAGACAAGTAGTGCCCATGAGTTTTTGCCATGCTACTCACCTGGCCTGCTTGGGTGTGACTGCTTTGGGGTGGTTCCCCTTCCAGGGCAATGAGGGGACACAACTGTTGGCAACAAGAATAGAATTGGTGTGGGGTTTTTTCCTTGTCAGAAAGGCAAAGAAATGACATATTAAAACACATAAAAGCTAAGAAATTAATAGCTATTCATCAAGCTGTCCATCGCTCTAGAATACAGCTGTGCTTTCCTGATTTTCCATGTTAGTGTTCTTCAGTTGCACTCTTACAGAAGGATTGGTACCAGGCACCACAAATGCTAAGGAAAGAAAAATGGAATAGGATCCATTAGTAAATTCCTTCCATGTTTCTGCACTGCTGATTTTAGTACTCTACCCCTGATTTACCTGTACAAATAAGAAAAGTCTCTGTTAGAGCTGGGTAGTGTCCTCAGCTTCTTGGGAAGACAACCCGTGGAAGCTGAGCCATTGGCACTAAAACCTGCACTCTCTTTGCAGGATTCCAAGTGATCTCTCAGCTTCTGATGAAGGAAATCTGTGAGAACTGCTGCTGGTTCTGGAGTTAAGCTAATGTTTGTGTTCATCCTTAAATAACTGCTTAAAGAGTGCAAGCCTTTCCTCCTCCCTTTGCTCCGAGGACGTGGAAGGGAGAGGATTCCGAACACAGAACAGCAGGACTGTATTTGCTGCAGTGGAGCTGCAAGGGCAGTTGGCAGCAGCAAGCCTCAGCCCTTGTGAGCTGGAAATGATTGCAAAATCTGAATTTCAGAAACAAAAGGCCTGACCATCTTCAGCCCTAGAGCTTGTTCCTCAGAGCTTGTGTGGTTTTTCCCCCCCTCAGGCACCCTTCTCATGCTCTGGGCTATGAATGGGGCTGGGGAGGAGAGGGGAGTCCCAGACTGATGGCTTCCCTCAGGAAAGGAGGGAAGCCACAACTAAAATCTTGCGCTTTAACTGCCTGCATGGTTGCCAGATCCATTTAGTGCATAATTCTTTTTGTTCTCAGGGATACATGAGGGGTTTTTGCAAATGCTGAATTATGTAGACAAGGGTTTGATTCTTTCTGTTTGTTCCAGGTTGGAAACATTAATAGAAGAGCTGGGAGACGTTGAAGCCAAGTGCAAATGCTGTCATCTTGCAAATCTTGAGAGTGAAGAGCAGCTCTCCTTTAGTCTGCCTGTGTCACCTCACTGGACAACTTGGCCTAGGTTTGGCTGTGAATGTCTCATCCTTAGTGTCAGCAGTAATACAGACACAAGTGTGTCTTCCAAAGCCAGCAACACATGGACCAGCTCAGAGAAAGCACGGATGCTTTTGTAGGGGAAAGGACAACGAGCAGTTTGGTTTTTAATGTAAAATAGAGCCCTCATATTGTACAATAATAAATACTTGTCATGAATGAAACTCTAAAGCTGAGGCCTTGGACAAAGAGTTTTAAAAGCACGATTGTACCTTCTCTGGTCTGTTTCTGAAGAATGAGCTGCGCTGTCAAGAAAACCCCACCCTTGGCTGTACAAATACATGAGCTGTTTTGCTGTTCTGCTACTTCTGCTACTGTTCTGCTACTGCTGCTCCTGAAGTCCAGTTCACTGAATTTGCCAAGGCAGTTTTCTGCTGTAAAAATTGTAAAGTAAAATAATAGTAGGGGATGAGGGTAAAAGGATGGGGAGAGCACTTCAGAGAGGAGCAAGGCTGAAATAACTTGCTGTCAGGGTACACGGTCCACGGCTTGAGGCCCTTTGACTGGAAAAGCTGATTCCAAGCAGCAGCTGGAGCATGGTGTACCACTCCACCACCTTTCCTCTCCTTTTGCATGTGGAGCAGATGTTCAGACCTCTCAGACTTTGCCCACCTGGTGTCTCAGCACAGGCAGTTTGGAGCAAGCAGTACCAGCCCATGGCTACCTGCTTATGCCCACATGAAGTGAGTGCTGTAGCCATTAAACCTATTTCTGGATTCAGGGCCTATGTTCAAACGCTCTATAAGAACTGCCCTCTGCCTTGCTTTCTCTTGTGGCAGGGCTGAAGGACCAGTCCAGCCCAGGTCTGTGCCAGGCAAATTCTGGTAGGTGACTTGTGTGCAAGTAGCAGAAAACTGCACATGCCTATTTCTGCTAGACAAGCCACTGTCCCTGCTGTGCCATCTTGCCTGGAGCTGGGAAGGGGAAGACAGGAGACAGGTGGCAGCAGCATGAAGAGCCTGGCAGGCTCTGTGCCCCAGGGGACCTGGCACCCCTTGGGCAATGGGATAATGGTCAGGCTCTTGTGCCTGTGTGCTATCTGCAAACGCAAGGATGGTGTCAAAACTGGGCCCGGGCCCAAAGCTGTGTGCCAGCTGCCCTGTAGTGAGGGAAGACCACCATTCCCACTTGGTTTTCTGTCACTTCAGATCTCTGTTCCAGCTGACGATTTTCTGAACTACATAATGTTGACATGATCAAAGTCTGTCATGGAACACTAAAATCTAGAGAGATATGGATAAGAGAAAACACAGAGTTGCTTGAACATTACTCAAAATATTTTAATGTACATGCAGCAGCCACATTAAAGAAGAGGAAAAAACATCTTACAGAGATGAAAGACTTTAAAGGATGTGATTTCATCATGCCAGAAGCTGTATGTTTCAAAGTGACTGAAGCAAATAGCATCAAAATGCTCTTTTTCTGGCATATGAAAACCAGATCAAGAGGCACGGAAAGGGAAGAGCAAACATGTATTTAACTGATAGATCAGGCTGCTCTGATCCATCAGGTGAAGAAGCAGCCCTGTGTTTTTTAGGGTTTTTAAACAGGTATAAATTTGGTATAAAGAGTACTTTAAACAGTTTTACTCATATGTACCTAGTGGGCTGGAACAGCTGTGCTATGTTGGGTAGATAGGTAATTTTATTTACAGAGAATGGTGACTGATGGAGAACATGTCAATATGCACAAACCCTCTACCAGAGGGTTTGAGTCACACAGCAGTGAATGTCAGCCAAGGCGAGTGTGGTACCCGCCTCTGTCAGGAGGTGAAAGTTTCAAGTTGAGCAGCCTGTGACGGCACAGTCTGTGCTCACAGGAGTACCCTGCAGTGAGCCCAGCTCCACCTCAGCCCTGCCTGCCTGAGAGGAACCAAGGGCACTACACCCCTACCAAAACCAGCTTCTCAGAGCTCCCCCATTTCTCTCAAGCCCTTAAAGGAAATAAGGACAAGATTCAGCTGATAGACCAATACTTCTGAGTGCCACCAGCCACAAACGGATCTTGGCCACTTTCCAAACCACTTGTTACAATCAGTGGATATTTTGATAAAAGATGTTAAGCCCAATCTAGGGAAGATCCCTAAGTGAGTTGGGTTCTAGGCTAACGATAACAGGAGTTCAGACGAAGGCCATGTGTAGACATTACTACCCAGCTGTCCCTTTGCCAGTGTTGCTGGCAAAGCCACATTCCTTGATCAGTGACAGATTTGTCTCCCTCACCAGGCTCAGAAGTGTCGATAGAAGGGAAGAGCTGCTTGCCTGGAGACAAGGGCTTACTCTGAGCAGTTGTACTCAGTTTAGCAAAACTGTCTTTTCATTCCACTACCACCCAGTTACCACCCTCTTCTCAGGGGGTTTCTCACCAGCTTTCCAACAGGTCATCAGTCCCAGATGCTGTCATAAGTCAGGGCTGAGGACAACTAAAGTCAGAGCACTGCCAGTAGTAACACCTAATGACACTGGAGGATCCATGCCACATATACTGAACAGCCTCTGCTACTCCATACTTTTCAAAAGCCAAGGAGATATGGGAGGATGAAAGTAACATAGTTGCATGACAGCAAAATACTACACAACAGAAAATGAAAGCTATTATCTTCTGCATTCTCCCTAACTAATGGAAACAAGGTAGTGGGACAACTACTTTGGAGAAAAGATGGCAGTAAACAGCAAAGGGAGATGGAGTTGACATCCTTACAAGAAATAAAAAGGAAGAAAACATAGGCCTAAGTGACTGGAATGACTTTGCAACAGGGCTTGTTCTCTCTGCCTTGCAGAAACCCTGTTGTGGGAGCAAGCTGCCTGGAAGGCAAGGACAGCCTGCCCTGCCAGCCCATGGGATTTCTCAGTAGCCTCCCTTGGGACTGCCCACTTGCCAGGGAGTTCACTCAGTGCCCTGCATATGAGACCTGCACATACCAGGGCCCTCTTTTCTCTTCCCAGGTTGGGTGAAGCTGTATTACCCTTCCCCCAGGGAACTTTAGGGGACTTCTTTCCATGTGAGGGTTTTACCAGTGAGAGGGGAACTGGGCTAAAAAAAACAAGGGAGGATCCCCTGCTCTCTCCTCTGGTGAAGCAGTTACAAAGCAGCAAAGGCTGTCACAGACCGTGCCAGAAGGGACATGAATGAGCACTACTACTCTGTCAGCATGGTCCTTTGTGCAGAGCCCAGCTCATTAGAAAGAAACAGACTAAACCATCCGAATGCACGGCTATTTCAGACATGTGCAGAGTGCACTGCAATGACCTGACACTGTTTAGCTGTCATCCAACTGTTTGCACAGATGCGAAAAAGCAAAGATTTTGACCCACATCCATCCATGCATTTAAACAGCTACTAAAGTAGCAACTTAGAGAAGGGTACCCTATAAATATTTTTAAGCTCTTAAAGAGGAAAAAAAAAGAATCCCTTCTACTTCAAGTACAATGCCTTCTTAATGCACGATGCACAGGAAGAGACAACGCGTGAAGACCTACAGGTACCAAACACAAGAGACATTCTGAGCATGACTTGTAAGAAACTCACTCTCAGTACAAAAAAGTACCAACTGCTGGACCAAATCTCCCCCCAAGAAGAAGGTGACAGTGTTCTATTTACAAGAAAATACTGCTTCAGTTAAAAATGCTTAAAACCATTCTCTTGAGTTCATATAAAAATAATTATGTCTATGTATGCACACACATATTTACATACATTTATGGCTTTCAGTGCTTCAATTTTCTCCAATAAATGTGGAAATATAAATACTCCATTACTACTTTTTCTCCTCAGGTTTTTCAGCCTCTGCTTCTGCAATTGATAAGCTGCCACTGCCATATTTTTTCACTCGGGTTTCTACTCTGGCAAGTCTCTGTTTCACCTTTTGTTGAGATGCACTGTATTCTGCCAAGAGCCTTGCAAACCTAGTCTGCAGCGTATCCAGAGCTACTTCAAGTCGCCCTATTTTTTCTTCCAAGTCTTTTGGGTCAGCTCCTGCTTTTGCTGCCTCCTCATCTATTAAATTGTCTTTCATCAGAATTTGACGTCCTTTCTCTTCCAGAGCTTTTTTGGCTTCTGGATATTCTGTGAGGGCTTCCATTAAATCATCCTTAGACAAGCAGAACAAATCAGAATAACCAATACTCCTAATGTTGGCTGTCCTCCTGTTGCCAGATTTGCTACCTTTGATGTTTAGGATGCTGATTTCACCAAAGTAGCTGCCGTCGCTTAGGACTACAAATTGGGTTATGCCATCATCTGCCACCACAGCCAGTTTTCCCTCTTTAATAATGTACATTTCTCTTCCAATATCTCCTTTTTTGCAAATGTAGTCACCAGGACTGAAGACCGTAGGTTTCAGTTTCAGCACCAGCTCAATGAGAAGTCCAGCTTCACAATCCTGGAATATACGCACTTTCCTCAGTGTGTCCAGATGGACATTGATGGCAATTTCAGCCTTCAACTTGTCAGGCAGATTTTTGAGAACTTCCTTCTCATCCACTGTTTTCTTGTTGGTCCAGAGGTAATCAAACCACTTAATAACCCTGGCTTCCAAATCCTTAGTCACTTTTCGAAATTGCATGTACTGTTTAATGGAATCCACTTTGGCCTGGAACTCTGCCCTGGAAGCATTCATGTTGGAAATCATGGAGCCGACGTTACCGACAATGGTAGCGAAGATGAGCACGCCCACCAGGAAGTCGATGACCACAAAGAGATACTCCTCATCTTTCACCGGGGGCGGTGTTTCTCCGATGGTTGTCAGCGTGAGCGTTGACCAGTATAGACTGTAAATGTACTTCCTGGACAGGCGTGCGTACTCTGGAACGGACACATTGGGATACACCCAGGTGTCGGTTCCAAACCCGATCACCTTCGATATTGCAAAGTATATGCATGCGTTCCAGTGGATGATGATGAGAATGTATAACACGAGATTGCCAATACGGAACATGTTTGGGTAATTTGTCCTGGTCTCGGTACGGTCAAAGAACTCAAAGAGCCGAGCGATCCTCAGCAAGCGGTTAAATCGGAGCTCGGGGTAGTTCAAACCAAGCTTGAAATATGCCAGGTCTGTTGGCACAAGAGACAGCACGTCCAGTTTGAACTGCACAGTTTTGGTATAATGTTCTCGTAATTTCTTCTCATCCTTAACTAGCAAGCCTTGTTCAAGGAAGCCTTCAGAAAATAAAAAGATTTTACTTGTTAGAATAAAAATACCATCAACAGTAGTGAGTGACTTACATTTCAGGCCTAAGAATGTTAAAATTTGTGCTGTTATGCCTACAGACATTGAGGTAATTTAATTGCATATTTAAATATGTCAATCAAGTTTCCAAGTTGATATATAAGGACTAAGAACAATTACTGTTATCACCACAGTGTTCCCTGAGGTTTTCCACTCTACTCTGCGACAGCTATATCCTTTTCTTTTAAGTATCTTTGCAAAAAGAATAGCGAGATTCAAGTGTCTAAGTTTTTGGGAATCATGGGTGTGAGTCATAACTAAAGTTAAGCAAGTGTTAAGCAATTGTGTATAAAATAGGAGTGGGATATTTTAAAATAAATACCAAGAATAAGTAGGTATAACAGATTGTTGGAAAATTTTCCCAAACAATATAGATATCCTTGAGATAAAGAAATGCAGTTAACACCCCCTCCCTAAGTCATGTTTTTCTTCTTGTGTCCAGTGTTAAAACTGACATGATTTTCCTTGGTTTGCACTTTGTGTTTCTAGAGCGAGAGCTATTAAGCAGACTTTTGCATATCAATACTTCTTAATTCCAAAGACCTTGAAAAGTATTACATTTTAAAAATTTACTAGTAGATATAAACTGGACTGAGAGACCTTTACTGCAGACGGTACAACCAGAGTGCTCTTTTGTCCCTCTGAGGGCATTAAAAACGTTCCACAGGGAGAGCCTATGCACTGCAAAATACCTGCTGCAATTGTAATGGAGATATCCGACTGTCAGCCCACTGGGCCCCTCAGGAGAAAAAGTCCACTGAGAAAAAAACAAAACATTCCCAGCGTATCCAGGATTATCACATTTTACTAACCCCTTAGCAATCTACAAGCCATCTATAGCTTTCTCAGGGAAGCATCTGCTGAGGAACACCAAGCTGCATTTCTTTGTGCCCTACACAGCACGGCTGTATTTCTGGAATGTGTGGTGCATCTGTAAATGCCTCATCTATTTGTGTGTATCTGGCTTTGGATCTGCAAACTGACAGCAGCTACAAATGGAAGTCGCTCCTGTGCCATGCATGTGTTGCCTCCCAGAAAACTACCGAAAAAGCTGGTCAAAAATGCCCTTTAGTCATACAACTGAACAGAAAAGCTGGCCAGACTGATGAACTTCTGATACACAGTTATGAAAAATAACTTTGAACACACCTTTCTCCTGAAAGGAGATAAAATATCTCAGCTTTATGTTCCCTTATGGAATTCTTACAGTAAAATCCTTTGAAAGCATTAGAACACAGGGTATGCTAAACACGACCAGCTGCTAAGATATGAATCTTTTGTGTTTCACAGCGCACAGTCACCCAATAGGTGAAATGCAGTCCAACTGGCCCTGCAGCTGGACAGAAATGCACCAGCTGATGATCAGAGTAGTTGTGGGGCTACCTAGATCTCAGTTCAAAGGCAGACTGTGCCCTCAAAAGCAGAAAGCAGAGAGTCTCACTCTTCCCCAAAAGCTTCCAGGACCTCTATCCCCAGGGCAGATGGACCTTGCAGACTCAAAGGAAAAGGCAGCAGGCAAAGGCAGAGCCAGGAAGGAGAGTTAAGAGAATTGAAAAGATTTTGCCACCTAAAAGAAGCAACTTCTTTCTTGGAGTGCCTGGAACTACAGCAGACACCTGCACTGAAGCATTTGGGAAACGGCTCCAGCAATTCTGCAGTTGCAATCCATGCCTGAAAATTCAAATTCCAGTCAGGCTTTAACAGCCATATAATCATTATCAGGACAGCCCATGGAAATTTATAACTTGCTTTGCCTGGATATGCCTAATTTCTGCTCTGTTCTTTCCCATTTCATTAACAGATGTAACCGCAGAAGGTAAATTTAGTTGCCACAGTCGACATTTTTAAATATACGAAGAAGACGAATACCCACCTCCTTCCATCCTGCCTCAAATACAGCGCTCTTGTGATTTAGGCTGGTACCTGAAACTGACTTTACTGTTGAACAAGGTACTTGCTAAGTTTAAGAACCTGGCTTGCCCTGGGTTGTGTGCTTCCCACATAACAGCATTTTTAGCCCATCTTGTAATTATGTTTACAACTTGTCACAGGCCATTATTAACATCAAGCTGTCAGCACGACTTTAAATAAATAAATATATAAAAATGGATAAGATGCTAAAATGAAAGATTTAAACCTGACCTTGTTCAGTTTAAAACAGATACCACTTTAGGTTGGAATCTCAGCTGTTGGAACCCAGCCTGGATTACAGAAAGAGGGACAAGAGGCTGAAGAGAACCACTTCATGCATAGCATGGCACAACCTTCAAATATCCTTTGGCTTCACACTTCCTCCAGGAAGGCAGGACCTGAGCAAAGGTTCCTGGGTTAACCCTATCCCATCACCAGGCAGTGGGAAACCCAGCCAAGACCTTGTAGAGGCTGCAGGAAGCACAGATGGTGGCAGAGGGGCTGCACTGCCTGTTCCAGGCCTAGGACCACAGACTGAAGGCTGAGACAGGTGCCAGGTCTCGCACTTGACCAACTCAATAACCACTTCTGACCAGGATGCTGCACAGCTTGGGTAAGAAAATAGCATTTGTGGGGTGCAGTTGGTTTCCTGCCCCAAGTGCCCTATTGTCCCTTCCCCACACAGCCTGTTACAGTGGCTATGCACTCAGCATGTGGCATATCTATTCCTGACAGAACTGAATTTAGAGACAAGTGAAGAGCAAATGTTGGAATGTATGGCCTTAAAAAATCCAAACTGATCAGACACTTCATCTTCTGTAAGCCTCCTCTGTTGCGTTCTGACAGTATATTACAGTGGTCAGACCCCACAGGGGAAATTTTGTTTCCATCCTTTATATACATGCAGTACTTGAAAACACAATAAAATCCCAGAAAGACTCACCTGTTCTGAACCTGACGAACGTATCAATAACATAGATAACATCAGAGATATAATCCAAGAACAGCCACATTTTAACATGGTCCATTTGTAGCTCATCAAAGCAAGCTCTAAAGAAGCAAACATTAAAAAAAATAAATTAGGCCAACTGCATAAGCAGAGTACTTGCATTACATGCCCTGGCAGCATGTTAGTGCACATTTCTGGAACAGAAATATTACAGGCAGCATATCTCCATGTCCAGACATGAGATGCACACTAGAGCTATGTCCAAACAGACACCAGGATCTTTCAGAAGTCAAAGGTGTTCTGGACAGGAATAAAACTCAAACATGTAAATGCCACACTAATGCACTTATGGAGGATTACACATATCCCTACAATTAAAAGGGCATCAGATTTCACGGGATAGACATCTCCATGAAGATAATTCCCAAATAAAATATTTGTTTCTCAGTGGCAAGCCATCCTCATTCCTTCCTACCATCTAACACAGTGTAAAGAAACCATTTCTACATGCCTCCCTCACTTTGACTAAAACTGATTTCTACATTCTACCATGGAAAATAAATACTTGAGTTAAATCTTCCTGCCCTTTGAGCATCCAAAACATGCATTATATGAATTAAGAGGGCCCACTCCTGCCCACATCGCTCCTTTCTGTTCTCTCCTGGGTGGTGGGAAGCCCTCATCTCTGGCAGTGCTTAGGGATGCAGTGGCCAGGACACAGCTCAGCCACCAGCCGGCAGGTGGCACACAAAGGCCACACCAGCGCTCATGAGGACACCCACTGCGAGTTACATCCACCTGCTTTTAGAGAATAAAGGAGAAAAAAAAAGAAACACTGGCAATCTGTTCCCAGTGGTATGCATATCATACATCCCTATGGACATATGAACTGTAAACCTTCTATGTAAGCCACCCAAAAGATACCACAGAGAGATAAGAGGGTGATTTACACAGGAAACATAATGATCGAAATGTAAAACTGTTATGAACTTAAATCCATACCTGCACACTAGCATACACCAGTTATAGAACACGGGTGCTGCAATTACAGTCAGCCAGTTGTAGTACAGATTGCTTGATGGATCTATCACAAAGACCTCCTTTTTCTGCCTGGAAAATAAACCATGCAGATTTACACTGGAAATATAAGTAAGCAACCTGCTGGATTTCCCTCTTCTTGAGTCTGCTCATTTCACCATGAAGTCACAGCTGCCCAAGAAGAGAAAGTATCCATGCAGGCAGAGCAGATGAGATACCAGGTATCCCATCTGACAAGCTCTATTTCTTTCTTTGACCCAACTTTGGGAAAAGTAAATAAGAGTGAAAAGAAAAACAGAGACATTCGTATTTTCCAGGCTGAAACCCACAGCCTTCTGTATTAAGCCCCACACTGAAAAAACAGTTAATTATTAAGTGTTTCTTAAATGTTCCTTATCACTCTAGTTAGAAGGTTACATTTCATTGCTAAAGAAAGAACCTTTGTTCTTAGGCTAATTATTGATCTTTAGCAAATTCTATTATGCAAATGACTGTATAAGCATGCATTTGAACAAGTAAAACATGTATGTATTCAAATACATGTCTGTACAAGTAAGAATCTCTGTGCGCATATGCACATACAGTGTGTGTAACAAGAGCTGAAACATGTCTTAGTATGTGAAGGCAAATTTCACACATTCACGGTCTCGGCTCTCTAGGCCTCACAACAAGTGATGCTAAAGGAAGCATACAGGCCTGGAATGTAAAGATCTAAAGGACAGCATGGCTAATGGCACAGGGTATGCTCAGAAGTGCCCACTTCCAGCACAAGAAAGGTTGATAAGCAATAGAGAGCAATTGGGCATGTAATCAGAGGAAAGATATATTAGTGGATTTGAGGTCCACAGCTGCAAAATTCAACGGCAGAAGTGTGATCTGTGGACTGCATAAATAGTGTGCAGAATTATGTAACCAGGCAATGCTTGAATATGTAATTGTGGGACTTTTCCTAATCTCCAAAAATGCAAATATATTAAAATGTAATGATAATTTATTTAAAATCTGTGTGTATTTCTGGCGTTACCATTGCTGTCAGCTGAATGCCCAGGCAATGTGAATAAAGGAAGCAGCTTTAATCTAAAAAGTATTTACATAACCACCTTTATTACTGGTTTTAAACCATTTCTAGAAAACTGGTCACCACCTCAAAACTGGTGACCATGAAATGTGGTCATTATATGGCAGAGTACATTACCTCATAGATATTAAAACATTCATTTTCTTTGACAAAATGTTTTAAAACACTCTCGGATACAGCAAACCTCAAGCTTTCACTACATAGTAATTTAAGCCAAAAGAGAGTGCTTTGAACAAAGGCTTTCTAACTGGAAAAAAAAAAAACAATTTAAAGCTTTGATTAATAACAATCCGGAGATCAGATTCCATTTGGAATGCCCTCATGTCTATATAGCAGGTGCCACTATATACATACATATAAACTACAGTATATTACTCTGGCATACTCCTTAACTGTGAAGGCTACCCAAATGCATTCTCTTTTTATCTGCCATCATCATTACTTTTAATCACTGATAATATTAAACTGTGCTATATTTGGGTCAGCTTTATGGGAACAAAGCAAGAATAGGATCCATTTCTGCCAAAAGCATTCAAATTACCTAGTTTTGTTGCAGAAATAAACAATCGCCGAACCAACAGAAGCAAATTTTAGTGATCACTAGCAGTGAATTGCACCATATCAAGTAATTAAATATACTAGTCAGTTAAATAACTAAACTTACTAGCAAACTTTTCATTTTCTACATGGTAAGATGAACCAGATTTTTGGTTCATCTGCTCGGAATCATTATGGAAATTCTGGAACAATGAAAAGTCTGTGCAGGACAGCAAAGCGGGCTGCTGTCCTAAAGTGTTGTCATAATTAAAAAGTGATCTTCAACTCAAAGTGACCAGAGGTAGTTCAATTCCATTCTACTGACATAGGAAGCTGTTCTGTAAGATCTAAACACAGGTCTTCAAGATACAACTTTGATGAGCAGTTGAAACCTTCCCAAAGGGGAAATATATTAAAGATTTGACAGGCTAAGAATCTGCAGTCTACAGAATAAGTGTTACAAGGAAATGCTGTACCATGCTTAGTAGTGTAAGAGACGTGTTACAATCACACATTCATTCTTTATACTTACTCTTCCTTTTTTTTATCATCTTTTTTGTCATCTTTCTTTTCCTCTTTCTTTTCCTCTTTTTTTTCCTCTTTTTTCTCCTCTTTTTTCTCCTCTTTAACCTCTTTCTTGTCTTCCTTTTTGCTGTACGACATAATGCAAGGCTTAGCAATATTACCAATACTGAGCTCAGGGAGAGGGTGGAGGTTTGGGAAACAAGACTAAACTCCAGACAGAGTAGAACAGGGATCCAACTGGAAGTAAGAATTCACAGGCTGAGACCTCTCACCCTAACACCACCACACTATCACATCAGCTGGCTGATTCTCTGCATTAGTTGCCCACACTTTCTTGACCTTTTCAGACATCAGTGTACCAGGCCAATTTTAAGTAAATGCTTTCAGTTTGATTGACTCTTAAGAACCCAGGCATTTAAAAAGAAACCTTTTAAACGATGACAGAATGTGAAATGGCTTAACAAACTGTCAACATTCTTTGCACAGCCAACACCTCAACGTGACTGTCTGAAGCTCTCATAGTAATTATAAAAAATGAGGATGAATCTCCTGTCATGGTTCTTTAAAATTAGCAAAATTTTAATTAGTTAGTTGTCCCTGTATCTGAATTGCCCCATTCTTAGGTTTGTCTGAACAGAAGAGTCTTGAAATATGTTAACTTATGCAGACAGGCCCACAAATACTTTTCAAACCTACAGGAAGCTAATATCTTTCTCGAGATTCTGACAATACTTAATCTTAAAGCTAGATTTGCTACATGTCTTGGCCAAGAATCATGTAATGTGATGTGAAGAATGGTGTTCATTTGCACAAGCAGAAAATCCCATCATCTGAGAGCTCCTTCTTTTTTATTTGAAATTTGTCTAGTCCTTGAAGCAGAAAGTATCCCACTTAGACAAAAAAGCCTAAGAGTGTTCCTCACACTACAGTGTATGTGGATAACAGAACTCCCCACACATAATATCTGGTTTGAATGAAAGCCATGGATTCCTGCTCCCATGGGAACTTTGTCTTCTCTGAACTGCCAAGACTGGGTCTGAGTCTCCCTTTGCACCGGTGTCAAAAAAGGGCAAATGAGTTTAATGACAGCAACATCCCACAGCAAGGACAAAATATGCAATAATGCTGCTTACAGGACTTGTACTTTCCATGCACACTTTCTCATATTGCTCAGGCCAGAAAGGCCTGTGCTGTGAATGCCAGTCCATCTAAGAATGTGCTTGTTACAGGGAGAAAGAAGCGCTCCAAAGGAGATGACAGCCACCCATTTTAAGATAGTAGCAGCTTTCACCAATCAGCAATGAACACCTGTTCCAGTTCTTACACTTAGACATTTCCACAGTGATGCACCACCACAGTACTTTGGAAAAGCCAAGACTCATTTGCTAAAAAATGCCAAGATCCCACACTCTGCCACATCCAGGGAAATACCTATCAAGCCGACCAACACCACTGAAACCTTCAAAATTACAGTACAAGGGAGCAGAACAGGAGTACAGAACAACCTTTGGCTTTGACTGATTTTCTGTTTCTACTTGCATCTCATATCAAAGAAAGGGTTTTTCATTTACCAAGGCAGATTCCCACACAGCAGTGGGAATGGCTTCTCAAGAATTTATCTCTCTGGACTGACTGTTAAGAACTTCATCTCTTCGTTTTCCAATCTGCCCCCAAAACTCCTTCCTGTTTAAAAAACATATCAGGATTTCACTGCAGATTACTATGCACAGTGTCTGATCTAAAGGCAAATGCACAGTTGCTGTTGTTGGCATTAAGGTAGCTCCTCAACACTTCAAATGCCTGGCATTCTTACCAGAAAGGAAGAGTTATGAGTAAGCAGAATTTTCAAAGGGTAGGGCCACTGTACATTTATGGATCTTGTAATGCAAGGAAAAGTAGGTTGAGATCGAGAATCAGTCAAAAAGTCTCAGTGGTGGTAAACTTTGGAGGGAATAATTTCACAATTCCAACTCCCTCCTATGTTTGTGTTTTATTTTTTTAAATGTGAAAAAACTTCATTTCACACAGCATCTAATGCTGATATTTCTTTTTCTCTGGCCTGAGATCTCCTATTAACTCATCTGTCAATTACAGGTACCTTTCGTAAGTGAATTTCTTCCATTTCTGTTGCCTCTGTTCATCTTTCCATCATGGTAACTCCCAACCTATTCTCCCATCTACCTGCAGTCTGGCAAGGAAAGTTGCTCAGAAGAAAAGGTTGGCCATAATCAAAGACTTGAAAGCATCATGTGCCAAGACATGGCACACTTAGGTCTTTAACATAATGAGAAGTCCACATTTCTTTTTCTTTACCAATAACACTGAGTAAACTAGAATCCAGTAACTAATAAAACAATTTGTGTCTGTCCTCTTTGACCCCAAAACAGCAGCATCCATGCTGTTTCTAAGCTGTGTGCAGCTTTAGACTTAGAAATCTACTTCATCAGCCCTTATAAAAACACTGTCATAGTCTTTGAATTACTCCAATATTTGCATTTCTCATCTGTCAAGTACTTTGCAAATCAAGCAGGTTTCAGAGTGTTGGGCTGGTAGACAGACAGGTCTTGTCTTCATTTAAAAATAATGAAACATTGAAAGGATGAAAGTTTTGCCCAAGGTACATGAGTCACTGTCAGAAACAGAGTGAGGTAGAAGTATTTCTGTCCTAATCAGTCCTTTGGGCTCCGTCTCTCAGGCTCAGCTCCAAGCTTATAGCACTTCTTTTGTATCAGGCTAAATACAAGTCTGCATATTTCTGTTACTGTTCACTGCACACAGATTTTCCTTTTGAATAAAAGTTATGCAAACCAAACCAAAAAGTTGCTTTAGGAGCAGGAAGATCTCTTGTTCAGCTATGTGCACAAATGTTTTGCAGCATCATTTAAAATGTACAGTTTAAACTGGCCTATGATAGAATTATTTGGAGGGAAAAAAACCCAAGAGTTTTCTAGAAGTATAAATTTCTGACACAATCAGAAGATGTATTGATTACTTTTAATTTTTTCTGTTTTCATCTGGAAGGCAATAAAAACCCTACTATCATTATGCATAAAAACAGATCTGCTGCTGGATACTAAAGAGCAGATATGTCTTCACATTGCTGTGGTCTAAGACAAGCAACAAACATTGATGTTGGGTGATTTTAAATTACAGGAGCTCTTCACATTGTTGAATAAATTTCTCTTTGCTGTAACACTGTGAAATAGTTTGTCAATTATATAAAATAGACTCAAAAAGACAGCTTCTCTCAGATATTCTGTGGCAATACCAGCCTTATTATGGTGCCTGTCACTCTCTCAAACAACAGTACCTGCTGAACTGAAACACACACTTTCAAACGACGGACATATAAATGGGTTTTGGTGCCCTCATCAGTATTCACTTCTCGCTTGACAACCTTGAATTTTTGGGGCACTTGATTTGCAAAAAGGGAGCAGTGTGTTAAAAGAGGAAAACCACTATTAGAAAATTAATACATGAATCCCATTTAAAAACTGAGAAATGAATGCATCAATTGGTAATGCAGTAAAATCAGCCAGCTGAGCTACAGAAGGTAAGGACTAAATGCTTAGCCAAATTCAATACCCTTTGAGAGGAAGGGGTAACTTCAGACAAAAAGAAGTTCACAAGGAGCACAAAGGATGCTTTTCACACTAAGAAAACTACACCTTTCTCTATAATAAAACTATACTCTTAGGAAAGGCTTAGGAAGAACTAAGGAGTTTATACTACAAATGTTACTAGGCTGGATAGGGAAAAAGAGAAGGTGCTGGTATTAGAAAGGTCTTTGGAAGTTAACAGTACTTACTCTTCATTGGTGTTGTTGCTAAAGTTGACATTGAACCTGGCCAAGGGCCAGTGACTGCAAGTTAAATAAAACACATTAAAGAGTGTGAAGGCTGCTGGTATTTCACACACGTGTTTACAGACACGACTGACTGACTCACAAGCTTCTCACATATGCACTGATAAGATTAGCAAGGTCAATTTTGACTGTTGTGATAAGCCCCTTTACATAACTGCTTCAAGGCACCAGTTCCTTTCTGTCATGTGCCTGGCATACACATTTGTGACCACATCTGATGTCTTGAAGCCCGTTCTTAGGCGTATTAGTGCATGGCAAGGAGCACCTCACTATTTTTAGCCCTGTACTCATTGGGCTACTATTTTAAGCTTTCTTCAATCCTTTCAAGTCCTCTTCACAGATGCAGTGTCAAGGCTTGTGGCTAAGCAATGAGCATACCTACCACTGCTGCAGAATTAAGCCTTCATGATACAACAACTGAGAGTTACTGTCAACCAGCAACAGCATAAAACTGAGACGGCAAGGATGAGTGCTCTCAAATTCACTTCAAATAGCCTTATACAGAGGTTTGCTGGCCCATGATCAATGTTGTTCTCTCTAATTACTTCCCATCTGCAGTTGCTACTGATCCAGACACCTGAGAAACCAGGCAATAGTCTGGCTGATTCAATAAAATGTGCTCTTGAGATGAATTTCTAAGAAGCAGATCAAGTGAAGATAATAAGGATGTACTGGACTACAACAAATCAAAGTAACCTGCATAATGCACAGACCTTCAAAGGTTTTTGCTTTAATCTGAATTCCTTGCTGAGATTTTTGAAACTAATTACTTGCTTACCTACCAATCTTTAATTACGCAAAAAAAACCCAGGCGTCTCTGCTTCAAAGCCTAATTCCAACAAATTTATTTTCCCATTTTAGCTGGAATTAAATTTAAAACATCGTATCATACCTTTATAAAGTAATAATAATTCATCAGTCAAAGAACTATAAACACATAAATGTTTCTCTTTCATTTTATTGGAAAAAAATTAAGACTGAACCTGCCTTCCATACCAAAGACTGCCTATGCGCCAATAAGTGAAGTCAGCATCCAAATGATTTTGTCATTTCTGCATCAGAAAATTTCTGTAATGTTATCAGATGGACTTCTGAGTAGATATAACAAAGCAATGACAAATTTTGCACAACTGCTTCTCTAGAGTTTCCTAACACTTGCAGATAATGCACATTAAGATCCTGCAAAGCCAAAAGTAGAAACATCCTAGGTTCTTGAAATAGAAATTGCATTCTCCACAGCAGAGAGCAGTTTAGCTCATCAAGTTGCATGTGATAAAATTCCAGTTCGGAGAAATCATTCTGCCTGAAGCAGCATGATCAAAATCCTTTACTTCAAGATCTTGATCACAGTGTGTTTGAGGAGGAAAGAGAAAGTCTGTTGAAAGTGCAACACTTCAGTAATGTGAAGATTCCTGGGCAGCACTAAATACTCTGTTCATCTCCCATGCTAAGCTCCTTACCTTCTTCTTAAAATACAATTTACATCCTGCTTACCAAGAAAACATGATAACATCTGTCATCTAATTTCACCTGAAGTATAAACCTGTCTTCTTACTTGTTTGCTCCCCCAGGCCGCTCACGGGCACCCAGGAAGGAGCGGATGTTGCTTTGCCTGGTGGACACCTCTACGAGCTCCGGCCCTCTGATACGTTCCAAGAAGGAATCAGGCCTTTGGTCTTCATGGTGTGAGTGTCTTGTGGCCCACGACCTCACAGATAAGACAAACCGTGACAGCCTGCACGGAACACACACACAAAATCGACTGAAGCAGGCAGAAATGTGAGGTGGCTTAAAACAAGCCCACAAACACCAGCCCAACAGGGTTTTTCTCCACGTCTCCACCTGCCATGAAATTAAACATGATGGCGTAACTGTGTGAACCCAATCACTTGCCACAATTTCGTAGATCACCTTCTGCAGTGGATCAGGAAAATACCTCACACATCAGTTCCTATTCTAATGTATCACCACTGCAGGAGCAGCAGAATATTCTTGCTGAGTGGGGGCCTTTACATCTCAAAGTGAGAAACTCAGTGAAGTCCATCAGATGCAGTTGTCTTAGATCCTCGAGAATTTCCCTTCAAGAGTCAAGTTATGTTACTGTAATATTTAAATTGCTAGGCATTCATGTTTACATCACAAACTTCCTCGTATATTCAGAGAACATATAACTCTAGCTACACATACACATGTAATTCAAGCTATCCTGAAAAAGGATAAAGGAAATTATAAAAAAAGATTTAAAAGGAAGTTCTCAGTATGAATTTATATATTTATGTGTGTTATATTTACACAAAACACATGCTTATAATCTTTTTTCATCTAAACTCAACTTCTTGCAGACTTTGTCATCTAAATCTGATGGTGTTATTATCTGAAAACCAAGCAGGTAAATACGAGTTTATTCTCCACTATTCAAAATGCTGAAGTTTAAACAATACTTTTTAAATTACCCTAGCTTTATCACAATTTTTTTTCTTTGCTCTTTGAAATACACTGTGCTTAAAGTGAGTGTGATCTGTGTTGTGTGTAACAGTGGTATCTGAAGGCACAGCCCTGCAGTCTAGATGCAAAGCAGACACAATAAGGTTTTGAAGCTCCACTTCAGGTTTAAAGTCCCAGTAATACAAACAAATTAAGGCAATGGGTGGCTTCAATTTTGCTGACTAGGGCCCCAAATCCATTACAAACATAACTGGATTCTAAAAACTGAGAGAAATTCTTGCACTCAAAACACAAAGACCACCTGTCTCCTCCCTTTCCAGAGCCATCTACCAAAAGGAAACCATCATTATGTTTTGTTTGATAGGAAACAAACACTGCAGCAGCTATCAGCCAGAACCAAACACTTATTAATTTTTTTGCAGTCTGGCTTCATTTCATGCATTTCCCCAGCATTCAATGTATTTTCAGATACAGTTATGCAAAAATTATTTATTTTTTATATTTGACAAATTTGTTTGGGCTTATTCAGACTCTCTCAAATTCCAAGACTTTTATTAGCAATAAGTAAGTGATGAATTAAGGTCAAATGCAACTTATGTTACTTCTTACAGACATTCTTCAGCTGGACTCCATCCATTTTCTTTGCCTCCAAATTGTGACCAGTCTCTTTCAGCAAATTGAACTTAATACTGGAAACGATATTAGTTAGTATCTTACCTTGCCATTGCTCCCCTGCCAGTGAAGGAGCTTGCCTGGGATTCAGGTACATGTCCTCCCTCCACAGAAATGACTCCCTGCAGCTCTGAAGATGCATCCTCACGCAGTGAATGGGTTCTGCAAAAACAATTTTTTTTTTTTTTTAAGGAATTCCATGCAGCCTTCACCAGACTTTCCCCCACTTGGTTCTCTCCACCACTGCATCAGGAAACAGTCCAGCAAATTGTCCTCTCCCTAGTAATACAGCATATATTTGATAACCATATCACTAAGCCTGTACTCCTATCTTCTGGAGCCATCGCACATGAACTGAAGTAAGTGGAGGCTCTGCCATACCTTCCAGCAAGTTCAGAAGCTAAAGACTACTTATTAGCATTTAAAAAATTAGCATTTGAGGAAAACAGATTAAAGTTTAGCCTTGTCATCCAGTAATGGAGTTTTGAAACTGACTTCACAGGAAGCTGGACTCTCTGACTCTAGGGGGTTTTTTTATAACTCTATAGGGGTTTTTTTATAGTACTTCTTGTTTTTCTCTGTGTTTTTCAGTCTTTAGTATTCACTTTTACAAGACTTTGTGATGTCTGTTAAGGATCACTTTTTTCCCCTTTGTAATGCAAACAAGAACTCTCACACAGGTCTGTTAATCTGTATTGCCAGGAAAACACTGACTAAAATGATACTTGCAGTATCTTCTGAAGACCTGGCAGCAGCATTCTGAATGCCCACAAGAGGATAATTAGCAGCTCAATTTTATGTGCACTCACAGCTGAGAAACTAACAAATAAAGCATTAAAACTTTATCATTTCAATCCAAAGAACAATGCTAAATAGATCCTGACGGTCCCAGGACTCTCAACTTGTTAACTGTTTTCTACTCCTCTTCCAATAACAAAACACCATTTCATATTGAATGACCTAGTTTATGATGCCAGTGCTGAAAATACTGCAATTGCCGAAGTTAACACCTTTCTAAGGGACAATGAACAAACTTATGGAACCAACATTCATCACAGATCACCAGATACGCAGAGCCCACATTCAGCCCAAGAGTTCTCTTGAGCTGAGTGTTGGGAGAATAGTAGTTTGTCCACCTTTTTTGGTATTTCCTGGAGAAATTGCCTGCATACCTGCTGGAGAAAGGACACTGAACTAGTTAGTGGTTTAAACCACACTACCATGGCCGGTTTTAAGTACTTTTATTTCCATTTACCAAGAAATATACATTTTGTGTGATCTTAGCAATAAATTCTAATGTTGCTAATGGCAGTGCCTAGTAAGTATTTAAGTTCCCATTATAGCCAATGGCCACCTCAGGGCTTGATTCAGCTGCTTCAGAATAGAAGTCTGATACAATTTGGAACACCTCAGAATACTTCATTGGACCTCTACAGAGCACACAGGTCTCTCCTCACATCCACGAGCACCAGCTAAATGCTTCAAACACTCTATGGTATCTCAAATAGCATTAGATGCCTATTTTAGGCAACTAAATACCTCTCATAATCAAGAGAGCCAAAGGAACCTGAAGAGTTCCTGAATTTGAGGGTAAGCTGAACAGTTCCCTGGGTGCTGTGACCATCAGTGACATCTCCACTCAGGACAGCAGGAATGTAGGCACCTACTCACATAAAGAGACTGAAATCCAGATGTCTATAGGGCACAGCTGAATCCTACTTTCAACTTTAGATAGCCAGCCTGAGTCTATAAGCTGATGTGCTGCCTCTCCTATTTGAGTTGTTTCTGTAAAGAGGCTGGGTTTTTAAAATGGAGATTCATTTATTGTTTTTCAGGGTTTTTTGATTTTTGTTTTAACAAAATGAACCAACTTTATAACACACTACAGAGTAAGGATATGGGCACATGAATCACTGCAGCATAAACGAGCACAGCATTTTAAAGATCAGTAGTAGCTTTCTGTTAATTGTTGCAGCGAATGTTTTTCTTGGTAATACTTCATTTCACAGCAGAAAAGTGCTTAAGCACATCCTTAGCATTAAGCATAAATTTAACACCCACTGACATTAATAAGAACTAAGTAATGTGTTTAATTGCTTTTTTGAACTATAGCCAACAGGAGCTGGAGGAAGGTAAAGGCAAAGAAAAAATGCTGTTACTCTAGCAAATGTGCTTTTTCCCCCCAATATCTACAGTTGCATATTTTGATACAAGATAGAGAAGAGCAAAAATCCTGTATAGTTTCTATCTTTTGGTACAGACGTTTTCTAAAGCAAATCTGAATTAAAAAAAAAAAAAAAAAAAAAACCAAAATATTTGAATGGTACTATAAAGATACTGTGTATAGTTATCAGCAATCATTTCAACAATCCAAAAATCTTAAATATAAGATCTCTTTTACAGAGCAAGACTGTATCTTCTTACTCATCTATGAAAGTCCTGCAATTAATGCTGATAATATCAAACTTTCCTTTAAAAAAATGCCTCTTCAAGACATGATGATAAAGTACAATTCATATTTCAGTGCCTCTATCTGTCAAAGTCACTGCCTCTGAAATTGCAGATTACCGCAGGGATTTAATTCTGCATTTAAACCTTTATAACCCCACTCTCACATCCCTGCTAGCAATTCCATTCTGGGAGCTGCCAATCACTGACATCCGCTACAAATAGGATGTTAAAAAAAAGGAAAGGAAGAGGCTCATTTCAATCTGTGTTTTCACTTTTTCTGACACATCACTGCTAATGGACAGAAAGGGACAGGGCTCTTTTAAATTTCCCTAAGGAGACCATGGGGTAGTGTAACTACAACGAGCAAGCCTTACTGTGCAGAACAAATGAGATCCATTTTCACTACTGCAGCTACATCTATGTGACAGAAGGGATCATGTAAACAAAGCAAGAAAAAAACAAACAAACAAACAAACAAAAAAAAAAAAAAAACAAAAAAAAAAAACCAATTCAAACAGAGCATCCATAGCAGCTGCTAGGGACATGCAACCCAAAAATCACCATAATGCAGGGAGTCCCATCAGCAAACCAGGACTCTAGGTGCTCCAGTCTGGGTGTGCATTTGAACAGCAAGAGACAGCCTGACAAGGTCCACATAGAGGAGGTGGTTGGCCATAACAAGCCAAAAGCAGAAAATGTTTTCCAACCTTTACAGATACTGTGGATCATCAGGCATCTTTCCACAGGCCAAGCAGACCTTGCCCAGTCTAGAGGAATGATTGGTGCTGTGCAACAGATAAGTGTAAGCTCACTGGCACATTTCGAACAGCTGCTTTAAAACTATCAAAACTAGAGAAAGGTGAATGTAAAGAAACTATTACATTTCCTCTGTACAGTGAGACACTCTGAAAATCCAGAACAAAAATGCTGATATTCTTTATACACTACAAATTTTCCCTATGACAGAAACTAGGCAAAAAACACCTTCCCAAGGTGTTTAGAAAAACACCTTCCCAAGGCTTTTCACTGCATGGTGCTGGAAGGATCCTTTTTTTCACCAAATCCTACATACTCTGTTGGAAGCACAGACCCTGCTATCTGTGTGGTGACTTGAGAAAGAGATTTCTCTTTAATGAGTTAATGTAATTCCCAGTGATGTGAAAATGGGTTTTTTCCCCGAGGAAATACAGCTCCTGCTTCCAAAACCGCAAGCCATGACAACCTCCCTGTGTCTGTCTTTTCTGTACTTTGGATAGCTGTTGTGAGGTCTGCTAAGTGCATTGGGCCAACAACATCATGACACAAAATTCCCATAATTCTAGCTCCCATTTCCCAAGCTACAGGAGTCCCACAAATTATGAAGCAATCTGTCCTCTTGACTGTGATGAAAGGAAAATATTACCTGATATAGCCATTTTCAATCCTTTCGATATCTTCATCAACAGTTCTGACAGACAGGCTGTGCATACCAGGGTAGGAGTGCTGGGTGTTGATTTTTGCCATTTTGCTTTACATATCAACATCTAAATGACAGCTGAAATGGGAAAAAAAAATTATGAAAGCTGCAAAAGGAATGTGCTCAGTACCTAAAAGAAGTTCTTTATTAAAACAGTGGAAAAGCAAAAAGCAATTTCGACCATTTGAAGAACAGCCAGTGATATCTACACACACACATGACATGTGTTTCTTGATTTATTTGCAATAGACAGGAAAAAAAAGCCTTAGTGAAGATTCATCATGACCAAAGAAAAAGGGCTACACAACACCACCATCTTTTAGTCTCTGGGCTTTATGGACTACCTACACTGTCATACCTATTATCCATAGTGAAATTGCATTTAAAATCTCAATAAAGAAGGTTAGTGAGAAAGTTAATCAAAAAAAGCCAGGTAATAAATGCGCTAGGACAACCCATTCCAATTTACATTGACTCCCATGTGCTAATTTTATCTATTTTATGATTAAGCTTTTTATTCAAAAATCCTTATTAACCAAGCAGATAATTAATGACATTTACCCCTTAGCTTAATGTAACCCATGCTATAATTCTGTATTATTAAAACTCTGCACTAAACACACACTAGGAGGCTTTATTATAATGCTTCAAAACAGTCTCTGTTAAAGATATTTAGCAGCTCATCTCCTACAAGTTTTTAAAAAGTTATCTGAATTCCTTTCCAGATTTGACCTTCAATGCCTCTCCAAATCCATATCATATCTAAAACTTACAAAATGAGTTTTAAGACTCAAGATAAGTGTCTTACAAATGAAGGACTGAAAGACTTTCAGTGAAAGTTTTGAATTTTTAAAAAAGGAAAAAAAGGGTTTTGAAACTCCATTCAGGAATCATTTTTGTTTGAAATATGACTAGAATGAAATTCTCTCAGGATCAATCAACTCCCTCACACTAGGTAGTGTCCATTTTTCACCTGTAATCCCATGTCTCACTGACCACACAAGATCCACTTTCAACACCAAATGAAACACAGACCTTTCAGAAACTAACTTTGTGACCTGAATTACTCCTGAAGTAAAGCTCGCTATCCGTGATTAGAACGTACTTTCCTAAAAACCAGATACCTGACTTACCCTTCACTCAATTCCCAGATAATTAAAGAAAATAATACACAAGTTTTAAAATCATTTAATATATTTTAAAGTGTTTTTTTAAATCCAGAAATAATGAAATTACTCTAAAAACAACCTATTAACATCACTTAATACTCAAATTTTTTGTTAGCATTCCCCATTAATCATTTTGCCTGAGTGTAAATCAGTACTGAGCCTTGTTCATCCTAATTAACTGACATTTTACTGGGGAAAAAATGGGCATTTTTATTACACATTGATATGAAAAAAAATGAATTCTATCAATCCACTCTCAGATTGGAATGTTCACTCAGAAGAATTAACTTCTAAAGTTCAGATAATTTATGTTAAAAACATAACTTGGAGTTTTAAAAGCTTGATGGTGGGAAGAATTATTCATAAGGTAAGTAATAAAGCATTAATTTTTTTCTAAACATGTAATTTCAGAGCAAATTTAGTACTGAGTTAAGTTCTTGACTAGTTCTGACACTTAACAGTTACACTTATCAGTTCTGGTGATTCACAATTGAATTGATGTCTACCTACAGCAGTTCTTAAAAACAAGCGTCACCTGGCTTATAATATCCAACAAAAGTAAGCAACTCTGTTAAAAAAATAAAACAGTTAAAAGCATGACAAAATAAAACTTTTCTAAACTTTTGGGATGATGTAGATAATTTGCTACCAACACCATGAATTCCCTCACTGAGAAGACACATTGCTTCTGAAAGTGGAGATTAGTGAACAATGTCTCTCCATGTTTCGAATGCTGAATGTGTGGCACGTGGATTTCCAGACACATTTGTGCATCAGTTCCCAAAAGTTTGGTAAAAAAATTTT
Organism: Brachypodius melanocephalos; assembly: GCA_013398615.1. Classification (NCBI taxonomy): domain Eukaryota; kingdom Metazoa; phylum Chordata; class Aves; order Passeriformes; family Pycnonotidae; genus Brachypodius; species Brachypodius melanocephalos. The sequence continues at coordinate 53,038,920 of VZSR01003803.1, forward strand.
AAGCACAGTATTTCTGTAAACTTAAAACTGAAAAGGCTGAAATTTGACTATTACCAATCTGGAGTTAAACGCTTTTAATAGATACTAGAATTAGATATTCCAAACCTTCAGGTTTGAGTGTGCCAATGGAGCACTGAATACAGGAAACCTTATTTAGACTTTCAAAGGCTACGCCACTAAAGAAGCAAAAACAAGTAATAGCATATGAAGTCAAACACTATTTTGGATTTGAAGAAAATGAGAAAACAGAAAGCAAGAATAGGACTAAATAGTCACCTTCACCACTGCAGTTTAATAACAGTTTTCCTCAGGGCTCCACAGGAAAACCTGTTGTTAATGATGCTGATGGAAAGGAGTAGTGATACTGTAAGATCTCAGGACAGCAAAAAATTGTACAGGCAAGAGAAACAAAAGGAGCGTAGGGAATCTCAGGGTGGCCAGCATCAACTACAGCAATTTCTCAGTCCGATGATAAGTGATGTGCAACACAGGCAAAGGGAAACCCATAAATACAGGGGGAAAGCATGCAAGCTACGACCCTATATGCTTCCAAATGAACCATATGCTCTCAGAAAGGGAATCTGAAAGGGTAGGTTTGGATCAAATATTAGGAAGAAATTCTTCACTATGATGGTGTTGAAACACTGGACCATGTTGCCCAGGGAAGATGTGGGTGCCACATCCCTGCAAGTGTTCAAGGCCAGGCTGGATGAGGCTTTGAGCAACCTGGTCTAGTGCAAGAGGAGTTGGAATTACATGGTCCTTATGGTCCCCTTCAACCCAAACCACTTTATGAACTTATGACATAGGTACAGCTCAATGAAACAGTGTCCTCACTGCATGGCAGGCTTGCTGACACAACTGACAGTTTATACATGGAACATGTTAATGACACAAAAACCACTAAAACTGCTCCATGGAACAACGGTGCAGACTTACTGGGAATACTCTAAATCTTTCTCTTAAACAGAAAGATAAAGCAGAATAACAGCATGGCAAGAAGGATTAAAGACATGGAAAAGGGAGAAAAAAGAAAATGGAGTCTGCTCACCCTAAAAAGGTGAAGACTAAAAGGTTATAAAATAAAAATATGTAGATAAAATTTCAGTTCATTTCAGATCCCTTACAATCATTTCAGCTGTAAAATTCACTTTCAGTATACAGTGTGGTCTGAACTCTTATTCTGCACTGGAGGAAAGGAGGGGGAGAAAATTTCACAGAAAAACAACTCCACTATTAAGCAATAAAATACATTAATATATTTTTGGAAAGAGGTAGGAAGAGTGGATGAAAGCATGTTACATGTGCCCAGCTGTGGTAGAGAGAGACTGAACACAGGACTGATAGAAATAAGCAGTGAGGTAATCTGGGTATAGTGCAGGTGCTGAGACTTCCTGAAGCAACACGGTTTGGCACTGCCTAAAGCCCATGAAGTTCTGACAAATTACTACCTATTTATTTAATGAAGAAGAAATATTTGTTCCTTCCAGGCCTCTAAGAACCCTAATGATAAATGTTTTTACTAGTCTAGGGAGGAGATTGACATTTCAACATTGGATGCAAAATATGGCAAGTAACCAACTAAGGAGCAGCTCAAGAGGAGTCAGCCAAAAAAGTCCTGAAAGAGTCATGAGGCTCTGCAAACACCTTCTGCAGGGCCACTCAGAGATGGCTCCAACCATCTGGGACCTGCAATCCCAAAACTGCCATTAAATGCTCGTTCTCACAAGGCAGTTTTAAGAAGTGAGTAGAGCTCAGCTTCATATTTAAAACCACAATTGTTACAGCAATGGGATGGGCTGGCTTTGGCTGGCTGCCAAACGCCCACTCAGCTGCTATTGCACTTCCCCTCCTCAGCAGCCCAGCAGGCAAAAGTCAGATGAGTAAATTCATCATGGATCAAGAGAAAAAAGAGGAAGAAAAAGGACATTGGAAGACCAATTGTCATCACAGAAAAATGGGCTCAAACTGGAGAAAATTCAATTTAGTGCAAATTAAAGTAGAGTTGGATTGTGAGAAACAAGGACAAAACCCTCTACCACTCATTTTTTCCCAGATTCAACTTTACCCCTACATTTGCAACACCTCCACCCCCTCTATCCGACCCAGCAGCAGAGGGCCTGGGAAATGAGAGGCTGCAGTAAGTCCATAATGTTTCCTCCTTGCCAATCCTTCCTCCTCACACTGTGCTCCTGATCCAGTGTGGGTCCTTACTGCAGGCTGCAGTCCTTCACAAACTGCTCCAGTGTGGGTCCACTCCACAGGCTGCAGTCCTGCAGGATAAGCCTGCTCCAGTGTGGGTCCTCCATGGACCACAGTTCTTGCCAGGAGAACCTGCTCCTGCACAGCCTCCCCTCCACTGGCTGCAGCCGGCTTCAGGAAATGCCTGGCCTCACCAAAGTGTCCTCCACAGTGGGTGTCTGCTCCTCATGGTCCCCTCCAAGAGTTGCAGGGGAATCCTGCTCCAGTGCCCACAATACCACCTCTGCTCCTTCTTCTCTGGTCTCGCTTTCTGCAGAGACAGTTTTCACCCTTTTTTTCCCCTCAGTCCCCACACACTGCCTTTGTGGCTTCCTACTTTTTCTGAAGTGTTTTCTCCCTAAAGCGCCACCACCTTGGCCGTAGTGGATGAGTTGGAGCTGGCTGGAGCCATCTGTGTCCAGCACAGGCAGCCCTGGCTGCTGCTCCCATCAGGTCCCACAGCTCCTGTCAGCCCCTGGGTGCTGCACCCACCCCCCAATGGTACCTGCCTTTTATAAATATTATCTCCTACCTGGGAATCACACTCTCTGCTCTCAATATTTAAAACTAATCATTACACTGAGGTAAAACTTGATTACCTAAAGGCTGACAAGTCTGGTATATCCACATTATGCACTTAGAACAGGTATTCAGCTCACAAGTGATTTAACAAGAGAAAGAGACAGACAGACACATAGTCCTCTGAGCCTCAACCGAGTCACACAATTAAGCAAAACTTGAATTCCTCCTAGCTCTTGAAAGATTGGCATCCTTACCAATGCCTCAACTCGAATTTTAACATGCGTTCTCATCCAGTCTTTTCTGCCTTACTACCAAATGTGCTTACCTAAATGAGATTGATAATCCCACACTCAAGAACATTGCTTTTCGGTGCCTAAATCACTGAGACTGAAACTACAGCTAAACGAGACATATGTATTATCCTACTAAAAATGTAACAAACTACATACATTAATGATAGCACTCTCTGCTTGAAATGAAAATCATCAGGCTCCTTTATGCTCTTCCTTTTCATTATCAACTGAAGTTTTGTGTCAAACTATTTTAAAAGCACTGTCTGGTATAAAAGAAATATTTTTAACAAGACAGACAGTTGTTTGACAACAAATATGAGTTAAATTAACATATGAAAATTTTGGAATCACGTAAGTATTTCCTAATTTTAAAAATCAGGTTCCACTTATCTCTTTAAACTACATCATTAGAGACCTGGAACTGGAGCTACAAAGGCTGCAGTACCTAAATTTCAGGAGCTCTGCCATCCAGTGGATTTCCTGAAGTAGGAATGCAGAAATGCAGGTAAGCAGGAATAAGGCACTAAGAAGGAAGCTACATTGTGAAATGACTGAAACGAAACTGGGATACTGAGAATAACTGGGATTCTAAATCCAGGCCAAAAGGAGTGGCACCCAATTCACAGCCATAACTCCCCTCTTTCTCAAGTTGATTCACCTCTTTGCAGCAAATTGCACTGTGCTGAGCAGCTGCAGCTCAAAAATGAGAAACCTTTCAAATCTGCTTCAGATAAAACAAGACAAAACCAGTTTTCCTCTTTTTTTCCAGAGCCTGCTACCAGTAGATTATGGGATTCAAACAACTTTCTCATGGGTTTTCAGTGCTCTGAGAACACCTATGGCAGCAGGAGTATCTGTTTTCAGCACCCACTGCAAATTGGACACAGTCCGAGGCCTCTGAGCAGCTTTGTGGCCTGGGTTTCAGACAATTTTGCATCTTCTCAGCAGGAAAACCCCCCCAGCGCAGAGGCACACACTTTAGTATTACAAACAATAACAAATTTAGGAAGTTGATAGCTATCTGCTAAGCCATCAAAGTGAGTTCTGCAGCCTATCAAACATTTGTGAAGGATCTGTGAATAACTGTATTCTCCCTCTCAAGAGCACAGAGAGTTCACGTTTGGGCTACTCCAGCAGTTCCCTTTTGGGGCAGAATATGCAACCCAACCTAACTTAATTCAAAATTGTTAACCAAGATTTAATACACCTGATACAAAGTAAATGTAGTTGTTTATCAAGAAATAATGACAGATCAAGCTATTTACACCATTATTTAGTATTCTTAAAGCTTATTTGTTTAGAGTAAAAGGACTACAGGAAGAAAATATGGCAGAATTCAAAAAAGAGCTTTTCAAGGTGAAATACGTATCATCACCACAAAGTAAACGACGACTTTACATATGATTTTATAATGCATCCTATGTGTTTGTGCACTTGTTAAAATACTGTTCTTGAAGCTTTCAGCATTTTATTTATTACTATGGAAGCAGTGATAAGCTGTATAGGATCACTTATATCATTTTAGTTAAGACATGTTCCAAATCCTCATACAGCCTCTCAGGTTCAACCCTGATAAGCCTTTGGGATTTATTCTGGGATCTGACCTCCACCTACATGATCCTTGTTATATCACTTGCTAATAGTTGTAGCTCAGCTGTGCATTATGTATCTTGTGTATGTTCCGTGTGACAGGCTGCAGTTCCAAGGATTCAGCCAGTAATGGCAACAAATGGAGATCAAAGACTGGACAATGGAACTTTTAAATAACAACGTGATTTGAAGACAAGGCATAATCTTTTCTTTGATTATTTGGAGGTTTGTAAATTCACCTGCAGACTGGACTCTGGCACACTCCTATGGAAATCAGCTTTGTATGAAGGCTATCAGATCAAGCTCACGGAGTTCAAGGAACAATCAGCAGTACCAACTTGCCCTCATGAATTCATGAGTTTAAATCAACAATTCTTAAATTCTAGGATCTCTTTTAAAAGCACGCTTTTCAAAATTTATTACTCTCTGCTACATCATATGGCATTTTCTACAGGCTATGAGCACTGACATCCCCTGAGAACGCACATAATTTATATGCATAGCCTAGTAGCCTCTGCACCAACCAAGGATGTCAAATACTCTACCTTTCACAGGTACTTTAGATGTGCATGCACTTCACAAAGCACTGCATTATTCATGTATGTATAATTTATAGTTTTAGAATGAAATGCACATGATTACCTTTGATCTATTTGATGGCTGAATGTCTGGCACCTTGTAGTACCAAAATAATCATTTAAATAAATTGAATTATTTGGACCGAGTTTCCCTTCAGTAACTATGAACTATTAGCAATATAGTTCAATTTTCTAAGATTTACTAAAGTTTTCTGCAGACCATTTTCTGCAGATGAATTCTTTTTTTAGACTGGAAACTTTTCAGGAGAAACAAGCTGGAAATTGAGTTTAACATTGTAAACTAAAACACAGTAAATTAAAAATTACAGCTGACTGGACAAGCAAGTCACATCATGTTTCTGTTGCCAGTATGGGTTAACATGGTGCAGGTATCCATGTTTCTATACAGCAAATAACCTCTGGGCAAGGCTTCTTCAGCCACTGTCTAAAATTCACTGTTCTCCCACTGTCTCCTGTCAGTGCATTCAAGTATCCAAGTATTCAAGAGGTAACTCTTAAAAGAGAACACAGCAGGGGTATGAATACAGCACAAACACAGCAGGTTTACACTCCTGAATGTGTGCCTATAAAATAAACACGTATGTTTGCATGTGTGCACGTGCATCCATGTGAAAGTCACCCATTTTAATTCACTCCCTGCCCACTCTATGTAGACTGTTGGAGCCAATCCATTTGGCTGGGGAAGGGAAACACGAGAGGTAAATCGTGTCACGTTTCACAAGCTGTAAGGAGGCATCCTACCAGAGAGGATTTAAGAGATGCTAATGAAAAGAGATGGCAGCATTGGAGAAGGCTTCAGGACAACGTGCTGAACCAAAATGACTGAGCTTGGGTGCAAATTGGATGACAGAAGGCAAAGCTGAGACACGCTAATATGGAAGGATGATGTATAATTTTTTTAAAGCTGTTGGGCTCTTCCCTCAAGTCATTCACTACTTGTTTACCATGATTACCCTTGCTGATTCAACACCCTGAATCCCATTTTCATCTGCAACATGTATTTTTCTAATCAGATGTTTTTAGCATGCATACTCAAAGAAAACAACATAAAAAATACCAGAGGGAAAAAAACTCAAAGAAAACAATGTAAAAAATACCAGAGGAAAAAAACCGAAGTGCTGACTGCAGACACACAGTTACGCTATTTCAAAATCTGTAACGCCTGAAACTACAGATGTAGTTTTTTACTCAGTTGTAAAAATGAAAATTACAGATTTTAACCACAACAATCCTTTAACTATTTGCTTTGAATGCAGCAACTACAAATCTAGAAAACAAAATATAGTTAAACAGGTAGATCAACAGGTACCAACATTTACATTTAACATCATTTCTTCAGAGATCTAAAGTAATGTTCATGTCATTTTTCCTTGTCTTCTTTAGACTTTTCCTCTTGGCAAATGAGAGAATCTTGTGTTAGAGAAAGACTGATTATAGTTATTATTGTATCTTGTACATTCTTAGGCAGACTATGGACTGGATTACACTACAGGACTTTTGCGAAAGATGTCACATTTCTAGAACCAAGGTCAATTTATTGGAAGCATCAGAAATCCCTGCAAAATTATTCCCTTTCACTTCCTGTAGTATTTGCTAGCAGTTTTTTATATAGGGTTTGACAGCTTCATGCTTACACCACAGGCACCAGACAGTGGAGAAGTTAAGAGACACATGGATCAAGCTACTAAAATTAAGCATCAGTCAACAGGAGTGGAGTAAGTCTCTTCAGCCCCACTTCTGTTCAGATTTGTGCCCTGAATCCAATTTAGTTGTAAGTGCACAGATCTCTGCACCAATTAGTCAAATTAACACTTTTCTTTAAAACTAAATAAATAAAGTTTCCGTTTCCATTTCAAGCTTTTGAGTTAAGGCTTGGAATTGGACTCTGATGCAGGACATGATGCCACGGGCATGACAGAAAGGGAGGCTTGCTGCCTCCTGCTCCAGGCTCACCTGCCCACGCTCTCCTCCGCAGCATCCGAACTCTGGCGCTCCGTCCGTCTGTCGGTCGGTCCGCCTGCCTGGTCGCGGAGCCGCGGCGCTGCGGGCAGCGCTGCCCTCGGCCGGCCCGGACGCGCTCCGGCGGCGCCGGGAGCGGCGGCAGCGCAGCCCGCGCGGCCCGGCGGGGGCGGCGGGGCAGGGCAGGGCCTGCCGGGCCGCTCCTCCGCGCGGCGCGGGCGGATTACGGCCGCGGCCCAGCGCCTAAGCCCGGCTCACCGGGAAAAGCCGCTCGATGGGCTTTGCGATCCTGTTAAGTTCTCGGAGAGGATCAAGACGTCAAAGGGGCTCGGCGGCGCCCCGGCACATTTCGTGCCACGCCGAGGAAAGTTGGGAGCCCGGCGCGGGCAGGACAGGGCACGGCAGGGCCGGCCCGGGGCCGCCGGCGGAGCCGGGATCCGCAGCCCCGGGCGGCGACGCGAGGAGCCCGCGGCAGCCGCTGTCCCCGAGCGGGGCGGAGCCGTGCCCGGGCAGTGCTCAGCCCTGCTGGCCGCGGCCCCCCGCCCTGAGCCGGGCAGGGTCCGGCTGCCGCCTTCCCCCTCCTGCTGCGCGTCAGCCGCCGCCCGGGCCGGGCCGCCGGGGGAGCCCGTGCGGAGCGGGGAGATTCGGCGGCGGTCCCGGCCGCGCTCGAGAGGAGAACTCGGGGCGGCAGGGAGAGCCGGCTCCCCGCCGCCCTCCCCTCGCACACACCGCCCGCGGCTTCTTCATCTGCCGCTGGCCGAGGGGCCGGAGGCAGCGGGGATCCCGCTCGGGAGGGGACGTGCCGCAGTCAGCTCGAACCGCGTCCCTCTTGGCAGCCGTCGGGGAATGGATTTCCCGGGCCTCGGGCTCCGCCGTCCCTGCGATCCTGCCCGAGTGGAACCGCGGGGGGATGATTCCCCACAGCCGCTCCCAGCACTGCTGCTGCGGCCGACACCCTCTCCATCGTGAGAGGCGCTTCTCCTCGCGGTGCCGATGAATAGGTTTCTTCTTCAGTGCTCTTGCCTTCGCTCCCTGACCTCCTTGAGGGTGCTGACCCTCATTTTCCCATGAAGAAGCTCCCCCAAGGCTTTCACACTCTCTCGAACTCTACCTGTTCAGTTCTGATTCTGCTTTTCACAGGGTTCAGAAGAGCTGGAAACAAAGAGTGTGTATGATTCATAAAATGACTCTTCAGCTGGGAAATGTCAGCAGAAGCCATGTCATTCCTAACTGAAAGGCTGCTGCACTTTGCTGCATATCAATTAAGCTAGATTGAACACAACTGAACATTAAAAATGCATTCTAGGTGCTTTTACATAAGAAAGATTAACCATATTGCACAAAAGGGACTGAGGAGAGGAAAAGACCGTGGCTAATACTCTTAAAACCCCATCAGAAACTCGAGGTGTCTGTCTCCTATAGCTGTCACACCAGTCTTCAGAGTAACAGGGTTTTTGAGGATCAGAATTGAAACCCTCGGCAGAAAAGCAGAAGGGAGAAAGCATTTGAAGAACATCTTTTTCCATGTCCTTTCCCGCTGAACTGACCTCTCAGGAGTGCTCCAGACAGCATTTTGGAAGCACTGGGATGGCAGCTAACCGAGTGTGCACCAAGTGCCAGGCTGCTGTTGTCCCTCCCAAGGCTCAAGCACTGGTTGCACTTCCCAGGTGTTACATGTAAGATACGCACCCCTTGCAGCTCCTGGCTTCCTCGTCAACCAAGGTCTAGTTGTACATCTTGCCCTTATGGTCTGGTTGCTACGAGAAGGAAGCCTGTGAATGGAACACAGGAAAAAGCTGCGGAGACTTCCAGAAGGTCCCAGATCTGGACAGTAAGGGGATCAGGCTGAATCAACAAAAATGAATGTCCACATTCAGAATGGCATCACTTTCCAGAGGCTGTCATTGCATTCAGTGGTACTCCTGCAAGAAATTCTGGAGAAAAGACTGTGTTAAAGTTATAGTACATCTTGTAGTACCTCAAAACCAGTTGCCTAGGAATTGAAGATGACAGGAAAAAAAATTCTGTTTTCAGTTTTCTGAATTGTTAGGTATAAATTAAAACAGGCTTATTCAGGGAGCAAAGATCGTTTCTTTCCAATATTTTCATAATTTCCATGAAATTTTCTTTTCAAGTTTAGTTCTTGCTTCATTTGTACAATCATTAAGCCAGTCCCCTGAGAACCATCAACAAGTAGGTTCAACCTGCTGACAGCTGCAAGATACCATCCATCAAAATTATTGTGTTCATCAAGGCACTATGCATGATTTATTTCAGTGGCCTTAGATAGACACCTCTTTAAAACACAACCATGAATTACCATATCTAATTTCAACAAAGTATTTTTTAGTTTTATATGCTAACTAAAGATTATTTTTGTGCCACAATGTCTGCAATTAAGCAAAGCCTCTGTAATAGTTTGCAACTGGAAATTATAGTTAATAAGAAAAGGAAAATCTGGAGTTCCAGCACAGTTGGACTTCAGTGATCCTTTTGTGTCCCTTCCAGCTCAGGATATTTTGACTCTATAAAAAGATCCAATTATCCAAGGAGGAAAAAAAAGCATCCTTTCACTGCAATAAACTGCAAGTTCTCAGTTGCTCTAAACTGGTATAGGTCCCAGGTAATCAATGGAGTTAAGCTTATTTACAGTACCTGTGGCTTTGTCTACACAGATCCATTTTGAGGAGCACTGACATTATTCTGATAATTCTCTCAAGACTGCTGTGCTCTGCAATAAAGCACTGCCAGGATGCATGACAAAAGAATAAGGATAAATAAATAAATAAATAAAGGAATGTGTTCTAAAATCTCATTTTCTTCAAACTGAGAAATCATAATTTCCTGTTTGCATTGTAGCTCTGCTCTGTTTCTTCTGATTGTTCCACTTCAGAGGAATCAAATGAACAAAGGTCTGTGAAATAATTGGACTGAATTGCCAACCTTAGAAAAGCTCATTTAGTTTTGTTCCCAGGAGAAACACTGATTAGATCTGCCTTAGAAAGCCATTCTCATTTGAACAATGCGAGTTATGATTTGTAGAGGACCTGCAGAATTGGAGTTCCACTGAACAAAATTGTGAAGTTAACATGTGCAAATGCAAGACAAAAAGATTCAAAAGACAGAATAAATAAAAACAAAGAAAAGAAACATCCAAATGAGGTATGTAAAATCCACATCACAAGTATTTTCACAGTTTTTGAACAGCCTTATCCTGTGAGGAACTGACTACTGTAGAAAACTGAACATAGCCAAGCTGCTTTCATAAACTAGCCCCACTAGAGCCAAGAATGTCTAGATAAATAAAAGCAAAAGGTCACACATACCTATTTAGTGTTCTACACTGTAATCTCCATGTTATCCTAATTATAAGTGAACGAGCTCTATTTATTTTACCTTACTCTGGACCACTGGGGTGAGGTACAGTAAGGGGGAAAGATAGGAGTCTGGTATTCTTTTTTTGACCAAAATTAATGAGCTTTTACCTGGCTTGAGTAAAAATAAATGCTGAATGCACAGTAGCTGCTGTGTCCCTTTGAAATCAATGAAAAACATCCCACAGGTTTTGGTGTAACAGGGTTGGGTCCTCGTGACATGCACAAAAGCCTTAGCATCCATCTAAAGCCAGTCATTTTTCCAAGCAAAATCGCAGTGCAAGGCTGAACTATCCAAAGAATCAATGGTAACCCTCTAACTTTGTTTGGTGTTCTTGCCGCAGCAAATGGAGGCATTTGCCCAAGAGCAGAGCAGGGTCCAGGCAGGTGAGGAGCCTTCCCGCCTACGGTGGCAGCCAGTGTCCCGCTCGGTTTGGTCACACAGCTTTCACGAGTGTCCCGCTCGGTTTGGTCACACAGCTTTCACGAGTGTCCCGCTCGGTTTGGTCACACAGCGTTTCACGGGTTCCTAGGTGAGGTGTGGAAACTCCTTCCCATCTTGTATGAGTCAAACTGCCTGAGGACACAGGCTCCGTGAGCCGTGCAGAAGCACTACAGACGATCAGGGAGCTGTGGAATTCTGCTGTTAGTTTTCATGCGCCTCTATTTAAACAAACACATTAGCAAATGCTTGTTAATGTTCCCCGGATGGCTGGCTTCAGATAACAAGTATACACAAGAGCACTTACTTTTGTGATGCTGGTTCTCAGGACAATCCTGTCTCTTAGTGAAAATAAAACTATCCTGCTGTCTCTAGGGGAATTTCAGCAAAATGCTAGTCAGGCCTGAGGCACTGATAGGGAGACAGCCCAGCTGCTCCAAACAAAATGAATTGACATTTCCAGTCACATAATGGCGGTCCCTTAGCAGCAAGCACAGGATAGAGAGACACCTATGTGAAATATAAATTAGACCTTAAAAGCCTTTCCCATTGTGCTATATGATGGCAGTCACTGCCAGTGCTAGGCCTCACTAATGAGCCTGAGGAAACCCAGCTGACAGTCTGCAGCCAAATGTTGGTAATCACAGATTAAAGATGTCTCTTCCATGAGCTCAGAAATATCTTTACTTGGATCTATCATCAGCCTGCACAGGCTCTGTGATGGACTGTTCTGAGATAAAGGAGACAAATGATCAGTGGTACAACATCTCTGACTGCTGTCTGTAAGCACTGTGTCAAGTTGTAAACTTAGAACTAAAAAATGTGTATATGAGGGCTAACAGCTCCAAGTGTCCTTGTTCTGACTCTCATTGTTCTGACCCTCATCTCAACAGCAGTTTGAGTAGTCAAATGCTTCTTAGCAGATAGCAGTGACTTACCTCAACAACTGAGGAAAGAGGAGAAGAAAAAGTCCTATCCACTTAGTTTTAGGGGTTGGAACTAGATGATCTGTAAGGTCCCTTTCAACCCAAGCCATTCTATGATTCAATGATTTTCCTTGGAGTTTTTTTAGGCAACACCCTTTATTTCCATCTGCTGTACACAAGGCTCGAGGTGTATACTCACTAATACTCATGTTACAGTAGTCATAAAAAGCAACCATTTGAAATGTGACAGAAAGTTCGATATTTCAACAGAGTGCTGAGTTCTGCAGAATCTTCATTTATCTGGCACTGTTAAATGACTTTCTAGGGCTTTCTGTGGATCAGAGATTAAAGCAGGGCAGGAGCTGTACAGCTCATACAAGTTGGCTAAGGCGAATGTGAAATGCTGAAATAAGAAACGTTTTTAAAGAACAAATATCACTGGCTGGGACAGGTGGGAACTGTTGTCTTATGAAATGGAAACAACCACAGACAACAAAGGCAAAGACTCAGGAAATCTTTGCCAATGCGAACATTTTGTATACAGGCTTTGCTTAAACAAACCATCGGTCTGAGAGCTGGGGTCAGTGACTGATGTGCTCCTTTGCTGATGTACCTGAACTGAGCATGTTACTGGCTCTCACTGTAATCTTGGTGGGAGACAGGTTCCTGCTGTATGATTGTTTTGTCTCTCTTTGGCGAAGATGCCTTCTTCTGTGGTGTGAGTGATAGGCTATCTGTGCCCTATCTCCTTTAGGCTTGCACACTCACATGGCTACAGCTTGATAACTTACCATGGCCTGGCATAGCCCATCAGAGCTGACCAGAATGCAGATATTCCCCCCAGACAGTGAAATCATTCTGGTTTCATGCCAGCTTATCCTAGTTCCATACCAATAGGAATTTTATTTCAGCAAACTAATAACATACTTGAAAGTACTATTACAGTAGTCAAAGACCTTCTATAGCAGTAGCTACCAGCAAAACCTAAGTTTCAAAGTTGGTGCTCCCAGTGCACGAGGAATGAGGAGGAGTTTTGAGGAGGAGCTGAGGGATCTAGGGTTATTTAGCCTGGAGAAGAGGAGGCTCAGGGAACACCTTCTTGGTATCTACAGCCACTTGAGAAGAGGGTGCCAGGGGGGATTGGCCTCTTCTTCCAGGCAACCAGTGACAAGAGAAACAGCCTCGACTGTCTCAAGTTGTGCCTCTTTCCCCAGGTAAACCTGTGGAATTGCCTTGGGGGTGTTACAGCTGTTTTTATGGGGCTCAAGGCAGGGGTATCAAGATGTCTTTGACAATATCTCTGTAGCACCTATGAACACTATTCTGTTTCTTGTCATATTCAGAGGGACATCAAGGCACTGTAATGCATCACTCTGGATTAGCAAAGGGATTGCAACTAATCTTCTGATGTCACTTGAAAGTCAAATGAGAAATGGCAGCACAGCTGCCATTGGGAAAAGGGATTTCCCAGAATGGTGCCTTCTTTTCAGCAGTGGGAAAACTCTGAGTGTTTTTTTCTGAGGGCTAGAGACAGACCCAGAAAGATTTTGGGAAAAGCTTCAGAGGCTGGCAGTAAAACAGGAGAATTTATGAGATTAACACTGCTAAAATCCTCAGCAGCTAATAAGACTTAGCAATGCTTGTACTTTCCCATGCACAGAACAACATAGTGGCTGATTTGATGCTGGTAATTGTTAGAGGGGAAGGAATGATTTCACAGAATATATTCATTAGGTTTAGTTTCCATTTTATTGCCTTACATATAAAGAATAGCCCTGAAGGATGAGTTTGATGAGCTTAGCAAGTAGCATTCCTAAAGTTTATCCTTAAACCCTTTTCTCTTCCAAGGGAGGTGGGGATTTTTAGAAAGCATGATGTGCTAGGTGTTCTGTACAGAAATAAGGAGATTTAAACTGAGCTTCAGACACTTGTGTCATGCTACTGAGAGACTGGGAAGGAGGCCTCTGCAGTTTCTTCTGCCCCTTCCATTGCCATGCAGATGTCTTTTCTAGAGAAGAGCTAAGAGAACTTTTGGCGTTAACACCCTTCTTTGAGTGACAAATAATATTTAATTCTAGGGCAATTTCATTTATGTTGTCCTTATCCTGAAAGCATGGACTGGTCAGTATAGAAACAGCTGGAGAATTCAGAGGTAGGCAAGCCAGATGTCTGGTTTGCATGGCAATTCTGAGCCAGGTAACTCATCCACATGGACTCTAAATACAGAAGAGGACTGTCTTCTCCAAAATCAAAACCTTGAAATGTGAGCAATCATCATTCACAAGGAAACTCCATTCAACTTTCATAACTATGTCAAAAATACAGCATAAAAAATGAGAGAAGTCAACTTCAGAAACTTCTGATAGCTGAAGTAAAGCCCCAGCATTCAACAACATCAAATCGTGATCAGGCTGTTCTTGGCACTGCAGAAATCACAGTTATTTTCAAAAATAAATCATGAAGATGTATACTACATCAAAACTATTGGAAAGGGACATTGCAGCTTGTTTCTTTTTCTGAAAGATGTAGGGAGGTTGGGGAACTACGTCACTGCTGCAGTCATTTCAAAGAATAACAAAACTAAAATTAGGACAGTACTCTAGAAATTGCTGTACTACACCAAAGTCAGTAGTCACTTTAATCGTGGCTATGTTTTGTTTATGGATAATATGCAGGAGTGAACAGTAGAGGGTGTTAGCTTAAAGGAAAACTTGAGTTAACTCTGTGGAATATGTCCTGTTTAATGCAATTCACAACAAGAAAAAATCAGGTGCTGGGAAGTGCCTTTTTCTTGGTGTAAATGGCACTAGGGAACCAAGTCCATGACGTCCATGACATCACCTCAAGAGCAAAGTAAAGGGAAAAAAAAGGATTGCAAACAAACCCCTCTGAAAATCATAGAATTTTAGAATTATTTAGGCTGGAAAAGACCTCTAAGATCATTGAGTCCAGCTATTAACCTGGCACCCCTAAACCATGTCCCCAAGTGTCCCGTCTACACATCTTTTAAATACATCTGGGGATGGCAACTTCACCACTACCTGGACAGCCTCTTTCAGTGCTGGACAATCCTTTCAGTGAAGAAGTGTTTCCTAATATCTAGTCTGAACCTCTCCTGCCACAGTTTGAGGCCATTTCCTCTCATTCTGTCATTTATTACTTGACAGAAGAGACTGCTCCCCTGTTTTTATGTCATTCATGACTAATTAGTAGACTTGAATGATTTTTCAATGTAGTTTGCAGATTGGATAATTATTCTTTTGATGACTTTTTGGATAGTAGCTCAGAAAATGTTTTCAATTCGATTTTTTTTATAGCAAGCCTCAGTATCAGTAGATTTGCCTTTGTTTTCTGCAGTTTCCTAGTGTCAAAACAATTTTTTCCACTCTTCACATAATTAGCCAGATATAAATGGTAATGGATATAAATGGACAAACCTAAGCCTCTCCTGCAGTACTCACCAGAGGGAATGACTCTACTGACAGGGCTCAGTGCTATTTTAGGTGCTGTGGATTATTTCCCCCAGCATCTAGCAGCCAGACAAAATGAGTCTTTAATAAGTCTTATGTCGTATATGCCAGTCTGAACCAGATGTCTTGGACACTCTTAGACATCTCAGGTAGCTCTGGACTGATGTTTAGGCAGCTGGACTTCATCCTGTTTGTTTCAGTTCTGTGGGTTGGTAGAGAAAGAATATATAGAGAGATTTTTAAAATTCCTTAATTTATTTAGAGTTCCTCAGGAAACATATTTGTGGTACAGCATTCATGAGTATCACATCTAAAATCCTGAATCATGGGACTTTGCTCCCTTTTCATTCACTTAGATGCTAAATCTGTGTCCTAGACACACACCAAGTGCTTGCATTTAGATTTCAGCTCTCAGATGAGAATTGTCAAGAATTCTCAATTCTCAATTCTCAATGTGAGTCTTACCACAAACTTGATTACCTTTATTTTTGTACATTTCAGTGTACATTTAGTCATAAAACCCTATGAACATCACGAACGAGACACATTTTAGAAGTATTGTACAGTTGTAAGTACCAGGTGGGTTTTATGGGGAATTAACATACAGGTCACGTACATTTGTGTCCAGAGTTCCTGTGAAAACAAGCCCTCACACTTATCTGGGGCCGCTGCTGGGAAGATCAAAAGGGCAGTGCCACTGAGCTCAGCATTACACAGCTTGTAAGAAGTCCAAAGCCCTTGGAGAAGTGTTTGTAATTTAATTCAAGAAAAAAAAAAAAAAAGCCCAAACAGCAATAGATGTGCATGTAGATACAACATATAATACAGCTTAGTTTGTTATTACCTACTTTTCCAGAGCCACTGCATAAATATTCTGAGATCTGTGTTTGCTGGTTTCTGTGCAGGAGTGGCCTTGTCCTCTCAGCTTCTCCCTGACTTCTCAGAAGTTAAAAAACTGTTTGCCCCTGCAAAACATCTGCAAACCACATACACACAAGGTCACATTTATAGAGGAACAAAAGTTTTAGTTGCTGGTGGGAGGTGAGGAATTTTGTGTTCAGTGCTTTGGCATGCTGTGAATTTCGAAGCTTTTGCAGCCTGGTTGTACAGGTAATGGTCAAGACTGGTCAGACTGGTCATTTGATTGTATTGATCTCTTAAAGCAGCACAAAGTGGGTAGGCTTGGAAAAGGGAAAGAAAAAGGACCACAAGCTATTAGTCAGCTGCCAGTTTGTCACTAGGAAAGTTCCTCTTGGTGGATCAGACACCCTGATCCACCAAAATGTCACACATTTATGAGAGAAAGGATTCCCAAAGTTCCCACCAACCATGGAAAATGTTGGGGCTTTGCTGTTTTGCGCCAGTTAAAAAGCACATCCACCAAAGCTTTCCAGCATAACCCATTTCTCTGTGGAGTTAAAACCTGCAATCTGCTGCTGATCTTACAGACAGAATTAAGCTAAAGATTCCATGGTAAGAAAATGAGAAAGAAGAGGCAAAGAAAATTAATTTTTGTCCTTTAGCACACAAAGGAAGTCTGTGTAGCTCTTGTGCTTGGGCTGAAAACACACAGTGACCGAGTGTAGCTGCTCTCTGACCCCAAAGGCTGGCAGAACTGAAGGGATCAGCAACCACAGCATTGCTCATCCCAGCCAGAGCTAATGTGGCTGAATGCATTTAGCCATATATTTAATTAAGGGAACAAACAGGCCAACACTCAGCTGCCAGCCCTGCAGGCATACTCACAATGTAATTGTCTGGAAACATATTTTTAAATTCATGTGCAAAAGATATTTAGGCATTCAATACAAAGCTGTTAGGCTTAAATGCTGCCTCTTGTTTGTTGAGGAGGGTCTGAATTTCCTTCGTCTGTAAAGCAGCTGCATAAAACAAAGATTGATAGTAAATCCTGGCATGAATTTTCTTGTGGAAGAAATTTTCTCTGGTGCTATACCTCTTATAATTTATCCACAGATTACCCCATGTTACCCATTAAGATGTAACTTTAAAAAAATGGTAATTAAATACCAAAATATGCTTCTGTTTAGGAGGAAAAGGACCAAGATAAATAATGAAGGGTGTAACATATATAGCACACCCTGCCTTGGTGTCTAGTCTGCCACCATTCCATGAGCTATCTATTAAATCCAAGAACATCTTGCCTTTTTATGGACAATTCCGATTCAGTATCCATGACTTCCTGTAACAGTAATCCCTACAAAAACTTGCTTAGTCCTTGTATTTTTTTATGCTTGTATTTATCTATTTTAATAATTTGCACACCTAGCAAGGGCAAAGCTCTTTCAGTTCAAGGTGACTTTCATGTTAGATCAATGAAAACAGCAGAAGAGAATAAACAGGCAGCATCTGTGGGTGGTAAACGAATGCAGTGTATGTGAAAAGACTTTCAGAACAAAACCAGGCTCTGCAGACAGGGGGAGAAGGTTGAAAACATAAAGTGCAGTAGAAAGAAAACAAAAATCCATTCTTCGAGGTTTGCCATCTGTATTCACTGTGTTGCCTGAATTTACTCCCCTCACACATTCCTTGATTAAAGATTTCAGTTTCCATTTCATCTGTGCAAAGTGAATAGATTCACAGCATGTTGTATTAGAAAGAGCATGGAGAGATGGTGATTTTATGAATTTCTGTCATGTAAGGAGACCACCTCCCCCCAGGACTCCCCTGTCATGCTCCCAGCACAGTCCCACAGATCCCAGCCACCAGGGAGAGCTCCAATGCCTGAAGAGCCAGAGCCTGCAGCAGCTCCAGCAGCTCCAGCAGCGCCCGGAGCGCAGCAGAGGCAGTGGCACTGCAGCCTTCAGCCAGCGCCTAACAGGACACTCCAAGAAGGTGTCGTGTCAGTGATCTGTCTGAAGAGAATGTTGGGCTTGAAAAGTCATCATCCCCAAATATGTATTACTTATTGCTGTCCCGGATTCTGTTTTCAAGCACAAGCACCCAAGCTCTACATTAACTCTGAGCCTATGAGCAACTGTGTAGCACCAGTCTTGTAGAGTGGATCTTAAACCAGTGCAGGCTGCGTCTTGTCTGGGCTGATCAATGCAGCATCAGTGCTGCAATAGCCACTGTCAGGTGGCTTCTGGTTGACTCAGGGGTGTTTGCAAAAAAATGTCTACATACATACGACATAAAACAAAGGTGAGGTGTACAGGGATCTCCATTCTCCTCTTCACTGTCGGATGTTGCAAAAACTTGGCTTGCAGTCACAAATCTGAGCTCAAGATCAGTGCATGTAGCTGTCACTACATGCCAAAGCCTGTGTCACAACTTTCCAACATCCTCTCCTCAAAACCCACAAGCAACTAAATATCATGTGGAAAAGAGGCAGAGAGGCATATGCTTATATGCTGTAATGCTCATCTCTGAGTTACCCATGAGGGAAACTGGAGCAGGGAATGCCACTGCAGATGGACAATTACCTCTTCTAAACCTGCTAAGGACTGAGACATGGAGCAACTTTTACAGAAAAGGATGACACTGCCAATGCTGAGACCCCAACCTTAATAGTTTTTGGAGTGGAAGAACTGGGCAAAAACAGCTGGTGTTCAGTTTAGGCCACAGATGTGTTTGTATTTGTTTACTTCTGACCTTTTCTTACAGCCCTGTAATTAGAAGACTGAGCTTACAATGTGTTGAAATCATCCTTCACACAGTTTTGCCCTCAGCATGTTTGTTGTTAAATTGGAACCTGGGCACCACTGAGCTGGGTTGATGTGTGTCTGTGCAGAAGCAGCAAGGCTGCATCAGCAAACCTTGTCTCAGAGCTTGGGCAGGGACAGCAGTGGCTCAGTGCTGTTGGCTTGGCTCCAGAGCCACTGTGGGGAGGACTGGGATCACTGACTGCTCGGTTTTGAAGGGCACTCAGCATAAACCTGCATCCTTTTCTCCTGAGCACTCCCCTCTCCCAGTAGAAGCATCTCCCAGCTGGAGGAAGACCTCAGCTTTGATGCCAACACTCTCATCAACAGGAGAGGGTTATAGTTGGCCCTGGAGCACTCAGAGCCATGGGGCTGTGTGATTAAGAGGAGCTATGTGCTCTCTCACAGCGTTGCTGCATTTCTGCAGCAATCAAGCCCCAGGCAAGCAAGGAAACAGCCCTGCAAGAAATGGCCTATTGCATACCTGTTCAGATTGAGTCAAAGTTTGTTATACAAACTCCCATGAAGCTTCCCCTTTTCTCAGAAGATAGGACACTGATCTGATTTCCCATTTTCACAATTGAGTAGGAGGTTACTGATGACTTTCTAGAGGAATCCAGGCTCAAACACTTTTCCTCTTCCTGCTGTTCTAATGGCTGGTACCAACAGAACAGCTAACAGCTGTTCTCTCCCTATGATTTTCATGCAGAGTTGAATGCCAGGGGCTGACTCCCAACCCCTGGGTCCAAGGCTTGATCCAGAATGATGAATACATATGCAGGTGAATATTCTTTTCTATTTGTTTGTTTGGGGAATTTTGTTTAGTTGTTTTTGCTGTGTAGGCTGTTTTGCTGTGTTTCTTTAGCAAGTAGGAAAAGTGTCATTTTAGTAGCTGGAAAAGAATCAGAAAGAGGTGGTCCGAGCATAGTCTTGGCAGCCCAAACCCCACCTCTGCCAACTTTGTGTGAGGTGGTGTGATGAAGCAGCAACCTGGATTTTTGATGGTCTGGTTATGCTCTCCTGACAGAATCTGAAATTAGGCCTTCCTGGTCAGGCTTGGCTATCTGGTAAATCCAAACGGAAAATTTGTCTTGTTGGCAAACCATCAATAATACTACTTGTCTTTTAAAAGAGATGGAGGACAGGCACAAGCATGTGAAAACATAATCTCCCATACATCTGCACCAGGGTGTGGAATGCAGGACAGAGCTCACTTTCTGCAAATCGACCACAGGAATATTTGAATGAAAAGAATAAATCACCCTAACAATTCTCAAGCTTACTGCAAAGCAATACAACAAAACATTTAACCAAACTCAGGCAGGAAAACGTCTTGTGGACACAGCAGGGAAAATTAATAAATGAAATCCCATGACAGCTGCTTCTTGAGGTCAGACTGCACATCCAAAATGGAACAGTGCAATGGATCTAATAACAAGTGAAAAGGAAACTCATCCTTCACCATCTGTATTTCTCTAATACATCAGTTTTTAAATGTAACTTGTTTAAATAACCAGCAGTGATTGATGGCCACCCTTTATGCAGAAGAATTAGCCATTCAGACTATCATGCTGACAGTTTTGATCCTGTGCTTGGTTAACATTCCTGTTTGTATTTGTCACAAGTTTATATTACAACCAGTGTAATACTAAGGTAAGTTTCTTCAGCCCTTTTTTGAAACAGGATCTGAGTGTCACTGTGGGGGATGGCACATAATCCATCTGCACATACTTAACAGTATCTACATACAAAATTGGCCCACACTCCATTTTCTTAATGTCATTGGAATTGCATCTGCTCAGCCTCAAACACACAGTAATCTGTCAATGCTAGATTAATTTGATTGAGATACATCTTCCTAAAAAAATGTGAGCAAGTAGATTCCAAGGTCTGTGTGACTGAAAGCCATTCTTGGGGATAAAACATATCTAAACTTTTCATTTAGTTATCTTCTCTACCATCAGATATGGGGCTTTTCTTATTAGTAGTGCCATTTCCTTCACAAAATGAAATGTTCATATCCACAGTAAAGTATTTCTTTCCAGATGCCCTGTCCTAAAATTTCATGAATGCTGTGGTATAGTAATCTCTTCACTGTTTAGGAGAGACCCTCAGTGACTGCCTGTAACCAGGGACTCCATGTGTGTGCCAGCTCCATTCTCCAAGAGAAAACTCTAGGACATGATGAAGGAAAGAACAGAAGGTAAATACAAGCTATAGTGTCGCGGGGGGGGAATCCCCCGTGGCACTTTTTCTAAGGGTCCCTGTCCAGCA
>VZSR01003803.1:53060371-53112074 GCA_013398615.1 Brachypodius melanocephalos
GGGGGGTGCAATGCTACACTATAGACCATTTCAGACTGTCTTCCAGGATAGACCATTTCAGTTTCTCCTGGGTTTGAGTCTTCCCTAAATCAGGCCAGGCAAAAATTTCCACACTCTCTCTCACATCCCCGCTGAACTATCCTGGCTTCATGGTCATTTTGGCTGCACAAACTCTGTATTTCTCCTTTACTAAATAAAAATGTCCTTTTTTTTCTTTTTCTTTTTTTTTTTTTCTTTTTTTTTTCTTTTTCCTGCCACATTGAGACAAAATTTTTGGGTTTTTTTCCCCAAAACTGATCTCCAGTGAAACCAATGTTCTCCTGGGAAATATCTGCACAGCCACTGTGTAGGATTTTCCTGGCCAAGTGTACATCTGAACTAGCTACCTAGAGCAGGGAGTTGAAAGATGCCTAAAGGACACACTCAACAGATATGTAAATATATCCTCAAAGACTCTGCCTCCAATGACTACAGAAATATTTTCTTATTATACTGTCTATTAAGTGATGGCACAAGGCTATTCTCATTTTCTATTACTCTTTGTTTAATAATGCAGCAATATTTGATATTTGCTAATTTGCTCAGAAAGTAATGTAGAACGTAATATTAATCGAAGAACATTCCTCATCTGATAAAGGTATTTAAAATAGAAGAATCAAAATGTAGAAGAGGTAATAAAGGAAGAGACAAGACCTGAGATATTATTGCTACATCAAAGTAGAGAAATATCCTAGTAGTCGGACCCAGTTATAAATGTGTCATGCATCTGGAACACAAAAAAGTCTGTGATCAAATGTGCTACCACAAAAACTGGAATTCCCCCAATAGAAATGTACCACTAGGTTACAATGTATACATGTGTACACTTTAATTCTCCACATATTTCTGTTTGGTTAAATCTATCTTTTCAACACCACTCTACTTCAGATGTAAAGATAAATGCACAAATCTACCTGGAAATTGCAGAGTCAAGCTTGAGAACTTTTTTTACTGTCCATTCAGTTCTCTTCTGATATTGATACTCTTTAACAGCACAGCTGACCCTCTGCTGCTGTTTCTCTTTCATGCCTCCAAAGTAAGTCTGCAAACTCATAAATAATTTAATATTCATTCATAACTTATTTGTGATTCAAAAACTAAAATTTCACCTTTACAGGTGTTAAAATCTTTCTTATCTGCAACTTCATCCATTCCGCCATGCCCATTCATCCTGCACGCTTCCTTTGCTCTGTGTAGTGGTGTCAAGGCTGTCTGGCCAATCCTTGCTGCTCCATGCTGACTCCAACAACCCTGGGGATGCTGCTTTTACCAGGCTCTGGAGAATTTCCTACAGCTGGACTGTGCAAGCATCACAGAGACTTCAGTGGGCTGGAAGGTGAAGCTTTTGACAACTGCGGATTTTGACACCTCAATGAACAGCAGGATGACGAAATGGAGAGGGAAGATGCTAGGAGAGAACCAGGACTCTTTAGTGAGAGAATGCATGGACCTACCATGAGCTTGGATGTCACAGTTCAAACACTCCCTGAAATTTATCATGGAACAAATAACTCAATGACTATATTAATAGAGCAGTAGTTCTGCATAAAGATTTTTTTTTCTTTCTTCCTCACAAGTTCAAACCAGTCTGTTTTTCAGGTAGTTTTAAGTATTCTCATTTTCTAAGTCTTGTAGCTTGTAGCTATTGTATTCACAGGTCAATCTTTGATCTTACTCTTTCTCAGGAATCATCTTCCAGAAACTGCTGGGGATAGGGAATAGGCTACATGGACTGTAGCCATGAACCTCCAAACTTTTTAGAGTTTTTCCTTGTAAGGAAAAGAGTTTCAGTTTACCTTTGGACATTTTAGGAAGCTAGCCAGAACCTTTGGTCCCCTGCTTATAGCCATTGGCCCAGTGCCAAGGAACTGGTACTGGTTGGACCCTGTCCCTGTCTGTCAAGACCTGCACCTGTCTCTATTGGCAGATGGCCAGTGGAACCATCCTGGACCATCGAGTAGAAAAGAAAGAAGACAAAAGGCTCCAACGGCATTTTGGGGGTGTTGTAGCAGGCGAATGAGCTTGTCTCACTGCTGTGCTCGGCTTAACTCTTTTATTTGTATTATTCTCAGTTTATTTTGTTATTAAAGATTTTGATTTACCAAGACATGCCTGATCATGCTGTCTCGCTGTCTTTAACGCCACAATCCCTACCGGTGGGGACCCTAAGGGGTGAGGGATCTCCCCCTCACAATGGACCTTTGTCTGACCCTTCTTTGAAGGGTCACTTTAAAGTCACTTTTAAATCGTATCAAATGAGACCACCAACTACTAGGCACCCTCCTGGCACAAAATGGCAATCATAATAAATGACAAAAACCCAGAAGCTGGAAGAAAAGTGAAAGGGAATAAAATAGGAAGAAACAAAGTAAACAAAAGCATATGCTCTATTTTGCTTCAAACTTTAGTTTTCAATGATCATACAAAAACCACTTGTGTGGTAGAAAACAAAACTGTGGAAGAAACCTACAGAAGAAAAATAAAGAAGGATATGATATACAGGTTGGGGAAGCAACAGCACAGATTGAATATATAAAGAGTATGAGATTTCAGTATGATTAGTTTTAGGAGTGATTGTCATCCATATCTGAAACCATCCACCACTGAAACTCTGAAGCTGCAGTTTAAAAATCAAAAGTATGCCTTTGAAAATTGCCTAATAAACGTGTACTATCAGCACTTAAATACACAAAAGGAACATTCTGATTCTTCTTCAGCACTTTTAAGAGACAGAAATCTAGAATTCACATGTGTAAGGGGCAGGAAATTTCTTGACTGTGTCCTGTCTGTCTGCAGTACAAAAGCATTGCCAGACTAAAATACTGAACGGTATTGTGGCCGTGCTGCTTCTCTGAGTAAAGTGAAAGCTGCACTGTTAAATGAGTGTTCCTCATCACACACAGTTCCCAATCTGTTTATTGTCTCTAGCCAGTGCACAGGCTCTCTGTTTCTTCCTAAGATGCTGAAAGAACCCATTCTGGTCTTTCTCTTAGGATCTGGACTGAACTGTCCTCCATCTCTGCCCTCAGATACCCCCAAACATGCCTCCTAAACCAATGGAAATGCACTTTTTTTCCCCTTGCCTGTCTCCATGTTTCATTCTTTACGTGCAAAGGGACGAGAGTTTAACACATTTTCCTCTTTGCATGAGCAGACAACCCTGAGAGAAGACAGAATGTTTCTGGCCAAGCTGTAACATGGTATCAAGAGACAAACAAAAGCTAAATCTGGCCACTGTTGGGAAACCCTTAGCCACACACAGCTGCAGAAAGGAAGAGATGCAGGCATGGCTGAATTGACATCAACTGCTCATTAAACAAGCCATGACCAACAGATGGGAACACTGCTTTATTATGATAGCCTTCTCCAAATGCTGAATGGACTAGATGGAAAATGAGACTGGAAAATGAGTGGGTGCTAAAAATGGGAAATCCTATTGCAGGAAATCCAGCCAATGAACTAGAATGCCAGGTGCCACAGCTGCTCCACTCTTCAACCCAATTCAAACAAGCTACATTTGCCACAGAAAAGGATAGAAAATGTGCATTTTCAAAGGTCTCCCAACTACCCTATATTGGCAGTTACAGTAATTATCAGCATAATTGCTTCAAGTCACATCTCATTATAGATGAAAAAGGAGATTTTGGCTCTGATTGCTATTATTTGCTAATGCATCAGACAATGCTGTGTATTACTGTGTATCATACCTGTACTTCACTCTAATTTTTTTCTATTTTTTTTTTTTACTATATACTCATTTTAGAAAATTGACAAGGAATTTATGTGGAATGAACATTGATTTTAGAGAAAACTAGAAAGACAGGCAGAAGAATTTTTCTACAGAAAGAGATACATTATCGTATTGCAACTGTAAAACAATTAGTGCAATAACTAAGGACAGTGTTAAGTATCAATGGTCTTGCTACATCAAGTAGTATTATTTGAGTTACCAAGACAGAGAATCATTAGCCAACAGTCAGCAAGAATTTGCCAGGCTTTCATTCTCTCTCTTATAAACACACAGAGGTAACTAACACAGTCAGAGTGGCTAGCATAGACATCAAAATAGTAATGTTTTGAATATAGTAGTTCTGGAAGAAATAAGGCAGAATTCACTTCAACACAATAATGAAACTAATATATGCTAAATAACTAACACAATTACTTAATCTTTATTCACTTCTGTTTATGTTGTTTCCAAAGTGGGACCAACAAGGATGGGCTGTTGATTCCTCTTAACAATCAGAAATATTTTAGCTGAGCATAAACCAAATCACAAACAGTCCAAATTCCCTTAATTCATATAGGGCCCACAGTTCTTGGAAATATAAGGTCTTATGGGAGTACAAGGCTTCATCAACCACCTAATTAAGAGTTATGTAGCTTAATCCACATTAACTTGGGGAGCACAAAAATCCATCTTGGTATCTGGCAACACTCATTCAAGTTTAGGAGAACTTATTTCCTTGTATAACAGATGAATGTACACATAAAGGCAGCAGAAATGTAGGCAGAAGTGTTGATTAACATATCAAATGGTTCAAAAACATAGCCCAGTCAGATTACTTTATATATATATATATATTTGTGTGTGTATGTATCTGGACATAAAAAGTGACAAGACAAACCTTTGTAAAGGAAATACAAGAAACAGTGATGGCATTAAATGCTTTTAATGCATTAGACACTTACATGCATAGTGAAAACATTTATATAAATATGAAGAAAATGCCTTTACTTCAGTCAAATATCAGGACTGCTCACCTTTTTCAGAAGTTAAAAGATATCCAAATTATTACAAGGAAAAGAATATGTGGGAGGAATATACATCTTTCAGATAAACCCAGTTTAACAGTCTGCTTTTAGAAATCTAAAAAAAAAATAAGCATAACCTTGTTCCTGTAAAAGACATTTAACTACAAAAGTTGTTATTATCACAGCTATTCAAAACATTTCTCTGAGATGTTGACTGTTTTAAAAAATCTGCCTTTGTTATAAACAATCCAGAAATAATGGAGCAATGAAAACAACTACTAGGAAAACCTGGAAAGAGATCTCTCTGATGAGCACCAGTGTATGAAAGGCAATATTTGAGACTTCACGGTGATACAGGGGTCTGAAGAGGAAAACAGGGTGTTTCACCTCACTTGTGCAGTTTAGGCTCCTGACCTGAATACTCAGCCTTATTTCAGGGGAAAGTCCTTTGTTAGATACCTGGTATTTTTAATAATTGGTCCACAGAGACTAACTGAATAATTCATTAGAATGGCAGGGCTTTCCAACTCCTCATCCATGTTATTTAACACCTACCCACATCAATGTAATCAAATATGACAACTTCTAAGGAGAAGTGTTAAACTGCATAGGGGAATCTCACAGACCTGGTGCTCAGCACATATTGAACTGCCAAGCAGTAAGTGTAAGCTAATAGTTCATACTTGACTGGAAGTTGAGCAGAAGGAAAAAACAATGCCAGGCAAATTTGTTTTCTTTAATCTCTTAATTTTTAAAATTTAATCCAGCATTAACACAGTTCAAAGAGATGTGTATATCAGGGGTCATGTACCACATTTGATATAACTTACAAAATTAAATACACAGAGTGCTATGCAAAATTTGCATGGCATGAAAATGGGGCAACTATCTACACCCAAAGAGGATAAATCTCTCATGTAGAGAGATTGGATGAAGAGGTATCTAATGAAATCACGTGAGGATGACCATATAGTGTTACTTAACATCTTTATCAGCTCTGACTTTTCCCTTTCTGATATAACACAGAAGGATAAATGAAAATAAATGTAAATTAAAATAAATTTTAGGAAAAAAACCCCATATTCAATATTTATGGCATCACAAGAAGAGGACAAGGTACCTTCTTCAGCATGTTTGACCTGCGTATGACACAGAAACCGTGTTAGAATACTATGAGATTATTTGCTAAATCTAGGCAGGATTAAAATGCATAAATAACCACTGCTCTCATATAATCTTTCCTCCAAGCTCCAAGGGAATCAGTTACAGGACTTGCTGATCACATTAGGATTATTTCACATTTCCTCAGTGTCTGCATCTCGAAATGTCCAAGAGGAAGGCGTCTGGGATAACTGAGCATTTCCAGTGCCGTAGACTCACCTTTAAAAACCATGGTTTTTCACCAGACAAGCCCAACACTTCTGCTCTCAAAAGATTCTGATAAAGCCACTCTTAAAATGCCCATTAAATAATGGGCACCATTATACCCACTATAAGTAATGTAAATGGAATTTGCAGGCAGTCTTTAAAGGATGATTGAGAATACAGAAGGAGCATTCAGATGAGCCAAATCAAGTTGATTCAAAACACAATGATTGAGTGAATTTGTAACCCATTGCTTTTGGAAGTAAATAAATAATGAGGCTGTTGAAAACATTTAAAACGGTACAAGGAGGTATACCTAGCAAGCATGGATAAAAACCCCATTATCTTTCCACTGACAGTAGGATCTTGAGAATGAAGAGCTGACTGACATGCAATGGCAGGCCTACACTAGCCCAGTCTCCACTCCAGAGTGACAGGGAGTATAGATACTGCTGTCAGCTTTAACTGAGCCAGCTCATACACCAAAAGCAATTTCACCTCTAAAGCATTGAGCTACAAGTGCAAAAATTTAATACCCAAAATACAGAGATAACTTTAATCTAACAAAGGACAAACAGTAGAGGGACTGGAATATATACTCCGCTTACAAGCAGGTACTAAGGTTTGGTGTTACTTCATCCTCACTGCTACTACAGATGTTAGGGAAATTAAGGTGGCATATGCTGGAGTGTGCTTTATTCATTCTGTGCCATTGCTGTGAAAATACATGCTGAGAATGTGTCAAGAACAGTTTCTAAAGGAGGTGAAAGAATTTCATCATGTAGGACATGAGAAAGCTAACTTGGCTAACACCCAGAAATGCAGAAACCTGTTCCTTGTGTGGGGAATAGCTAAAGGCTCATCACAAATGCTTAATTCCTATTACTAATACTTTTCCAGAGCTACATCTTTACCTCTAAATTCTTCCTTATTGCTACACAGTGAATTTCTTCCTCTCTGTTTTACTTCACTTCTGGAGGCAAAAGATTATCAAAGTCTGACATTGTCTCCCTGGGATGCCTTTTGTCTACTGTTGCCCTCTTCTTTTTCTTTTTTCCCCTCTTTTCTTTCACAATATTTTTCGTTGCTTCTTCTCCTCCTTCATCTTCCACATGTGGGCAAGGGCAGGGCTTTGTAGTCTCACCATCCAGGCTGGAAAACCAGAAAAGGAAATCCACAAAGCTAAAAGCACGTATCTCATAAAGCCTCTTCTACAAGACAGAGGTTTCACCTTTTTTCACATCTCACAGTACTGACAAGAGAAAGACTTATCACACTCTTGACCATTTGATAGGGCTATAAACGTCCTACAATTCTGTTTCCCTTTTGCTTATAGAATAAGTGAAGGATAGCCTAAAACAGGTCTCTGGCCCTTAATCTTAACTGCATCTTATGACTCCAGAAAGGATGTGGACACAAAGGACCCTTTTGCTGTGCGGGTCCAGATCACACAGTGTTTTACTCTGCATATGGAACTTGTTAGCTACATTTGCAGCATGCTTGTTCTGCCATAATTATTTCTTTCCACAGTAATGGCAGAAAAATGCCCCAAAACAGATGCTAATGTCTCATAATAAAATCATAAGAGCTATATTAGTACCTCTAAAGATGAGTCAATTAAGCATAACCCCCAATGCACACCACAAAACCATTAAAAGACAATCCCAAAGAACTCAGAGCTGGAGTTAGCCAAGCCATTGTAATACATCTATGGACACTGAGGACTTCCTGTCAACATGGGAACCTGGGACATGCCTTTTAATTCTTTTCCCTTACTACACTAGCACTTAGCACAAAGGGTTTGTCTCTTTTTGAGGTTCTAATATCATATTACATTCAGACTTTTGGGTTCCTTTCCAATTAAATTATGTTTTTGCATTGTTCCTATCAACAATGTCAGCACTTTCTCATTAGATCTGTGCATACCCATGAGCAATATGCTGCAGTGTCCCCCCTAAGCAGGACATAGGAGGTAGGGATTTATTTTAGAAATATAATAAATAACCAGTTTCATTGGAAAGGACACTTCCATGCCCTAGTAAAAAGTAGGGGTTCTAATGGAAACTCCATTTAGTGCATTCATTTCAATTAATTCTCCAAATAATCCCTCTGTTTACCAGTGCATAACTCAATTTTCTCCTCATTTGTACATAAAAATGGCAAGTCAGCTTGCTAATAAATTCTCTCTAGACAATGAATATTTGTACTAAAGCACTCATTCATGAAACACAGCAGATAGAATGGACACTACTCTTATTGCTTATGCATTTAATCACATCTTTTCTTAATATGGTACCTCAATTAGGATACAATCCAACTCAGTGGAAGGGAAAGACTTCTGCTGATTTTGGTGGAACTCAGGCTAGTTATATACCTGCCTTTTTCCAACTGGTTGTATGCATTAGAAAGAAACTATAGTCTTCAGGTTCGCTTTTTGGTGAGAAGAGGCTACTGTCACATCAATC
Organism: Brachypodius melanocephalos; assembly: GCA_013398615.1. Lineage (NCBI taxonomy): Eukaryota > Metazoa > Chordata > Aves > Passeriformes > Pycnonotidae > Brachypodius > Brachypodius melanocephalos. The sequence continues at coordinate 53,068,996 of VZSR01003803.1, forward strand.
ATGTGGCCTGGGAAAAGGCATTGATGTACTCCCAGATTTGGGATTCTGCTCAGTAAAGAGAGGGCATTCCTTTGTTTGTGTGCTGTGGCTGCAAGCTGGTGGCAGGTCGAGTTTTAAACTGTATTGGGATTACTACTAGAAAATATGTGGGAATCACAGGACTTGAATCTCAGTTGCTTTTCACTCCATCATTCTCAGTGAATCCAGAGATCAGCCCACATGGAAAAAGCTATGGATGATGAAGTTTTACATGGTCTCAAAAAAGGGACAGCACAAATTCATGGAAGAAAATTCCATGAAGGTTGTTTAATACAGAGACCCCAATTCTGTTTCAGAGAATTTTTAAATCCCAAATTATTGTAGGTTGGGAATGTATTCTGGAGAAATACACCTAGATGGTTGTTCTGATCTTATTGTCCATCCTAAGGTTGTCTGATGTTATTAGTGCTCTAAAAGGTGTCACAATTTCAGCTGGATTAAACTAGAACTTAATACAAGATGCAAATGTAATCCATAAACACTTGGAACCAGTGGATTTTCAGTGTACACTTCACATCTTGCTGCACATTAATTCTGCAAAACATAAGTAGGGGCTCATACTCATTCACTCTCTCTCCATCATTTTCCAGATTTAAGCCCAGAAGGTAAACAAGTATCTTAGAAAAAAACCTGCAATCTAATGTGCAGCTTTACATAACAATAAGTATCTTAAAAGGAAAATAAGGTCTACAACAAATAGAAACTCCATCTCACCTTTCAGCAATCCTTTTAACTACTTTCTGGGACTAAGCTTCAAACCATTACACCCCACCAATGTTTCCAGAATGAAAATAGGGCAATAAATTCTCACATAAACTTGGTTGCATGTGTAGAGTAAACCAGTTCACAATAGCTGTAGTTAGAGTACTGTGTATGGAAACCTGGCAGCATAGCTGTGTTGTGTTGCACTCAAAGTGCAACATTTAGGATTCCAATTTTAAAAAATTGGTATTTTTAGGTTCAAACATACTCACTTCTCATGATCCACTGTCTGCACCGTTCTTATGTACTGACATGAATGGGCATATTTGGTTTGGCTGATTTTAATGAGCTGGCTTCTTAAACAGTGTTTCTGCAATAACACAATCAATATTCATCTAATTTAAACTGAAATCTCAAAAGCAGTGAAGATACATATGCATAAAAAGTCAACTGTTTAAATGTAACTGTAATAAGCCTCTAATAAAGATAATTAATATAAAAGTTTCAAGTACAAAATAAATTTTCTTTAATGCCCGCTATGAAAAATGCAGTAAAATTATCATAATGGCTTACAAACAAAAAATGAACCAAACAAACATAATGGAATTAATTTCACACTATACTGACTGTGTTAAAACTCCCTCTGTTTCTTATTTGAGAAGCACGGAACTTGTGAAAGCCACCAAATGTATTGAAGAAGAAAGAACAGAGAATGATTTAAGAATAAATTATCCTATAGAATTCCTTTGTTCAGGTTTATTACATGAACTATTCATTGCACTCTGAAATCTGATTTACTCTGGTTAGCTAGAGACTCAGGTTAGGATAGGGAATTCATTAGCCTGGAAAATTCTATCTCCCTCTTCAGAAACAGAATAGTGGTAAAATCACCAGACTGGTATCGTCTTCTAGGGTTACTTACTTCCCTGTTGTTGAACATCAGTACTGTGTAGAGTTTGTCACCTGTTTCCACCCTCTCTGGTGTTGCTATGACAATGGCAGGTACATAATACTCATTTTCTGCCTGTGTCCCAGTTCTGGCAAACACAGAGTCTCCAACCTGCACACCAGGAAAGCATCAATGCAAGAACAATGTAACTTCTGAGGTTTACAAGATACAAAGTGTAACTACTAAGGTTTTTTTTACATGAGTCCTCATTCTATCATGTTCTCATGATTTGATATGGACCTGAAAGAAAAGAACTTGGTCCTTGCATGCTCTGATCATACAATTTCCACTGAATCAGGGAGAGAACACAAAACAAAAATAAAGGACCAAGCTCTACTAAATGTACCTGGGCTTAACTAGCAAGCTGAACTGAATGAGGAAACTCTTACAAACTGTGCATTCCCTTGGATTCTATGCAAATTTTAGGGCTTTCAACAAGCTTTTAAACCAACCCTGTGAATTTTAGATAATTCCAGACGTAACTGGTTTATCCAAAATTGTTTTTAAAATTAACACCAAAGTCACAATTTTATATCAAATTCTGCAGGTCTCTAGAGTTGGATACAGAAGTTACAGAATTATCAGGAATTACCATATCAGGACTTCCCTTCATGTCAAACTGAGAAAAAAGGTATGTCTCTAGTTTTATATGTAGCAATGCAATTAAAACGTGTTTCTTTTATTCAAAACAGATGGATCCATGCTGTATCCTCTATGCAACCATCACCTTTCTGGTGTGTAAAATAAGAATCACCAAAAAACCTCAGCTGTGATTACAGATAGTCAGCTGATAAATTTCAAAGAAAACCATAAATGGAATAGGGATTATAATCTTTTTACTACTGTTATTTGCATTAGTATATGGTTATTTGGTGGATTTAAAACATGCTGTGGAAAACAAATGGTTAAAACCTGCTGTAAATCACACCAAGTATACAAGGCTCTCTGACATTTATAATCTATGTGCTAGGAAAAATTAACTCTACTAATAAATAGCTCACCCTTCTTCTATGGCTGGGGAAATATTCATGTTTTATAAAGAAGACAATATAGATTAATTTAGAACACATAATTTTAATAAACAAAGGAATAGAATTACAACGAAAACAAGCTTGAAACAAATGAAAAACTTCATGTTGAAATAGCACAATATTACTATAATAAGACACTCTTCTTTAAAATAAATAAATAAATGTATTTAAAAGATTTTTTTATAAAATCTGTAATTTATTCTAGGTCTGAGCAAATAAACAAAATATAAAATGCATATCTGAAATCATGAAAAAATACAGTTTTTCACCTGCAGATGTGGGCATGGCATAGCACCTCCCACAGATATAATGAACTTGACAGGGATATCACAGCTCTCGCCATTACTGAAGTGAACAAGTGCACAGGTAGAACTGATGTTCTTTATCACAGTTCCTTAAAAACAACAGAATAAAATATTCAATTTCTTTTTCTTTCAGCCCTTGTAGTAATTATTTTGTAAAAAAATGCTATAGGCTGTCACAAATCACTGGGATCAAACATGTCTATACTATACATTCTTCATTTTCATTTAGTTACCATAAGCCACCACAATGAAGGCATTTGTACCTAAAAACCCTGCCTTAGTAACCATCCTTAATGATGCTATAAAAAGCAAATGAAACCTTTTTCAAGCACAGTTCTGAAGTTTGCAAGCTGATCAGGTTAACAATAAAACTGACAGTTAATATAATAAAACTACTACCATAGTTAAAAGCATGTAATTGAAATAAAGCCCAACCAAACAAGTAAAGGTAATATGAAGATAAATACATACACACGGATTTTTTTTTTTCTTTTTAAGAAATATCAGAACTGAAATTTACCTACTAACCATTCTGGCTTAAAATTCAACAAAAAGGCAGCAGCATTTAGTGATCTTTTTGGACATTTGCAAAAGCTTGGCTTACAATTTCTTTCCGTACTTTTCACAGACAAACATATAATTCCTCTCCAACTTTACAAAATTAATGTCTTCTTATAAATGCATATATATGTGCACATACAAAATATACATTCATTTCTCATAAATATGCACATGTAATATTAAATGTCACTAAGAAAGATGTAGTTAATTATGACCATAACTTATGTTTTATCAGTACTAAGGAACACTAAATAATATTGAAAATGTGGACAAAAATATATATACCTGGATAATAAAATCCTGTGACGTCTGATCTTGCAATTACCCTTTGGCCTTTCTGTGTCACATATATTTGACATTTTTGTCTTGTCTTCAGCTTCCCACTTTCTTCTTCAAATCTCTGTAATTTGACACAATTATTCCTCTACGACAGCTAATGCAGTCATCCTTAATCTATTCTTTGGAATTATTTAAAAATTGGGGAACATAATGTTATCAGATCTGTACAGAATACACAGTAAACTGGAAATACTTTAAACTTTCAAAATAGTTCTAAGTACAGGAAGTTCTCATGTAAGGGTTTTCACTATAAAATCTTGTTCTGTATGATCATAACAATACCTATATTTTCATGTGTTCAGGTAGAAATTTACCTTGATGAATTATATCTTTGGCTAACATTTTCCTACAAAAAATGTTGTGAAATTGCACAATTCGTATTAAAGGATGAGGTAAGGAAAAATCAACTCTTTTTTCAGAATAAGAAAATTTGCTCTATACATTTCTTTTGTCCACATAGAAAATTTTCACAGTAATCTCATTTGCACCTCACTGTATGGGATGAATCATTAAAAACTCAAATATTAAATCAAAAAATGTTCAAACAAATCTTCAAGTGTTTGGGAAAAAAAGTTTATTTCCAAACTATAAATTCAAAATTTAATTGACATTTTCAACCATTTAAAAACATTCCAGTTTAGCAAAATATTATACCACATCTTCCAGACCTGCCACTGCCCATTATTCTGCCCCACTATTTTTGGTTCTTCATACACTAATTATTTTTGCCATTCTGCTCACAATAATGTTCCTAAATATAAATTACAAGCAAGTGCAAAACTTGCTTATAATAAATCAGTTTCACCATTAAATGAAAATTGTGGCATGTATTTTCACCATTAAATAAATCAGTTTCACCATTAACTTTTAAAATATTTATTAACCTACCTAGTGAACAATTTGCAGGCATCCATCTCTCACATGGTACTTCTGAATCATAAAAATATGCAACTTAAAATCTCAGACTTTCCTGCAGATAAGTGAATACCATAACTCACAGACTCTTAATAAAATGCCTGCTTGCTCTTTATGACTTGCTTCTTTTTCTGATGACAGTTTTTTTCTTTAAAAAATGTATTTAATTTGATACTTGATTTTCCCTGATAGTCAATAGTGATGGAAAAGATACTAGTAACTTTGACTAAATTGTTTATTCTAAGTTTCACTATAATTATCACAATCTCTTTTTTTCAAACCCCCCTTCAAAAATCACAAACAACCCTAGAAAAAAAGTCCTAAAAATAAGCAAAATGCATGGAAGAGGGAAGGAGATATTTTAAATTGTAGATACATGAAATTTTTCTAGCTAATTCTTTACCCCTATAGAATATTAATTATATCAACAGTTTGGGTTTTCAAACTCAGACTAAACCAGAGGCTCTTTACAGTGCTTAACTGACTGCTTGAAGTATAACTCAACAAGGGCTGATTTGAGAACAGACCTACAGTTCCACAGACACAAAAAGGTATTTGAGTAAAGCATTTACTTAATTCCTCAGGCTCCAAAAGGACAGATGCTGCTGAATATTTATTACCAACTAATTTGTAATGCTTGACTAGTAACTTGGGCAACTTCCAGCACTCCACATTAATCCAAATACTAAAGATGACACAAGCATCCACAATGAGGATTCCGAGTTGTGCAGAATTCAAGTGGCTCAGGAACACTGTCTAAATTCAAATTCATCTTTCTTCTCTCTCGCACAGCTTTTAGGTGTTCAGCAGGATGGACCCAGACACTGCTAGAGTGGCCATTTCTGGCATTCAGTATTCCTATTACAAAAGAGCCCCATCTGATTCTCGGGGATTTTTACCATGTTTCACTCTGCTTCTGTTGAAGGAAATGCATTAAACCACAATGGGTGAAGGAGACTTGCTTTACCTCTTCCAATAGCTTCTACATTTTTAACTCCCTTTCCAAAATAATAGTCTTTGCACTTTCTTACTATAAGTGAGAATGGACACAAAGAATACCCACAGATCTCCATGTATCTTGGCACAAACTTTGGGTTTTCATAGTCCTGACACCTCCAGAGTCAAGCAACTACCACTCTTCCCTGGGTGCCAGTGGGAACAAGCCCATTCTGCATGGACCTAGCCCATTTTTCTGAAAGAGCCTAAAAAGAAAGAGCTAAAAACTAAGGTGTTTTTTTTTTTAAATGCAGTGAAAAAATCATCAGGAAATTTAGAAGTCTGCTTTGTTGAGTAGAGTTTCAGGATAATTGTGATTTTTTTCTATGATGTCACAATGACAATTGTCATTCAGTGCCATATCAGCTATTTCCTTGCTGTAATGTATTTCAGTTGGCAGTTTATTTCTCTATACCCATTTTGTGGCAGACATCACAATTGGCAAAACCTTCAACAACACTTTCAAAAGGTTCCCATTTTTCTTCATTTTTTCCCCACTGTTTTTCTACCACATAAACAGAATTCTAATTACATCTGCATTTCTGCCTCTCACTCTTGAAGCTTTCAGTTGCAGATTAGCAATTACTGAAGATGCTACTCTGATTAGACTCCTAAAGCAGGTTGACTCAGGATAAGTGATTGCACAATGTTAATCACATCATGTCTGAGAGCACACACTGGTTGTTCCAAGGCAACAGTAAAATTACACTCAACACATACATAAACATGTTTCTGCTGCTCTTTTATTGGGACATTTTATGGCATAGGTAAATCAATAATCAAAATAGCTGTAACAGAAATATAATATTTTCAAACTAGTGTGAAATTAATCAATCATCTGTTTTTTGAAGACATTAAAATGTTTTCAAATCCGCAGTCTGTACTGGAATTAAAAAACTGAAAAACTAAAGAAAACGCACACACACACGTATATACAAAACCACTCACTTCAATCATAGCTTCAGAGTAGCTAGACTAATGTATCAATGCTAGACTAATGTATTAATGAAATGGAGAGAGAAGAAAAGTCTCACTACCCAGCCAAAAATGGGTGTCCACTACAGAATGAGCTCCAGATGCCACTGACTCAGTTCACAATGCTGTGATATAGCCCACCAGTTCATGTATACCCACATTTTAGGAACTGTTAAATTTTAGCATATAAAAATGAAGTTGAATCCCACCTCTTCTCTCTATATTTTATTTTACAAGATTACAGTGAATTAATCCAATATTACAAGATCTTTTCATTGTTTATCAGATATTAACCCAACCACAAATCTTGTGTCTAACTTGCCTTTAATATATCTGTTCTTTCTCTTTCCTGCCATCATTGCAGCAGAAATAAAGATCCTTTGCTGCGATTTATTTTTAAGAGGCTCTCTCTGAAGCTTCAGAACTTCTACTTCTCCAATATTAAAGTAATTGAAAGCTTGCCCTCTTTTTAACTACCTTCTTTCCTCTATCCATTTTATTTAGCATAATGCTACATGTATACTTTATCATCTATGATCATGGAAAAAAAAATATTCCAGAGGTACATAGTGAAGAGGAATATCTAAGGGGAAAAAATCCCTTCCCATGTATTACCTTTTTATTGTTGCTTATGTGTGATTCTGAGTTTTTCTCAGTTTCCTTTTTGACAGCTTCCTGAAGATCAGAGGCTTGTTGAATATATGTTAATGCTGTCAATATCTCATCTTCTAACAATTTTACATCTTCATAGGAAACTGGCCATCCCAAATTCTCCAAAGCCTCCAGCAAAGCTTCTTTATGCTTCATATATGGGACTGGCCCATTCTCTTTAAATCTGAAAAAATTATATGTTTTTTAAGAAATTAATAATCTCAAGTAGGAAAAATCTTAATTATATCAGTGCTTTTCAGACAGAGTCACAAATTGTGAAGGCAGAATAAAGAATCAGATTTGCCCAATTTATCTTCTCTATGCTGCAAGTTCTTGCATTTCATCTAGATGCTGCTGTGTTCAGTCAAAAAATCACGTCTGGTATAACTATATCTTATAGAAAGAGAGCTACAGAGAAAATCAAATGGTTGAGCCATAATTTCTGAAAAATAAATCAAATATTTTAATATCTACGCAACAATATTAGTGATTAATATGCTTCTCTAGCAATAGACTGCGCAACTGCTACAACATTTTTTTTCATTATATGCATGATTGACCATATGTTATTAATAATTAAACATTTTGGATGACACTCTGTCAAATTTTTATACTCTGCAACTTATTGTCTATCAAGAGACATCTATTTCCTTTTTTTTTTTCATTACATGCTGTTTTGTTTAAGAGTTTTGATTTTCACTCTGCACCAGAATGATGTTTTAATTCTCCTTATTAATGATAGAACTGTAGGGTTTTTACTCATTAGCTTATGTCTTCTTAAAATCATTCTAGTTTTCATTCCCATTTTTCAGTGAAGAAAAATTTCAGGCCAATTCAGTTTTCATTAATTGATCTTCACTTTATTCTCTGGCACAAACAGATGCTAAATTCACTGATGTTTATACAGCAATTAATTTTCTAAATCAATATAAAAAAATAGGCTAGTTAACATAGTACAAACTTCCAGAGTGATATACAGTTCCAGTACATGCTTTTAAGGTGCTTATTACACCTTAACAAACCTGCCACTAGAGAGCTCTTTATGGGATGAGAGATTTACTTTGATGTCAAAAGCAATGACATGCCGCCCTCCCAAGGCCCTGCACTTGACACTGATTAAGGACAGAGAAGCAACATTCAAATGGATTGCAAGTCCTTTCCTTTAAAAATAATCAGCACCACAAAAAGGAAGTCCAGAATTTAATATTACTCCATATCATATATACATTTTTGAAAGCAAGGTATATTTATGAAATATTTGAAAATTAAACCAGTTGGTTATAGACGTAGTGATAAAAAACTACCAAATATTTATGACCGGCCCTTCAGAGTTGCATTAGAAAACCAAAAGTGATAGCTTACTTGTCTCTTTCCTCCTGAGATAGTGCTCTCCAAATAACTAGGTTCAGACGCCTATTAAAGAAAGCAAAGCAGTTTTTGAGGGAATGCAGTTCCTTGTGCAGCTGATCATCTCAAAACTAGCAAATAAACACAGTTTCTTAATGTATCTGCACTGATTTGTATTCCAAACACACTGTATCATCAAATTGTATTCTTATCGTTCAGCTATGAAATTATCAACTGCAAAGAAGATGGGAAAACACTATCTTCCATCAAATAACAGCATGACTGTTTCAGGGTCATGGAAGGTTTAATAGCAATCACTGCTGCTTCCTGCCAGGATTTTCTATGGATGGTTGTCTTCAGCATCAGCAAGTTAAATCAAATAACAAAACTGATTAAATGCCAGTTAAGCTGCACAGTTCCTCCAATTAAACATTTTCAGAAAATGTAGTGTGAATGTAGTAATGCTAATTTCTATTTTTTCCCTCTGCTAAGATTACCCCTCAGGTGTGGCATTCGAGTTTCTAATTTATTAAACTCTGGCTATGAAGAAAAACTACTGACAGGAAAACAGAAGTGATTATCACAAAGCAATGCAGTTCTGAGATCTTTTAAAAGCACCACTAAACTTTCTGCTCTTGCTTTTTAAGACATAAATTTTAATTTCTTATAAGATCATCTAGCTTATGGTTTTCTCTATTAACATCCCAAACAAGCCATCACTCAAGTACTTCATTTCCGCTATAGAAATAAATCTTTACAGATGATCCTAATTACTGTAATTCTAGAAAAGATTTCCAAATTTCCTTTGGATATGAGAACAAATTCATTGGTAGGAAAAATTCAGTTTATAACCTGATTGACTACAAGTAGTCTTGCCAGATTTACTGGTGCACGTACAAAAAAAAAAGCACATTAACAACAGATTCTGAATACTAAATTCTTGATGATTGATTTTATCTACCAGAAACTAAATCCCAGCATTTTTAGAATACAAACTACATTTTTCATTGTCAATATACAGTCTCAGCATGCTCCAATGCCTATTTCGTCCTTCTAAATCAGCACACTCATAACTAAGTTGGTTATAAAAATTTCTGGCTATACAAAATCATACACATTATGAAGTTTTCAGTGTTTTTCTCCTTTAATACTGTATATTCTCTTTGTCAGACCACAAAAACTCTGCCCTCACCACTTTTCTCCCTCTAAATCTGATGCTAAACTCAATCTGCATATGGGGAAAATACTGCCATGTTTGCTTGAAACCTGGATGCCCTGATGTATTGTTTCATCTACATATGTCAGAATAAATTTGTGATCAACCACTGTTTAGGAAGCTGAACTGCAGCTTTTGGAAATTCAGTTACTAGAAAAGGTCTGTGACATCTAGAGCAAAAAAAAATTTGACTGGCTTGCTGTTTCACATGTAGAGGAAAAGCAAAGAGACTTCTTTTTTACATTGTCAATTATAAGGATCTTCAGGCAGATCTGTCTTCTATACCTCTTTTTCATGGAAGTAGGAACTCAATCCTACTGTTGTAAATACACTGATTCATTGATCTCTGTTGGTAAACAGAAGTAAACAGTAATCCTTATCACCAAAGTTTTAGGGAGACTGGAAATTGTATCAGAGTTTAACCAGAAAACGATTTTCTTTCCCTTAAAATCAAAGTCAGTAAATGTAAAATATTCAATGGTATGGCACAGCAATGAAAAACTTGATTTTTTTTCAGAATTCACCATCACAAATACATCACTTGAACCTTCTATTAAAATGAGTGACAAATCAATTTCCATGAATTCTTTATCAGCCTGATAACAACAGTGTTGTTTCAGTGACAGAACAAACAAAACAAGAGACTTTTATTCACTGAACTCCATTAATACTAGACATAGCAAGCAGCGCTTTCAAATCAAAATTCTTGATTTCATCATAAAAGATCTATATAGGACAATAACATTGAAAAAGAAAGCTATAATATGCTTTAGAAAGAACTGGTATGATCATGTAGGTACCAAGAAAAATAATCTCAAACCTTAAAGACCCCCTGTGGAATTAATTAAAAAAAAAAAACAAGGACTAAACGTGTGTCATCAAGGGGGTTTTGTTCATATAAAATAATTACATTTGTAAATGTAATTAGAATACTGCCTAAAAATATTTATTATAATAATTCTAGTCAAAGCTCTCATATGATTACTGAATTACACCATAGTCAAATAATTGCATTTTTTTAAAAATGTACAGAGTTGGATTATGGAAAGAAGTAGCTTAGAGATCTAATACATTTTTCCTCTTTACTTCTGTTGTGCTTTTACTGACATTTCATTTAAAAAGTACAACACATATGCCTCTCAACCCCCCACCTCCCTACCAAATATTAATTGTCAGTTTCTTATTGGTGCCTCAGTTATATTCTTGTATGCAGAGTTGGGTGATAGAGAGCTGGCAGCAAAAAGCAGGTCTTTAGTTTAAGTGTCAATCTATGGATATAGAAGCTTAATTTTAAGTTAAAAGTCTGGCTAGCATTTTATGTTTACAGGCACTTCCTCCTGAGGGATGACTGGTTTCAGGTTTGCTCCCAAAAAGTAAAAGAATTTTGCTTTTGTCACTGAACAAACATAATATGAGAAACATGTTTTGCCTATTATCTGTTTTTACATTTGAGGGAGGGGTGTTGTTTGTTTGTTTGTTTGTTTGAGTTTTTAAAAGAAAATAAAATTTCTCCTACATACTGATGGTGGATTAAAGTGTGTCAACATGTAGAATTATCAGTATTGAGCAAAGCATGTGTGAGGAAATACCAAGTACCTGAGGAAAAAACTGAAACATGACTGCAATCATGATAAATTTCTGATGAGTAGACTTGCCTCTCATAGGATTTAATTGCTTGTCCCAGCTTCTCTTTATAGGTATCAAGATTCACTGCCCAAGGATTAATTAGTGCAATCCCCTTCTTGTCACTGCTAACATGGGCCAATGGTGACATCTATTATGCAATAAAAGACATGGATATCATTTACCATACAAATTTTCAATGAGTGAATGTCGAGCCTCAGAACAGCCAGAAAGAGCACTGGAAGCTGCAGAAAGAAAAATCTAACCACCACAAATGTCAGAATTAAGACACAGTTTCCAGCCAGTTCTTCTAAAATTATACAAACCCATTAGGCAGAAGTCGCAAATTAAGATTCCTAACTACTAAGTAATTCTAACTAAATCAGTACTGTCAAACAACTCACTCTAATAATACAAGTCAGAAGGGAACAAATATGTCTAGTGCATGACCATATTCCAAGTTTTATTGCCTTAAAACACTCTCTTACTTTCTAGCATCTAATTCTGGCATACAGGTGCGAGAGTAGATATTCAAATGTATTTAATGCTCTTATTCTGGAGGACTTTGTTTTGTAAGAAATTAGAGTAGTAAGGCTATAGAGAGATATTTCTCACCATCACACTGATCACCAAAGAGTGAGCAAGGTGGACATTGGTCACCGAAACTTGTCTTGATTACTTAGGAACCTAATCAAGTTCATCAGAATCAGGGACTTCAATATTTTTCAAATCTCCCAATACCACACCTACATGAGTCAACTTCATTATAAAATAAAAACAAATACAACTGTGAGTAGATCTTCAAAAAGCAGAGAAAAAGGGTAGAAAGGGAAGAAATGACAAAAAAGGAGGAAAGGTGCCTTTCAGACTCTCTGTCCAAAGTCCCACCATCTTTCAGCCTCTTAAATTATTCTGTAGTTCGTAAAAGAGAAGCTGTTATGTATCAATGTCCTGATGCTGAATATTTAAAAAAAAAAAAAATCCAAGGAAAAAGTGGAGAAGAAAGAGAATGTTACTTTTCCCAAAACTGTCTTCAACGCTTAGGATTGGGTGGGACTCTTCCCCAAGTGCTCATCTGAGCTCTGGATATAGATGAGAAAAACATGCATGAGGTTCAATTTACATTAAACTAAAACCTTTGTCAGGGTAATAAGACAAAAAAATCAGAAAATAGAGCAATAAAGAGAATTATTTAATTGAGAACATTTTTCAGTGATGCTTTATTTGTGTTTGAACCATCTCGGCATAGCTGGATTCCAAATTGCAACACTATAAATAATTTTTTAGGAGCAGTGGTGTGACTTTATATCACCCTGTCTTTGCAAGGACGTTGTCTCTCTGATTAATAAATCTCTGTCACATCGGTGCCAGACCACATCAAAGCTCCTAATACGAAATTAATCTTAAAATCACTTAGAAGCTAAAGACAATGGGAACATGTCAGTGAAAGTATCTTGGTGGAGACAGATGAGGTAGGTCTCTGCCCATAATTCTGAGCAGTGATATCTGGCTACTTGTCACTTCCAGGTGAAATTTGAAAGCTGATGGGCAGGGAAGCGATGACACCTCTCCAAGGTCTGTAATGCCATGATTGTTGTCTATGATGTTATGCAAACCAAGGTAACAGAAGTTCAGCAGGGCCTCACTGTGTAGAAGCCCACATCTACATTGCCTTACAAACTCCTGGAGTAATTTCAAGTACAAACAGCATCATTTGCAACATGAATATTTAATATAGTTTATAAAATACTTTGTATAGAATAGAAGGGGCAGACAAGCATAAACATTCTACTTTTGAAGACAAAAACCAAAATGGAATGTGTTCTTAATACTAAACTTGAAATACTATGCATACTTTGAGAACAGTGACAACAGCTGATGAAAGTCAAGTGAAATTTGACAGATTCAGCGGAAATCACAAAAAATTATTTTTATTGCCAAAATGCTTTTTCATTTTCTGAATTAAATACCTTAACTTTCACACTAAAAGAATTCACTTGTTTCAAAATGGCTTTTATTTCAAAATCTTAAAGACAAAACCAAAGCACAATAACCCTATAATTTTTTTTTATTTTAGACCAAAGAAAGATGGTTTTGTTGGCTGAATCTGATTCTTTTGAGCAAAGCACTGAGTCGAAACTCCATGACTTGCAAACCTGTACTTAGATGCCAGAACCTGCAACACATATTTACATGGTTCTATAGGAAAGGTTCCCCCCAGAATTGCCATAGCATAATTCAGACAAGCTCCCAAGCCATTTTTTTTTCAGAATATGAATCTGGATGGGTAGCTTATTAAATTAACCTCTTTGAAATAACTCAGGTGAAACTGACAGATTGCACAGAACTAAAAACAGCAGGTCAGCTTTTTGTTAATGAACAGTTGTCATGGAAACATTTTTCTTGCTGCATCTCCAAGGTAAGAAAACTGTTCATACTTATTCCATCATCACTGCTGGCAAAGGCCAAAAATAAAAATTATACTATCCCCTGAAAAGCAAACAAGGATGTCTGCACTCCACACCATTAAACTAAGACCTCAGAAGGAACAATGCAAAATTATCTGTACATTTATTATCTTCAATGAAATCTTCTGAAGTATTGGAACAAATCAAGATCTTTAAAGTCTCCTGTTCAAGCTCACTCTCTAGTCTCACCCTATTTTCTTGATATGCTGGTGCGAACCTTGAGGTGAAGTGGGTTTTGCAGCTTAGAAATTCTACTGCTTTCACCTCATGTGCAACCCTCAACCTTCTTTTTCTTTTCTACACTCACCTTCAGATCCAGAAAAGTCCATTCCCCTACACATAGAACAATAATTCTCCACTGCCTGAGAAACCAAGTGTCAGATTACAACCAAAGGAGACTAGTAGGTATAAAGAAATTACAAAAATTATTTTGCCTTTACATCCCTGAATCTAAAGAAAGCCCATGGATCACTGTTTGGATTCTGTACAGCACCTGTTCATTCAAATAACACTGAACTTAATTCAGTCCTGAACTAGACTACCAGGAGCTCCTATGAATTGCTATTACAAACTATTTTATACAGTACTTGCTGAATCATACTTTAGATTATTTTCAAAGACAGACAGTCTGTTTTACAGACTACTTTGTTTTTTGCAAGGGTTGTCTGTAAAGGATCCAAAGGGCTGTTCACTGAGAAACATTGAAGAAAGAGGACCTCTTAGGTATATTCATAAGAAGATGGAAAAAGAAGTGACTGCTCACAAATGAGATGTAAGAGTTTTGTGAAATTCACAATGTCTTTTGTTTGACATTTACAGTAGATTGTTTTGCACAGTTTTGTTACAATTGGATGTCTGAATTTTTTTGAAAAATGGCTATTGTACATCTGAAATGTTAAAATGTACCTTTTTAAATGTTCTCATATAAAAAGACATCTTTTAATTCTATTTTTAAAAAATCACACTTAAAAAAAAATCCTTACAGAACTTGGTTTTGACTTGGTTTTACCAAAAGAGATGAACTGGTTTTACCAAAGAGACTGTTTTTCTTCTACAGTCTGCATGCCTTAGCAAAAATTCCTATTCCTAAATTTAAAAAATTAGCATGAATACTTTAAAATGTAAAATTGTGTACATTTGCTATGAATCTTTTACTTAGTTCTACACCACATTCTATTACAAATCTCTTGTTCTTTATTATTTAAAAAATAGTTGTTTAGCTTTTTCTTTGAGCATTGTTTAAAGAAACAGTTTTTATTAAATGAAATTAGGTGCAGCATATTCATAAGGCTTTTGTAGGATGCATTGCACAAGAAAAATCAGAGCAACCTGCCATGAAATGGGTTTCCTATAAATGGAATGGCAATTCAAACTTTATGATATAAAATTCCCCATAAATTTTACATAATCATACAACTAACTGTCTTACACCTCTCAAAATTTAATTTTAATTACTGAATGGCAATACTTTTCGAAAGATCTTAGAAGTCACATCTAAAAGTTGAGAAAGCACGAATCCACAAAATGTGCACCAGCACCCTTTTCCAGATGACTATATGAAATAAAAGACATCCTCTAGGATGTTGTGGTGCTCAAGAAATTGCCAGGCACCTGATAGCTGCACACTGCCATCAGCTGGCAACTGTGAAAGAACTTAAGGGTAAAATATGCAAGACATTATTAACTACCAGTTAAATCATCTTCTTAACTATCAGTTTTATCTTCGTACTAATACATGAATGAACATTCAGATATGCATGATACATTTAGTGCACATCAACATCTAGAACACCAGAAAAATGTTACTATGATATTCACAGAAATTAATTTTAAAAATCCTTTTGAATACACTATCAAGTTCTGTTCTAGCTTTCAAACAGCATAGGAGCATTACCTTATCAAATACTTTGGAAACTACATGCTTGTCCAGAGCTGGGATGTATTTTGTACTTTGAGAGACAGTTGTAGGAGCTAAGGCATCCATGATGGTGAGTCGCCTAGCAGTCAAGCCATGGGTCTTTAACCAAAGAGCTGAAGATACATCTAGAGAGCTAGAAAAGAGAGACTCTGAGATGTAGCACAGGGTAGAAATACATTTGAAAGGTTTGAAATGACTGAAGAAAATAGGTAACTATAAATTTTGTTATGCATTTATATATGCACATACATACCTTTTAGATGCTCTTTTCACATCCTGCATTTTCAGATCTAAGAGAAAACATTTGCATTTTGTTATCTCAGAAGTTTTGTGCACACGAAAGTATGCATAAATAAGTTGTCATATAATAGCACCTTTTTTTCTTTTTTTAAATTTGAGCCTGCAAGAAGCATCATGCACAAAGACTATACAACATTTCAGTTGCTAAATTAATCAGTAACAATTAGTTTCCCTCACCTTGGCGGTGCTTGATCAATAGTAACAGTGTTACCATATGCCTCAGGAGGCCAAATCAACCAGCAAGGAACTTTATAAAATAGGAATGCAATTTCATTTTTAAACTGAAATTTGTTTCAGTTTATTTATTTTTGACCAAGACCAAAAGATTAACTGGCTTATTTCCTAAGTCAAGATGTGACACCAAGTACTACCACTAATGAGATGGCCAAGAGTAGCTAATTTAAGGTACACCACTATGAAAATCTCTATAAAAGAGATATAAAAAAATACATAAGATGTTGAAATGTAAAAAAGTAAAACATCTTTAAGTGTCATAGGAAAAGTTTTAGAGTGACTTAGAGGATATATCATAAAGTTCAGAGCTGGACTAACTACTGAAAGAAATCAATACTGTCTGGGTGTATTTCTAAGCCCCATCGAAAATCCAGTTGTAAATAGCTAATTTGGGAACTGTCAGGAGTCTGGCCATAGCAATAAGGACACTATCACAATACCCAACTTCATGTCCAACTCTGCATCTCTGTTGAGTTTCAGTCCTTTGTACTGCAGAACTACACAGTTTTGCCTCAAACGAGGTACCATCAGTTACAAATGCAATGGGAGAAACCTTACCATCTGCCCCACTTGGAACTTCTTGTTCTGTCAACTTGTCTTTGAAAATGGTTGTACATTTCACACCCTTCTTGAGAGAAAACCTCTTTTCCGCTGGAGACACTCCTACCTCTGGGCTTTCCCCCCTAGATTTCACACCATGGCTCAGGATTCGCAGAAGACTTGTCCTTGTTTGATCTGTAGTTGTTGAAAGGGAAAGAAAGGAAGAGCTAACTTACTGCTCAAATACATGCCTGGGATTTTTGAGTTCCTCTCTGGTATTCAGTTTTTAAGGGACTGCCTACACAATACCTCAAACAAAAAACTATTTCAACATTAGTTGAACTTCGTACTTTCTCCAAAGCTGTGGGTTTATTTTGCTTCAGCTGGGTAAATTTAGTTTCAGACTGCATACAAATAAATGACACTTCCAGGAGAAATGTAGTATTAAGGGTGTAGTAAGGGGAAACATTAGTGTAAGTAATGCTGTAATTGTTACACTATAGATCACCTCTTCATTCTTGCCAATTATGTACTTACTTAGAATAAAAAGAGATTAGTATTTCATATCTACTGTTAAAAACTGTTTACAGAGCTTTCAAAACATTCTGCTAAAATAGTCACTTTTTCATGGCAGGACCTGCGATAAAGCACAAATGAGAAGACATTTGTTTGTCTGTTTGACCCAAATGAGTAGGATGGCTGAAAAGTAGAGATGAAGAGAAATACAGATTTTCAAAATTAAGATTACTTAAATCAGCAAGCACTTAATTTGTTCCCAGAACTAGGGATGGTTTTTGCTATTTGCAAGAGAATCTTTTCAAGTTAGAGAATGAATTCTGGTGACAATTACAGCTCATTTGAGTCTTACCTGCATATAATGCTTTCTTTCTTCGGGCTGGACTGGCAGCAGTGCTTTGCCCAGTTTGCTCATGTAATGGCACTGATGGTTCTTCTGAAGCACAGGATGGCCTGCTCCTAAGAGAAATACTGAGCTCTTCAGTGTGTTTAGATAAAGGGACACAATGTGTGTCTGCTTGTGATTACTGCTTGCATGTGACAAAAATAAATTACTGCAAATACATAACACCAGTTTAAAAACCACTAAGCTGAATTTTTCTGTTAATATAAATACTGATTTCAAATGCTTCAAACAATGCAGAACATTTTTCTGTTATAGTAATATGCATTTCACTGGAGAGTTCAAAGGAGGTTAAAATATTCTTTGGTTTTTTAATTATTTAAATGTAATTTCTTAGTTTATTTAAAAGATGTTCATTACTTTTATGGTAATACCCTCATATATTTTTAATAAGAACAGAATGTTCTGTAATAGCTACTTTGAATCCCAGGGCTAAGTAACTACCATCAGCAATGAAAATATCTGCCACATACATACATATGCACATAAATATATACACACATATATATTTCTATGTCCCACTATTAATAAAAAATAAAATATGCAAATTCTGAAATACTTTAAAATATTTTCATACTGGACACCTTACCTACCCTTTCACACATGAAATCATAAAACATCACCGTCCTCTTTTGTTAATTTTTACTTTATTTTCATTCCTTTACTGTTTTAAATAAATTTCTGTCTTAAAAATCTGATTTCTTTTAATGCATTTTTTAATGTTTTTTAGTATCACAGCACAAATAAATACACAAGTATATTTGTACATAATTTATGCTTCAACCAGTGTATCCCAATGAACAGCCATTTAGCCATGAGGTATCAAGCCAGCTCTACTTAGATGACAAAAATTTTTCATGAATTCTCTAGGTCAGAGGGATCAATTTTACCATGTGTTGGAGAAAAAAAATAATTTCCCCTCTTTGCCTTAATTATTGGGAATATGTTGAGACTATTGGTATACTTGAGAAGATTTGGTTTCAGGCATCACAGTATTAGTAAATATTTTCAGATTTTTGTTTTCCGTTACCTTGGCTGTTAAAAAAGCCCCCAAGATTAAGAAAGCAACAAGTCTTCTTTTGAAAAGCAGAAAGGTAAGAGATAGTTCCCACTTATTATTAACATAATACCAGAATGAGGACATACTTATTCTCTGGATAATTTTCTTCATTATAAGAATTCATCATGAGACTTTTCTCATGAAAGGTCTTCACTTTCTCTAGATCTTTCTCTCCTTGATCAATTTCTCTTTTCAAAAGATGTATGTCTTTATTCTAACAAAAAGAAAATCAAATGTTTTAGTACAATTACTCCAAAATATGTTTCATTTCAGAACTGAAATGATGCAAGTTCTGATAATAATTCTGAACAATGACTATGACTCAGGACAGCGTCCAAATTTTGTATACTTTTTCAGGTAGGCTCTTGTGCTTGGCATTATAGCCTTTCAAATTATTCTTCCTTTCTAGGAAAATGGCAAGCATTCCCTAACTAGCCAATTACCCCTCGAGATATGAACAGCAGTATTTCTGGAGGTCACTAGCTACATTCTTTTCAAGCAAGCAAGAAAATAAGTAAGCAAATAAATGAAATTCAATACAAGATATGTACATTAAAAGGGGTAGCCTGTCATTCTACTGATCTCAGCTCCATCACATACTGTCTCAGGCCCAGGAAAGCAAAAAACACACTCTTCAAGTGAACACTGGAACTGACTAGGAATCATTTAGGCTAGAGGAGGAAAGGGGAAGGAAATTCCCGGGATGATCCCTTTACAGCTCCCACAGGGCCACAGGCTCCCATCTCCAAACCTGAAGATGCACAACACAGACTCTGGCCCCCATTATCCCAACAGGAGCAGTGTCACACAGTCCACACCAGCAGAACCACTGGAATTGCCCAGTACACTGATATTTTCCAAGAGCTGGATTGTTTTCACATCTTCCTTCTAATTGTTGTCTGTAAAGTTCAAATTTCCCAGTACTGTCTTCCTACTGCTTGTTCTCACAGTTCAACTACCACCATTTCTGAAATCTATGCAATCAATTCACTGAGTGTTAATTTTAATTAAAAGCAAGAAAACATTTCAAATATGTATTCTGTGTCTCTGTTAGTCTATTCAAAAATTTCCTGTTGGGGATTGTTGAGCTGCTTGGTCACACTTGATAGATGACTGCTATTCTAGTCATCTTACTCCTCGTAGATCTCTCCCAAGCACCTACCATAGAACAAACACGTAACAAAATCCATAGAATCATTATCGTTCATATTCAGCTCCACACTGTCTTATTTATTAACAGTATACAAATCATATTTTCATTTTAAACAGCAACTTATTTTTGAAACAGCAGAGATCATGTGTTTCTTCCAGAGCTGATTTGGTCTACATGTACTTTTAGATTTTAGTTTTCAAGGCGGGGTGCATCAGGAGAGAGAGAATGTGTTTGCAACAATAGCACTACAAATGTACTTTGCATTATACTTGGCCTTTTTTGTTGCAGTCTAGAAAAATTTCACAAGCAAAATAATCATATTATTGCTTTCATATCACATCAAATCTGACTAGGACTAATTCTCTTTTTTAGTAATCTATTGTAATATGAAATCACAATAATGCACGTCATGTGGCTTTTCAAAGGAGCACGCAGCAGCAAATACATTTATTTTCAGATACTCACAACAATAAACTCTGTAGTATCAGGATCACTCAAATAAATGTTGTAATAATGAAACCGTCCCTCTGTTTTAGTAGATAGTTCATACAAAAATTTATTGGCTTCTGTATCATCACAGTTGAAGGACACAGTATGGATGGGAATTTTACAGTGAAGTTGGACTTCAGCCAAAATTATCTGGGGGGGCTGAAAATCAAAAAAAATCATCATGTTAAAATGTGGCATCTAGAAACATTTGTCAAAATATAGAGAATTTGTAAGAATTTAATCAGTTGTTCTGTTGCTCAGAGACGGATACAGATCAGTTAAAAGCATCCACTTTATACAGATTGCTATTTCAATCAGAAATTGGCTAAATGAGCTAATTTAAAGCTGATTTTGAAAGACTGATAGATGCATTAAGGCACATGATGTAAATTGTAATATAATCAGTACTCTTTGTTTCTGAAGTTTTAAGAAGAAATTACTAAGGTTTAGGAAATTAAACTACTATATTAGTGTTTAGTATCACTGGATATATACAAACATACTTTTGGAAGTATACGAGTGTGAATCTTTTTAAGAAAATAAACTAGTTCAAAGAGAACTTTAAGAAACAAAGTAGAGCCTGAGAAAATAGGAAAGCTAGGTTCCTCCTCCCATAAAGAAATAAAAATTAGGTGAAAAAGTAGATCTACCATCCCCAAAAATGCTGAAGGATCTGGTAGGAAAAAAAATTATTGACTCAGTTCTCTGAAGTCTGATAACATTTCAATTGCTCAAAATACTCAAAAATCTTGACAAATTAAGCAATATTTGCAATATAATTGTTGTGTTGGCCATGTCTCTTTTTTTAACTGTTAAAAAGGTATAAAAGTCATTATTAACAAGCTAAAAAGGAATTACTTACTTGCTAATTTTGAACATAATAAAAATATTAAAAATAAGAATATGAATAAGTGTACATAAAGCCTAATTATGCTTTGGTAAAATATTAATTTATGCTCTTAGCTAGAAAAATTGTGAAACAATGCCAACAAACATCCAAGAGACTCCACAAGACTTAGCACTGCAGGCGTGACATTCATCTCATAATTCCAACTGCTGACACTTCTTTTCTGCATTTTCTGTTTTCTCATTTTGAAATACCTGGTCAGGTCTCCCATCAGTCAAGAGATAAATAGCCTGAGTGTCAGTATCAGCAAGAGCAATCTGAAGAGCTTTGAGTGTGTTTGTGGAACTTCCAACCTAAGAAACCAAAGAGAAAAAGACAAAGAAAAAGCTATAAATACTAACAGTTCTTTGCCTCTGTTCTTAAATTCATAATGACAGTGTACTGATTCAAGAGATAATACAGAATCAAAATGACTAATAAAATGGTGAAAATATTTATGTCATGTAGCTAACAAAAGCTAAGTAAGTGTCAAAGTAACATAAATTGGTACCAGATTGGTGTTCAGTGCTTATGCAAACACAAAGAAGCAAAATGCTGGCAGCAGCAATCTGAGCTGTACAATCAAAAGCAATCACTAAAATACTATAAACAGATAGGAAGATGTAAGACAAAATATGCATTCTCTTCATTTTTACCACTGATGCTCCTGCTTGCCAACTCATCACACTTACTTGAAACACATATTTTACTTAATCAAACAGTACAAAAGCTTCTTAAAAGAGTTGCACAATTTTATTTCCCCAAAACTTGTAAAGGAGTTCTTGGTTTTCCAAACATATTTTTCCAGACGCTCCCTCACACATTAATGTAAGTATCGTTTATATTTTAGCACTAAAATATTACCTATGGCAACAAAATGTGCCCAGCAAACTAATGCTGTGCTCACAAAAAATTTCCATTGAAGTAATACTAGCACTTTTCCTATGTCATTCACATACTTATTTATCATGATCTGTCTTTCTTCTCACACTAAATTCAATGAAATGCATTTCATGACTCAGGAACCTAAGCCCTACATTTCATATCTTCAGCTGTCCACTTTTCAAACACTGTGTATAAAACCTTCCAAGCTAAAGGCATGTGTAAGGTTTGCCAGTATGAAAAACTATTTCATCATCATCAGTCCTAGTCTTTTAACAGAACCAAAGCAAAACCTCTAAAAAGATAAAAGTCTGGTTTATGCTTGTATAACACCTGAGTACTGCTCTGGAGTGCAGGCAGGATTGTAAGAAGAGATTCAGGATCCACGTATATAAAGCATTACAGAAGATAAATGTAAATATCAAACATTGACCCATACATGCAAAAATATGCTAAGAGATAGCAATATTTCTTCAGTCCTATAAACTGTGTTACAATTTCTTCCAGTGCCTCCTGCCAGCAATCCTATTAAAAAGGGCAAATAGAATAGAAGGTAGATTCTGAGAGTTACTCTGTATGGCTACATAAGACTGTATGGGCCAGGCAACATGATAGCTCATCTGCTTAATTATCTTATCTTCTAACTCACAAGCAATCCTTACCAGTACCCATTAATAAGAAATAACCAGCCTAAGCTGTTAAATTTATCTATTAGTCCTGATGCTTTAGTAATTACAAAGTTTTAGACACATCACTCATTATCATGTGTGAATTGGCCAAACTGGTTTAAAACAAAACATCTTCTTTCAATTCTTTTCACATCGTGGGAACATAGGGTGGATGCTGATGATGTGCAGAAAATAACCCTGTACCTTATGGTAAAAAGCTGTTCATTTTGAGTTTCTCAATTGCTACTGTTACAAATAAACACCAATTTTGTCATTGTTTAAACAACGACATATTTCAACTATAGACAGTACTACCACTAAAATTTTAAATGTTATCACATCTAAAGGATTTCTAAGGAGCAATTACTTACTGCTTACAGCTCAGCTTCCTTATTCTGGGACCAAAGAGCATAAAATGGGATCAAAGGATTTATTCTGAATAATATTCCAGAACTACCCACTGTTCATTTCAGCTTCACTGTAAATACAGCTTTTGGATCTCAGACTCAGGCCTGCAATGCTTTAAAGAGGCTAAAAGGTCAGCAGCAGATGCCATCCCTGAAAGAAAGTAGACTGTTCTTGTGCCATTTCCTATTCCATTTGAGATATCTAGATCTGAACTTAAAAAGAAATTTATAATGAAAAATTCACACTTTTATGAATAATGATGGAAAAGGCCATTTACTAATCCATATACAAGATGGTATCAAAATATGGTAGTTCAAAGTATTATTTGACTTGAATGATGCTGTACAACATACATGACTTAGACAGAGCCAAGTTTTCAAACCTCAAGGAGGGCAGTGAAATAAGGTTAAATAAGTTCAGTTACAAATGTTGAGCTACTCAAGGAGGCCACACTAATACTTCCTTTTCTCTGTATGTTGGTCTGTTGGTGTTTTCTGAGAATATCAACTTATTGATCTTGCTTTGTAGTCTCAGAGCTATTATGTAGCTTATCCAATGTCCTCATCCCCAGGAATTTCATACTAAGTCTGAGGAAGAGCTGTCAGAATGCTGAGCAGTTTTATTACACGAACAGGGGAGTTTGAAAACATGATGTGGGATGTATCTATACCTTTGCATGACTGATTTTTAGTCCTGTGTTCATAACATTGCTGTCCATATTTTACACATTAAGGGTCCTAAAGCTGCTGATAGTTACATCTGGTGGATGACTGAGACAAGCAGTTCTGCTTTGTTTCAGGGAAAAACACTCAGATTTTGGCCACTGTCACAGAGAGGATATTGGGTAGATAGATGTTTGGTCTGAGTATGTTTGTTTTCATGTTTCTGTGGCACCCAAAGTTAGCTGTCTATCCATCAAAAGAGACTAGAAATGCTTCTCCAGTTTGCTGGCTTTGGTCTCCTGCACTACTCTGAGCTGTAAGTTAGCCAGCAACACCTCTCATCCATGCAGCAGCCCTGCAGCAAGAATGACAAATTTAAACACTGGGTCTGAGCAACGACATAATACCTACAGAATTCAAATTGGCCAATGCTTGCACCGTGGCTAGTAAACATAGTAGGCTGCAAGTTGAAATAATATGATTTTACAAACAGGTCCATTGTTAAATGATTATTATACCTGACAAACACATTGTATTCAGATCTACTTAATTTTATCCATCATCTATATTGTCAACTTACTCAAGTCAAGTACTTAGTCTATGCGAAATTACCCCAGCCATACAGAAAGGAGAGAAATATACACAACTTTGTAATAATTAGCTGCCATATTACCTCAAGCCCTTTTATCCAAAGCCAAGCATCTTGCAAATTTTCCTCATTAACTTCAACAAGTTTCTCTTGCCATGCCACTGCTTGGGCACTAAATTTCACGAAGTTGAATCTCTTCTTGTGTCTCAGTTGTTCCTGGAAGAGACAGCATTTGAATTTTACCTACTATTAAAAGAAAGGATACTTGTATCCTGAAATACTGAGTAATAGCAATTATTTTAATTATTATATAGCTAATTATATGATTACAATAAAATATATTGTAACTTTTATTATAACATATATAATAAAAGTTATGGTGTACAGAGAGACATACAAAACCAGAGACAATTATTGCTTGCAACTATTAAGATTGCTTGAAATTCCCAAAGTAACTCTCCATATACTCATATTTCTCAAACAATTTAAACAGCAAATGTGTAGGAGGGCATAAAAGAGAGATATGAAACTGGATATGATCCATGGTGTAAGAAAGAGATTATCACTGCTTGCCAGGGGAAACTGAAATCAGAAAGAAAGTAAGATATAATTTAGAGGAGGAGAACAAGAATCATATAAAGAGCACTGGCAAGGGGAACTAGAGCGGGAGGAGAAAATCAAGAATTTGCTGAAGCTGCTTTTCTATAGAAGTTATAAGTCAGGTAAGATTTGTGCAAGCAAGTACAAACTTTCAGAGCCTGAAGTCTTTGCCTCCCTTTCATCACAATTTTTGTGCAGCTTCCTGTGAAATCTTCTGGCACAGTATCTAATATAATTTCTTGTGCTGATCTGCTTAGAGGACCACAAGATACTATGTCCTATGACTTGAGCACTTAACTCAAAAACCTCTCTGTCATAGTTTTAATTTTTTTTAGTCCTACCAATGGTTGTTATAAATGCCAGACTGAATTTTCATCTCAGTTACTTCTCTTAGGACTAAAGAAATTTAAGATTAATCATGTCTCTGAAATATTAATGTAAGCTTGGTGACATCATTGTAAACTTCTAAAATTAGACAAGACAAATCCTGTCTTAGGTGTGTCTCTCAACACTCACAGCTTTTGAGGTACTCCTGCACTTTTCCAGTCCCTTTGTAAAGTTCTGAGTCACTGTAACATGCAAGGAAGTTCAAAACTTTCTACACCCTTTATTGTGGAAGCATGAAAGTGAATCTAGAACACACATTACAAATCACAACAAACCAATGGAATTGGATGACACTGCTTAAAAGTAAAAATGGAAATGGCAAAAGGTGTTTCATTGCATGGCTTGTTTTTGGTTTGGGTTTTTTTTTGTTGTTTTTTTTTTTTTTTTTGTTGTTGTTGTTGTTGTTTGTTTTTCTTTTTTTAAGAAGGGAGGTGGCTTGAGGGAAAGAACTACTTAAGCCTTTTTAATTTTTAATATTTTCTCTAGCCTTTTTTCACATAGTTGTATAAATGAGAGTAAAATATAAATTCTTAACTAAAAATGAACACATGAAGAAAAATTCTAAATATTTTTATAAAGCTGCTGATTTAAAAAAAACTTTTAAAAAATAAACAAAAAGCAGAGAAACAACCATCCAGGAAAGACCTCTTTACTCTAAAATGCACCTCAGCCTTCAGAGTCATCCCTTTATCATACCTGCATTAGCTGAAATATTTTTTCCTTCACTAGTGGCAGCTTGTTGTTCATAGACTGGGATGTATCAATAAGAATATAGACATCATCTTCAAACACATTCCCAAAAAGCCCTGTGCTTCCTTGTTGAAGCCACTTAATTCTGGGGGAGGACAAAAAAATATCAAAACCTGTTCTGTAACATCTTTGGAGCTCTCTGTATCAGAATCTGAAAGGTAGGTTCTTTTTGTCACTGCTGTACTTCTTATTCTCTTTCCCTAAGCACCTGTTAGTAGTCACTGTCAGAAGCCCCTGATAAATCACTCCCTTTTCTCCACAAACCATCACAAGACATTTTTAGTTCTTTATTTCAATAGAAATCTGGAGACAGACAAAAAAAAAAAAAGACAAAACAATACAGCACCTTTAAAAAGTCATTTATCAGGTAGTTTGGGCTGGGAAATCCAATGTAGAAGCAACTATCACTATGGTCCCTGTATCTATTTTCCAGACTAATCTCAGTAAATCATTTAAGCCTATACTACTATGCCTCTCTTTTCAGGAAACCACTTGAGAACCTCTTCTCCAAGGAGCTTAAGCACTTCGAAGAGCCTTAATATAACACAAATGCTTTAATGGTTTGTGGACCTTGAGCCTTAAATACAGAGTTAGAGTTACATTTTAAACAGGACTGGAGTGTGCCTGCCAGTTAAACACATGCATACATACTGCTCTGCACAAGAACATTTCCTCAGTAATGGTTTCAGCAAGTCCAAATCTGATTTCCCTAGAGAGTCATAAAATACTGATCTATACTGAAACAGAGACATTTAACACACGGAACATCATGGCTTTGAGAAAAATTTTCATCTCCATGAAAGTTTTCAGAAAAAAATATATCATGGAAATGTAAGGATAGTGCTACAGTAGCCACTGGTAGCTATTTTGTCATTAGTTATTTCACCCAAAGTGTTTGATAAGATCTACCAAGACTTTTTAACATTCGGATGAAATGTTCAAAACAGCAAGCCTTAATCTTGACTTGGATTTCAAAAATACATACTCACCAAAAGTTCTTATCTCAAATTTTCCTTTGACAGTACATAAATGTTATTCTAAATACAGTAAGATGAACTAGAAGTAATTACAAAGCTCTGTTTTACCTTGCTAAGTATAATCAGGCTGTTATATTTTTGGTAGGGAAGAAGCAAAAAAACCTGAAAAATTCACCAATAAAGTGAAAGTTCACATTCTGCTTTTTTCAGTCAGACGTCTTGTTGTCCCAATAGACAAACCAGAGGGCAACATTTATTTTTTCTGTTCTATAGTAGGTTTTCCTCAGACTGCCTATTATTTTGTAGATGTCATACAAAACCTAAGTGTCCATAAGGCTGCAGAAATGTACGTCAGGCAGCTAGTTTGAGCAGTGAACTTCTGATCATGTGCACTAGTTAATAGCTCACGCTCTGACTGATGCAGGCTGTTCAAATCTGTCTTCAACACAAAATTGCAAAAAGTGCAGATAACCACTATCAGTAGAGGCACAAGCCAAGCTGTGCTTCTCGGTGTCACAAGGGATCCTAGGTAAACAGGATGAATGTTTACTAAGTTTTATTGATGATTCTTGAAGTTGTCTGCCTCCTTATAGTCCCAATCCTTTTTCACACTTCTAGCAGTAGTGCAAAAATGTGCAGACTGACTTTCACACCTGTGTTTCAGAAGTAGGACAAAAGTTCGAAATCTTCATCAGTTTTCTTCTGTGGCTACTACAAAATCCAACATACAAGATTCTGATTTAAAATAGACTTCTGGCTTAGCACTGCTGCTTTCAGTTTACCAACCACTTCAATTTATTATGACAGTAAATGTCAAATTTTCAACGCTCATGTAAAGAGATCAAACTGATTTTATGTGAAAGAACACAAACCTTCCTTCCACTTGTCTGAGAGCTGTCCTCATTTTCTCTTTGTACTGCTTATACTTTTCTGTAGTAACATATACATGAACTACAGATCCATCTTTCCAGAGGGTATGTACAAACTTGTCACAGTATCTTGCATGAATTATCTTCCTTTTTGTCTCCTACAACAAAGAAAAACATATTTCATGTGGAAAACATTATTTTGCAGTGCTTTTAATATTTGTGGAACAAACTTTAAGGGTACATGCTTGTTGCACATGAACAGGAGTAGAAATAAACATGTGATATGGTGGTCACAGAATTTATTCCTAGAAAGATTCAATAGAAATTTGTTTTATTCTTGCAGCTAGCAAAAAACAGAAGCTTACCAAGCAGTGCAATGGTAAAGCCTGAGAAAAACAAATAGAAGATAAATTAATCCAAATTTTCTTAAGGAACTAGAAGACACTGCAGCAGCTGAGACTAACATACCCTCTAAAGATAACAAGAAATCTTTTCCCCATCCCACAGAAATACAAAGAAAACCAAGGCATTGCTTAAGCCAGTCCTGATTCTTCCTTTTAGATTTTATGAACTAGCAAGGAGTTCTTAAAGCAGCCATTCTCAAAAGGCTCTTTGAGACATTCTTATTCTATGTGTCAATAATTAATAATATGTTTTTAACAAAAACTGCAATACAACAATGCCATACACTATATCAACAATTTATCCCCATCAACCAAGTTTTCAAGCTTTAAAAGCAAAAACAACTCACAGGACATGAGAGAAAATTAACAATACTCACAGCATCAGTTTGTGAACATTCATCCTCTGGTTTAGTTTTTATGTCAACAAGCCCATCTACATGGCGAAAAACACAATCAGCAAGTGCATCATACAGTGTGAGCTTCTGAGCTTTCAAGCCATACTTCTGCAACCACTTCTCAGAGGTCAAATATTTGTCAGTTATATGTTTTGGTACCAGATGATCATCTTTGTTTACTAATAAAGAAAATAAACAAAGAAATTTTCCTGTATAATATGGTTCATTTTGGATAAGCTATTTTCAAAAACAAACTCTGATACTGGTATCAAAATTTTCAAACTTGTTCTGCTTGTTCTGACAGCATTGGAGTGAACAGATATTTCTGAGTGATTTTTAACAGTCTATACTTCAGCTGTAGGGTTTTTTTCTTATCAGACAACTCACTGCAACAAATTCCTTTGTAGTTGGAAAAAACCCCACCAGAAGTCAGGGAGCAAAGACAATAAAATAGTGAGATCAACATATAAAAGGAATTTTCTTAGTAGTTGAATTACATAATGCCAGAAAGTATTCCTAAATGAGATGTCTAACTTCAAGGAGAATCATTTGAGAAAATTAAACAATGGAAGACATAATAGAAAATACAGTCAAGATCATTGGTTAACATTAATTGTTTTACAGATGGCTATTTAAAATTACAATGTCACATTGTTTTACTTTAAGAACTGTCTTAAAGTAGGGCACTGCATAAGTCTGGACACCAGTACAGTATACAGATAATACAGGTAAAATAATAAGATACAGGATTCTCCACTCATCACTATCCCAATAAACCACACCTAAACTAAATGACCTAAATTAATGACAAGGCAGTGGGTCGCATAGCAGGGTGAATGTATTTTGTCACACTTCAATTTTGGCAGACCAAGGTGGTATAAATGTCTACTCAGTTTAGATGCAGCTACAATGACCACAGTGAAATCCTGAGCCTGTAAATAAACCTATGGATGCATTGAGTGCCCTTACACAGGAGATGAGCCAACATCGGGGCAGGTGCACGATCAGAGCCTGTTCATGTGGAAACCTTTGCTTTGCTGTTCTAAGGTCCACAACCTATGACTGCTTGTGGTCCTTAGAACAAAAAGTGTCATAAATGTGCTTACACAATTTTGAAAAGAAAACTATTGTTTTCTTTCTTCCACATGTTTTACATAGAGCATCTGCATTTTTGCAGGACTGAGTAGCCTCTCACTGTCCTTTGTTAAAAGCCTTCCAGAACAGAACTTCAGAAACCAGCTATGCTTTTTTCTCCAACAGGATTCAATCCAACCAAAATGAACAGAACAACAAATGAGTCACATTCTAGGCCAAACATAATGGCAGGAGCTCTTGGTTTAATGCATGAATGTAGGTGTTCCTCTATGTTTCTTAAGACAGGAGTTGTCAGAGTTCTTAGTCATTGATAAACTAAAAATGGTGTGTTTCAGCCTGAGTTGTTAAAGTTTAGCAAGTTTAAGCCATAGTAAACAGAGATTTGTACTGGAAAGTTTTAAGCAATCCTAAGTTTAGATAACAATTATAGGCACTATATAGATATATAGTTGCTACACCCTGTATATAGACATTTTTGAGAAAATCATCCCCAAATTGATGTGCAATCAAAGCTGTTCTCAAAAAGATGTTGATCATTAACATAATGGTAGCTGTCTTGAAAGAAACATAAATGATACCATCTTGAGACGCAGACTGGTCCGATTCTGGTAACATTTTCTGAACTTGTCTCAATGTACTCCTGGCTTCTTCCATCTCCTTCCAGATCAAAAAGACATCTTCAGAGACACCAGCTACTGCAAGAGAAATAAGAAACAGAGCTTCACATTTTTATACAATTTCTGCTTTTTATAGCTTCTCAATCACAACAGTCGTTGGTATATCCAGATGTTGCCGTATAACCTTGTTTTCTTGAGGTCCCATTGCAGTGAAAAATGCTGTTCTCTGACAGACTTCAAAAAAGGGCTCAAACGTGGCCCCAGGATATGAGAACTGTTTAGTATGTTGGAGCTAACCTCCAAAGTTGGCCACAGATTATTCCCACAGTGGAAGCAAATACATTTTAACACTCTCAAAAAATAATAAGGAAACTCCACAATGAAATTCACTTGTTGCCCCTGGCCTTCATTGCAAAACTTGGCTCCAAATACTAAACCCAGTTTTGACGTATTAAAGAGAAGACATTTTTTACTCTTTCCATTTCCTAAACTACATAATTAATTTTATTTAAATTAATTTTATTTAAATCTTCTTTCCCTGATGACTATCTGATGAAATTTTGCTAAAGGTAAACTTATTTTCATCTCAACCATTCTCAACATTCATAAAAAAATGCTCCCCCCCAAAAAAATTTACTACCAGACTATATTTTCAAAATAATTGAAAAAATCCAAAGCTAGAATTGAGACAAGGTTTTCTTAATTTCAACAGATATATCTTTCTTGATGAAAATAATAAAAATATTTATTTATTTAATAAAAGAAACTACTAAAATTGAGACACCTTGTATACCTAAATATGTTAAATTAGATTACTCTCAGAGTTTAAACTGCAATATAGGACAATGCAAAGAAACTGTGTGCAGTGTTACAATAAAATATAAAAGAAACTGAATCATCAGCTATCCTAACCACAAATACAGGTTACTATTTTTTAAACTATTGCACATCACAAACTATTAATGAATTGCACATAAAAATGCTGAAGAAGGCAAACTGTATCATGGTCCCGTGGTTCAGCTACTATATAGTCACTGTATGAAAGGTAAGATATGCAAACTTGTCTACTCAAGTAGGTTACCAGTAAACAAACAAACCTGATCATTTTGTTCTTTTGATAAACTTTCTGGAAATAATAATAATAATAATAATAATAATAATAATAATAATAATAATAACAATAACTAAGAAGACAATTTTAATCGTGAAATGCTTTCGGTTTCAAAGAAATATTTTGAATTGTGTTATTGTACACTGCCATCTCCTGGGACCTTCCTGCATTTCAAAACATCTGTTGCAGCCATTAGGACAATGAACAACATTTGTTAAATCACAAAAACCTTCAGTAAGGCATTTCATTCCACAACATGGAACACCAAAGCAGGAAGACGCCTCAGTCTGTAATCATTACCCCTTAAACTTAAGAAAAGTATTCTCTTCAAATATTTTGGGAAGAATCCAACTTTTCTTTTACAAGCAATCTCTCTCCAGAAATGCAAACACATGCACTTGCACCACATATAAATGTAGTTCTAAGTTTAAGGCTGTTAAGAATGTCATTCCAGTGGTGCTGTCTCCAACTAAATCTGGATATTCTCCATAAGCTGTCAATTACTGTCATCCAGATTTAGTTTTATGAATATTTTTAATGTTTTTAAATATTTTTAATAGTTTGAAAATATTGAAAGAAATTTGTCTACTTAACTACGTCTAAAACAATAAAAATTATATCATTGTGTTGCTTCATTTCCCCTTAAATTGATGCTATGGACTCATCAGTTTTACAGGATTATTGTTACTGTCCCCATTAAGATAGATGGATTGAATTGGTAGTGCGTGAGAAGATATTTTTTCCTCATTTATGCTTGTAGCACAGCAAAGTAGAACCGCATGCCCTTTCAAAGCAAGTGTGCTTGATGTCACTTGCTACACAGAACAAATGCAGGCACCAAGAACAGCACATTGTGAAATTCCGGTTGCTTAAAACCTTTTTTCCAAAAACTTTTTTCCTGGATTCAACTGGGAGAGAAGCTTGCCAGCAATGATATCCACAGCAGCTTTCTCTATCTACATAGGAAGCTCAGCCATACCTCTACCTTGGCCTCTTTTTCCCTACAGCTAAGATGGAGCAGCAAAAAACCCCTGTGTCTTGCAAAACTGAACTGCCAAAATCAAAACCTACATACACATGCAAGGCATAGTATCTTCTAGATGTGGGTCTTGGCTGTGGCCCATCCCTCAAAGCATATCTCTGGTAAATGACCAAGAAAGTATGAACCTCACTTTCATCTAAACTCTCTCTGCTCACACCTCAGATGTGCCATTTTTTGGGGATCACCAACTGAAGAAAGTCACCCCTCTGGGAGGGTGCAGTTCACCACCAATCCAAGCCACTGTCTCTTGTACACATTCATGCACCCATGTTCCAGTAATAATATTGTCTTTAAAAATTGCTTTTTCCCAGGGAGAGAAAGGGCCCTCCTGGTTTGCCCCACCACGAAGCACTTTCTCAGCCACTCTGGGTGGCAGTGTAACAGACCTCCGGGGACCCCCTGATCAAAACCCACCCCACTGCAGTGGCAGGATGGTGGCCACCTGTCACACACATGAGGGGACCAGCCTGAACACCCTGCTGCACGTGTCCAGCCTGCAACAAGCGCAGTAAGCTTCCCTTGGCTCTCCCCACAGCCATCCTGACCCTGCAGAGCAATTCACCCTGGGTAATGTTCCAGGAGTGCCCTGCCTGCAGGTAAAGGTGTTTCTGCTCTGGAGCAGGGAGGCCCTAGAAAAGAGGAAGAGGATGAGGAAGGTTGTAGGGAGAGCCTGTGTCAAGAGGTAGAAGCATTTTGCTGACAGCTGTGAATTGAGAAGCAAGGTGGCAGACCTAAGCAAAAACACAACCACACTTGCACATGTACACGGAAACTCATAACTGCCCTCATTTCCATTTCCCAATTATTTAACTGGCAGACAATCTCAAAAGAGGCAGCTTTTCTACATACATCTCCCCACAAACAAACTCATCAGGTTTGACAAGTCACTGTAACCTATTTGATTTCCATATTGCTAATGAAAAAATCCTGTATATTAAAAAAAACCCCACAAAATATCCAAAATATCTACAATATCTTTGAAACGGGAAGCAAATACCAATACAAAAGCAAATGATGGAAAACAGAAGCATTTCTTACTTGTCATGTTGTCTGACTTAAACTGTAGAAGCAAGCAAATCCAAATATAATGAAATAAGATCTATTTGAAAATTAATTTGCTGGCAAGGGAAGATGGGGAAACTGATTTTCCTTCACTGCCAGTCCCTTTTTCAGCCTCCACGTGGCAGCAGAACACAGCAATATACCCTTAAGCACTGATTTTTACAATCTCCACTTAAAGGGAGATGAATGAAGGCACAAAGAAGCGTAAGAAGGTAGCTGACAGCTTTTACTTGCCAGATCAAACTGCACTGAAACTCACTGCAGCCCAATCCTGCCTCTTTTCCACTGGGCAAATGGACAAAGCAAATGAACTTTGTATCCCATGTGGTATCACAGAACAGCTATCTGCATCACTCTCTACACATTAGCAAAGAGATTTGCCAGGCCAAGGTTAGGCTGCTGAAACTAGACAAAGCACGTGCAAGAAAAAAGCAGAGGCAATGATCTTTGCTACAGCTTCTAGGCAAAGTAGCTGCTCTTCAGTCATTATCCTAGCTCTCCAAAGGGAGGGTTCAATCTTTGCCATGTCAGGGTACATAAACAGTGCAGAGTTCATTGACTTCAATGTCATACAGGAGAATGACGCTCTTATGCTTCCCTTTTTTACACACAACATCCTGAAATATTCCCTATCAAATTTCCCTAAATATGAAAAATCAAGCACACCTAAGAAGAGAGCCTCATACTGCTCACAAGGAGCTCAGATACTTCCCTGTTTGGATTTATCACATCAGTAAAATCCTGATTTCAGTCTATTTGCATTTTCTCTACATATGCCAGCTCATCTATTCCACCACACAAAAACCACTACACAGAAATTTACTGTTTCTATGTCAGCCACCGAGGACCCTCTATTCATTTCAGGATCTAGTTCAAGGCACCATTGCTTTTCAAGCCCTATGTAGCATTTGTCACCCTGTTACTCCAAGCAGATGACACAAATATGCCCCTTTTCAGAAAAATATCTTTTCTCCACAGCTTCCGCCATTCCTTACCCTCTATGCCTTCAAGTTCCAACTTTAATATCACTTCCTTTCCACTTATAGTTTTAACTAAATAACAAGATTGCTTAATTCTACAGCTTTTTGCAGAGGAATAAACTGCACAAAGAATGTAGGCAGAAGTGATAACAGGAAAATTAGTGCTGGATGAGGAGATATTATCACATTGGTGAAATTAGGCTATGTAAAAACATTTCTCTGCCATAAATAAATCTGAAGCTGCCAGCATAAGGACCCTAATTCTTTAATGAGTTTCACCTGTTTTGATCTTGAGCACCCACTCAAAATGAGTTTAAAAAATTCAAAATTGTCAGTTACTCACACTTGCTTTCTAAATGTCTGCTGAAGATGCAAAATAGGGGAGAATTGAGCTCTTATCTAAAATTTTAAATAG
Organism: Brachypodius melanocephalos; assembly: GCA_013398615.1. NCBI lineage: Eukaryota > Metazoa > Chordata > Aves > Passeriformes > Pycnonotidae > Brachypodius > Brachypodius melanocephalos. Next base: position 53,104,525 of record VZSR01003803.1, read on the forward strand.
TTCACTTCTGACTTGTTCTGGTTAAGCAGATGAAAAGGAGTGAACATAAAGATATCCGGTATTTGAAAAATGCTGATATTCAGTGGATACCCAGAAACTATCAGATGTTGTTAAAACATCTTTTCCAGTCTATATAACATGATTATGAGTTTCAGCTTCCAGCTGTTGCATTTGTGGTGCAAAAAGGAACATAAAATATTCCTGTGCCTCTCTTTAGTTTTTAGAAACACCACATTTGGAAGATTAAATCTCTTGTTCATTCTCTATTTATTTCCTTGTGTAGTTTATGCCACACACCCAAGAATCAGTTTCAGAGCCCATTAGTGAGTAATCGACACTTTTATTTTTATTGCCTTATTACTACACCCTTGAAGGAGTCTCTGAAACAAGAGAAATCAGACACAGACCAGAATAATGTCTTCAATGTGTTTTCTTTTCTGAAAGGACTTAAGATTTTGCATATGACTGAAACACTCCAATTGGCTGCCAGTGATGTCGCGACTGTGCTTGTAATACCCAGTAAATGCAGAAAGCTAATTGTGTTCCTTTTTAATGCGTAAATTCCACTCCATAATAGCAATAAGATGCAACAGACAATGCACTTCAAGGGGATTACTGCCCTTTTGAGTGATTAAAGCTATTCAGCTTTCAGCTTTAGAAAGAGTGGTGAGGAAGTAATTTCAATCATATAGGAGCTCTGGGCTCGTCTATTGAAACAGGCTGACTGCCTCAGGGGAAGAGGGAGGCAGCTCCCCCATGCACACCCTCAAATGTGGTACAGCGAGAAAGCGCTCACAGCAGACTGAAGGCAATCATTATACTGCTCTGCATTAGTATGAAACGGTTCCGTTTTGAAGCAGACCCTGCTGTTGGTTTCTAAACTCTGCATGGGTGAGGCTTGAGTGTCCTTTCACAATTCAGAAAAGCAGGTGATACCTCACTCCTTTATTTCTGGCCCCCCACAGTGACTTTCTCTTGTGCTGTTATAATCATGGTCCTAGTGAAGGGTGGGTTAGTATGCAAGAAACTTCATTACAACCCAAATATGGGCCAGTCAGTCCAAAACTGACAAACAGCCTTACACGAGACACGAAATCCACCTCATGCCATACATTCCCTAACAGTGAGAAGAAGATAATACTGTTCTACCTTTGGGACAACACTAATGCCCCCAGAAAAAAGGGAGAGTACGGTGGTAGGTGTGTTGAGCCACTAGACTAAAGATGTCTTATGATTCCTGATGTCTAAAAGAAATATATAATTTTTAAAAAAATTTTTTTTTACTCTCCTGCTGAGAAAGACATCAGATTTGACACACAAAGCCTCACTTCATAGCACAAGCCCCTCTTCTCCCACCCTGGCTGAAACCACAGTCCAGTCCCACTGAACACTTACCCAGAGGAAGTAGCACTGTGACTAATACGAAACACATTGAGCTTTCTGCCCAGCTCCACCCACCAGTGAAACTGTTTATTTTGGTTGTTTCCTCCTAATATTTTTTCTATCAATCCTCCCACCACCACTTTGCACTGCCTTCTCTACAGTCACTTTACTGTGCTTTTTGCCTGTTTTGTGACAAATTCTTGGGACAAGCAAGTAAACTTCATGTTGATTTAATCCTCTTATATTACCTATGAACTTGGCCTATATTGATGTTGGCTGTTATATCATATGGTCTGCCACACTATTCCCCTTCCTTTTTACCATTTCTCCATATATTTCCACAAGGTCACTGGCATAAGCACATAAGTACTATTCTTCATACTCCTAAATAAATTATCTTCTTCTCCCTTTTTTTTCACTTTTGTTTCATTCTCACATGCACATCCTCTACTCTTCATTTTTCTCTCTTCCTTGCCCTCTACTTCTCACCCAGAGAATTTCCATTTCCAGACCTGTCCTGTCCTCCACCCACTCATACTTACAAGTTTCCTTTGATTTTACACTCATCAAGTTCCCAAACTACATTTCTATTCTGACATCTGACTGATAATATCTGTATAATCTTGGGGTTTATATTGTCTACCTAGTGGCATTCGCCCTTTCACTTTCCTGGAGTTCAGGGCAATTAATCTTTTTCCATCCTCTTCATATTTTAGTGCAGATCCAGTAGCACCTCTACAGTCATTCTTCTCAGCAAAAGCATGGAATCTGTAATACAAAATGAGTTTCCACCAGTACAGAAAATACATAAATACTTCTCTAATTTTAAAGAGATGTTTTTCACATACACAATTACAGAACTATATCTAAAACTTCAACTACAATAAGATTACTAATATTATCAAACATTTTATATATATTTATGTAGTTTCTGAAGTCTTCTCATGTAGAATATTCTTTCTTTTTGATATTACTTACTGCAAGACACCTTACTCTTCAATTTCCTGGAAATCTATTTTTAATTAATGTTTTTAAGAGGTTGAGCAGGCATGTAATTTGAGATGTCTGAGATGACACTAACACCTTTTTATCAGATTATCCTCCCAGTTGAAAGCCTAACAGGAACATTTATTTCATTATGGACATACAAATCAGGATGACAAGCAGACTTCATTTATCCTCATTGTCAAAAGAGAGAAGCTCTCAGAGCAGAAAAAAGATGCATTTCTGAAACAGAACTAGACTAGAAACAGGTTCAAGGCATGAAAAACCCATGAATGGCCATTCCTGTGGGAAAGCTGATTTAAACTTATGTACAGTTCCTGGGCAAATATCCACCATCAAGTTATTAACTGGCCCTGTAAGTCTCTGCACAAAAGCTAGGCTCATGCAAAAAGACAACAGTGAGAATAGTATCAAACAAAACAATTCCTCTCAGCTCCCTGCCACAACTCTTTTTTGTCTCTGTCTCCACCATACAAGAAACATTCACTTTCCTTTAATAAAGAAGGTATATAAACACTGCCAAAAGAAAATGAGGGATAGTGACTGGCAAGGTACCTGGTACCATAGAGGTACCATGCTTCTAAATGACCACAATAATTTTAAATACACATCAGACCAAAGCAAACATAACACTTTCCCACAGCCTTGTTTTTGGCAGAGGCTCCCATCTCCTAAAAGCTATTTCTAAACACAGATGGCTATAAAAGAGCTAAGCAGCTGCCATCTTACCAATTGCTCTGCTGTCATTTGGGAGATTTCTACTACTGGAGGCCTTCCCACCCTTGCACAAACCACAGTGAAACAGAAAAAGCTAGCAGCCATTTCACAAGTCTGTAACTGTATGGTGACTTCTGTTAAGCAGAGAAACACCTACTGACTCCTACTGCCTTCCCACTGTTGAGCATGAGTTTGATCTTGTGGGTTTTATATTTGTCCATTTATTTTCCTTATTTTGATAACAGAATCAAGATTTTAAGTAATCTTATCCATTTCTACTGATGGCTTATTCTCACCACATGGCTGATTCCCAGGATAAAGCAGTCAACAAGCCATGTGGAATATATTAATTTCCACCAACCATACCAAAAGGATGCTAGAGAGCATGTCACAGAACTGCTTTTCCACACAGCCAGGCCTGAAGATAACACCCCATCAATTTTCTATTATTCCATGAGCTGCTCATTTAGGACAGGAATTTCCTTTTCAGTACATGTCTATGGCACTTGACCCAACAAAATTCTAGATCTTTTTCTGGTGCTTGTGGATACTACTAATTTACAAAGCAACACAATAAAAACTTACTTCAGTTTATGTTGTGACCATTTCCCCTGAAGAGTTTTCCACACTTCAAGAGAGAGGCAGATGGCAGATGATTTTGGGCACAGAAAAGGAATAGCCTTTCTGCAAGCCAGTGAGAATGTATGCAGAAAAAGGCTGGACTGTTTAAGCAGGATCTGCATTCCAGTCATATCTCTTAAGACTATTTCCCCACCCCCAGGTCACTTACTTTGAACTGCTTTGTCTCATTTTCCTCATTGATTATACTCAGATATGTCCCAATACCATTCCTATCAGCAAAGAACTTCATGAGTACTGAAATATTTACTGTCCTTCTTTGTCGTACCTGCCAGAGGCCAAGCGGCTCAACTCCTTCAGAAAAATAATAGTTTCATCTTCCCTAGCATTGAAAGACACTGTGTTGACTGGACAAGAGCCATCTGAAACCTTCTCAAGGAGTAGCTGCTTTGTGTCCACTGGAACATCTCCCACAGCAAAGTAATAAACAGCTTCAACCTGTCATTAAACAGAAAAAAAAATGTACTTGGAAGACATTGTTTTACATGAATGTCTGACACGTATTCAAGCACTGTCCTGTGCTCAGTATTGCTAGGAAAATTTGGTAAAACTGATCCATTACTTGGGTTATAAGATTTTCAGACTTTTGGTTCTTCCTCTCACAAAATTTCCTCAAGTGAGACAAGAACCTACCCCACAGTCCCTGGGTGTGATTCTGCCCAATGCAAGCCTCTTTCCACAGAAGTTAACTGGAGCCAAAGAGAGGTGTAAGGAAGGACAACTGCATCATTAGTCAGAAGAAGGCTCTGTGCCATATGCCACTTTTATCAAGAGACATGCTGTGTTGGTGCCTTGCCAGGGCTGAAAAGTAGGCACTTTACACCAGACATAGTTTTAATGTCAGCATGTATTCTGAGGTTAGGAAAGACTGCAGTCAAGGGAGGCAATTTTCCCATTCTGCTCTGCACTAGTGTAACCTCACCTTGAATATTGTGCGCAGTTTTCATCACTGCAATATAAGAAAGACACCAAACTATTGGAGAGCACCCAAGAGAGAGCAACAAAGATGAGCCTTGACAGGAAGCTGTATGAGGAGTGTCTGAGGTCACTTGGTCTGTCAAGTCTGGAGAAGAGGAGACTAATAGGATACCCCATGGCAGTCTACAACTTCCTCATGAGGGGAAAATGAGGGATAGGCACTGATCTCTTCTCTGTGGTGACCAGTGTGGGAATGGCATGAAGCTGTGTGAAGGATGCTTTAGATTGTATATTAGGAAAATTTTTTACACAGAGGGTGATTGGACACTGAAACAGCTCCCCAGGGAAGTGTTCACAGCACCAGCCTGACAGAGTTCAAGAAGCGTTTGGACAACATTCTCAGGCACATGGTGGGATTCTTGGGGACGGTCCTGTGCAGGGTTGGATTCAATGATCCTGTGCATCCTTTCCAACCTAGCCTATTATGCGATTCTGTGATTTTTTGGAATGCTATTTCTGGTATTTACAGATGATTTGTATTTTTTATAGTTCCCAAGGCAGAGAGAGCTTGGCAGGTTTACTATAACCACACACACTTGTACTCTGAAAATGTTATTACAAGAAGAGAGAGAAGCTGAAAAAAGTCCTTTAGTTATTGCTTGAATATTTCATTATGAAGGATTTTATTTTAACTGCACTTATCCATGTAACAATCCTCATGGTAAGTGTGTTTCTTGAATTTCCACCATCATTTGAAACAAATGTAACAACCAACTATCCCATGATGACTTTCAAGACAATATGTGCAGTATATCAGTCCTATATCATGGTAGATACCAGGTGATAAATACCTGATAAATCATTGTTTAACTGAAAAAATACATTTGAATACACTCACTTCTGTGCCCACTATGGAGTGGATCATCCTGGAAATTATGCTAAGGCACATGGAAAATAAGAAAGCGATATGGCTTCACTAAGGGCAAACCATGCCTGATAAATTTGGTAACCTTCTACAATGAGGCTGCTGGCTTCATCTACCTGGACATGCATCAAGCATTTGACACTGTTCTGCATGACACCCTTGTCCTTAAATTGAAGAAATGTGGTTTTGGTGGGCGGACCACTTGGTGGATAAGGAATTGCCTGCATGTTGCACTCCAAGAGTCGGGGGTGAACAGCTTGATGTCCAACTGGAATGTCCACAGTGCTCCTGAGGGGTCTGTATGGGGACTGGCACTTTTTAACATCTTTGTTGGTGACAAGGGCAGTGGCACTGACTCAGCAAGTTTGCCAACAGCGTCTGATGCCTTGGAGGGAAGGGATGCAATTTGGAGGGACCTGAACAGCCTTGAGACATGAAACCAAGTGAACCTCATGAAGTACAAGGCCAAGTGCAAGGTCCTGCTTCTGGGTAATGCCAGTCCCTAGTCCAAGCACAGGCTGGGTGGAGAATGAATTGAGAGCAGCTCTAAGGAGAAGGACTTAGGGGTGTTGGTTGATGAGAAGTTCAACATGATCCAGCAATGTGCACTTGCATCCCAGAAATCCAACTCTATTGAAGGCTGCATCAAAATCAGCACAACCAGCAAGGCAAAGGAGGTGCATCTGCACCTCTACTCTATACCCATGAAACCTTTCCTGGAGCACTGTGTCCAGCTCTGGGACTGCCAACATACGGAGGCATGGATTTGCTGTAGAGAGGAGAGCCACAAAACGATCACAGAACTGGAGCACCTTTCCTATAAAGACAGACTGAGACAGTTGAGGCTGTTCAGTCAGGGAAGAGAAGGCTCTGGGGAGACCTGACAGTGCCTTCCAGGACCTAGAGGGGCTTGCATGAAAGCTGGAGAGGGACTTTTCACAAAGACAAGTGAGAGCAGCATTAAACTGAAGGATGGTAGATTTAGATTAGATGCAAGGAAGAAATTCATCACTATGAGGGTGTAAGGCACTGGGAGCAATTGCCCAGAGAAGTTAGGAATGCCCCATCCCAGGAAGTGTTCAAAGCCAGGTTAAATGGGGCTTTGAGCAACCTGGTCTAGTGAAAGGCGTCCATGCCCATGGCAGAGGTGTTGGAACTAAAGGGTCTTTAAGGTCTCTTCCAACCCAAACCATTCTGTGACTCTACGATTCTATGAATATGACCAGGAATCCCAGGATGTGAACCACAAAAGACAACTATTTGAGTCTGGGATGGCACTGAGGAAACGCCTCTGCACTCACATAATTTCATGCAGTAGTAAAGCAAATTCAGTATCACCTACAAGTGTGGTCATATATTTCCACTACTGCCTTGCATACTGATTTGTATTCCAGCTCCTTGAATAATTTCTGCATTTCAAGCTTCCACCCTCCTTCCTTTTGGCACCCTCCTCAACACTGGAAGATGTCTCTCCCAAGCAGCAGCCCAATTTCGGGCTGGATCAGGCAAACTAATGAAGCAGCACCTTGCTATCTAGAACTTCTCTTGGATCTTGCAGAGGAGAAAGACGCTCCATGTGGAAGGCCATAGTTACAGACTCCACTTATTTGGGAGCAAGCAGGACCAAGCATCCTAGCATCACTGACAATTCATATTTTGAAAATTGTAATTTATACATTTAAATAAGCAAACAAACTTTATATAAGAACAGAAAGGAGAACAACATGAACAGTTTCTCACAGTCTTGATCTCAGTGGGGAAGTGTTTTGGATGAGTGGCACCTGTAGAGGACTGGAGGCTAGACACTGAATGCATTTGTGGCAGGTAGAGCTCAAATTGCAACATTACAGCAGACTGATGTTGAGCTTGGGATTTACAGGTCATAAGGAAAGGAAATCTAGGGAATCACCACATATGATAAGAAAAGACTGGCTGAAGGAATGACAAGAAGAGCAATGTCCAG